>JAGSMU010000009.1:0-1200000 GCA_029286865.1 Teinopalpus imperialis | reverse complement strand
TTTCTTTCTTTTTCTAACTATTTTTTAAACAAAATCTCTTACCTTAAAATCTTCTTGAGTAACATTCCGCAATATAGTTGGTTTCGTAACATTCACACAATAATCACAATGAACAAGAGGACGCGTCGCTTCCCACACCAAATAATTAGCAGGTACTAAACATTTTGCGTTAAATATACTGTTGAATATGCTGCTTATAGACGCTAGTAATATTGAAATTACTATAATCGTAATAGCTTTTGTGTTTGATCTTTTAACCGTTGTTTCTTCGGTATAATTGCAAATGTAATTAAATTGCTTTAATGTACACTTTCGTAATCCTCTCCGTAGACCAATTATCTGTATATATTTTAAACGCTTCTTTATATAATTAATATCAGTATGAGACTTTATCATTATGCCATTTTATAAAAAGAATAATACATAGTAAATTATTATAAAAATATTTCCAGACCCTTTTCCAAGTTTGACATTTGTCAAATCTTGTTTACCTACCTGTAATTATATGTAAAATGTTATAGTTCATGCATAAAACATTATTTGTATTTTATGTATTATATTAACACCTATATGAAGATTTAATAGAGCGATATTTCTATTATAAAAAATACTCATTTGTTAATAACTTTACTACTGAGTTTGTGTCATTTTCATTCTGTTGCTCCATTCTACAAGCTATAAAAAATTACATTGTCTACGGTTTGACCTGACGCTGTCAAGTCAACGAACTGATGAACTTGGCGGTTTTAGGATTAATTCGATTAAAACAAAAAAATGCCCCCCAAAAAGCGTGATAAAGATAATGAAACAAGTAAAAATTCTAAATTAGATCACTTGCAAGCTGACCATGAACTGTTTTTACAAGCTTTTGAAAGTAAGTTTTAACTGTAGCGATTGATAACTATGTAAGCGTTCACCTTTGGTTAATTTGTGCATTATCAATTTATTTCAAATATGTTTAATTTTTCAGAGCCAACACAAATATATAGATTCTTACGGACGCGTAATATGTTATCGGTATGCCTTGTCTATTTACATTGGTTTTAACTTTACTTAGCGTAATTACCATATAAGTTCCTCTCTCTTTTTTTACAGCCAATTTTTCTCAATAGAACATTATCTTATATGAAACGGAGGATGTCGAGAAGTAACAAAAGTAGAATCGGCTTTAAAGTAGACTCATTATTAGAAAAAATAACATTGAAGAAGAGTACGGAAATACAGCCTAACAGTTTAGGCGGCTATATGACGCTTACATTTCTAGGGTTCTACGATAAAAGTTTAGATGACCCCAGAGATTTTCAAGTAAAAGTTGAGACATTATTACTTAAGATTTGCCACAAAAAAAGGAAAGAAAGTTCATCAGCAATATTTGAAGTGTCTGTGAGTATTGGTGTCAATTTATTTTTTAACTTTAGTTGACTATCTTTGTTTATTTTTTAAGTTGACACAATTTTTAAAGTTAAACCTGAATGATTTAGTTTAATAGGGATGCTATTAGAAGTAAAGTTTTTTTAATTGATTAAGTCTATAAGAAACTAATACTATTTTGCTACTTCTGTTACAGGTAGGTAGTTGCTCAGTCCCACTCAACCCGTCAACATCAGAGCCACCTGCTATGGCATCAGCTGTTAGTATCTCCAGTGATACATTTAGTCCTTCTCAGGGACCCAATGTAAAATCTTATATGCTTATGCTGAGGGTTACAGTCACAAGAGTGATGGGGAGCAGTAGCACAAATGGGGCAACTAGCTCCACAGAAATTACGAATGGTGATAGTGATGGTGAGGGTATGCTCAAAGTAACTTTGTTTATTACATATTTATATGAATACATTACTTATCTACTAATAATATTAAAGAAATCCATTTTTTATAGTGCAAAAATAATTTTCCCTAATTTCTTTTAAATCATCAGTATATAAAAATTATATTGTCAATAGTTAGAAAATGTGAAAGTGAGTGGTAATTAGGTGTCTTAGACACCAAAATGAATGGTCCTCGACAGAGGTTTAATAATCAGATTAAAGTCTTATTGAGTAAAGACCAGGTTAAGAGTATCGATAACAGATAAGCATATATGCATAAATGTCAAAAAGGGTAGAGCATTATGTCAGGATCATACAAAATGGAAATCCAAAATGTGTCTACACCCAACTACACTACACTTTAATAATAATAATAACAATTAAGATTCAAAAGCAAGCACAGTTCTAGTTCACACACACACAACACAGTTATGCACACTTATATTGTAAGTTTTCTAACATTCATTCCTGATACATAGATTGTACAAACATTAAGTATAGTTACATACTTATTATTATCAATCCGTGGTCCATGTTCAGTGGGCTTATGATATCCTAAACTCATCAGTGCTTACATTGACTATTAAACTAATAAACCTATTTATTTAAGAGCCGCTGACAAAACGTCTAAAATCTTCAACGGATCATCTAAACTCTACAACACCTGAAAGCAAATGGAGCAAGCTTTATGGCAGTGAATTAATTGTATATGACAAACATAACCGCTGCTTGCTAACAAATGGTGAGTATGATTTGGTGCTACATGATGCTACACCTGGCAGTAGAAGTGCTACTATTTCAAGATCCCCTCATAAGGCACTAATGGCTCAGTGGGAAACTATTCCTAATGTAAGTAACAATAATGTTTTTTAAGTAACTAATTAAATGGTCACAATAATGAAAGAACATTTTTCCAAGTTTTTAAGACCTGTTCATTTCAGGAGAGTAAAGGAGAAGCCATTTTATACCCATTCCTGATGTTGTCACAACAATTTCAAATATCTTTGTGTAACTTTTAGTCTGGGTTGATTTGTGTAAAATGCATTTAGGGTACCCAGTGTTGATATTGTGATACATACAATAAGTGTTCATATAACATCCTATTAACACTCTTCTTTCACATCGAAAACCTGCACACATTGTTCTATGGTGAATTTTTTTCTAAAATCATATGATCTTATTTTTCCATTGTCAGCAACATGCCACAACAAGCAAAAATCATCTTCGTAATAGTTAGGCCATATTAGTCCACTGCTAGACAAAATGTTCCTCATAAATGGCATGCTGCTGACGGTTATTCATCCACTAAGCAAGTATTCAAAGTCAAAAATTATTTATATTTAAAAAAAGAAACAAAATATGAGTAGTCAATATTACACTATGCTTACCTCTTACTTACCCAAATGCAGATATCAACCTCAATGTCAACTCAACAAAATACATTAAAAAGTCCTAGCGCAGAACACTCCTCTTACTCTTCCCTTAACAATAACTTAATGTAAACATTCTAAGCTATGGTTTAATTAAAGTCTCAGCAAAATGTGACAATGCCAAATATATCTAAGGTGAAAAATAAGTAATCTTTCTATTCCTATCAACATTGTACCATACATGAGCAATAGAAACTATGGTGTCGATATATAGTGGCTTTTTGTGAATTAATTTTTGTCCTGAACATTCTATTATAAGCCTGAGAAAATACAAGCAGTTGCATCTAAGGTACACAATTACCGTTTGAATCACACCCAATACTCAACAACTAATGTGTACTACAAAAAAAAGTAAAGTACTTAGTACCTGTACTGTACTCAATATCCAGCTATAATTGGTTTCACATGAAAAGAGGACCATCTACCTGTGCATTAGGCAATTTATAGATCTATATAAAGTTTCTACATAAACACATCTGAAGATTGTTTAATGTTATACATTGGTAACAAGCTTTATTTATATTCACAGCATAATTTATGTTGCCATAACAAATGATGACATCATTCAGCAATGTGAACTTCATAACTTTGTATTACTTCATAAAAATGACTGATTATTTAACATTACTAATGCACAAGAATAACTAATATAATTTCCTTTACTCTGTTCCTTCCTTAATCTATTTGTGTGTTTGAGTTTTCATAGTTTATTATATATCTAGATCCCACTGTTCCGATTAATATTGTAGGGTAGCAATGATTTGAGAAGTTAAAAACATTTATGTTATCACTCTTATATTTAAATAGAGCAGTCTTGTTGATAAAACTGTTGTGCAGAAGTCTTTTTTGGTGAAATATATATACTCCGAATATACACTAACCATTTACTAACCACATGGTCATTAAATACCTCTGTACCACTGCAATGAGTGGCATAGTTTTATTTTAACATATCAGTAATATGTTCAGTTAAATATAAATATATACTATATAATAAGTGTTTTCTTTTCAGGAAAACGAGATGCAATCACAAACAAATCCATTTGACATATTCAAAGTAAGACCTCTGTTAAAACTTAAATTAAGCTGGAGTCAAGAACCGACAAATGGGTTAGTGAATCGACCGAAATTATACCAGCAGTCTAGTGAGACCAATGGACTGAAAAAAGACGGTCCAAGTAGAGATAGGCTATCCACACATAAAAGTCACTCAAACGATATCAAAAATGGTAAGAGTTTTAAAGTTTAATTGTAAAATTATTAGAAACTCACAGTTTTAATAAACATTAAAAATCAAAGCCTTAAGAAGAAGTATATCTTATTACTATAACTAATATGATACTATTATACCATATAACAACTACTATAATAGTATTTCTATCATTAAGACTTTATTGCTTAATAATAACAGTTAAGCAATAAAGGCTTATGACATTTAGACCTCTTCTAGCTGCTTTAATTTTCTCTATTCCTTTTACCATCACATGGTCCAGGAACTAACACTTTCTTTTGACACCTTTATCTATTTCTAAGAGAAAGAAAGCTGAGCGGGTCTCCCTCAGTAATCTGCTACACCGTTTGGTTTAACAGCTCCATTTTATTAAATTGATTCTTAACACTTATCTTGTAAAGACTTAAAGATTTGGTAATGAAAAAGTAACTTAACAACTGATATTAAAATATGGTATCATCACCATTAATCATTGTCAGTGTGACTGCCTTCTTGTGTCAATTTATCACTGATACAGCTGGACCGATATTGATGCACTCTTTATTATTAATTTTTGTTATAGTAACTAAAATAATGGTTGAAATATTAATTAAATTAAATTAAATTAAGAAAAAAAATTATATTAAATTAATAGTTATACTTAAACTAAGCATACCATTAAACAAGAATCATATAAATCATAGCATGGTACATGTCAATCTTTGAAAGTAAGAAAGGATTTTCTTCATGTATTTATCTAATAGTAATTATATGTAAACAATTTATATATCTACCATAAATACTGCTGGGCTAACCATAAATAATAACAAACGAGCACACAGTTCCGATGGTAAGTGATTCCTGCGGCCGATGACATCTACATTCATCCTTGACATGGAATCATAATGCTGATGCGTTGTCATCATTGAGGACTGAGATGCAATGCCCTGTCACCTGTAATAAAGGTTTTCGGATCCCTACACTCTTCTAAGAATACACAGCAGCGTTATGTTGCTATTTTACTCTGGTGTTTTGTGAGGTGTGGTCCTAGTCCGGTCTGAGGCGAAGTGACCCATTCATTCTGCAGTTGAAACAAACTGCAGCGAAGTCGTGTCCTGTGTAAGATTGAATATTAATCTTTGTAAATATTGCATGACTCCTACTGTTCTGTTCCAATTGTCTGTCTTTAATGATCTACTTCCAAAGAAGTTTCAGTTATACACTTATTTACATGTATTTAGCAGATGTCTTACACTTTAAATGAACTTTGCCTGTTGACATTTCAAAGATTATTATTATATTGGCTATTTTACCTTTGTCTCAGTATGATAGTTTTAAATTCTAAAAAATAATTATGATTGACAGGCGATAAATCAAAGGGTGAGTCGGAGGGCAAGCGTCAGCAGATCATCTATCAATTCCTGTACAACAACAACTCTCGCCAGCAAACGGAAGCGTGCGACGACCTGCATTGTCCGTGGTGCTCGCTGGACTGCGGCGCTCTGTACTCGCTATTGAAACATCTAAAGCTTTGCCACTCGAGATTCAACTTCACATATTTTGTAAGTTATTCTGTTTGTTATCTCTTTCTACCCCGTTTTGAATAAAAGAATGTCGGATGATGTTTTTCTTATCCTAGAGATGATTATGATAGATATTATAATAGATAAGCAACTGTGGTCCAGTGCTTAGGATAGTGAACTGATAATTGCTATTTTCCATTCCGGTGGTAGAGCTATGCTGCAGTTTGTTTCTAACTGCAGAATGAATCTGTCAGCTCGACTGGAGTAAGACAACGCCCTCACATAATACCAACGTGAAATAGCAGCATAATGCTGCTGTGTTTCGTCTGGTGAGTGAAGGGATTATCCAGATTTTATATTTATTGCTTTGATAGTAACAAACAAGCACACAGTTCACCTGATGGCAAGTGATTCCTGCCGTGCTGACCATGATATCTACATTAATTAATTATTTGATTCATTGGTGCAAGTTTTTATAAGTAACAGTCGCTGAGATTCTTTAAATATGATCTGCCTACATTGAAGTGCCTAGGTGAAGTCATCATGAAGTGAAAGTGAAGTCAACATTTTAGCTCTTCACTATCGAAAGCAAATAAATTTTCGTTGAACCACGCTTACGAATTGTGAACCGGCATTTTTTTGTCACGCCTACGGTAGACCCCCGTCGAGTCTCCCGTGACCACCTGCCGTGACGCCTGCGGTGTCCGATGGACCACTTTTGGAACAAAGGATCTAGTACAAGCATTAAAGCATAGTTGGATTGGTTAATAGGCACTGCAAGAATTCATAATATAGAAAAAAAAATTGCATGAGCTTGGAGGTTAGGATTTGGACTAATTGATATAAATAATATACACACTAATGAACCTAGCACGAAACCGAGCACACTATATCCTTTATACAACTGGGTAACTTCCACAGCCAATCCCAGGCGGCGCGCGCGTCGACGTGTCCATTAACGAGCTTTACGACGGCTCGTACACTGGCTCTCCTCACGATCTGATTGCGGCGCAGGGGCGTGCCAGTGGGAACGGTCCTCGTGCCGGGCCCACGCGCCGCGCCTCGCTCACGCATGTGCTCGTGTGCAAGCCGCGCTCCTGCCGCCTCAAGAAACACAGCCTCGCAGAGTTCCTCGAGCTTGACGATGCGGACGCGGAAGCGCAACGCCCCTATCTCACTGGACACAACCGGTCAGTATTGCGTATTCGGTTAGTGCTCATTGATAATGTGCTGCAGGTTTATGTCGGTGAGATCACAAAAATGTCAACGGCACGTATTTAATAATTATTGATTTACAAAACTCTTACGCGCATTGCCTAATGTGATTGAAGCAGGTTGACAGGATTTTAATAATTGGCTGCAGTGTTTTAGATAGTAGTTTTAGTTCACGATATCGACTCTCATTGATTCTTTATCCATTCTGCATACACTTTCGTCATTTTAAAATAATTAAGTGTTAAATGTCTATACCATAAATATGTATTTTTTTTATATACTATTTATGGTATCATACAGATTATACACACTTACCCTTAAACATTATATCCATTAATAATGTTAAAACCTAAGTCTAATTTTATTTAAATATTTTTTTTCATTAACTTCAGATTATACCATCACACAATCACCTGTCTCCCGGTATATCCAAAAGAGTTGGACATAGATTCAGAAAATGAAACGGATCCGCTCTGGCTGCAACAGAAAACTATGATGATGATCGACGAATTTACGGACGTGAACGAAGGCGAAAAAGAACTCATGAAGATGTGGAACCTTCACGTAATGAAATACAACTATGTAGGCGACTGCCAGATACCGTTGGCATGTCAAATGTTCCTGCAGATGAATGGCAAGGAGTTACTGGAAAAAAATCTGTACAGGAACTTCATACTCCACATGTGCTCTTTACACGACTTCGGACTCCTGAGCCCGGTCGCCTTATACCAAACTGTACAAATGCTTAACCAAATGCTAGCGGACAATACCGAAGCCAAAGAAAAAATGCGTGCGTCCCTGAAAGCGCAACGCGAACACTGGAACGCGGTGGGGAAGTACCAACAGCCTGTGATCATTGAGCAGAAACCGCAAACTACCACCGCCAAATTAAATAATGTCGAAGCCTCGCCCTCGGTTAGAAGAAAAACTTCCAACTTACAAAACGCCAATAGAATGGCCAGTGCCAGTGCCAGTGCCAACTTCAACAAATCCTCAAGCCCGGGCCCCAATATAGAATCCAAGAGAAAAATGTCCTCTGGCAGTATACAAAGTCGCAACCGATCCTCAATATCAGAAAGAAAGAGTTCTGTATAGCAAATAATTTGTCTTTTATTTTTAATTAATGGCCGATGGGCTGAGGCTTTAAGTACAACCTGGAAGTATTTTACGAGTAAATGCATCATCATGTCTAGGAATCTCGTGTGTTATCGGGTACAATTAACACGAATTATTAGAACAAATTTTTGGATGCAATTTAAATTGGTTAAATTGGGGCGTATTGGATGTTATTGTATTTCTACTAAATCTGTTGTAAGATGTGATTAGATAAAATAATTATATTCATTTTTTGTTACAAAACAAATGCTTTAGTCTAATATTCAAATGAAAGTCTAATAATATTTAAAATGCATTTACAATGGAATAGTAAAGGCAATATTGTATATTTAGTGAAAACTTTTAACAATATTATTTATAATATTACACATGTTATTTAGCAGACTTTGAAAGTGACTTGTTGAAGCAATTTATTTTCATAAGTTATATATCAATAATAAACTTTTTCACAGATGTCTACTTTGATATTTTGAAGCTTATGTCAATGGTAATAGAAGTCATTTTGATTTTGTCATTATTGAAATAAAAAAATTATATCAATAGTCTTGCCCTCGTAACAAGTAATAATAATTTATTTTTATTCTCTTGACAAATTATTTAATATCTCCGCTGACTTACTTTAAAACAACTAGGTATAGGTAAATAAAAGTCCATGAAATGGATGAAAATAGTTTAATTATTATGTTATACTTTTTACTTCAAATGAGATATACATAGGATACATATTTAATTGGCCACCAAGGTGTAATAGAAATTAAATTGGCCAAATAGTCCAACTCCCCCAGTGTAGTTCCAAGAATGCGGGCTGCATTTCCCCGCATATTTGATATGTTTCAATGCATTAACATGAGCCAGCTGTCTTATCACTGGCCATCGCACCCCAAACAACAAGCAGTGTGACTTTCGCTTTAAACTTTTTAACAAATTATCTAACAATGAAAGTTCATATTAAATCTTACATTGAATGAAAATGTTTAATTTAAACGTTTACCAGTGATTAAAATATTATGAAATTTCCAATGAAAATTTAAATAGGTGTGATCAGAATTATTTATTACTTCATTCTTTAGCATGCATTAATTAATAATAACTACGTTTTTTTTTTATGTGAAATATAAATAATTGTATGTGATTGCTTATTTAAAACTAAGCATTAATAGGTTTTCTGAAGCAACTAATTAATAAAAAATATCTAAAACACCCAATATATTTGATATTTCAATAAAATTGCGTTTTAAAATCTCGATTCATTGAAAGTAAACATTTTGTCATTAATGAAATAACTTACTGATAACTAGAAGGTTTTCTTGCATTCAATTTTCAAAAAGTACTGATTATATTAGACAGGTATGTCAAGCAATAAATTATTTAAGCAATAAACCATTACAAATCAATCAAATTCAATTATAATTACAACTGAATAATGCAATAATATATTTTAGTTATTTAAGATTTCATACTAAAAACAAAGGGACCATAAGTCGTGTATATGAAGGTCCTATAAATGACACAATTCATATTTCATGGTACTACTATGACTAAACATCCAAGTGCCTAAAAATTGATCCGGTTATTTAATGGTCAGTGAATAGTGAAATAGACACACAACCATATATATATAAACATATGTATATATTGCGTATATATATATACATATATATATAAATATATCTATATATATACAACTTCTATAAGCTTGGTCCATAGTCATAACCCTGTGTTAGATGGAACTGTCCCTCCTGCCTATTTTCACCAACTATATATTATTTCCTATTAGTAATCGATTGTAATTAAATTTAAACGTTTGTTTTGTATAACTGGGCTATGTATTAATTTCGATTTACTTATAATTTTACAAATTAAGTTTGGCACTGCTTGGTAAGATCTCAATAATTTGAGTGTTTTGTGGCTATACTACCGATGTTGTCTTGAGTGAGCGTAAATAATTGTAATTAAGCTTAGTAATGTTGACCAACCTAAATTTGATAGGTGTCATTTTTTTTATAAATTAAAATTAAAAAAATAAATAAAATCAATTACCTATATTGAGACGGCTCTATTCTTATCTATGCACAATATTACGATTGAATTTTTAAGCCGTAAAATTTTAGTAACACGACTGCAGTGTTCTAAGTATATTCGCATGTTTTGTGTATGATAAGAGATAGAGCAGATTAAATGAAACAATAAGATTGCACTGCCATGATGAAAGACTGTAAATCCGATTGCCTTATCCACAGAATCATCTCAATGAACATAGTAACATGATATTGTTTTATTAAAAATATTATAAAGTTGAGATTGTTACAACATGTAACGTTATTTTTTACACTGTTCAATGTTTTACTGTAAGTTATATTCGCTTATTTTTTTCTTAATGTTTATATATTCCGAACGAGCAGTGATAATTTGAAATGGTTTTGTTATTTTTATACTGTTCTATTTTGTGTAATGTTTAGTAATGACTTGTACTTATGAAATGAAATATAACAATTATTTTCAGTATTCGTCTGTATTTTATTTTATTTATTTATTTACTCGTTATTGCATTAACCTTAACAAAGTTCACAAAGGGCGGACTTAACGACAAAGGCATTCTCTACCGGTCAACTCAAGGTGTGGTGAGAGTATTTTCAAAACTACATAATGTAATTATGTAGTTCTGGTCGAATTTTCAGAAAAAAATGTGTAGAATCGTAGCTTAGCGATACAAGTGAAGAATAGGTTTATCATCGAGAATGATTATGCCTCAGGAATCACTTACCGTCGGGGGAAATGTGTGCTCGATTATCACCGAGTGTCCTATTTTAATATTACAAGGTATAGTAATGCCGCTGCTATTGACTAGTTATAACGCCTCGATTGCGGAAGGACTATGCCTTGCATAAAATAACAAGAAAGAAAGCAGAGACCATATTTCTTGTAACGAAGCATTCCACCGTTTGATCTGACGGGTGAAAGTATCTGCATTTCTGGTGACGAACGTTAAATCCATTAGCCGCAGGATAACCATTGGGCGCTCGTTATTTATTATTTAATAATAAAAAAAACTAATATTTAGATATACCAGAATTCACAAAACCAGATAAAAATTCAACTCTATGATTAGTTTAGTTCATTATATTTAAGAAAAGAAAAATATTATTGTGATAAATCGATTAACAACAGCATAAGGTACGTACGGATCATAGGATAGAATATAGACCAAGAATCTTTAAGGAAATAAAACATAATTCTTTAATAACTCCAAAACTTAGTGCCATTTGTAGATTTACCTTCTAATATAATTAAAATGAGAAGACTGCCGCATTCCAAAGTGGTGGTACAGATAGCTAATAATAATAACGATATTAATTGAGATAGATAATCCGTAGTTAGAAGCAACTGTCCAAGCCGGCCGAGGCCCCCCCCGGGAACCCTTGAGCTGGTTACCCACTAATAGAGGTCTCGACTAAGCGCTCGGTCACCTCTCACCCCGGTGAAACTGTAAAAGCCCTCCGGCTAACAGCGGCCATCAACTCGAACTGTGCTGGTTACCCATTAATAAAGTTCTCCTTTCAACTTGATGAAGCTGTAAAAGTCCTCAAGCTAACTAAGTACTGAGCCCTTGGGCTAACTAACTAGATAAGTGGCCAGCACAAAAAAAAATAAGAGAAAACTGACTGTCAAGGAAGATTATTAATTTACGACGTGTGAAGTTCAGGCGAATTAAACATTTGTATCAAATGACCACTCAGCTTTAAGCTAATGATTAAAAATATAATCAAAAACGAGGTACGACGACAAAATTGACACTTATAATATTGAAATTGGAACTACCAACGCTGAGCGATAAAGAGAAAAATGGAAAGACATTTGACAAGCTTACAGATTGAAATTTATTGTTAAAATATGTCACATACGAAGAATGCACATAAATTATCTGATATAGGATCAATAGAAACATTAAGGAAAGGCAGAACTGAAGATGCAGGTATGTTTCAAGAAAATCTATAAATTATCTTAATCTATTGAAGACCAATTAATGTGTTTTATTTACAGGTGAAATAATTGATACTAATACTGCGGAGAACTGTATATATGCCGGTACGTTATTAAGTTATAAATCAGATCTATAAAATCCGGAAACAAATACTTAACCACCGTTTTTTTTTTAGTAACTGTTACAAAGAAATCATCAACTACGGATGAAAATCCAACACTGGACTCTGCACAAAAGTCATTCATAAGCATTCATTCAACCGATCAGCTATGTCAAATTCCGAATGCCAGGAGTCAATGTAGTCTTGAAGAATGCAACGTTGAAGTTATCAGTTTGAATGAAGTATTCCCATCAACTTCAGAAGAAAGTTTTTCTAACGATGAAGAAATACTTACGAAACGAGATCGAAAATATACAAAAATTAAAATACCAATAGAAAAATCACATAAAGAAAGCGCTAGCAGGTCTTCATACGCACCGACGAATAGTAAATCAACGACTGGGCCTGGTCGTCACGTCGAGACCGTGGAATCTCAAGCACCAGTCCGTTCAGATTTTGATATACCTAAGAACACTCTTCACGTCGTGGGCAGTAATCCTGGTGAACCAAAAATGAAATACCCTGATCCCCCGAAAAAGATTTCCAAAACTGTAAGATTACCTTGGCTGTGGGGCTTAGTTTTTTCGTACATATATTTCTAACAAAACTACTTAATTTTTGTATAATTGTAAGATATTTCGAACAATAAGCGCATTCAGATAATTCGGTATATAATATCAATTATGATAATACTTCAATTAATGTATAACTTAAAAAAGATATGATAGATTTGAGCCTAGTTTGTTCTATATATCACTAACTGAGCTTATGAGGAGCCGTGTTAGCTCACCCCAATCGCGATGAGACTGACTTCTGGGATATCTGCGGAATGGTTTCTTTATTAGTAACTCAAATGTTGTATTTTTCAGATGAAGAAATTTCTCCGCAACATGGATAAGCACAAAATCGAACAGAATACCAAGAACAATGAAAAGGCGATCAGCAAACTAACTGCGACGAGAGGTATATTGAAGGACAACCGTTGCGACCTCGAGAGCACTGGCGACTCTACAGCGCACGACTCCGACGACTACAATGCAGGTGTACTATTAATGATGGACTCATCATCACAGTCTATCAATAGTATTTTGGCTCACCCATAGATTGCTAAAAAGCACGTTCCTGAGCCACTTGCATCCATCGACTTGAGCATACGTCGACGCACCATGCAGTGTGGTTCGTACTACACTGCGACTGCCAGTCCGAGATAGTCATTCAAGAACCTGATGCACATGCGTTGTCAGCACAAAGGAATGATGGAATTCCTCGTTAACTGTTATTATATCCGTATGCCTACTCTCAATTCGAAACAGCAGCAGTATTATACTGCAGTCTCACGACTTTTAATCCTTTATACAGAAACTAGAACACGACCCGTACATCGTTTTTATAGAAACTAGAACACGACCCATACATCCTTTATATTAAAACTACAACACGACCCATACATCCTTTATATAGAAACTAGAACACGACCCATACATCCTTTATATTAAAACTACAACACGACCCATACATCCTTTATATAGAAACTATAA
This sequence comes from Teinopalpus imperialis, assembly GCA_029286865.1. Classification (NCBI taxonomy): domain Eukaryota; kingdom Metazoa; phylum Arthropoda; class Insecta; order Lepidoptera; family Papilionidae; genus Teinopalpus; species Teinopalpus imperialis. The sequence goes on along the minus strand of JAGSMU010000009.1, from coordinate 1,186,079 downwards.
CACGACCCATACATCCTTTATATTGAAACTACAACACGACCCATACATCCCTCATATAGAAACTAGAACACGACCCATACATCCTTTATATTGAAACTATCACAAGACCCATACATCCTTTATATTGAAACTACAACACGACCCATACTTCCTTTGTATAGAAACTACAACACGACCAATACATCCTTTATATAGAAACTAGAACACGACCCATACATCCTGTATATAAAAATAAGGTTATTTTGTGAATTATGTTGTAACTATACAACTTTAATTTCCTTTACATTTTTAACAGCTGGAGAAATCGTATCATTGGAAATGAATTTGGAGTCGTCAAACTATGCGAAACACACGCCCGACAAGAACGTCTCTTTCAATACGCAAGTTGTGATCATCCATTTCACAGGAGACTTGTGCGTCGGCCAAAGCATTGAAACGCTCAGCAAAGAGAAAGACCAGCAGGCGAGGAATTCTGAATTGAAGAAAACCTTTCTAACAAAATACAACGAGTTTTGGCCAACGCAGAAGTAAAAATGGACAACAATTTACAAACATTTGATCAATAGGTATTAAAGATTCTTCAATATTTATTATTTTATACTCTTTATTATTGTAAAATGTTGAAATTATGAAGTTATGTCAGTGGTTTATTGTTTATTTATTAAAATTCAGTATAGACTGCAACCAAGTTTGTCTCTTCAATAACACATCAATAATTTTCACCGATAAATTAAAAGTGGCTGAAGACGGCGCAAGCAGTGATTTTACAGCCTATCAGCCCAGCAGAGATCTATGATGATTTCCTAGCATTCGTTGCGAATTCTTAATCATTATATTTTCTATCTAAAATGAAGGCAAACGACGAAATGATAGTTGTCTTATCAATTTTCTTCTCTTCCTTGTCAATTTTAACTGAAGATTTAAATCAACTGCACGCTATAAGCCAAACAAGAACTCACTCGTTCCCTTGGTCGGATGTAATACACGTGTAATAAGATTGGAGACAGATTCGGAAGCAGCGTGAAAGGCACACATACATATATATTGAACGTATACAAAACCGACATTGAGTGTTCTACAAAAACAATCGGCTGAGAAGATTACACAGGACCATACGGGGTATATTTCGACATATATATATACTAGAACGAGGAAGAACCACGTCTTCACAGAATACCAGAGTAAAATAGCACCATAATACTGTTGGTGAGTCGTTTGGTGAGTGTAGGGATCCCGAGACCCATACAACTGATGACGTGACATTCCATATTTGTCCGATGGGTGAAACCGCATTTCAGTTGATTCCTTGAATCCGAATGTGGGTATGCCCGCACGAATCACCTGTCAAGTGAACTATGTGCTCTTATGTCACCCTCAATACAGAAATAAATAAACTAGATATGAAATTTATATACTTTATTATCACAGATTATTTGACTACCTTTGACGAGATCTTCCACAATACTAGTTCTTTAACGCGGTCGTACGTAAAATACTTGGGGAAATCTAGAGGCAGTTGCTCAACAATCCATGTGGAATGAACATTTTCTTTCTTCACTTTGTCTAACAACGCGAGGAATGTTTCATAGCAAGGCGCCACCGAGTCCATGTGCTCGATGGTGAAGACGTATCGTTTCTCCATCACAATGTATAGCACCTTAGGAGGGTTTGTGTTCATTATCTTTTGTACCGTGGAAACAAAGGCCGCGGTGACGTCATCGTCGTAGATGACTGTAAAACAAAAGTCTCGTGAAGCACTCTAGCTCGGTAAAAGTAAGTGGCATTTTTACAAGCAGGCATGCCAAGAAAGCCAAATTGTCGTTTCCCAAGAGTTTTGTCCATAACCACCACGCTTTCTGTTTTTGTGCATTTGTTCAATTGGCCATACGGCGTCTACGGGTTTTTCAGGCAGCTACTTCGGTGAGGGTTCGCGGACATCACACCAAGCTGGTCACACGAGTTTATATGCAGAGTACCGTTATGAATCTGTTCTACAGACGGTCGTTTTGGATTCCTGCATATTTGGTGGTTCTTCCGTATACATATATTCGATAAAGCCTCCTCAAGTTAGACAGCTTTTGGTATACCGTTATATATTTGGTATACCTATTACAATGTCCACGACTGGTTATTGTGATTATGATAACTGCGCCAACTGGTCATAGGGTGTCGAACATCAGATCTTCGAAATATTATTGTTTTTTTTAATAGATTTATTATGAAGATTTCCTCCTCACCTCTGAGCCTTGAGGAGATAAATCAGCACTCGTGATTGAAATTAAAAATTTTATTGGTATATATACCATATACACATATGGAGCAGAGATCTTCTGAAAGCTTAACTACCCGATGTTTCTCTACACCAACACTACTCTACATAGCTCCGCCCACCTACCTTGGCTATTAAAGAACCCAGACTATTCTCTCTGAATATATTGTTAGCAAAGATTAAATGTTAAACTTTATTAAAATCTTACCATCTGCTGCCACAACAACATCGACATTATGGATTTCTTGCGACAGTTGTACACTCCAATCCGTTTCCGTGAAGTCCAATGGCAACACTTCGAATTGCGACTTAATCAACTGGCCGTTATATTTGGCGTTCAATTTTATTAACTCCAATATTCCGCCTATATCAATGTCTGAAATATGAAAGGCGTGGGAAAATTAAAATGAAGAAAAGTTCTAACTTCATTCATCGCATAAGGCGATCGATTATATAAGAATTAGAGAAAGTGAGAATATGCCTTCATGTTTATGCATTCATTCATGCGTCGGTGGAGAGATAGAGCATTTTGTATGTTCTACTTTAACCTTAGAAATAATGAATTAAACTTTCAAGCGTTGTTAAGATTTAATTGAAGTCAATTAATTAAATGACGCATATTGAAATAATTTTGTCATATTCATTATACCACATTAAAATAATATATAATGCGATCTGGATAACAATAGGAAAATAAATGGCCTCAACCTGTCAACTGTCACTTCAAAAGTATGTTTTGCAAGATACATTATTTAACTAAGTCATAGAATACATGCTTCTGATGATGATATTAATTTATCCCTAATGGGAAAGGCAAAGGACTTTAGTCCATACAGCCAGGTCTTGTTCGTATGATGGTTGGTCTGAAACTCAATACATGCTCCTTTCTGACAAGACATTACAGACTTATCAGAAAAATAGTTGCCATAATTTAAAAAAGTATTAGAATTACATTGTCTATTAACTTTTTAATTAGATTTAAAAATAATGTTACCTGTCTTTGTGTCAAAAGAATTGTGAATTAATTCAAAACCAATGGAAATGTTTGAATATGTTGATGAGAACTTTAATTTTAAAAATTTATAGATAAAACGCCTATTTTTCATATAGACAATGGAATAACTAACAAAAATAAATCTTCTATTTTTATAGTAGAAAGCAGCAGTGATGATTATGATGAAAATTTCACTGAGTATGTAGTGAAATGCAGATTTAAGTTTTAGATTATCATGATGACATGATTTTTTGTAGCCATATCAAACATATAGTTATTTTTAAAAATATTAGCTTAGTCAACCTTATTTTACCCTTTTTTTGTAATCTAATACATTACAAAATGGCGAAAAGTTGTGCTAATTTTTATAGTATGAATTCAACCAACCATTCTCGTCACACCACAGTCATGAATGAAGACTAATTATCATGATAGTAAACAGTCCTGCTTCTACCATTGTATATATTTTTATTGCATAACCATTTATTGCCTTCAAGTCAACCAATTTAGTCTATATAATTACTAAAATTTGAGTGGATAAAATATTGCTTTTGGAATTTGTGCACAATTAGAAATTAAATGTATTTTCTATGAAAATCAACTTTATTACGTTAATAATTTTGTCTAGAAGTATACTTTTATTGAGCTAGTTATTAATTATTATAAAGAAATTTGTTAATTCCTTTTTTTCAGAATCAAAAGTGATTTCTGGCTGGTATTTGTATTTGTAGTTTATACTTATGGTAATGTAATATGGTCTTAAAAAATATAAATTACTTTAGTTCATAATTTAAAAATGTATTATATGATGAACTACATACAAGGCAGTTTGCATGTTAAAGTATAAAATAATTTTCATTGCATACAACAGATTGTGCATAAAAGAATTTAACAAAAAATTATAAAAATCAACTATATTTTATATTTAAATAAAAAAAAATACTTATATTTTTAATTGTTGATTTAAATCAATAAAAATATCCATATCAATTTAATGGATAAAAATTTTAGTATTACCTCTATCTCTATTCCAGATCCTACTAATTGTTTTATTCATTGGTTTTCCAGCAATTCAATGCTAATCTAACAATTAGAAAAGGGGCCACGAAAATTCTCAATTTAAAAACTTAAATTCATCCTTGTCCTCCCACAAGGATGAATTTAAGTTTTCGTATTTGTTAAAATATATGTAAATATAAAAAAAATTCTATGCAATGTTTGTCTTTTAGAAACAACTGAATAATTAAATAATCATATGATGGTACTAGTACTTAATGCTCGGCTGCTCTGTTATGTGATTAAGTCAATGCAATGTAATCCACATATTTGGACAAGTGCTGACTTGTGTAACACAAGCCATTTAAAAATAATTGAAGAAACTGTGAGAACCTTTTAGAATAACACTTGTTAAAAGAAACAATAAAACGAATACCTGTACAGACTACTTTTTTTGCATACAGAGCAGCTACAAAACTTGTAAAACCTGTGCCAGCACCAAGTTCCAACACACTTTTCCCTTCTAATTCTCGATTTGATCCTAGATGTATCAGTAAATCACCAAGAAGAAATGCTCCTCTCCATACTTGAAGACCAACTAATGCTATTTTGGTTTTAGAGCTGTGTTCTGAAATATAAAGATTACGGAATAGAGAAGTATGAGATCTGCAATCATATTATATTTTTTTTGTTTTTTTGCCAAATAGTTTATTTGTATCCTTTTCTGGCAAATAAACTATTTAATTTAATTTCATTTGATTTATTTTATTCTTGCTATAAACTTTGTGGATTGATAACAGGTATAAAGCCTTAAAATGTGTGACATTGCAAATTAAATCCATGTAGATCAGCAATAATCCATATCAGATTGAGACATCGATACAGAGTAGTATGGATGTCTCAATCTGGAATGATTGACTGTAATTGTCCCAATTTAGACTGATAGAGGCTTCTTTATTTTACTAGGGGTAAAAAAGAAAAAAAAGAATCAATTCCTTAACCAACTCCCAAAATACAACTCCATTTTGCTATTTTATGCTGATATTCAATGAAGGGAAACTTACCAATTTTAATGACTGCTTTATGAGGTCTCTCAACATCTAAATCATTGTCTTTATCTAATACATGTTTATTTCTGCTTTTTGGCAACAGAAATGGAAACTCTGATATAACATCTAAAAAGAACATAGTAATATAAGTTTCAAGGAAACATCATATTTATCATAAAGTTATAGAATATTTTACCTATGACCCCAAAGAATGTAAAATATTTTGAAGCAATTGAAATCCTAGCAAGGCATAAGAGTATTTATAATATTAAAAGTTTTTAGTTTTCTAAATACATAGTTAAGCCAAATTTTATTGTTAAGATCTACTTCCACTTCCAATTAATATTTAACACCATAAAAAATGTTACCTGTTAAACAGTTAATGTACAGTCAAGTAAGTTTAACTACACTTCCTATCTATTTTGTTGAGTCCATATTTTATATAAAAAAGATTTATACTTACTTCCTTCTTGGCTTGGCGTAAGCTTTGTTTTATAATCATATTCTTCATATATTTCTGATGTTACTGTCAGCTCTGGCATCTATAAATTATGGAAACAATCTATTATTGTATTTTAGTATATGTAATTTTAACAATTTAAAGATTAATTTCAATTTCATATTAAAGAATATTTAAATAAATGTATTAAAATATAGTTAATTAAATATACCTTTACTCTAAAAGTGTGGTTATCATCAATGAATGTGATGAACTATCTATGATAGTCCCAAGTGTAGAAAATTTGGATGGTTTCCAATTTTAAAATTCTAAAATAAAATCTCTGCACATTCATTTAGTGAAGGCCACTATCATTCATTTAGTGATTCAAATGACACTTATAAACAAGATTGTGTTCAAAATTTAAATATAAAACTAACACTTGGTACAACTTCTTCCAAAATATTCTTATTTTTTTTAATTGAAGGAAAACCATGCATCTAATTAGTACATTAAAAATTAAATCAACAAAACTATACAATGTACCTTTATATCTTTGCTATAGTTATATCAGATTGAAATTTAAGAAATTCAATTTACCTCCCCTGTTTCCATCTCCAACTTGAATTTGCCATCTCTTCCTTCTAAATTCGCTAACACAATGTTTTTAAGAGTATCGTAAGAAAATTTTATTATTTTGTTTTGATTTTTGATGTTTACCTAAACGCATTTGTCAAAATTTAAAAATGATACAGATACCGTAGTAACTTTGATAGGGTTTGCCGTCGAAAAATCTAATTATCTTATGCTTCATTGATCTATAATATTGTGCAAAAACCAGTCACAGATTCGTTTCTATAGACGATTTCTATCTGACCAATATAACGAACTTACTGGTTTTTCAGTATAATTTATAAAAGGAGAAAAAAGTGACGCTGATCAGACAAACTGTGCGTTGATCCGATGCACTGACTCCACCTTTCTTCGATGTGTCTTGACGTTTAGTGGTAGGTTAGGTGGTCATTAGTAGCTTCCTCTTATTTTGTCGAGGCCCTCTAACGTTGGGGATTAGTCTTGCGAGCACGGCAGTTTAATTGAAAGCATGCTCCAACTGGGAGTATAGCTTAACTTGGAATCTAGAATTACCCATAAGTACCTGAAATGTGTTTAGAAGGTGATTTAATTTAGCACCATGGCGAGAGTGATCGTTTCGGCTTTCTTGCGACTTGTGATCAGTATCGTCTGTCTTATGTTCGGCTAGTTTTAAGCCGGCTGATTGCATCCATTGCTGTATAAGACGGTAGGTTTAATAAAATATTCTGCGTATTTCTTTGATGTGTTTTGCAAATTTAAGGAATGTGGGTTCTTCCAGTCTATCCATGACCTCGCAAATTTTATCCTATCTTGCCGAGTTAAAAGCATTTTGGATGTCTAATGCCATTAATAGGCAGTATTTTTTTCTTCCCCCTTTCCAGCTTTCGCCCTTCGTAGCATTCTTAGCAATGTTTACTACTCGCTCTATTGCGTTCAGAGTCGATTTTGCTCTTCTAGAAGCTAAAGGGTGCTGGTTGTTCTGGATTAAATGGCATATCGCATTTTCCGTTCTGTTATAGATAATGCGCTCGAGTACATTTCCTGCTGTATCCAGATACATGGGTCCTCAGGGTCCTTATTGCCCTTTGGTATGAGTACTAATCCCTGCCTTTTCCATACTCTTTGAAAGGTTCGTCCTGAAGAGATTGTATAGATCCAGGAATAATAGTGAATCCACAATTAAAGCCATTTTAAAGACTATGTTAGGAATCCGAACCATTCCTGGTGCCTACTTATTTTCTATCTTCTTACAAGCTGCAATGAGTTTTCGGCTAGTGACGGGTGGTTTCAATAATGGCACCGTCCACCTTGTAGTCCAGTTGTTCTTGTGGGAACAATGTTGTTATGATGTTTTCTAATTCATCCGCGTCATTTGCGTTTTCCCAGGACTTTCTCTTGAACTTTGTCATGATTGAGTGTACGGTCATTTTCTACTACCTTTAGTATTTCATGTGTGTTTTATTTCTGACATTTGATGGACTTTTAAGTTTAGCTCGTAGTTGCTTGTATTCAGCCTGCAGCACAGAGTAGGATTGCTTCTTCCGGGAATGTTGCGCAAGTTCTAGCCTTTATGTATTGTTCTCGTATTTCTTTAATATATATACACCACCAATATACTGGGTCATGTCCGTGGTTTCTGCGGCCACTTCTCACCATTGCGGCATCACATGCTTCCATTACCGTCTTCATAGTGGTCTCTATCAGTTCTTTTACGCTACTGTCTTCGCATTGCTTATTTTCCCCTCCACGTTAAGGTAATGTGCTTATGTCGAATGCTTTTATTTTCCATCCTACCGTCTTGGCCGCTCTCAGGTTTCGGTGGTGTTCATTCTGGCGAAAGATATTTCACGTGATGGCACAATGATCGGTGTGCGTCTAAATATCAGTGTCTTTACATCGTGTATGTCGATAATGAATATATATATGTCGATAAAAGAGCTCGCTTCACCTTTGACGTAGGTTGGTAATTTGGCATCGTTGAGCAGGACCAGATCCAATTCAGCTAGTGTTTCTTATATATTTAATCCCGCTTATCGGTTTTATCGCCGCTCCATTCCATGGCCCACGCAGTCAACCTGCAAGTCATCTGCAATTACTCGTGAGTTTAGGTTCCTGGCGTTGTAGATTCAGTGGCGGTCAGTCATGGTCTCAAACCTGTACTGGTCCAGTTTGGTGGGGCGTAGAAACTATAGAAGTGTATGCGGTTCACCTGGGCTCTGCCCTACTCGGTGGGCCTCCCGCTCGCGGGTTTATTTAGATAAAGCTGTAGAGGTCATTGGACCAACAGCAATACTCATACACAAAAAAAAACCTAGGCTCTGATAAACCCTTCTTTATTTTTCATTGTGCCCTGGATCGGAAATCTTCCACAGGACCACATAGCCTTGCCTGCCGCGTCTGTTATCCAATCATGTTGTTTTAAATTGCGGTAAGGCTCCGATATGATTGCTAGATTAAAACTCTCGTCACGTATGGTTTTGGTAAGGAGGTCTTGGGAAATCGTGCAGTGGTTTTAGTTCACCTAAAGGATCTTAATTTGTCCATTACCGATCTCTTGGTCCGACCTTCTCGTATGCAGGACAACGGCTGCTACCTGATATATGATTGCTGGTCACTTATTTTCCTGTACCACCGCAAAGTACGCAATTGGACTCTTGGGTGCATTTATCCTCCTTTTGACCTTCTCTACCGCAGTTTAGACAGCACGAGGCAGTATTTATGATCACAGTTTTTTCTGTTAACTTTCCCTCTTCTTTCTTCACATGTAGTAGTTTTGGGGAGGTTTTAGTCGATTTCATAATAGTTTGTAGAGAAAAAGTGAAGAGACAACACTTCGTGTCTCTTCACTTTTTTTCAGGTAGAACAACCTATTATATGTGGTACTTAGGTTTTTTCACTTCACTTTCCTCTTTATGTCACCGTGGATATTGTTTCTCGGTGTTACAAACTCCAGAAGGTTTTTTTCCGAGTTTCTTCAGTCATTTCTGTTTTCTTCTGCTACACTAATTGTTTTCATCTGTAACTTACCTTTACTGCCATTTGGTTGATCCAATCCTTGATTAACGATTTTCTCCTTCTCTGGAGTCCTCTTGCGTCCTTTCTTCGCAAACGGGTTTGATATCATCTAATCTTCTTTCTTGCTCCTTGGTTTCTTTGCCCAACTACAGAATAGGCTTATATATAATTTGCCCAACTAGGGCAGCAAGAGCCGGGAGTGGCAAGGAGTTCTCGACAATTCCCGTGTCGTGGTAGGGAGTCAACACCCTCCTGGAGTAATTTCTTTTTTAATTTTGCTTACATATTTTCTCTCCGTTGTCTTTCCAGGCCTTTCTCTGAGATGGTTGGTGTCCCACGGCTCGCTGAAGCCTCTCAATTGGCATGATGTCACCACCATGCGGTCGGTCACCATTACCTCGTCGGTTATCTAGCAAGGAGCACCACGGTAAGTAATTGCGCTAACGTTGCCAGGTTTTATTTGTAGTGTGTGTGATGTGTGTCTACATTGATTGATGTTTCCTTTCTATTTAAGTGCAGATAAGGATGGCTTGGGTAGGATTTGTATGTAGATCCTCTCGCCCCTTACTTCCATGTAAGGCTGTGTTTTTTTTAAAGGAATGAAAAAACGCCTTTGCGCGCGGAGTGTCGGAGTCAATCCCTGGTATTAGGGGTAATACCGACAAAAACAACCCTCCCGAGGGACCTTTATGAACTCCCACGGGACCACCGTTAGGAATTACTTCGTGGGGGTGGTCTAGCAATCATTGTTTTTCCTCAATCCTCAGGCCTTGCGCCTTTCTCGCTCACTGCGTCTTAGTGCTATTAGTACCGTTGAAGCATAATTGCTTACTTGGTTCCATGCATCTTCTCTAGGTCTGCACTAGGTTCTCCACCGTTATGGACCCTAATGTTTGCTTCAGCTCTTCGCGTTCGCTTCCGTATTGCGGGCATGCGAAGGAAGCGTGCTCTACGTCTTCTGGTATCCCACATCGCAGTGAGGACAGGCAGGGGAGACCGAAGCGATGTACTAATTGTGTCAGATAGAAGTTAACCTCCCCATGTCTGCGGTTAATCCACTTCTCCACATGACCAATCAGCCTATGTGTCCATCGTCCTTTAGTGTATTTCTCCCATTCTTTTTTCCATTTAGTGATAGACTTCTGGCTGATTCGTGAATTTTGTAATTTAATATATAATAATTACTCCTGGTAACTGGATAACAAAAATAAATTTAAAAATAACATAAGCATATATAAAGTAAAAGACAATACCAGTCACTTCGCGTAACAAAGTTTAGTCTTCTGAGTTAATCAGCACTTGTTTTTTACCAGCGATTTGTCGGAAAGTCCAGCAATACTTATAGTTGTTCTCTCTCTTGTTGGTAAAGTTTCGCGCAAGATAATAAAGACGCTGGGTTTTGGGTGTCAGTAACTCTGTTATGTATGCCTTTAAATGAATCTCAAATATAGAAGTCATTTCTGCTTTCGGCTTGTTTTTTGGGTGATTTTTATTTCTACCAAATCCAGGTTTTACACAGTATTCTCAAGGCATTGTTTAAGAGAATGGCCCTAATATTAAGTATCATTTATAATCATAATAATCATTAATAATATATTATACTATCGCGAATCTATGACTTTTTAGTTTTTCGCCAATACATAATATACCATACATCTAGAAAGATAGACGATACTTATTAGAAAAAGAGAAGGTTCTTATAACAGCTTCTCTTTCGCCTCGCGTTTCGGCTAACCATGCTCATTTTTATCCATGTTGCCTATTCAATATTACAACATTTAATACATTAGTAAATTATTATTTTTACTAATCACATTTTATTTTGTATCTGATAAAAAAAAATTACAATGATAAAAGTTACCATAATCACTATTTTATTTTATGTTGTTTTTACATAATCTAAAAAGCTTACAAGGTTTTTTATATTATGAGATAAAAATTGCGAACTTAATCAATTTATTTAAAGTAAATGAAATGCTTAATGCATACATACAGCATGAGATCTTCCATCGTTATAAAAAAAAACAATCCCAACCAATCGCAGCCCAACACACAATCGATGCTGCCACGTCAAATTCGACGGTGTGAGAGCGAATGAAGTGGCATTTTCGGCGTTTTGTTGAGCATCATCATCCGAGTTTAAAAGTAGTTGTACTCAAGCATTCGGAAATTTAAGATGCGAGTAACAATATTAGCAGTAGCGATAGCCCTTCTGGGTGCCGCACTCGGTGACGAAATACCAACAGAAGAAAATGTTCTGGTACTCAGCAAAGCCAATTTCGATAATGTTATTTCTACCAATGACTTCATTTTGGTTGAATTCTGTAAGTTTCTTTTTAATTCACTTGTTTAAAGTGTTTAACATTTCTTATAATATCAATCCTAAGTTCTTTCATTATTCCGGCATTTTTCTAAACGGTATATTAAATTGTTACCGGCCTCATCGTATCGTTATGTTAATATATTTATGTTTCAGATGCCCCGTGGTGCGGTCATTGTAAGTCGTTGGCGCCGGAATATGCTAAGGCTGCCACAAAGCTGAATGAAGAAGAATCTCTTATCAAACTTGCAAAGGTTGATGCCACCCAAGAGCAGGAGCTTGCCGAAAGCTATGGAGTAAGAGGGTACCCGACGTTGAAATTCTTCAAAAACGGCAACCCTATTGATTACTCAGGTAAGCTTGACTATTTAGTCATACTATAATTTTATGGTTCAATAAAATGTTTTAAGATTCTGATTAAAGCAAATTGGTTACCTGAACAATGTTTTATAAACTTTTCATGCTATTTATTTATCAGCTTTAAGTAGTACTCCGTTCATTATTTTGTTATAGTTTCTTTTAGTAGGTTTACAACTATAACTGTAATTTTAAACATGTGGTTTTACAAGATCTTTGAATTAGTGTACATTATATTGTCTTCAACCAGGTGGAAGGCAAGCTGACGATATTGTTGCTTGGCTGAAGAAGAAGACTGGCCCACCGGCTACTGAGATCACATCAGCTGAACAGGCCAAAGAATTGATCGCTGGTAACAATGTGGTAGTCTTTGGTTTCTTCCCAGACCAGGCAACTGAAAAGGCAAAAACTTTCCTTGCCATTGCTGGCCTTATTGATGACCAAGTGTTTGCACTTGTCACGGATGAGAAGGTTATAGAAGAGTTGGAAGCACAAGCTGGAGATATTGTTCTATTTAAAAACGTAAGTCTTCTGCAGCTCTCTCCCTCACCTGTCTCTACCAGTTTAATAAAGTCTAAATAATAGATTAAAAAAAGCATTAAATAGAATTGTTAATGGTATTTTCAATTACTACATACTCTGCTACGACTATAATCTACTTTGTCACTTAGTACATAGACAATTTGAAGACCAGACATGTCACAATATATCATGGCATACATACACTTCTTTATCTGTAAGCCATGATATTTTATAATAAAATACTCACTTTTTATTAAATTAAAAAGCATATATTATACCAAAATTTTACGAATGTAACATGTTTTATGTTAAACATAATTTAAAATGGGTTGCTATTTCTTGTGAAATTCTATTATCAATTTGCAATGATAATAATAGTCTTGTCCTCATGCCAAATACTCAGATAAACTGGTTCCTGTTGATAAAATGTAATGGAACTTGTTGCAATTTAAATATATGAATTAATTGATATATTTATTTATTCAATAGCTTTTTTAATATATTGGTTTAGATTTGAATTTATTTTATTAATTTATAAAAGTGATCTGCACAATTGCTTAAATTATTTGAAAAAGGCATATTCTATTATCCTTAGAGTTTGATTTATACTTACAATTTTTGAAAGAGTAGTAATCCATTCAGTTTAACAATGATAGAAATGATTAATAAAAAGGTCCATAACCAAAAATCTTAAAATCCAAGTTACTGCTTATAAATGGCTTGGTATACTTAGCCTCTACTATTTTAGAAAGTAATGTATGAATGCCAGAGTCAATATATCTACAAAGTAATACTTATATGGATTTTATTAATTATCTTCTTATCAAGAGGTCAAGATAAATGTCAACCTGGGTACTAATGTTTCGTAGTTGTAGTGTAGGCATATTTTAGTATAAAGCTGCAAAGTACACTTTATTAATAAAAATTAACAATGTTATAATCAGTTATTAATTAATCAAAATTGCAATAAATTATTTTTAATTTTTTTTTGTTATTAGTTTGAAGAGTCACGTGTCAAATATGAAGCTGAGGCATTTGATGAAGATCTTTTCAGGACATGGGTCTTTGTGCAAAGCATGCCAGTTATTGTTGTATTCTCCCATGAGACTGCCTCCAAGATTTTCGGTGGACAAATCAAATATCACCTGCTTCTCTTCCTGTCCAAGGTAAGCTTTAAGAAAGTTTGTTATTATAAAAATAGTATTAAAACAAAATAATATTTAGTTTTTTTAAATCACTTTTAGTTTCTTATTTGTGGTAACTGGGGTGGTGTTAGGGTCCAATAGCACATTATTATCTGCAGAACTTTATGAATGAGCACTCTAGTAGGTAATTCAATAGTAATGAGTTTATCACTAATACTTTGGTTATACTAAAAGTTTCTGGAACTTGATAAATAAGACCAGATATATTTATAATACATTTATTAAGTGTATGTCCTCACTATTTTCACATTTGTGCATTTATTGAAACCATTGTGTGAAGCGGTGTATCCAGTCTTCAGCAGGGACCTCTTCAATGGCTTTGTGGAACACATTCACCGCCTTATCTTAGCTGAATGTGCGGACGCGTTATCGTGGTGAAACATTGCTCCGAGGGCACTTTTCACAAACTTTTTTAACACCTAGCATGCTTCGTTTGTTTACGGACCAATCTGTTCACTGTCTATTGTTTGAAGTGATGATGAAATGTCCTGATTTGGTAAAAAAAAAAAAAGAACGAAAGAACTTTTCTTAACTTTCGTTCGGCATGTCATCAAATGGAAAGACTCATTCTGGCGACTGGCATTTGCTTTCCGGTTCAAAGCACTACCCAGGTACCATCACCTGTCACTACGTTGTAGACAGCCAAAGATTGTCCTTCATTAGACTTTTTTTATCGTTTTATGGCACCACTAGACATGCAGTCATTTCTGGTCTTCCTTTAAATCATGTGGTATCTATCGAGTGCAAAGCTTCCGAGCTTTCAGATGCGCATGCAAAATGTTTTACACTTGGCTCATTGCAATGCCTAATACATTGGGAATTTGCTAAAAAGTATTTTTTTTGTCAGTTTGAATCAGCTGTCGTACGGTATCAATTTTGGATTCGGTAACCGCAAACGCCGGTCGACCTTCACGTACGTCGTCTAAATTATCAAAACCTCGAATATACAGGGTTGTGACATGGGACTTCATCACCAAATGCCGATTGAAGTCTCTGGCAACTCTCTTGTTGAGCGAAAACTCATAAAAAATCATTGAGCGAAAATTTTCACAAGTTAGAGAAACATATTCCGATGATGATGATGATATTAATTTATCCCTAATGGGAAAGGCAAAAGACTTTAGTCCATACAGCCAGGTCTTGTTCGTATGATGGTTGGTCTGAAACTCAGAAACATATTCCCCTAGAGTTCCATTTTCGAAAATGCCTTTTTAATTTATTTTGTTCTAAGTGGCCAGTTCCAAAAAAACTTTCAGTGGGGTACATATACGTATTTATAGAAATTATTAATTACTTGTAATTTTAAATATTAAAATGATATCAACTGAATAGGTTATGATACATGAGTAATATTTTACAAAATTTTTAACCGTCATATAAAATATCTTTAATTTAAATATTTGTATGTAATATAAAGAGTGAAAGTAAAATAAAGATTTATTTCACTACAACATTCATGTCTTACAAGTTTACATTCGTCCCATTGTGAAAGTAGATTTTCGACTTTTACCAATTGATTAATCTCAAAAGCTATTAAATGTGGGTTGTTCAAGTTCTTTTTACTGTTATAGCAAGAAACAACACCACTCACAGCTAAATGCCAATGTTTAAAAATAGTTATTAATACAAATTTTTTCGTGGTCTCTTAAACGACAACAAATTTATAAAATGTATTGATTTATTTGCATTACATTATGTATTATTCATTCACATTACGCATAATAATCTATTAAAAATGCGACGTACATATTTTTTTATTATTTTTTTCAAACTTATTAATAGAATTAGATTATAATAAAAAAAATAGTGAAATAATTTAAGAACTAATTAT
Organism: Teinopalpus imperialis; assembly: GCA_029286865.1. Lineage (NCBI taxonomy): Eukaryota > Metazoa > Arthropoda > Insecta > Lepidoptera > Papilionidae > Teinopalpus > Teinopalpus imperialis. Next base: position 1,170,488 of record JAGSMU010000009.1, on the reverse strand, counting down.
TTAAAAATTATCACTATATGTTTTAAAATTTTATATTTTTATTCATTTTCGAAAGTTCCGTTCTTCATATCTTTATTTCAAACATGCTCCAAAGAGGTGACTGACCTATTATAATAGAGGCATTGACCTCACATCACGTTTCTTTGTCGATGAACTCTACGTATTACGTGTGTATCATAGAAATTTCGACCTTACGGCTTAACATTACGGTATATTAACCTACATGATAACTTTTTGTAGAAAAACGGTGATTTCGAGAAATATATCGAAGAGTTGAAGCCAGTCGCCAAGAACTACCGCGACAAGATCATGACCGTTGCTATCGACACCGATGAGGATGATCACCAAAGGTAAATAATTAATATTAGAAAAAACTTTCGTCTTAGATGAAAGATAAATAACAAAGTTTTGCTCATGATTATTTAATTTTGTTTTTAACATAGCAATGATAATTGACATGAGCATATGGTGTACATTCTGGAGTAATCACGATATAAACAAATGAATGAAAACCAATCATTTATGTTTTTGGAAAAGTATGTATGGCGGCTGAATATCGAATCGAATCGATTCGAAGCGACCCAGATACAAAGTACCGCAGTTAATTGTTTTTCAAGGAAATCCCTATGATTAATAAACATGGGGGTTTATTAATCATAGAGTTGCGTTAAACAGTATATAATTAGAATTATTACCTAATTTTAATTAGTTATAAAAAAATAATTGCACACTATTAAATTGAATACGAAACATGGACGTCAATTTTTTTTTCTCATTATCTACGCCGTTGTTTTTTTTGATTAATCTGGTTATTTCAAAACGCACATATTCTAGTAATAATATATATTTTATGGTGGTTGGTAAACTAAAGCTACGCTTACTTTTTTGTGCTGCTAGGATTTTGGAGTTCTTCGGCATGAAAAAGGATGAGGTGCCATCAGCTCGTCTTATTGCTTTGGAACAGGACATGGCCAAATACAAACCCGCCAGCTCTGAGCTCAACGCCAACACTATCGAGGTAAAGTAACAAAATGTGTTTTTTTTTAATATAATTTTTTACGATTTTCCTAGGATGATATTCCAACTTAGTTTATTAATAAAAAATATTTCTAAAACGAAATCGGCAGTGCGTGCTTTTAACCCTGTCTAAAAAGCAAGCCTATGACCAACAGAATTATATACATACGCTGTTACATCGAGAGTAACAAACGAGCACACAGTTCACCTGATGGCAAGTGATTCCTGCGGCCCATGAGTAGATGTCATCCTTGACAAGGAAACATAATGCAGAGGGCTGTCATGAAATGCCTCGTCACCAGTAATAAAGGTCTCCGGATCTCCTACACTCACCAGTCGAAACAGCTGGTACTGCCCCGGTCGAGCTGATAGAAACAAACTGCAGCGTAGCTCAACCACAATTACTGTTAATTATGATCATTTTTGATTTTAATATGTTGTTTGAAAAATTTTGATTCTTATTCGTCTAGCGTAGTCAATTTCAATTTGCCAAAATATTATGCAAAGTTCGAAATCGCATTATTAATGTAATACCGCGTGTCATTTCACGTTTTAATTATTTTTAAGTGTAACATTCTTATCGGCAAATCTGGTTCGTACGCGGCGCCCTAAGTGGCATATCCAATCGGATGTTTTGAGAACGAAATCATAGCGGAATCTCGTAAAAACTGTAATACATTTATATTAAATCGATGGATGTTTTGACTTATACAAATTCTTTTACGTTATTATATTTATTATGTCCTTGGGAACGATAAATGACCTAACTGTTCATCTGATGGTAACCGATCTCTGCTCATGTAAATGATGTGTATCCTCGATGAGGAACCATAATGCAGATGCGTTTTGATCTGAGGACTAAGAAACCTAAGTATCCGACCAGTCTGGCAGTTTATGCAACTATTTTCCGCTGATATTCTTTGGCTAGACCCTGTCGAGCCAAAATATTCCTGCTACCCCTTGTTTATAGCTACAACGTGGCACACGGTTCACCTGATGGTAGATGGTTATTGAAAACTGTATCTAGTTTAGATTTCATCAAGTTTATAATCATTGCGGTGAATAATGGCGTATCTCATCACCGTTAATTGTAACTGTTTTTATGTTGGAGATTTGTTTTTTGTATATGCTTAGACTATATTTTTATAATTGTACATTAAATATATATGCCTCTTTACTAGTCGGCTGGAATTAATCTACAAAATGTAATATGTGAAACTAATGCTTCATTCGTTAAGCGACCAGTTTAAATTTTTTATCGAATCGCATATCGCCGAAATCAAATTAATTGAAGATACGATATGTTTTAGAGCCTTTTCGCAGATGCCTCCCAAAAGAGAAGTTATGTACTTCTTTTAAATCTGTTGCCATGTTATTTACCACTTATTTTTTTTTCTCGAGCCTACCATATTGAAAGATACGAATACTTTATTGAAAATTTAAAAGTATTTTTAAAGAATTTCAACGTCATACGTCTTAATCTAATATTACCATTTGTATCACACAACAAACCATAATCTTTGATTGCCAATGATTTCTTTAACTTCATTTTGATAGGCCCTACTCTATCATGTTAGTGTTACGAGTGAAAATTGACTCCTTTAGCATCACACTAACTCTCCGCAGTATATTTTTTTATTTAAATATTTAATAAGCGAACTTAACTTTTGCTCTAATTTTGTTATACTTACACACCAAGTGAAGAGAAGAGATAGAAGTCTTCCATGCTCAATTTCTAATATAATATTATTGCAACTGACATTTTTGTTTTGTTGGTGCGGCTGTAGTTTCTGTACCGTGATCATTGCTTAAACAGGAATTCGTGCAATCATTCTTCGCGGGCACACTGAAGCAGCACCTGCTCAGCGAGGACCTACCAGAGGACTGGGCCGCCAAGCCCGTCAAGGTGCTAGTAGCAAGAAACTTTGATGAAGTGGTCTTTGATAACAACAAGAAGGTTCTCGTCGAGTTCTATGCACCATGGTGAGATTTTTTATTATTATTTTTCCAACCATCGAAATCGGTCGTTTCGATCTTTTTTTTCTTTTTTTATAGGATAGGTGGCAAACGAGAAAGCAGCCCGATGGTAAGTGATCACCGCCGCCCATGAACATCCGCAACACCAGAGGAGACGCAAATGCGCTGCCGGCCTTTAAGAAAGGTATAGGATTTTTTCTTGAAGGCCCGTAAGTCGTATCGGTTCGGAAACAACGCTGGCGACAGACAGCTGATTCCACAGAAAAGTTGTGCGTGGCAGAAAATTTCGCATAAAGCGCGCACAGTGGCGGATTGCCAACCATCGAGATGATGATTTTGAATATCGATCACACGGTTACCGGTGATCATGCGTGGTTCAGTTCTATGCCGCAGCTGTTTACGTGGTGGAGACATGCTGCAGCTTTTGTATGATACGAGAAGAGTGGCAACACGCCCGCCCCATATGTCACATATATATCCGTTTAAACATTAGCTACCACGAAATGCTATGGATTTGAATTTCCGGCTTTTTGAACAATTTATACGTTGTACGCTCAGTTTCGTGTCACTTCCTCTCCATCACAGTTTTACATGATATTATCACCTATTACGGACCACGTATAATATGGATTAGCTACAAAACGCGGACATTTTCAACTAGCCATACGTACATACAGTATTATATATATATATATATATATATATATATATATATAATATAGAGAAATATTAACACATGTCTTGGTAAGTAATAAATCGATTTAACGACCTTAAATATTGCAGATCTAATCCGTTTATCTTAAGGGCTCATTTAACTTACAACCTCCATTTATAAATGATCCGTCACGGACACACATGATGGTATATAATTTGATTTACGAGAAAGTTGATAAGCGTGTTAATGTGGGGCCACATTCGCCACACAATTAAACATAATTAGCTGAAAATCTTAAATCTTTTATTACTGGTTAAGACAAATAGGTAATACATTTTTTCTTTCTTTCGGGCCTCTGTTAGTACGAGTGCTTTTACAGAGCTTATGGTACTCAGTCGAGAACTCTATTAGTGGGTAACCAGCACAAGGGCTCCCGACAGGGAAGGCAATACAATAATTATATAATCAACATGAATTGAATTTTGTTTCAATTATGTCCTGTTGCTCATAATTGGAGCTTGCGACATAATTACAAAATAAATAATAAAAATTAATCATAATATAAATGATGTCGCGTAAAAAAGAGACGATGACGTCACACGGTAAAGGCTGTGTTTGCACAAGTGTGTATCAAAAGTTTAAGCGATCGTTAGGACGTATTCATTGGGCTGTGAATAATGAATGTCTGCTCGTTCAATGGTTCGAAAACTACATGGACATCAACATAATTTCTTTCCTCATTGCCGCCGATCAGCATGTTTGTCAATAGACAAATGTTAAATATAATATTTAGAAAGATGTAAATTGTTTTATTTTAAATAATAATTTTGGTTACCTATCATGTGTACTCAGCCGTTCACCTTGAGAATTATGGTTCCACTTTATGTTTTGCATTTCGTGTGTTATAACTAGTTTTAAACATAATGTTATAAACCAGTCGAAACGTTATCTCTATCTCTCTCACTAAATTTTATGTAAATAGATTCATTATTGTATAACACTAAAATTTTATTTTATTTAATTCTCCTTGAATATGTGTGAATTAATGTGGATTGACTATATAATTAACATGTACGAATTTGTGTGAACTGCTTCAATCGTACATGGGATGTGTTAATACACTGCATTTGTCACTCAATACACAAAAAAAATATCATTACGTTATATAATATACTACATGTATTCCAAAATCGTGTTTATATCGATAATTTTCCAAAAAGAATGGGTCTTTTTAGTTTTTACTGTTAGTTGGGTTCCTCCCCTATACCAAACACGGTAGCAGCTGTATGCTGTTATTTCACCCTGATGTTCTGTGGGAGCGTGGAACACTATTCATGTTGTTACTAGAAGAAAATATTTGCGTTGAAATTATTTATTAACGATAGAAACACATTGCTATATATTTCTCTTTAATCTTCGTATACCCCATTTCGTGTATATCTCACTACACTTAAGAATGACGTCACTAAGGGAAATAATTTCGAGCATTTACAGTATAACCGTGTTCTGCAAATATATAAATTCAACGATACATATCTACCAGGTGTATACATCGTTATTACACATATGTTGCAGCATCTAACAAGGTCTAATTTGCGGATTAGCTTCTATCTCGCTATATTTATCCTAGATAAGGAATATATTATTATATTATAATCGATATGGAATGAAATGAAAATTAGTGTTTTTTTTTTAAATGAATACAAGTTAGTGCTTGTCCAAATAACCTGTAGTAATATAGACGTTTACGAATTCTATTCAAGCTAGTTTGAAGCTGCACCGTGGCTTTACAGCGGAGCTACGCAAAAAATGCGTTACTTTAATCCTGACATAATAGGTCTTTACCTATGAAATTACTGTTTTGTATGAAATAAGTTAAAGTTGTTAAACTTTTTTATTTCTGCTACTCAAAGTAATAACCCATGTAATCGATGCATCTTTGCCAACGCAGTGGTAGTTTATTGATGCTTTTCTCGTAAAAATCAGCTGGGCGGGAGGCAACAAACTCTTCAAAGGCATATTGTACTGCCTCTCGGGAATTTAATTTTTATCCCGCTTTTTTTTTTTTTTATAAATTTTGGAACAAGTAATAGTCGGTGGGTGTAAGGTCTGGTGAGTACAGTGGATTAGGGAGAGCTTCCAACCCCAACTCTTGCAGCTTGGAGACTGTCTGTTGTCCAGTATAGGGAAGGGCGTTGTCGTGTAGGAGCAGCGGGGACGACCGATTGACCAAAGCTGGTTGCAGATGTGCGAGTTTCTCCATCATTGTCTTCAGTTCTTCACAGTACATATCTGTAGTAATGCCGTTTGGTAAAAACTGTGCACACCGGCACTAGACCAACAAAAAGTGACCATCAATTTTTCGTTTAGGGCATTGCTTTGTTGCTGAACCAGGATCTAACCAACTTGCTGAGCGCTTTCGATTGTCGAACAGAATCCACTTTTCGTCGCATGTAACAATTATTCAAAATTCTTTAATTTCTGTGCCTGTTGGGCAGCGCGAGGCAGGTCTCAACGCGCACGTTGCGCTGGCGATCGTTAAGTTCGTGGGGCACCCATCTATCAAGCTTTTTTACCTTGCCAATTTGTCGAAAATTGACCAATATTGTTTTGATGTTAACATCATAAACTGCTGCTAGCTCGGCTGTAGATTGAATATCATCTGCTTCCACAATCGCCTCTAATTCATCATTGTTGACCAAAGTGTCCGGACGACCACGAGGTTCATTTTTCAAATCAAAATTTCTAGAACGGAACCGGGCAAACCAATAACGGGTTGTGCGTTCGTTTGTAAAGTTCTCTCCGTAAACGTTGTTGATGTTACGTGCCGTTTGTGCCGCGTTGATGCCATGACGGAACTCATATTCCATAATAATACGAATTTTTAAAGTATCCATTATGACGAAAAATGTTCAAACGTAATGAAAATACAAGGCTAATCAATAAACAAAAGTCTGACTTTGTAAAAAGAATGTCATGTTTTAAAACGAAATTAATTTGAATTTAAAATTCACGGCCAACCAAAACTTTTTTTTGGTTTCAAATGGTCAATACTGAAGAACGGCATTTTCATAGGTAAAGACCTAATATTTATAACGAATTCCCGCCACATGTCGAAATAACCATCAAATATTATTTGTTTAGGATACGGTCTCCGATACTAAAGGTCGTAGGTTCGTATCCACAATTCGACTATCTCCTGGCGCAAGCATCTTCAGCTTGGTTGGAGAGGTTAACCGGAATATTAGTTAGTAAGTTAATAGGGTTTGTTAAAAAACATTATAGAAATATATTTCTTTGCGCAGGTGCGGTCACTGCAAGCAGCTGGTCCCGATATACGACAAATTGGGCGAACACTTCTCCAGTGACGAGGACGTCGTTATCGCCAAGATGGATGCCACCGTCAATGAACTTGAACACACCAAGATCACCTCGTTCCCAACCATCAAACTATACACTAAGGACAATCAGGTAATATATAAGACAGTAAAAAAAAAAGAGTTTGAATTGAACTTAACATCAATTTGATTCCATTTGATGAAAGATTATCGTGAACCACACCTATCACAAGTATTAGTTAATAATTAAAAATTACCAACTTCGCAAGAAATAAATGATATGAAGAGGCTGAGAGTTTGCACGGGACTTGTTTCAGACATGTATTTTTTATTTATTTTCTTTATTTATTGAGAAAAATACACCTTCAACAATATCATTTTACGTTTTACGATTGCAGTTTATCTTTACTGAATCCTAATGATTTGCCTTTACGGGGGGTATACAAAATTAAATCCATTAAATTAATATTTTAATTAAAATTGTAAATAAAAGATTAATATAAAAAATATTGCTATAACTTAGAAAAAGTGAATAATAAAAACTTAAACTAGACATTACATAGTGCTATAATTTTTTTCATAATCTTCACGTCACACCTACGTCATTAAAAATATCAATATTACTGATTTTGTTTACGTATTATTACAAAGTAGATTTTGATTATGACATATGATCTGCTCGTATAACTTATACTGTGCAAATTTACATAAGCTGAGTTTTTTTCCCCTAAAATTACTTTTCTAATTAGATTTTAGTATAATTGGACACTACTCAGATAAAATTACTTATCAAATTAGATTTTAGCATATTTTGACACTACTCAGATAAAATTACTTATCAAATTAGATTTTAGTATAATTGGACACTACTCAGATAAAATTAAAACAAAATTTGGTCGTCTCTGATTCTATATGAATGTTCTGTTTATCAGGTACGTGAGTACAACGGGGAGAGGACGCTCGCCGGACTCACCAAGTTCGTGGAGACCAACGGAGAGGGTGCAGAGCCTGTTCCCACAGTCGTAAGTCTTACTTACAATATATTTCTGCATGGATCTATCCACTTGGGCTCTGGCTCAGAATTGTTAATGTCTACCATATTATTTGCACTCGTGGACGTTTTAGTGTGAAAAATGTAAATTAACATTCTACTGTTAATAGCCTATATGTTGCTTTTAAAAGAAATATTGTTAGTTTCAATTCGTCAGAGGTAACTGACCGTGCCGGTTCGGCCCTACTATCGGGGGTGCCCGAGACGGTGCTTCGTCACAGGAACCCTTGTGCTGGTTACCCATTAGTAAAGGTCTCGGCTGAGTGCTCTAAGCGCTCGGCCACCCTTCAACACGGTAAAGCTGTAAAATAGTTCGGGTTAACAGGGGCCATTCAGCCATGAAAAAAAATGTTATTACCTTAAGATACTTGATTAGTAGTCCAGTTAAAAATAACGTAACTTTAAGTTTATAATTTAAAAGCATTTGCGTAAACATATTATTTTTTTTATTATTACTTTGAGAGTAACAAACGGGCACACAGTTCACCTGATGGCAAGTGATTCCTGCGGCCCATGACATCTACATTCATTCTTGACAAGGAATCATAATGCAGGTGCGTTGTCACCCTTAATGATATTGAATGCCTCGTCACCGGTAGAAATAAAAGTCTCCGGATCCATGCACTCACCAGATGAAACACAGCAGCGTTATGCTGCTATTTTACGCTGGTATTCTGTGGGGGCGTGGTCCTGCCCCGGTCGAGCTGACTCATTCATTCTGCAACTAGAAACAAACTGCAGTGCAGCTCTACCACTGTTCCATTGGTCGTGTCGCCATCTTTAGTCTGATGGAATGTAAGTTAATGCAATAAGATCGGCGGAAGCGTCAAACACAGTGGTCACATATATTTGTAATATTGTTCTGTGACTGTAAATCAAATCAAATCCGCCGCGACTTATGTGCTTTTTTTTTATTGCAGAGCGAGGACGACGAAGATGACGAAGCGCCGTCCAGAGACGAGTTATAAGTAAACAGTGCCCAGTACACTCTCATGAGACTTCCATAGTATAGTTTTGTATAGATTAAAATTATTAATTTTACACTTAATCTTACTTTTAATATCGCATTTTGTCTGCTAGACTGTACTATCTTTTTTTTATTTGTGTTGAGGTTGTATTTGAATTTATGATTTCGTTATATAAGCGCATCGCGCACAATTAAAAATCTATCGAGCAAAATCTCTAATTTCTATGACGGATGGGTTCTTTTTTTCATAATGAGCTTTTTTTAATTTTTTTTCTAAAAGAACCCCAATATCTACTTGTTCTCTTTGTGTTAATTGATATTGATCGTAATAATACTCTTTAAAGCGACCCCTTTGATCTGTGTTTTCGGGAAGGTAATTTATTTAAAGCATAATTTATTCAGAGAGAACAGTAATATAATTTACATGTATGTACACAATAGTGTATTTATAATTTCTGTATCATAATGGCGTAATAAACTGTCATATTCCCTAGTACTAGATCGAACGACATCGAACAAACAGGCTCCTCTTGTATTCTGTTTAGTGATTTCACTTTTTTTTATAATAAAATAATTGTCTATGCTATTTCTCATCACAATAAATACTATGATAATAATATTTAAACAATTCGAAATATTTTTGTACTTCTTGTTAAATTAGTCCCACTACATCGTGTTATATTAAATAACAATAAAATATTCAGTCAATATTTGTAAATACCTAAATATTGTAATATCCGAAATTAGTTTTTGTGTATCTATTGTGGATACAGAAATTGATAAATAAATAAATATATTAAATTGAAAAAGTATTTTGTTTTATTAAGACATGATCCAGATCCTTTCCTTTGTTCACATACGATACCATATGCTAGAGATGAATTCTTCCTAATACTACTAAGAACAGGAATAACCTGTCCCTTGTCTTCCAATTTGTCACACAACATAACAAATTGTATTTATTATATATAGATATTACAATATACATCTGCAATATTGTATTTGTATAATGTATATTTAATAATGTAATATTGTAACTTTACTAGTGTAGCTTTCCAGATCGAAGAAAGAGTTGAAAAATCAAAAAAATGGCTTAAGGTCATTTCAGTATTTAGAAATTCATTCCATCTGTATAAATCGTTTAATTTATATAGTTACGTATTAGTGAACAATAATTAAAAATGTGGGAATATGTTGATTAGATACGAAACATTTCATTCTGTTGAATTCCAAGTATGGCGATTATGACAAAAACTAGAGGCAAGTCTCCAGGTCTGAATGTTCCACAGGCTGACTCAGAACGAGGTAAAAATACCATCTATTCAAGATTTTATTTATTAATTTAGAATAAAAGGCAAGGCTTTTAATGACACCCCTGGTAAAAATATGGATTTGCAGGTTCATGTACAGGGCCATCTTTATTTTATTTCGCATTACAAACTTGGTGCCATTTAAGTTTTTATAGTATTAGCTGTCGTAATTATTCGACTACCTAAACAGGGCAATGTTTTTCGAGTAATATACGTATGTATGTCTATTTTTTGGCACGCCCTGTAGCCTAAACGGTTTTCATGCATTAAACATTATGAGACGTCGTTCTTAATTGTGGTAGTGACATAAATAATAATTAATTATGGCGACCGCGAATCAAAAAATAGAGAGATATACTTTATTATAACAATATATATATACTCTTGGGCATGCTCTGTAGCCATAACTATTTCATAGATTTAATAAAAAAAAGTTAGGATTGTTTTAACTGTAGGAGTGACGGTATAATAATTATATATATTGTATTGTATACTATTGTGTTTGGATATATATTTATTATGTATTTAATATCTATATATGTATGTATTATTATTTGCTTGTATTAGTTATTTTTTCTTCTTTTATTAATAAGTTTATTGCTGCCTACCTATCATACACATATCTCACTACACCTTGGGTGGACTGGTAGTGAATGCCATTGGCATTAAGTCCGCCTTTGGAACTTTGTTAAGGTTAATGCAATAAAGAGTAAATAAATAAATAAATATAGCATCCGCGAATCAAAAGGGTTTTAAAGATTTGTTATGATGTGGGTGTCAATTGGAAGCGTCAATAACTTATGGTCGTAGGTCCGAATCCGCCATTCCACTATTGTCGTGATAGCACGAGCATTTTCAGGTTAGTTGGAGTGGTTAACCGGAATATCTATAATGTTAATTGCTAATATTCTTTAAACAAAAAAAAAGAAGTTAAATAGTCGATTCCAAATTTGCATAAATGTACATATAATAGTAAATTCTTGGATGGGTACCCAAAGTTGTATAGATAATAGAGGTGGTTTTTCTCGGCAGCGGGTTCTCTAGATTGTTTAACAATTGAGTTTCAATTATTTAATAATGTACCAAATGATGTTTCAGACACTAATCAGCCTACAGTCACTAATAAAAAAATCGTATACGATATAACTTTTACATATTTATTAAGCCGGAATAAATACGATAAACTTTCCATTAATGCTGATAATTTTTATGTCGATGCGATTAATCGGTGTGTAAATAGAAAGGCGGCGTCATTTGTATGATAATTTATTTATTATCTTAAAAACAACGATTAAAACATAAAATAACTCTTTTAAATAATTAACATTAAGCTTGTTCTTTTAAAAATTATCACATTATCACCAAAATACCATTAAATCGAGACAAAAAGTGGAATGGGTAAGTTTTCTGTGCTATGTACGGCTCATGAATCGTGGTAGTGGAAGCACGTTAATACAAAGTGTTAATAAAATATAAAAAATATTAGTGAACAATATATTACCACATTTCGTCAACCATAAACAAGTACAGGTGACAGTGAAATATTAAAATTAATTTAATTAAAAATAGTATTTAATTGTAAAAATAATCACGATTCATTTGCCCGACATTAATTAGTAAGCCGGTGACTTTGGTAAAAGTATTATGAACACTACAAGGTAACATGGGCTATACGTGAGGATAAATATTTCCTATCATGATCAGTGTTAATTTTGTATACGAAATTTTTATACATAATCATGTATTATGTCTTTAATGTCTTTTTAAGTCATCGACATAAACGAATCGGTCACCAAGATAAATAAAAGTAAGAAGAAATGTCAATCACAATAATATAAGCGCAGGAGATATATAAATTTTTTATGTATTAAGATTTCGTAACAAACACCAAAACGTATATCTGAAATTTCGACGATAATAAGTTAAATATTCCAATTTAAGTCTGACTTAGAATCTAGTGCACGTTATTGGACACGAAGAAATGGGAAAAGCCACAATATCTTATCCAAATATCTTGATTACAATCAATACTTTATCACAATCTACACGCCCCCTTCGAATACACTACAAAATTACAGTAATTTCAAATTACATTTACCGGGGGGCCTATAACACCAATGTTCAATAAATGCTCCCAATTGCGCTTCAAGTCTACAACAATGAATGCATAATATTTATCTTAACCATAGACCACTATCTACAGATACCACACACCACAGAGTAATGCATTTACATTGGCATTCTCTTTACTGGCTGTAGTCGACGCATTTTAAACTGAGTCGTCGGGTAATAAATATCACTGACAGTAGGAATGTGCACGCAATGCAACCCGTTATCGATACTTAGCTGCCTGTGCACGCGGGGTCGATGCGTCATCCCTAGAAAAGATTACATTACGATCTATACAGTTTCTCTATGATTACGTCGAAACAAACATTTTATCTTACAAATTAAAAACTTTTATTTTCAGATAGCGAAAAGTTAGTCCTATTAATACTTAACATAATTTAGCATATCGATCGTACCTTACCCGTTATTGATATGCACCTCTACAATTCTTACGCACATCAATACACCTCTCCATAAGACCTGTAAGTGCGAGCGAGATAGATAAATATGATTTATGACCCGAACCCTCAGTTCATATGCGTCGACTGTAGCACAGCAAAGTCGGTAATTTGATACTCCGCAGTAAGGAAATTTTGAAGTTATCTTCGCCATTAATATTTATGGTGAATTTGAAACGATTCAAATTTGTCAGTATGTGGTATCCATAAAGTGTGAATTTAACTTAATCTACATTAATGATACATGCTCGATGAGAGTGGCATGGCTACGGCAGACAACAAACAAACCATTTGCATTTTGAAGTAATCTCAAGTTGACGTCATTTATTGATGTAGGTGTACTGGAAAAAAATATTACAGCTGTGCATAAATATCCTTGTTATTTTCATGTATACCAAGAATATATGAAAAAATAATGTAAAAATAATTCAGTTTACAATAAAAAATTAATTAGTGTTTATTTACATTTTATAAAAAAATATAGTATTTTTAAATAAACGAACGTAATTTACAGAAAAAAAAATGTGGTGACAAACCACAAGATACCAATTGGTAGCCGGTATAAGAGTTCTCATAATACATTTTGTGAAGCCGAAATAAACATCGGCTCGATGTAATCTCAACTAATAAAAAAATTCTAATAATTTAATTAAAAACTCAGTCAATAATATGATACATAAATTACGGTAATGTACCTAATAGATTGATCAGCTTAAAATATTTCAAACACGTGTATTAAAAGCCAAGCACAATGATGGTGTCTCCATTATACGTGAATGTACCAAATACTATATCACAATAAAACGGCGTATTCATATTTGTTGAATAATTACGTAGATCGATGCGAAAAAACATGTAGTGTTTAAATTATACTTAGAACTAAATCGCGCGGGAATATTATGCATAGGCCAACCATAAAAAAGGATGACATTTGGATATTTTGTGAATTTTTTTATATTTAAAGAAGATATTATCCATTCAAAAGTATATAAAAAGTCAAGCGTGTTTCAATGTATTTTAATTTGCAAGGTGCAAAATCAAAATACCAATACATAATTAAAAGCAACATTTACGCATATATATTGTTTGCGATATTTATTAAAATAATACTTTCATAGCAATATGGCTGGCCTATACAATATAGTTAAATCAAGCACATCACAGCGCGAACATGGAATCCTGTTCTTCCTTCTTAATCTGTCGATGGCGCGGTGTCTGCTGTGGGGAAATCTGATCTTTATCCTCATTGATGTCAGGTAAGTTTTCGGCTGCAGCCGCCCTCTCGGCTAGGAATTTGTCGAAATCACTGCTGGTTACGCTCTCTTGTGTACCGTTTGCTTCTGAAGCAGCCTGTTAAATAAATTAACATTTGTTTGTAATTATTTTTTAAAAAACAGTATACTACAAATGGGATTATTTAATCTGTTACTCTTAACTGATCAGTATGTATGAAGATGTATCGATTTGTTAGCTACACAGTTGGTAAGGGTGGATACCATTCCATATGTTAGATATCGAACTCTATCCACACTATCCAAAACAAAGATGTAGACGCATGGTCACCCTATAGGTCCGTGAGATGGAGTGTATTATGTAGGTATATACGAGTCCCTTATATCACTAAAACATAAACAATTGCGTTATGCTGCTATTTGATGCTGGTGTTGTGAGGATATACCTCTGAGAAGTAAGTCGTACGTCAGTAATGCACACGTGTGATTAAAATGTATTAATTATAAGTAGATATTAAAGTTTTCACGGTGGCTAACGTAAACAACTAGAAAGTGAAATAAGTTTTTTTAGGTCAACATTCACTTCTTCATTACTGCTACCTGTTTACTAGTATATGATATATATGTGATGTATTCGTTTGAGATCTAAAGAGAATCATGTAAAAACAAGAAGGAAAATACTATTTCTTTTAATGATTTTCATCTAAAAGACAAACATTGAAGCTCATTTCCGTGTCGTTCTTATTTTTAAATACATAATTGATAGATCCGATTGATTTGGTGATGTAATATCTGATTTTTAAATAGATGATATTACTGATTTATTATTTTGATTATTGCAAATTGAACTGGATATGATGTAGACTTATTAAATATATTAAACCTGTATGGTATGCTTAGCCTTATCAATAGTTTAACATTAATCTTAAGTCGATTTTAAAACGAAAATAATAAGAGCATGTTATAATTAATATGCATGTTACATGTTACTTAAATGCATTCATCTTTATTGATAGAACTATAACGATTTTTTTTTTCAGCATTATTAAAAATTATTTTGTACACGCCTATATAAATTATAGTCGACGCATCATGAACTGAGGCTTCGGGTCATAATCATATTTATCTGTCATCTCGCTCCCACTTACAGGTCTTATGGAGAGGTGTAGTGATGTGCGTAAGAATTGTAGAGGTGCATATCGATAACGGGATAGGTACAATGGATATGCTAAATTATGTTAAGTATTAATAGGAATAATTTTACGCTATTTGAAAATTAAAGTTTTTAATTTGTAAGATAAAATGTTTGTTTCGACGTGATCATAGAGAAACTGTATAGATCGTAATGTAATCTTCTCTAGGGATGACGCATCGACCCCGCGTGCGCAGGTAGCTCAGTATCGATAACGTGTTGCATTGCGTGCACATTCCTACTGTCAGTGACATTTATTACCCGACGATTCAGTTTAAAATGCGTCGACTATAGTAGTATGTAAATAAATCATAAAATAAAAATAAACGGTAAAACGAAAAGATGAACATGCAGTGTGGTTGGTGGAAGATTTATTTTAGATGTTAGTGATATTTGCAAGTTGCCTAATTTGTTAATGAAATGAAAAAGAAAAAAAACAGAAGACACACCTTCTCTTGTGCTAACCAAGCTGATATTTCATCAATCTCCCTTTGATCCATTCCCGAGGGCTGTCGAAAATGTATACCATTAAAACTAAGGAAGGGATAAACATAAAATTAAAATATGCACGGTTGCGAATTAATTGTGACGTTAAAAATTTATATACAGGGTTATTGGTAATTCGACGTATTCCCGCTAGGAGGTGATTATTTGCTATAATTTTAACCTCCATATGCATTATATACAAGAAACTGAAAAAAAAATGATCACAAAGGAAGCAGGTGGAAATTTGTATTCGAACTAAGCATAAAATCGCTGTTTGAATATCTTTCAAATAGGTATAATGCCTAAGCCTTAGACCTAAAGTTAAGTGCGAATACGAATTTCCGCCTGCTTCCTGTGTGATCTTTTTTTTTTCAGTTTCTTTGAAATAAGTAACTACATTTTTTTACATTTTAAATAAGTAGTTACATAGTTGTTATGTATTGTTGGAGAGCTAAGAAAACGGTTATATTCTTAAAATAATCTGCAAGCTAAGTTTGATAACGTTTTTTTTTGAATTTTTAAATTCGTACCGTTACTGGTGGTTTTAATATTGATAAATAATCATCGTCAAGTGTTTTATCGTTTTTATAATTATTAAAGATTAAAAATGAGATTTAAATTGATACTTTTATTTTTAATAAATTTTTGATGTTGCATTTTTTTTTGATTTATTTTGAAAAAAGCTAAAAAACATGACAACTCAAAAATGGTTCACTTTTGCATAATGCATATAAGTTATCACAAATACTCACCTCTATCACCTCCTAACGGGAATACGTCGAATTACCAATAACCCTGTATATAGTTATAATTTGAATTAATAAAACAGTGCCAATACATTGATTGGGTTTTAACACTTCACGATAATGACGCATCCGTACATACGGGGATAAAATAAGAAACTGTATAGGAATAGAATTTGTATATATATATATATATATATATATATATATATATATATATATATAAAAATATATATATATATATATATATATACAAAATACTACAATTTTATTAAATAAAACACTAAAATAAAAAATATACCTTTTGACCTTTGTAAGTAGTCGTGACATATAATTGAATTTCCTATTGTGAGTCGTCATCATAACAAAATCATTATTACATCGGTGGACACTACTAGTATCCAGATGAGGGACGTTTTAAAATGCACAAATCAACATATTACCAACGGCTGTCCCTGCATGGCGCGCTGGTTGGCAGCGGTGGCAAGTCCCGCGTTAGCTTGGTCCTCCAGATTGTCGGCGTAACTGCTTCCTCTGTAAATGAAATGATTATTGATAGTTTTGGTCAACTCGGCCGTGGTATGACCGGCTGTATTTCGTCCGGTGAGTGTAGTGCGGTGCCTCCGGAGTCCTTTGTGACGAGTGCCGTCGCAAAGGTGGCAGTGAAGTCACTTGTCATCTCAGGTTAACTGTGTGTGAGTTTGTTACTCACAATGTAAAAAAAAAAAACTAGTATGTGTATTTTTTCGGATGGCTTTATTACTCTAACAATGGATTTTTTGTTGTCCAAAAGTGTTTCTCTTTAACCTCGTTCATTCGATTGTACGTGAACATTTTTAATAATTTTACTCTACATATTTCGTCCAAAAAATGTTCAAACGGTACAAAAATCGGAATGTCTATTATTAGCAAAGAAACGCCTACACGAACCGGATGTTAAATAATTTCGGAAAATATTACTATTATTATTACTTAAATTACTAAATTAATTTCTTTCAAACAATAATTTTACTTTAAATACCGGTCATTTTTGTGGTTGAATGGGATGACTCTCTGCCAGGATAAATCGATTTACAATTTTTTGTGTAATTATCAGCATCTTATTTTTTAAATTGATTACTTACAAGTTATTTTATATTTTTTATTATTTTTTTAATAATTATTTCGAAATAGCTTATGGCAACACTTTTGTTCGTCGGCAACAATTGGCCTGACAGTTAATTTTGGGTGTTCGGTATTTTGGGCTATTACTTGATATTCTGATGCGTTATTACAATTTCCGTTAGTTTGTCTCCGAGTTTATACGAAAGATTATAAAGAATAACTGAATTTCACAGATGTGTCGAAATGTGCCCCAAACATCATTCCATTACTCATAATCAAAAGACGTTTGGGTATGGGGCTTAGTGTGTCTCCCTAGCACAACTTGTTCCGTTGAATTAAAGTTCCGGTAAACGATTCACAATTTTAATCACACTCTAGGTACATAATACAGATTATCGGAGCACAGAATTTTATGTGTCAGCCGTTCGACCGCCAGAGAGGGCATTCTCGAACCCAGTGGCAGTAGACCATGCAATAATCAACACGTCTTTCATTATTTAAGGAACGTAACGGGCGTTATAACGCCCCAGACATTTTAATATGCTTATAAAATATCAAATCGCAATGGAAACCTGAGAACATGATATTTTTTTTTATTTATATTTTTTTTCAAATATTTCAGTTCTGGTCAGTCACTGTTTTTGTTACAAAACAGGTTTTATAGAGTATGCTCACCCAGTTTTGGACGTTTCGTAGGTGACGTTGCGCGATTGTGCAAACATGTCGAACTCATCTTTGGAGCTGGACGGCGATTTATCGGCAGGACCATCCTTCACAGCTATAAATGAAATAAAACTTTAAATACCCGTCAATCCTACTCAGCGTGCCTCCAGCTCACGAGTCTAATTAGATAAAGCTAGAAATAAATAAAGTAGTACACAAACACACACACAAAAAACACCCATCATGATTCCTTGCCCAGGAAGGATGTAGATGTCATGGGCCGCAAGCATTCAGTTCACCTGATGGCAGGAATCACTTGCCATCAGGTGAACTGAATGCTTGTTTACTATTAATGTTATTAAAAAATAAATTGCACCTAATAACTTTTCTCTGATCTTTTGATGTTTTTCATCATTAATAATATAAATTATTCAATATCTCAATATACTCCACTGCCGATTATTGCTTTTTACAATTTTAAATTAGGGATTGACTAACGAAATTAGAGTTCACCTATTATATATTATATACCCGGTGCTAAATTATTCCTATAGCCTATAACACCCACATCTTCCTCGACAAAGCCAAGTACAAATGGGTCGAAGATATCAAAACAGTGTGAAGTGGTGCTGAACAGCTAGAGAAAGATAATTATGGAAATAATTAAAAAGCCTCTGTCAATTATAGACATACTGATGTGATTTTTGGCAAATTAATGTTATTAACCAATAAACTTAGATATATATATAAATGTAATTGTTGTCTGAATTAAGGTTATTACGATTATTATATTTGATTTAAAAGTTTTAAAAATGAGCTTACTTAGTTTACTAACATCAGGGACATCATCGCTGAGGTCAATCAGTGCATCATCGTCAGTTTTCTTAGCTGCAATTAGAACAATGTTTTTTTTAATTTATAACATTATTTAAAAAAAACAAAGAAAATATGATATTTCATTATTAATATGGTTTTAATAATAATACCAATGCATTTATTTTTGTGTAATTTGTGGAAATATATTAGATAAAATGTAATTAATACACACAAATATATAGTAATGCTAATTATTATAAATCAATATTTATAATTATTACTGTATTAATATAAATTTTATTCGATAGTAAAATTATAATCATCATTTAATACCATTTCCCAATGACAATGTCATTTCTAGCTCATGCTAATGTTCAATTTATATATACATTTCTATACCATTACAATTATTATCTGACTATAATTACAATTAATATGTTATGACACCCAAAATAAGATCACAGTGAAAATATCGATTAGTCAAAATAACTTAAAATCTAATTTTATGAGTCCATCTAAATAAAGTTATTGTATCGATTGTTTAGTATATATATATATGTATAAATATATATATATATCTCTCTTCTATATGTACTCACGTGTTATGTCGTCGGTAGAGCCGGGCACTCCCATGGCGGCTCCCAGAATGGCCGAAGGAGTAGCTCCGCCAGTTGCCGCGTTTCTACAATGAAAACGTCTTATTGTTTATATAATTCTTACTGATATTTTTTTATAGAAAATCATTAATATGTATCGTACTAAGTGACTCGAGCACAAAGTTTTCCTAATAGTAAGTTTGATCCCTTCGGCTCGTGGCACACACCTTCATTTGATAACGAATCAATACAGATGCATTGTTACTCTCGAGGAATATAGAATGCCTCGTCATCTGTAATAAGATCTATGGTATTTTTTATTCGCCTAACGAAATACGAATGTTAACTTTGCTATTTTATTTTCTTTTAAAACTTGGTCCGTCCAGAGCCGTGCCAATCTATTAAGCTACTAACTGCTAGACCGTGGATATACTTTTTTAATTATTTATCATATTCTGAAGCCAACGATAATACGCGGTCCGTCCAGAGCCGTGCCAATCTATTAAGCTACTAACTGCTAGACCGTGGATATACTTTTTTAATTATTTATCATATTCTGAAGCCAACGATAATACGCGGTCCGTCCAGATCCGTGCCAATCTATTAAGCTACTAACTGCTAGACCGTGGATATACTTTTTTAATTATTTCTCATATTCTGAAGCCAACGATAATACGCGGTCCGTCCAGAGCCGTGCTAATCTATTAAGCTACTAACTGCTAGACCGTGGATATACTTTTTTAATTATTTATCATATTCTGAAGCCAACGATAATACGCGGTTCGTCCAGAGCCGTGCCAATCTATTAAGCTACTAACTGCTAAACTGTGGATATACTTTTAGAATTGATTACACACATACCCTGCCGGCCAAAAGTTTAAGACCGCACATAAACAAATTAAAAATTTCTTTACGCTTTTTAAGTATATTGTTTGTCAATAAATTTTCTATTAGATGATTAAACAGGTCAATTAAACATTTAATTTTTATTATTTTTTGAGTTTTACTTTATTTTCCTACTTTAATTAAGGTGGTCTTAAACTTTTGGCCTGCAGTCTATGTGTCGTAAAGGCCGATTAACAAAAACGATAGTTGCTTCCCGTAGACGAATCATGTATCAAAAAAATCGATTGGCTGCATAGTTACAAGAGGGGTGGTAAAGCAGACATACTCTCACTGATGCGCATGTGAATCTTGCATCTTCGTTAAGGATGGATGTAGCATATTAACAAATTTGCTACATTTCGATACGCAGCAACCAAATGCTGGAATAATATTACGCCGCCCATTAAGAACGGGCAGATCAAGGCCGTGTTTAGAAATAAGATGAAAGTGTTTCTGATGGACAACCAAAAGAATGAGTGAGGATAATCCTAATCCTCTTGTGAACATTTTGGTTGACTGCGTCGAGCGTAATATACAGTTATTCTGATTTCCCGTTTTATTAATTTTGTTAATTTCGATAAGTATTTTATATTCAAGCATTTTTTGTTTTTTTATTTTTTTACTTTCCTTTATTTTTCTATTTATCTGCCGCTGACGGTCGTTCGCGTGATTTGTCTGGGTTTCTGCAAAATACTAGCGCTGATTACCCTCGTTGGGTAATCGGTATCATGCTGAGCAGTTAACCCTGTCGGTTCGGCGTTGCAACACATAGCCTTGGTCCCTTTGAGTGGACCGTGGACCTTTTGAGCATTTGTAATTCTCATTATTTTTTCTTTTTCGTTATTATTATAATTTTTTTGTTTACTTTGTTGTTATTTATGATATAATTTTATTTGTTTGTGTGTTTAATCTGTATTGTGTTGTTATTTGTCTAATCGATTAAATGGCTTATTATTATTATTATAAAATATATAAAGTAGAAAAAGAGAAGAAGCGTGCTACTATTGGGTTGAGGTCCTGTGACTAATCAAATCAAATCTCAAACCAAACATAGATGCAAGATCTCAAGACTTTGTGAGCTCTTTAGATCGGACCAAAATGATGATGGTGATAATTAAAAGTGACAGTAGCCCGCGTCACCTGTGACGTCAAACATCTCAGTCCCAAAGTCGAAAGGTAGGGATCTTGAAAGTAGTTTTATTTAATGAGAAGTCCAAGATCACCTGTTGTTGAGGAACCGCGAGTGCCGCAGCAGTAGGTTGTTCAGGCGGTCGTTGGCGTGCAGTAAATCAGCAGTGAGAGGAGATTCCCCAGCAAGACGCGCTACCAGCTCGGCCACCCGTTTCTGCATCGCACGCAACGTACCTGCTAATTCCTGCCAATAGTAAACATAATGGTTTGAAATTATCAAATTATTAGTTATGAGATAATTACGATAGAAAAAAAACGTGTTGAATGCCGCGGTGATGAAAAACCGGTATTTTTAAGAAATTATTTAAAACAATATTGACGACATATGACGCCATTGCGCATAGAAGTTTTGTGACGGACTGTCTTTTAATACATTTTCAAGAGGGAAGGAGTTTATGGAAATAGAATCTATTATGTTATCGTCATAGCATAGAATTGATATATACATTAAAATATAGATAGGTTTTACGTCGATTTCGAGTATACATTACGAAAACGTGGGAATGTCCTGGTATTTTTTTAAAACAAATGCGTCTAGATTTCTTATTCGCGATTTATGTTCAACTTTTATAATTATATATATACATATATATTTCGGCAAACTTATCAGACCTCGATGATTAAATACATTTATTTAACCGAAAAGCAGACATAGAATGTGTGAATTTAAGAAAAATAATCTAATGAATTAGTGGTTCTGTCGATCTTAGAAAAAAAATGCTCTGACAATAACCATATATAGTATACCCCACACAACACATCTATACAAGACAGAGAAAAGGAAACCAGCGTTCTTTAAAAAACAAAAAAGCACACAACACAAGATTCAAAGTGTAACTATGTGCTGGTTAGAATGGACAAAAAAGAGATTATAATAAAATGCATAAGTAAACCATTCTGTTAAAGAAAAAATAATATTTTTATTCTGTAACAGGCTAAAAAATACATAGAATTAAAAAAATCAGAAGAATTTATCCTCTTATATTTGGGTTTCGTCTCACACACAACTTAACAATTGATTGAAAACTTTTTAGACAAGCCTTGAGGCTAAAAAGTTTGTGTATTTTCAAATCATCGTTAGTGTACTTTGGAATATTACGTTTTTTAAGTATTATTGTATTTTTTTAAGTAGCTACTAACTTACATTACGTTATGTTACGAACAATTATTTTGGTATATTCTCTTTTCCTGTAAGTAAAGATGAGGCAATCAATGCAGTTTTCGTATTTCCTTATTATTTGAATGTACTCATTGTTGGAATATAAATATAAAAAAAAACGCAAGTTTAGAAGAAAGAAAAGTAAAATAAATCCAACGCCTTTTTTTTCACACTTACGAGTTAACTGCAGCCTTTCCACTAAAGCCTGTATCGCGATGGCTAGTTACGTATTTGTATATATATATATATATATACACGAAGAAGTTTTTATGCTTTGATGTCCAGTACATTTTCAGTATATTCATAACTCATAACTGAGCCAATGTTTGACTCCTCAACAATTTTTGATTCAATGCCACAGTTTCTAATAACAATGTTGTACACATCTACTAAATCGTCCGAAGCCTTGAGAAAAAGCAGTATTACCGTGTGGAGTGGGAAGACGGTAAACTCTTATCTTGATCATTTCGTCGTATTCCTCTAAACACAGAGTGGACTTGTGGACTGCAACTGCTGTTTTACCAGATACACAACTGCATAACATTAAGCACCCCACTCTCTCTATATAGGTCTGTGGTATTATTATACCGAAATGGTTTTTTTTTTAACATTACTGAATTTAAAACTGATCTTTATAATATATTTTGGAATTTACATTGAGCAGTCCAATGTCGCTGTCGTGATGCTGCGCGTGCGGCTGCGTGGTGAGATCGTTCAGCATATCGTTCATGACCGCTATGTTGCCCTCTACCACTGACAGATCAGCACGAAGCTTGCTTGTCTGACTCTCCGATAGGATCACCTGAAAATAAGAGGAATTGTACAAGAAATTATATAATTATGCAATTTGCAGTTGTTAAATCATAAAATATTTTTTTATGTATTTTTTTTTCTAAATGTGTTGAATAAAAAAAGTTATAGTTTTGTAGACATTTTTAATAATTCAACTAAATCTCTGTAAGAGTCGTGGTCAGTTTCTAAGCGCATGCTTTTAATTTCACGGTACTTCCCCGACGATATTGTTAATTGCAATCGTAAGTGCTGATTCTTCACGGTGAAAGAATACGTAGTGACGTAACCCATGAGAAAATCTTAAAAATAAATAAAGTATCTTAAGGGCGAAATTAACAAGTGCTTAGACGGTCCAATTTAAGGAGAGCGGTTCTCCGAGAAGCGCATATTTAGAAGTCAGTCGGTCATGTGGTTTGGTCAGCCATGGTGAAACGTAGTGGCATCTAATCACGGCCGGCCAAAGAGGAGCACGCCCTTATAGAACATCAGAGTGAAATAGATCAGAATGATATAGAGTTTCGGTGCTGCATCGCTGGTCGTGGGAGATTGTCTAATAACAGTTCGTGCCTTACAAATTGTTAGTTGTCTCTTCGAATGGGCGGAAATGACTGTCACCTCGATGTTCACGCGTTTTACAACAAAATTCGTGTCATCTGCTGTGAACTTGCAAGATGTGTGTTCGACATGGCCAGAAGGTAAATCATCATAAAGCAAACACGGCACTAAAAGTGGTTTTGTATAGAGTGCTTAGTAATAAATTTACAAAAAAAAAAGTTACCGTAGGAGAAACAGATTCCTGCGTCAGTGGACTTGGCGAATGCTGCAGCGTGGCAGTCTTTTGTGGCGAACCAGCAACCTGCTCGGCGCCATCTGGCACGCTCTGTGAAATAAAGAAATGGTTTAATATTTTGTTTTTTAATTTTTGTGTATGTATGACGGTCGGCTGTGTATATACCCTCTGTGGTGTGAAAATCGGAGCCATGGCGTCCAGGTCCGTCATCGGAAACTCGACACCTTTGGACCGAAGCTCATTGTAAATTTGGGCGACACCCTGAAAGTAAACAATTGTCAACATTAATAATACATCGTACTCTATATACAAATATAGTAAAATTGTAAACAGAGTTTTTTTGTCTGCGTGTCTGTGCGTTTATCCGTAATGGGTGATCTAATTTGGATGTGGTTTTCAGTGATGTATTGTGATAAATTTGGACTAACATTTACTGTTTGTTAAATTTAAATCATGTTAACGTATAAAAAATATAATGATGTTAATTTATATTTTTTCGATCGCACCCGACTTGACGTATGCACAAGGCGTAAGAAAAAGCGATGCTAGTGCGAGATAGATGCGAGATAGATGCGCGATCGCACGATATTGTGGGCACAATATATTGTGTAATGTATAATAAATATATTTATATCATCCGTATGACGAGAGATTAATTTAAACAGTGGTACATCCATGCTGTTGTTTGTTTCTAGCCGGCGGCATGAATGAGTCTATTCGACCGGACAAGGACAACGCCCTCAGAGGATACCAACGTAACGCTGCTGTTGGTGAGTGTATCTGGAGACTTATTACTGGTGACGGGAGGCATTCCATGTTAGTCCTAAATATGCATCTGCACTATGATTCCTCATCGAGGAAGAATGTGGATGTCATGAGTCGCGGGAGTCACTTAACATCAGGTAAACAGTGCGCTCAATCTTCAAAATAATAATAAAAAGATTTAGGCAGACTAGTTAGTATTTAACAATTAGGAAAGAAAAGTTCTCGAATGATAACCTTGTATGAACCTCATTGAAGAGAGCAATTATATATTCAAATACGTGGAACTGTCTTCTTGTCGGCTCAATCGGAGAATGACCACGCCCTCCCACAAAAGCAACGTATATAGGATAACCTGCTGTGTTTTATGTTGAAGATTAATGTAGGTGTTTGAAAACTGTGGCCGTTTATGGGTCACATTTGTCAAATAACATCAGGTGAACTGTGTGCTCATTCGTCACCCCTAATATAAAAATAAATATATAACAAACAATACTATACTATAATATTATAGTACTTAACAAGGCTTAAGTAAAAGGTTAAGTAATTAAATGCGCGTAAATGCTATCTCGTAATACGTATCTATGCGTGATCATCATTGAAGTAACTTAATAAGTAATCTCATGTTTCTAGGTCTCGCGATCATCGGGTAAATATTATGCTCATTTGCTATACTTCCTATTTAAATTAGAAAAAAAAGAAAATTTCTCGACGTTATTGGGCCGTGATCATACTGTGGTATTCTACAGAGGCCTATCTTCTTACTTATGTATCTTGTACTAACAGCATACATATTGAAAATTTCAGAGATTGAATCTGTGTTTATGTACACCAATGACAGGTGTTTACAGCACTTGCTATTTAGATACGTATCGTATAGATAACAGAAATTGAAAAAAATAAAATAGTTCTAACAGGTATTATTAATAACCAAAAATAGTTTACTTAAATTAAAAAAAAATTACTAAGAATTTAACAATAAATAAAATGTCTAATATCACAATAAAATATAAAATATTACAATACATTTAAATAATTTTGCAGTATTGATGAAATGAATTAATTACTATGTTTCTGAATATGGGACGCGAGTCGTGATAAATATCAATATCACAATTAAGTATATTATATTCATTACACATTCTTACAATTGGAGAGCTTAGGCCGGACTTTGTGCGGATCGAGCCTAGATTCTGTTGATGTTGATGCTGTTAGCCTATGCGGCTCTTACAGCTTCATCGGACACAGGGCTCACGGAACTGAGGGGTCAGTGAGCTGGTTATTTGTGTTCCCTACTTGTGTGGTTCTCTGCTCTGGTCTCGTACCTATCTGATAATGCCACCCAAGTTCCCAGTTCCCTAGCTATGTGCGAATCGAGGGCGTGTGATATATCTCGGTAAAGGTTATTCGAGGTGTGTTATGCGATACAATGTGAGCTATAATATCGTTTTTTTTTATGGCTGATGGCCTCTGTTAGCCCGATGATATTACAGTTTCACCTTTATTTATGGGTCACCAGCACAAGGGTTCCCGAGACGGAGCCTCTTAGGCTTGGACCGGTAACCTAGGCGCGAAAGCGACTGACTTGAGAGTGCCCGAGAGAGTCGAACCTCAGTAAGTTGCTTCTAACGGATTAAGTATTATATAGTACTTTCAATCCATAGGGGAGACCTATGTTCATATATGGTCGTAATGAGCACACACGTTCCACACGAAACACTTCTAGACTAGGGTAGGTGCCGTCGAGTGTGCTGTTTAGTTTTTCCGTAAATGCTTAAGCCACTGGAATATTTTCTGCGCAGTTGATGTCATCTGGTCATATAGTCAAGATCGAAATGTTTAGAAGTTAGTGTCAAAATAACATGTTTCGTCGAATACTTTCACGTTAAATCTACAATAAACCAGTTTACTTTTTAAGAAGAATGTATGAGATTTGATATCATATTATCGTAGAATCTTGACTTATCTCAAATCTAATATAACCGTTGCGTATATACTTAGAGGTCGTTCGATCAAATATTGGTAAAAGACGTAACTGTTGTTTGATATGTTTATTATAATCTTGGAAGAGCTCAATTTTATCAATACATTTTTAATGGGAAAATGTATTTATCCAATTCATTATATATTTATATATGCACAGTTATAACGTCTTCGTTTTGATAATATCTAATTATTTCATGGTTGTTTAGTCAATTAACAAACATTTAGACATTTTTTATCGTTAACTTAGCCTTTAGAACAGGTTTTTTTTAGTAAAAATTTTTTTGTGTTATCTAGAATGTTAAATTTTAATAACTGATCGTTATACCGTCATACAATTTTCTGTATTTTTAATCAATTTCAGTTAACTATAATATATACGTACCTAAATCGCGAGCCACACCTGACCTGAGATTAGTGGTAATTTCAGATTATTTTTTTATTAAATTCAGAGTTACAAACGAGCACACCAGTTCAACTGATGTTAAGTGATTACTGCGGTCCATGACATCTACATTCATCCTTGATAAGGAATCATAATGCAGATGCGTTGTCACCCTTGAGAATTGACATGAAATGCCTCGTACACGTACAGTAATAAAGGTCTCTAAAAGATCCTTACACTCACCAGACGAAACACAGCAGCATTATGCTGCTATTTCTCACGCTGTAATTCTGTGCGGATGTGGTCCTATCGCGGCCAAGCTGAGTCATTCAATCTGCAGTGTAGCTCTACCATTGTTGAAGAATATTATCAATTAAAGATTCAACCTCTGAAATGTGTACTACTTACGTTTTTGATGCTTGTAACAAATAAATAATGTGTTACGATAAAAATGCATGAAGTGTGAATTTTTATTAGATTTAACCGCTGCCCGTTTTAATCGTAATGCTTATATGATATTAGAGGCGACAAAAGAACACAGTCTTCCTGATCATAATTGATTCTTGCCGCTCATTCATTCATCCTCGAAAAAGAATCGTAATGCAGATGTATACCCACTAATAGAGGTCTCGACTGAGCGCCATAAGCGCTCGGTCACCTCTCAACCCGGTGAAACTGTAAAAGCCCTCGGGCTAATACGGCGAGTTCGTCGCAAACAAGGTTATCCGCGATACCGCCATGTCACTGGCCGGTTCTCTCCAGTACATACAGATAGAAGCGTCGCTGGAGTTTCTTGCGCCACTTCTTCTCCAGCGCCCACGCATTCAGAAGTGGTGGTACAGATAGCGTATAATAATAGCGATATTAATTTAGATAATTCATTATCCAGAAGCAACTGACCGAGCCGAGGCACGGCCCTCTCGGGCACCCTTGAGTCAGACGCTCTCGCGAAACAGGGTAACGGTCCAAGCCGAGGCTCCCTCTCGGGAGCCCTTGTGCTGGTTACCCATATATAAAGGTCTCGACTGAGTGCCATAAGCGCTCGGTCAGCTTTTAACCCGGTGAAACTGTAAAAGTTCACGGGCAAACAGCGGCCATCAGCCCGAACAAATCAGATTCATTGTAACTTACGACCAGTGGAATATGTCGTGACTAGTAAAATAATGTCTCCAATATATTTCTTTCACCAGACGAATACAGCAACTTTAAACAAATATTTTACGATGTTATTCCTGTACCCGCGGTCCTTTTCGTCGAGACGATATATTTGTGCTGTAGCTATTTCATAAGTAGTGATAAAACAGGATCACCAACGTTGCTGTACCTCGAAATAGTTAGTTAATCGAAACAATGACACGAGCGAGATGATAAATCTATATTTGATGATGATGTCTGGTCGATGGGACACCACGTATCTTCGGACAATATCTTCTGGTTATTGCTATAGTCGACGCATTATGAACTGAGGCTTCGGGTCATAAATCATATTTATCTGTCTAGCTAGCACTTATAGGTCTTATGGAGAGGTGTAACCACTACACTACATAGCCGTCGAATCTATATTTATAACATATACAAGAGTTTTAAATAAAAAAAAAGAGAAATCAATAAAATACAATAGGGTTTTACAACTAAGCAGCACGCATGCTTTATAATTGAGTGCGCGCGCATTCGAAAGTATATACGATTATTTCGAATTGTGTACCTACTACCAAGCGTTTTCTAAAACATACTTTGGTGGTATGATTAAAAAAATATATGTTGTAAGTTCAAAAATATACTCGCTTACGAACTACTGACGTAATTAAAAAACTACATAGGATCATAAAATACATACGCTTGCTTTGCAACTATATACTTTAGAAATACTCTGTAATGAATTGATAAATTAATATTAAATTTCATATATCGAAAAATCAACATGTCATTCAATTTGATGATATTATATAAAAGATCCGTCAGTCAGCGTGGAGATTTAATCATATAATTTTTTTAACTTTTCTTTATAAAGACTGTAGGATTGTCTTCGTATACTAAAGACGTATAGACAAAGAAAAAAGAGAAACGGAATACACTTGCAGCTGTACACTAAGTGTAGTAAACTTTGGCCTGTTTGACTGGACAAGGACGACCAACAGAGTTGACACAGAATAACATGTGTCAATAGCCTAATAGTTCAGGGTACGGTACTGCGAAAGTTAAGGTCGTAGATTCGAATCTGCCATCCTACTATTGTCGCGAAACATCTAGCACAAGTATTTAAGATTAGTTGAAGTGATTAATTGGAATTTTAGTAATGATCAGATCGATACAAAATAACCAAAGTAATCTAATATAATTGTGTATCCCTTTCAATTATTATTTTACTATCTAGCATGCATAGGCATGCTAGATAGTAAAAAGAAGTCATTAACTTGAAAGGGATACACAATTATATTAGATTACTTTGGTTATTTTGTATCGATCTGGTTCCCAACGATGTAATACGATACAAGAATAATATCGAATAACTTCGATGCAATCTTAGGATTATTAAAACGTATCGTATTGTAATCATTCAAAAAACACCAACGAGACTCGTTACAATAAAACTTCATAATTAAAATTAAATAATGAAAAACTTTTGTTCTACCATAATGCATAATATTTAACACACAAACTACGCACATCTACAACTGTCAATATGCAAAATAAAACGTTAAAAAAGTAGGAAGGAACTGTGTAAGCGGATATCTAATCGATTCAAACGTAATCACTTTTGTATAATCCTGAGTATTAAAATAATAATACACAACCGCTGTTATTTCTTACATGCCTTTAAACCTACTACCAAGCGTTTTCTAAAACATACTTTGGTGGTATGATTAAAAAATATATGTTGTAAGTTCAAAATATACTCGCTTACGAACTACTGACGTAATTAAAAAACTACATAGGATCATAAAATACATACGCTAGCTTTGCAACTATATACTTTAGAAATACTCTGTAATGAATTGATAAATTAATATTAAATTTCATATATCGAAAAATCAACATGTCATTCAATTTGATGATATTATATAAAAGATCCGTCAGTCAGCGTGGAGATTTAATCATATAATTTTTTTAACTTTTCTTTATAAAGACTGTAGGATTGTCTTCGTATACTAAAGACGTATAGACAAAGAAAAAAAGAGAAACGGAATACACTTGCAGCTGTACACTAAGTGTAGTAAACTTTGGCCTGTTTGACTGCACAAGGACGACCAACCGAGTTGACACAGAATAACATGTGTCAATAGCCTAATAGTTCAGGGTACGGTACTGCGAAAGTTAAGGTCGTAGATTCGAATCTGCCATCCTACTATTGTCGCGAAACATCTAGCACAAGTATTTAAGATTAGTTGAAGTGATTAATTGGAATTTTAGTAATGATCAGATCGATACAAAATAACCAAAGTAATCTAATATAATTGTGTATCCCTTTCAATTATTATTTTACTATCTAGCATGCATAGGCATGCTAGATAGTAAAAAGAAGTCATTAACTTGAAAGGGATACACAATTATATTAGATTATTTTGGTTATTTTGTATCGATCTGGTTCCCAACGATGTAATACGATACAAGAATAATATCGAATAACTTCGATGCAATCTTAGGAATATTAAAACGTATCGTATTGTAATCATTCAAAAAACACCAACGAGACTCGTTACAATAAAACTTCATAATTAAAATTAAATAATGAAAAACTTTTGTTCTACCATAATGCATAATATTTAACACACAAACTACGCACATCTACAACTGTCAAATGCAAAATAAAACGTTAAAAAAGTAGGAAGGAACTGTGTAAGCGGATATCTAATCGATTCAAACGTAATCACTTTTGTATAATCCTGAGTATTAAAATAATAATACACAACCGCTGTTATTTCTTACATGCCTTTAAACTTACTACTAAGGTATAAACGGTGAATATTGATAACGTTGTGACTATGTTCGATATATATGTTATTTTTTTAACGTCATTATTTTTTTCTTAGTAAATAATTTGTCGATACCTAAATGTACCCGTCTAAGCTCATAAGCAGGTTATGAGCTTAGACGGGTACATTTGAAGGATGCAAACATATTACATGGGTAACGTTTTTACAAGTAAAAGACTAAATACAAACATTGTTGGCCTACTAATATATTGTCATAAATACAGGATGTTTCAATTAATAAAACATATATAGTCAACAGAATAAGTAGTAGCCTATTGATTCTATTATACTCAATCAATGGTAAATGCCAGATATTTCAGTAGTCAGTTGAATTTTTCATTGCATATCATATTTGTATATCATTTTATATAGATGCTTTGGACGTGCAATTGAAACATACCATATATCAAATCCAATAGGTTGCTAGGGCCACGTCGCAGCTATAAACTAGTATGGGTAAAGAAAACGTTGTCACAGTATTCTAGCTTAAAATATTAGTCGTGTGCGTCTGTTATTCGTCTCGTCATTTATCATGAAAGGACAAAGGTGATCTCGTTACTCAGGCGCGAACGGCATAACTAGTCTGGTCATAAATACTGTTACATAAAAACTTTACTTTTTTTTCAACTTTTTAATTATTTTGAATTTGGAACACGTATATTATTTTAAAAACTTTTTCGATTTCGCGCATATTTTTTCGTGTTCATTATCAAATTACAACAAGGAATGGGATGTTAAAGAAGATAGTATTGCAGTGATCGCCTTGCACAAAATGGGTATGGAGTCGCTCATATTCCAGACACTTCAAAAGCTTGGTATCAGCCGTATGTTCGTATATCGTACTATAAATAGAAACAACAACACTTCCTCTGTCGAAGACCAGAAAAGATCGGGGCGGCCGCGTGCTGTTAGAACTACAAAGGTTGTTAATTCTGCGAAAGCCAGAATTCGTCGAAATGCCATTAGGAAGCAAAAAATCTTATCGCGAGAAATGAAAATTCGCCCTAGGACTCTGTCGCGTATTATAAAACAGGACCTGAAGCTCGGTGCTAACCGTCGATATACAGAACATGCCCTAAATCAATCTTTACAATTAAAGAGAGTGGATCGATCAAATCGCCTTCTGTCGCGATACGCAGGTGAAAGGTGGGGCGTGTCTTATCAAGGAGTCACTAAACTACATTTTTGTGAAAAGGAGTTAACACTTCAGCCAAAGTGTATCAAGATACCGTCTTGGATATTGTTTTGAAACCTATCAACAATACACTTTTTAAAAATATACCGTGGACTTTCCAGCAGGACTCTGCACCTGGTCACAAGGCACGAACTACCCAAGCCTGGCTTGAAACCAACGTTCCGGACTTTATAAGAGCTGAAGACCATTTCGAATAGAATTTTTGTTTTTGATGAGACTAATAAATATGTAGGTATAAATTTTAATAATATTACATTACATTGCATCATTAAAAAAAATGCATTTTCATTTGTAACAGAACTTATGGCCGGACTAGGTACATGTACACATACCTGTATTGAGTTTGGTAGTAAAGGTAATAAAGTGACAAACATTTTAATAACCGTAGATTAATGACGTAATTTTGACAGCGGTAGAGCTACACTGCAGTTTGTTTCTAGCTGCAGAATTAATAGGACCACGCCCTCCGTAATATAGCAGCATAATGATGATGTTGATGTTGCGTTTCGTCTGGTGAGTGCAGGGTTCCAGAGACCTTTATTACTGGTGACGACGAGGCATTCCATCTCAGTTCACCAGGGTAACAAGGCATCTGCCATTATGATTCCTTGTCGAAGGATGAATGTCAATGTTATGGGCCGCAGGAATCACTTACTATCAAGTGAAGAACTGTGTGCCCGTTTGTTACTCTCAATGTAATTTAAAAAAAAAAATCTCCCAATCGGTTAATATACACATTATAACATCACTCAACATTGTTATGTTTATTTAAATTTCTAAGATTCTTTGAATTATTCATCACTTTAGGCATATGTAATGCACAAATGCAATAATATTTGTGATTTTGTTTTCTTGGAATAATTTTTGCATTATATATTAATAAGCAAGCATTTTTGCATTACATTAATAATGTAATGCAAATGTAATGTAATGTAATGTAGTGCAAATTAATCATTAATAATTAATGATTAATTTGCACATTTTTACATAGACATTGTGATTATGAGTATGTGTTCGAAATATAACTCTAGTAGTGAAGCTCAAAGAAATGTAGTAACTGGGATCGTCTTGGATCCCCACATATTTCATTCAAGATTTCAAAAATTCTTACACATAAGATGATGATGATATTAATTTATCCCTAATGGGAAAGGCGAAGGACTTTAGTCCATACAGCCAGGTGTTGTTCGTATGATGGTTGATCTGAAACCTCTTACACATAAGGAAATTGTTGACATTTACGATTTTTTTTAAATTAATATATGAAGAAGATACAGGACGAATAGAGCTGTCTCTAGTATAATACAAAAACTAAGAGAAATAGCAAGAAGACATCAAGGGACCTTGGTAGGGCAATAAATAGACCAGTAGATTTCATTGATGATACTGCAGTTATATAACTACAAGTATATGAAATATTTTAAAAAGTAAAATAAATAAAATGCAAATAGTATGCAGCTTAGATAAATAACTATAGTGCATTTTTATTTATTTCCGTGTTTCGACGGCTTAAATGTTAAAGTTGAAAACATATTAAAAGGGAAACTATATAATATATAATAAAATATTTAAATTAGTGATCTTAATGTTATACAGCCATTCCGCTTGTATATTTTAAATGTTATTTTAGTTTAACTTAAATACAAAGCTGAAGAGTTTGTTTGTTTGAACGCGCTAATCTAAGGAACTACTGGTTCGAATTGAAAAAATTTTTTTTGTTGGATTGTCCGTCCATTCATCAAGGAATACTATAGCTATGACCAATGGGAGCAATGAAATATATTTCAAAAACGATAGAAATTATTCTTTTTGAGAGGTTTCGTTGCGTGTCCTGCGTTAAATTTACGCAAAAATCATGTATGACGGAATTGTTCACCATTAAAAGTTCTAAAAAAAGCATTGCGTTACATTAGACATACCAAGCATCCTTTAGTCTACACGAACGAAGTTGCGGGCACAGCTAATATTATACATATCTGTAGTATAGTCAAACCCCCCTTGTTTTTGAGTTAAGGGTTGAATTCGCGATCCAAAGGTTCATACTTGGATGTAAACCTCCCATGAGTCGATTTATTTCCAATACCTATTTTTTAAGAAGTATAGCTTTAATTGAATAATTAACCTTAACCTACCTGTAATTCGGGTTGATTCTGGAATGCGTCGGCCCAGCATTGTATGAGACTCAATACTTTTTCTTGCACCACTGTAGGAGGGTCATTTTTAGGACCAATGAGTTTTACCTGAAATAATATACAAATATAAATTCAATCATTAATATATCTAAACAACAGTATCAGTGCCATCCCACCAAGAAGAGACATTTCAACATTTTAGTGACCATTTACACAAATAAATAAAAAAAAAATATATAATGTTTTACTTGCAAAGAAAACAGTGTGTTGTAATAAATAATTTTTTTTTTGTTTTCCATTCATCGTTAAGGATTTTATTATTACTACTATACATGTTATATTATCAACTTACAAATTATATTATTTTTAAAATTTTCGGAAATGCACTTCACTTGACATTTTCATCTTTTTCAGCATGGCAACAATTGAGATGAGTGACAGACATTATGCTACACACTGTTACTACTAAAGAGTTTCAGACCAACCATCATACAAACAAGACCAGGCTGTATGGACTAAAGTCCTTTGCCTCTCCCATTAGGGATAAATTAATATCATCATTTTCATCATCATCATGTTACTACTAAATATCTACACCAAAATTACAGAATACTGTTTATATTAAACTAAAAATAAATAAAACAAGATAAAAAGGAGCTATGATAAAATTACCTTTTTTTTCAAAGTTAAATTTATCTCTCATATAATTACATCACTCATTATAAATGTCTTGAATGTAAAAAGCTGGTTTTTAAAATATACAAAAGAAGAGTTAACCATAACTATAACTATCAAAGAAAGAACTTTGCAAATAAATTAAATGAAAGTAACATCTAATAAGACCTCTTGAGATTTAAGTGGTTTTCCCATATTTTTTCATCTCCATACATATTCTCAACCTAGATGTTAGCATCTGTGTGGCTCTATCAAGTAGAAATAACATTGTTATCAAGTTAATGGCATGTGAATAATGTATTGATAAAATGTGTGTGATTAATGAATGTAACTAATAGCTTTATTATGCAATAGATATATTAATGTTTTTTCAAATTGTCGGAACTGGTTTTAAATTCAAGAGTTTATTAGAGTTTGTTCGTGGAACCTGAACCTCTATCTCTGAACAATTATATATATAGAAACATATTCTAAACTATGTGCATAGCTATGAACACAACTATGTACATAAATAAATATTAAGAAAGTAATTCCTTAATTTAATAAATTTTACAGTAATAAAAAAAACAATTTATACAGATAATTTAATTTAATTTGAAGGATATGTATGTTTAAATAAAGAAACTAGCATTAAGAATAAAGATATTATAATTTCGATGTATCATATATAACTACCTTATTTTGCAACTATTTTAAAAAGGATGGCAATTTTTTCCAATTCAAGTTTAACCTTCAAAGATAAAGACAAATATGCTTTAAGTAAACTGAACCCTTTCATTACATAAATCATTAATGACGAGGTCAATGTGAGCATAAGGTTGCTTTCAATTAATAAAGATAAGCCGTTATAAAAAAGATAAAATTATATGACAGTTGTTACATTTATGTAGCAATATAAGGAGATTTAACATACACAGTGTTACCTCGGTTTATGTTTCATGTTTTGGTGAATTGGTGGTCTATTTGGGCTATTGGATCAAACAGTTTGTCAGCAGTTTATAATCCTTGACATAGTCCGGGCTATACAAACGTTACCTTACAATAATGTTAAGTTAAAATAATAATGGTATGATTTAAGCTTCAGTTTTGGTTTCTATATATATCTAGTAGTATATATCTAGTTATATATAAATATATATATATATATATATATATATATATACATATATATATATATATATATACATATATATATATTTAAGTAACTTTGTTGATGGAGGTTTTTCAAAGGGTGCAAGTGGCTCAGGATCTTACATTATGGCAAACTGTGGACAAGGGCCTTGTTCAACTATTCAGCTATAAAATTATTATAGGTTGAGATAATGAATGTTACATTAAAGAAATAATATTACTGTACATTGTATAAGCTGCGGCAAATACATCTAGCCCTGACCGTTAATGCGCAGAAGTCGAAAATATGGTATCCCCGGGGAGTCAAGGGGGGCGCGGGCGGCCATGCATAAGCGCTTATTGGCTCTCCAGTCCTACAACACCCCGTTCGCTCCTGGTGTACACTCGGTTTCAAAATTTCATTCTAATTCTTTTTTAAATAAAAATTGTCACACTTTTATTTTTTGTGGAAAGTGGTACACTGTAGTGTAGATACTGTACATTTGTAATTAATAAATAAAAATCTATCAACTTCCGCCAGCAACTTCGTTCGCGTAAATAAACGCAGCCTTCCAGACTATAATCTATGTCCATGCTAAATTTCATTCATACAAACATACAAACTTTCGCATTTGTTATATTAGTGAGCTGATGATTATTTATTATATAACCAGCTTAAACGAACTAGTTTAGACATAAAAAAGTACAAACAAAAACACTCTATTCGTAAACAATTTGTAGAAATTAACAATTGCGTTCGCGACAGTACCCATGCAGAGCTATCCCCTTCACGTTTCGTTCAACGCTAGACTTATGTGCCGTGACCTATACCCACATGTAATACTTATTTTATTTTGTTGATTTTGTACTCCAATTGTTATTTATTAAATATATGAACAAAATGATATTAAATAAGTACTTGTTAATAGCCAATTGAGGATTACATTAAACAATATTTTAAAATAATTTGATAAAAGGAACTGATATAAATATTAAAGAATTGTTAAAATAAACTATTATATATATAAAAATATTGTAACAGTGGTAGGTAGAGCTAAGCTGCAGTATGTTTCAAGCTGCAGAATGAATGGTTCAGCTTGATAGGGCGAGGACCACACCCTCACACATGAAATAGCAGCATAACGCTGCTGTGATTTGTCTGATGAGTGTAGGGATACGAAGATCGTTATCACTGGTGACAAGGCATTCCATCTCAGTCCTCAAGGGTGACTATGCATCTGCATTATGATTCTTTGGGCCGCAGGAATTACTTACCATCAGGTGAACTGTGTGTTTGTTTGTTACTCTCAATGTAATAATAAAAAAAATTACTTGTATTTATTATATTAAAAAAGTTGAGTGTATAAATATGTATGTGAATATAATAAAACAAATAAATTTAAGAAGTTCTTAGGACTACATAGTCATCATAAATGGTTATTTGTTACTATAAAATGTACAATCTAACAAGCAATACAGATTAGATTATTCATGATAACTATGAATTGTAAGTGAAAGCTAGTAGAATGGAAGTGAGCAGGTGAATGACCGGTAATCAGATAAACTATACGCAAATACTAGCAGTCAGTACAACAATTTTCCTTGGCCCATGTTAATGGTATTATCCTTTTAAGCTGTGTTTAATAAATATTAATATTTGATCATGTATTTAACTTGTTATTCTATAACATTCAATACAAGCAATTAAAAAAATCCTAAAATAAAGAAATGCTTTTACTTTTTAATGTATGTGTCCTGTTTTAATTACAGACATCAGTTTTTTAATTCTTATTTCATCTGGTGAGTGGAAGAATCTGTAAACTGTATTATTGGTGATGAGACATACCATTTCAGTTCTGAGTGTTGAAAAGGCTTTATGATTCTTTATTGCAAAATAATGTGGCCATGTGCTGCAGGACTTATCATTAGGATAACTGTGTGCTTGTATAAAAAGTACTTATTAGTCACAATCACACTTTTTAAATGATTTAATAATATCCTTACACATAACATGTAATGTGATGAAAAATTTTGCCATTTCATATAAACAATAAAAATTTGGGCTATACCCTTATTATAAAACTTGAGTTGGTAAATAAGCAGACAGTTCTTCTGATAATAAGTAATGGCTGCAGCCCATTAACACCTACATCCTCAACAAAGGCTGAAATGTTTCTCTTCCAGTTATCTAATCATTATTGCATCTCTACACTCACCATGAAAAACACAGCAGCTCCTACATATGCTGCTATTTAACACTGGTATTCCATAAGGATGTAGTCCGTGCCCAATCAAACGATCAGATCACTTCCTCTATCACTTTACAAATATTTAAATACAAATCCAAACCATTAATAAAATGCTTCTATAAATCAAAAGCAAACACTATTGTTATTTTTAAATAATATTTGTATAAGCCATTATTTACAAATAGTTCAAAGTTTCTGTGGTTATTGTTAATTCATAGGGAGTTTAGTGCCTTACAAAACTAAGCTACAAATGTTGTTGACATAATATAATAATATATAACATATCAAATACAAGATGTAGCCTCACCTGCTTAAACTGACCCATTCCTGCAGCAGTATGGCTCTACTACTGTGTAATTTAAGTGTTAATGATGACACAATAAGAAATAGCCTTCATTTTACAAAATAAAATACTCTTTATAATACCAAAGGTAGCTCAGTCGTGGTTAAATGTATATAAATGATTTAATAAAACTGTCAGTACTGAAATTACTGACACACAAAACAGTGGAAGAAATATCTTTCGTTCATATGAAAGACATTTATAAGCTAACACAATATAAATATAAAAATCATGCTAATATAAATAGAGAAAAATAAAACAAGGCTTACCAAATCAGAAATAAACTCCTTATTGCAGACCAATATATGGAATGATTTCCCACAGTTTTTTACACATGTTTCTAATACAGTCAGAGTATACATAACTACAGTATAATTCCTCCCAGCACTCTGTGTCAGTCTTTTTCTAATGGCCTTAATCGCATCTTTTGGTCCATCAGCACTACTATTCACAATATCACATATTTCCATATTCAGTCCCCAATTTTCTGAAGGGAGGGACCCATCTGTAGCTTGTTCTGTAACGTCATGTAAATCGTAAATACAAAGAGTCAGTCATTAATAAACATCCCTGTACTCAAACGTATAACATTTATGAACCAAAAAATATTTTTAGAGAAATGCTAGATATCATATTTGGTATATACTATGTATATTAAACTGTAATAAAAAGAAGTTCTATATGCGCAACAAAAGCATAGAAAATCAACTTGCAGTAGAAATTATTACGAAACTCTAATTAATAAAAGTAATAATTAATTTTTACAAACCTATTTTCGACCAACCGGCGTAGCAAAGGATTTCCTACTCCCAAAAGGACATTTTTGAGTTTTAACGAGTATAAATCACAATAATTTCACCGATTTCACTTGTCACTACTATCAACGCAATTGAGAAATTATCTGTACAAGAATAAAAATGTCAAAAGCAGAAACTAATACCATAGAGTATAAATTAAATAGTAATTTTGTTTGTAATGCTATAAAGATTAAATATTTTAATTTAATAAATTTTACAGTAATAAAAACAATTTATACAGATAATTTAATTTAATTCGAAGGATATGGGTTTAAATAAAGAACCAGTATTAAGAATAAAGATATTATAATTTCGATGCATCATATAACTACCTTATTTTGCAAACTATTTAAAGTATGGGATGGCAATTTTTTCCAATTCAAGCTTAACCTTCAAAGATAAAAGCCAACATGTTTTAAGTAAACTGAACCCCTTTCATTACATAAATCATTAATGACGAGGTCAATGTGAGCATAAGGTTGTTTCAATTAATAAAGATAAGCTAAGTTATAAAAAGATAAAATTATATGACAGTTGTTACATTTATCTAGCAATATATGAGATTTTAACATACAGTGTTGCTACTCTCAGTTTATGTTTCAGTGTTTTGTGAATTGGTGGTCTATTTGGGCTATTGGATCAAACATTTGTCAGCAGTTTTATAATCCTTGACATAGTCCTGGCTATACAAACTTTACATTACAATAATGTTAAGTTAAAATAATAATGGGAAAGTGATTTAGCTTCAGTTTCTATATATATCTAGTAGTATATATCTAGTTATACTCTATATATATATATATATATATATATTTTGTGGAAAGTGGTACACTGTAGTGCAGATACTCGTACATTTGTAATTAATAAATAAAAATCTACCAACTTCCGCCAGCAACTTCGTTCAAGTAAAAAACGCAGCCTTCTAGACTATAATCTATGTCCATAAATTTCATCCATACAAACATACAAACTTCTCGCATTTGTTATATTAGTGAGCTTGGATGATTATTCTATTATATAACTAGCTTAAAACGAACTAGTTTATTAGCGTGCACAAACAAAACACTCTATCTTTCGTAAACAATTTGTAGAATGAACAATTGTGTTCAATGACAGTACCCATGCAGAGCTATAGCTCCCTCCACGTCTCGCTCAACGCTAGACTTATGTGCCGTGACCTATACCCATTACGTAATACTCTATTTTATTTTGCTGATCTTGAAATTCAATTGTTATTTATTAAATATATAAACAAAAATGATATTAAATAAGTACTTGTTAATAGCCAATTGAGGATTACATTAAACAACATTTTAAAATAATTTTGATAAAGGAACTGATATAAATATTAAAGAATTGTTAAAAAATAAACAATGTTCTTTTAACACACATTAATATTGTAACAGTGTGGTAGGTAGAGCTACGCTGCATGTTTCTGCTGCAGAATGAATGGTTCAGCTTGACAGGGCGAGGACCACACCCTCACATTGATGAAGAAGCAGACAACGCTGCTGTGATTTGTCTGATGAGTGTAGGGATAATGATCGTTATCACTGGTGACAAGGCATTCCATCTCAGTCCTCAAGGTGACTAAAAATCTGCATTATGATTCTTTGGGCCTGAGGAATTACTTACCATCAGGTGAACTGTGTATTTGTTTGTTACTCAATGTAATAATAAAAAGGATGGCAATTTTTTCCAATTCAAGTTTAACCTTCAAAGATAAAGACAAATATGCTTTAAGTAAACTGAACCCTTTCATTACATAAATCATTAATGACGAGGTCAATGTGAGCATAAGGTTGCTTTCAATTAATAAAGATAAGCTGTTATAAAAAAGATAAAATTATATGACAGTTGTTACATTTA
The DNA here is from genome assembly GCA_029286865.1 of Teinopalpus imperialis. Lineage (NCBI taxonomy): Eukaryota > Metazoa > Arthropoda > Insecta > Lepidoptera > Papilionidae > Teinopalpus > Teinopalpus imperialis. The sequence goes on along the minus strand of JAGSMU010000009.1, from coordinate 1,128,483 downwards.
TCTAGCAATATAAGGAGATTTAACATACACAGTGTTACCTCAGTTTATGTTTCATGTTTTGGTGAATTGGTGGTCTATTTGGGCTATTGGATCAAACAGTTTGTCAGCAGTTTATAATCCTTGACATAGTCCGGGCTATACAAACTTTACATTACAATAATGTTAAGTTAAAATAATAATGGTATGATTTAAGCTTCAGTTTTGGTTTCTATATATATCTAGTAGTATATATCTAGTAGTATATATCTAGTAGTATATATCTAGTAGTATATATCTAGTAGTATATATCTAGTAGTATATATCTAGTAGTATATATCTAGTTATATATAATATATATATATATACATATATATATATACATATATATATATATACATATATATATATATATATATATATACATATATATATATATATATACATATATATATATATATACATATATATATATACATATATATATATATACATATATATATATACATATATATATATATACATATATATATATATATATATATACATATATATATATACATATATATATATATATATACATATATATATATATATATATACATATATATATATATATATATATATACATATATATATATATATATATATATACATATATATATATATATATATATACATATATATATATATATATACATATATATATATACATATATATATATATATACATATATATATATATATACATATATATATATATACATATATATATATACATATATATATATATACATATATATATATATATACATATATATATATATATATATATATATATATTATTAACCATACCCTTTATTATAAAACTTGATGGTAAATAAGCAGACAGTTCTTCTGATAATAAGTAATGGCTGCAGCCCATTAACACCTACATCCCTCAACAAAGGCTGAAATGTTTCTCTTCCAGCTATAAAATTATTATAGGTTGAGATAATGAATGTTACATTAAAGAAATAATATTACTGTACATTGTATAAGCTGCAAATACATCTAGCCCTGACCGTTAATGCGCAGAAGTCGAAAATATGGTATCCCGGGGAGTCAAGGGGGCGCGGGCGGCCATGCATAAGCGCTTATTGGCTCTCCAGTCCTACAACACCCCGTTCGCTCCTGGTGTACACTCGGTTTCAAAATTTCATTCTAATTCTTTTTAAATAAAATTGTCACACTTTTATTTTTGTGGAAAGTGGTACACTGTAGTGTAGATACTGTACATTTGTAATTAATAAATAAAAATCTACCAACTTCCGCCAGCAACTTCGTTCGCGTAAAAAAACGCAGCCTTCTAGACTATAATCTATGTCCATGCTAAATTTCATCCATACAAACATACAAACTTTCGCATTTGTTATATTAGTGAGCTGATGATTATTTATTATATAACTAGCTTAAACGAACTAGTTTAGACATAAAAAAGTACAAACAAAAACACTCTATTCGTAAACAATTTGTAGAAATGAACAATTGCGTTCACGACAGTACCCATGCAGAGCTATGCCCTCCACGTCTCGTTCAACGCTAGACTTATGTGCCGTGACCTATACCCACATGTAATACTTATTTTATTTTGTTGATCTTGTACTCCAATTGTTATTTATTAAATATATGAACAAAATGATATTAAATAAGTACTTGTTAATAGCCAATTGAGGATTACATTAAACAATATTTTAAAATAATTTGATAAAAGGAACTGATATAAATATTAAAGAATTGTTAAAATAAACAATGTTCTTTTTAACACATTAATATTGTAACAGTGGTAGGTAGAGCTACGCTGCAGTATGTTTCAAGCTGCAGAATGAATGGTTCAGCTTGACAGGGCGAGGACCACACCCTCACACATGAAATAGCAGCATAACGCTGCTGTGATTTGTCTGATGAGTGTAGGGATACGAAGATCGTTATCACTGGTGACAAGGCATTCCATCTCAGTCCTCAAGGGTGACTATGCATCTGCATTATGATTCTTTGGGCCGCAGGAATTACTTACCATCAGGTGAACTGTGTATTTGTTTGTTACTCTCAATGTAATAATAAAAAGAATTGCTTGTGAGTGTATAAATATGTATGTGAATATAATAAAACAAATAAATTTAAGAAGTTCTTCGGACTACATAGTCATCATAAATGGTTATTTGTTACTATAAAATGTACAATCTAACAAGCAATACAGATTAGATTATTCATGATAACTATGAATTGTAAGTGAAAGCTAGTAGAATGGAAGTGAGCAGGTGAATGACCGGTAATCAGATAAACTATACGCAAATACTAGCAGTCAGTACAACATATTTCCTTGGCCCATGTTAATGGTATTATCCTTTTAAGCTATGTTTAATAAATATTAATATTAGATCATGTATTTAACTTGTTATTCTATAACATTCAATACAAGCAATTAAAAAAATCCTAAAATAAAGAAATGCTTTTACTTTTTAATGTATGTGTCCTGTTTTAATTACAGACATCAGTTTTTTAATTCTTATTTCATCTGGTGAGTGGAAGAATCTGTAAACTGTATTATTGGTGATGAGACATACCATTTCAGTTCTGAGTGTTGAAAAGGCTTTATGATTCTTTATTGCAAAATAATGTGGCCATGTGCTGCAGGACTTATCATTAGGATAACTGTGTGCTTGTATAAAAAGTTTGTAATGTGTGCTTTGTACTTATTAGTCACAATCACACTTTTTAAATGATTTAATAATATATATATTATAAAATATATATATTATTAAACTATACCCTTATTATAAAACTTGAGTTGGTAAATAAGCAGACAGTTCTTCTGATAATAAGTAATGGCTGCAGCCCATTAACACCTACATCCTCAACAAAGGCTGAAATGTTTCTCTTCCAGTTATCTAATCATTATTGCATCTCTACACTCACCATGAAAAACACAGCAGCTGCTACATATGCTGCTATTTAACACTGGTATTCCATAAGGATGTAGTCCATGCCCAATCAAACGATCAGATCACTTCCTCTATCACTTTACAAATATTTAAATACAAATCCAAACCATTAATAAAATGCTTCTATAAATCAAAAGCAAACACTATTGTTATTTTTAAATAATATTTGTATAAGCCATTATTTACAAATAGTTCAAAGTTTCTGTGGTTATTGTTAATTCATAGGGAGTTTAGTGCCTTACAAAACTAAGCTACAAATGTTGTTGACATAATATAATAATATATAACATATCAAATACAAGATGTAGCCTCACCTGCTTAAACTGACCCATTCCTGCAGCAGTATGGCTCTACTACTGTGTAATTTAAGTGTTAATGATGACACAATAAGAAATAGCCTTCATTTTACAAAATAAAATACTCTTTATAATACCAAAGGTAGCTCAGTCGTGGTTAAATGTATATAAATGATTTAATAAAACTGTCAGTACTGAAATTACTGACACACAAAACAGTGGAAGAAATATCTTTTCGTTCATATGAAAGACATTTATAAGCTAACACAATATAAATATAAAAATCATGCTAATATAAATAGAGAAAAATAAAACAAGGCTTACCAAATCAGAAATAAACTCCTTATTGCAGACCAATATATGGAATGATTTCCCACAGTTTTTTACACATGTTTCTAATACAGTCAGAGTATACATAACTACAGTATAATTCCTCCCAGCACTCTGTGTCAGTCTTTTTCTAATGGCCTTAATCGCATCTTTTGGTCCATCAGCACTACTATTCACAATATCACATATTTCCATATTCAGTCCCCAATTTTCTGAAGGGAGGGACCCATCTGTAGCTTGTTCTGTAACGTCATGTAAATCGTAAATACAAAGGGTCAGTCATTAATAAACATCCCTGTACTCAAACGTATAACATTTATGAACCAAAAAATATTTTTAGAGAAATGCTAGATATCATATTTGGTATATACTATGTATATTAAACTGTAATAAAAAGAAGTTCTATATGCGCAACAAAAGCATAGAAAATCAACTTGCAGTAGAAATTATTACGAAACTCTAATTAATAAAAGTAATAATTAATTTTTACAAACCTATTTTCTGACCAACCGGCGTAGCAAAAGGATTTCCTACCCCAAAAAAGGACATTTTTTGAGTTTTAACGAGTATAAATCACAATAATTTCACCGATTTCACTTGTCACTACTATCAACGCAATTGAGAAATTATCTGTACAAGAATAAAAATGTCAAAAGCAGAAACTAATACCATAGAGTATAAATTAAATAGTAATTTTTGTTTGTAATGCTATAAAGATTAAATATTTTAATTTAATTAAAACTTTCTTTTATATATTTTAATTTAAATTGTTTTTTAAAATTATATGTATAGTTACAATAATATGAAAACGTAAAGCTCTGTTTCTCGTGGTAAGGTACCGATTACGCTGGCTGCATTTTCTCGGTTAACTTTATCTTCATCTTTACCTGGAGTTATCAAAAACCGACTGCAAATTGCACATATACATGTGCATATATATTAACTATTTAGTCTCTCTATATTTAGCTCATATTTACGCCAATTATTTGTTTCGATTAACTCTAAAGCTGGCCCTGATAGAGGTGCCCTGGGATGTGACGCAGTCATCGGACGCATCATAAATTCGAGTTCAATGCATTTAAAGCTATGTATTATTTGGGACATAATTAATCTAGTCATCAGTATCCCCTAAGGTTCCATCGTTTAACAGTCTTTCAGTTTGGTTATAAGGTTGGTTAAAACAACAAACTAAATAGTGATGGACCTAAGAGATCACCCTGTTGAATACTGACGGCAGAAATTATAACATGATTCTCGTAAATTAAATAATTGTTCTACTTAAAACATGGCCAAGCATAATTATAAATTTCCGAAGTGCGTATAGCCACTTTAGTTAACAGTTGCTTCTATCAATAGAGTTAAAAAAAAACTTATATAAACTTCTAAAAGGATTTTAGCAGCGGCCTTTGTTAAACATAAACGAACTGCACGTACAGACGCTTCACTGCCTCTGTGGCTGATCAAATCCGTGTTGAATATGCTCAACTTGTCTTTGTAGATCAGAAATAATGTGCCTACATGCCAATTTTTAGGCAATTTTTCCCACATAAAAATTTATTACAATTTCTAGACAGCACAAAAATAAATAATATCTTAGGAAGGATGTGGCCAGCGTCATCAGTTGATGCACTCAAAAATCTTTAAGGTGTTGTACAGTAGAGGAGTGGTGTCCTTATATATGTTATGGTGTGTTGTTTCCTATGTGATTTCAGTAAATACAAAAGTACTAATGGGTCAGGCGGCAGAATCATTCGAACGAAATATACAATCGTCTTTGTCAAAAAGAAGCTTTTTAAATAATTGATATCTAATTTAGTCACCGCTTTGGCTGAATCTTTCCATGAAATTTGTTTTCCTTAAAATTTGTTGCTTAATAAATATGATGCTTTGTAAAGAGACAAAAATTAAAATATGATAATTTATTGTATATGAAAAATTTTTGAGCATAATATATTTTATTTCGGTTCAAACTAATTAAAATAATATTGTATTATCTTAATTAAAATATTAATTAGTAATTCATCATTATTTAAATATAAGGCATATTTTTTTGTAGTTATCTCTTATTGTTGCTAAGTAACGCATTAATTCTTCGACGGTACGACGAAATCACAAAAGCACATTTAAAATATATTATAGTGAAGATTACCATTAGATATATACCATACTGAAAACATGACTGAAAAAAAATCTTTGAACAGTTTCATTGTTCACCCTGATATTGAGCCTGGTGTTATAGACAATGCTATGTTAATAAGATGTATATTGGAATATGGTAAGAACAGTTTTATTTTTTATAGTATAGTATTTAATTAAATTGCATAAATACGTACTACAATATAATAAAATATTGAAACTTATTTGCTACACTAATATCATCAGCCGCCCCCAAACAAGTTGGATTCGCCGAAGTCTCTCTACGACGACTAATAAGTGGCACTCTGTCTTCGTTATTTACTCTAAAGCTTCACACATCCATTTTTAAAATACCTTCATAACCGAACATAGCACCCGCTTATATATAATTACGACAAATTATTTACAAAAACTGTACATCTATTAATTTATATAGCCTCATATCCATCATTTCATATTTAAAAGGATGTAAAACAGAGCGATTCGCTGTCTCCCATACTGTTTACGGCCCCTTGATAACGGTTTACGGAAGCTACATTTAATTAAATGGCAGAGATATTATCTACTAACAAACCTCCACTTCCAAATCATTGTTTGCCTCTCCATCCATCCAACTGACAAAAATGCTAGAAGAACTTATGTTGATGATTGTCTACTTGGGTCAAATAGGTTTTTTCTAAATAATACAAGACAAAGAAGTTATGTGAAAAAAAACTTGAAAACACTAAACACCACTGTACTTCAAAAGTAAAATGATCAAAATGTAGATTCTCTCTATAGAAATTCAGCTTAAATTAAGTCAAATTTGATATGTTGATTTTTTGCGTTTGACATTTTGTTGAATAGGGTAATATGAACTGAATATAATAATAATAATATAATAACCATTTAGGGCCGACAGAAGAAGCGGGAAGATTATTCGCAGAAGAAGGCGTCCATTTAGACGAAGCGAAAATTGTTCGAATTGAATTTCAAAATATATTAAGAATAAACCACCTTTGGATGCTAAAATCACTTACAAAATTAACATTAGCTCATAATTTGATCGAAAACATCGAAAATTTAGAACAGTTAACTAGCCTCAATGAATTAGATTTGTCTTTCAATAAAATAGAAAAAATTGAAAACTTAGACGCTCTAGTCAATTTAGAAGTGCTAACGCTTTTTCACAATAGAATAAGAAAAATAGAGAATTTGGAAAACTTAACGAAATTACTCGTTTTTAGTATTGGAGATAATTTAATTGAAGATTATAAAGAGGTAAGTTAGGAGATTAAATTTTTCCATAGGTAGAACCAACAGCAAACCGGCAGAAAAAGAAGATTATCGAATTTCTATTTTTGAGATTACTGTAAAGTATTTTGGTCAAGCAAAAAAAACAGTCCATTGCGAAATCTTTTGGCTCGAAAATTACAAAGAATTTTCAAACTCTTCATACTCTATACTATAGAGTCTATCGTCCTACGCCCTAAAATAATATAGGAGTGTATGATAGTTTCTGTTAAAATTACATTTAAAAAAAGTGTATAGGCTTAGGCTCACTATTTAAGAATTTTAGATAATTTAGGACGACATTAACCAAATGAAGATCTAGTACAGGCTGTTTTAATCATGCATGCCCTAATAATTTAATAAAAACCGTGAACTTTTAATAATTGTATGAAACATATTATACCTAATTAATTATTATTATAAGCCCTAATTTAATTGATAACTTGTCTAGATGTCATACCTGAGAAGATTTCGATTCCTTCGTTCCGTAAGTTTCAAAGGTAATCCTTGCTGCGATGACCCCATGACGTACAAATTTCTTAAGTCTGCATTAGTTAAAGTAACCTATTTGGATTATAAAATTATTGCCGAAGAAGAAAGGGAAAATGGTAAAGCGCTTTTTAGGTTAGTACATCAGGGTTTACTCCTATTTCAATACGTAACGTATATATAGTGATATGATGTGATTACACTAGCAAGCCCAGAGGCTCATCCCACGTTGGCGGCACTCGTCAGCAACCAGCACCTTTTATTGCACCTTTTTTTTTTATTACGCGGGGAAATCCTCATGGATACCCTTCCGGCGCGGGGGTGACGGAAGGGTTATGCCGGGCTTTTACCGGCTAAAACCCCACGGTGTTCCTCTCGACGCCCTGGGTCGGGACTACGGGAACGCTTTCGCACACTACCGCAGTCCCAACAGCGTTAACCCGTTGCAAGCCCCTCTTTGCTGATGGAGTGCTGGAGCCGGAGCTCCCCACCCCTTCTTCATGTATAGACGCGCGTGAACACCGTGCGCGCCATCTTGCCATCATGCCTTGATTTCATGGCGACGGACAACTCCCGTGTCTGCCGCCTCTGCCTCGGTTAGGGTGGTTGTAGGGGGACATGGTATACCCTCCTCCGTCGCCCAACCAATTGCTTTGACAGTGCATTGTGTTTGTTTTTAATGGTTTTTACATCAAAAAGTATATATTTTCATCGAGTAATTAAATCATAAGCTGCCCAACAGTGAAGACTACGACACTAGTAGCTCTTTTGTGCTTTGTACTGGTTAACAAATTCAACCAGAAAATGTAATTTCTCCAATTTCAATTCTGGAGAGGAAATAGCGCAACCTTCCAAATTAGTAAGACATGATTATTCCCTGGCTTTTATATCATGGAGAAAATCATCAAGAGACAAGAAGATTAAGGCATTCACTAAAAGTGACTCATCATGAGATGAGCATTTAAATTTTTTTTTTCATGAATCCTATTTTTACGTGGCGTAAATGTACATGCCACGTTAAAAAGTTAATTTGTAGATATGTAAACTGCTAGAGTCGCCATTATAAAAACAATTTAAGCTATTCGTTTTGTGCTATAGCCATAAGCCACTAGGAAGGCATTCAGATTACGGCCATACGGCCAATGCATTAAAAAAGCGGCTCGAGCAGTATATCGTACTAAAGATATATGTTACGGAACTAGTCCCGATTCTAACGCACTTGTTTCGGCACTAGAGATTGCGTGCCTTAGTGGAATCTCAAACTCGTTGAAAACTATTTAGTGTAATCGATCTATGTGAAGGATATTCGCTCAGACCCTTCCAACGATTGACCTATAACCATCAATCTGATGTTTTTCAAAATTATGGCAACTATTATGATTTAAATAAAAGATTATCAGCTGTTAAGCAATTGCCAATATGGCTCCTCGCAGTCGTATCTTGAATAGATCACCAGACGAACCAGACACCTTCGTCGATCATTTAAAACAAAACCTTCAGCCCTTAATGCGAACATAGCATTGCGTAACATATATACAATATGTGTTATATGATGTGTGATATTTTGTTCTAGTATTTTGCGAGTGTGGTCATTCTTCAGTCGAATCGACCAATTTGCTTCGCTATTTTTTTTTATTGTTGTTGTACTACTCTACTGTAGTTGTTCTACTTGAAGCCAATAATAATAATATTTCTTTTAATTTTAGAGGTTTATTGCGCAAGTTGGATGAGGCAGACGAAAAGGCCGAAAAAGAGAGAATAGCTAAAGAAGAATACGACGCTAAGGTTGAATTCTACGCACTCTCGTTTGTGGAATACCTGAGTGGCCCGGAGCTTCTCGAGTCCATGTTTGAGAAGGACTCGGACGGATCGCTTCTGCTTAAAATGGGAGGGGAGCTGTTGAACTCTTATGACGAGTAAATCCTTAATACCTTTTTTAACGTACAAGATATTTTAAAATGTTACGCGGTAGAGCCACGCGGCGACTAAAAACTGTATTCGCAGAAAACAAAACAGACAAAATTGAAATTTATCAGTTCTTCTTGGACACAGCACTTCAACAAGATAGTAGTTGCTCCTGTGTGTACAAAACCTGAACCCCAATCCCTAGTAACTACGTTTTTTAGGTCTCTAAATCAAGAGTTACATAGCATCTAAACTGATTATTGTTTGAGAATGTAATGTGGGTCCTTAAGAATCCATACACCCTGCTTTCCATAATGTGAAATGGGTTATTGTTTGTCAATCGAGTTACAAAAAAAGCTAACGTTGTGAAATACTTGTATAGTAAGTACGTAATACACCATTGTCATTTATCAACATAAAGACATTTTTTTTATTTGTATATATACATGCCTAATGATTAATCAGATCACCTTTAACTATGTTGATTAAAAAGAGAAATCTTTTATTTTATTCTAAAACTATTTCGTCGTTAAATGCTTATGTTGTTAAATATTACACAAAAAAATATTTTAAGCAAAAAATGTCCGACCTCGAAAGTTATTAATAAACATACTGTAAAGGTCAAGTTTTAAGTAATAATTTAAGTTATTGTGTACAACGCAGATAGCTTCTAATTGCCATCGTTGTGAGTGGACTCACTTCTGTACCTACTGTTCGGTAGAAGAGTTATTTTATCAACGAATATTAATTATCCATAATAAAAATGATAACCGATGCGAAATACGTAGGTATACAAATTAGACGAAATGTAGAAGTGTCAAGTGTCAACCTATGCAAGTTAGCTTCGTGTTTAATTGATGTTAAAGAGTGGCCTTAAAATGGACTGAGATGACGACTCTATCCAAGGTGATATGCCTCGGTGCCCTGAAATCCAGGGTACCCCTTATTTAAGACTTCAGTTCACATATAATCAACTAAGATCGATGCTGATATATATCTTTAATTATTTGTGTGAAATAAATAATATCTTTTCATCTGCACTGCGCAAAAAGTTATCTTAATAACTACTATTGGTGCAGTATAGTCGTTAATATATTTACTAGAACATAGCCTTACCAAATCCGATATCTAACTGGGGTTACAAATCGTGCAATGGAAAGCATTCATCTCTTCTTCCCGTAAATTACACATCCACTTCCAGTCACACATCGTTTCCACGTCACCTGTCGTTTGTAATAACATCGTTCTAAATGACATGATAAAAACACTGACGAGACTATTATAGAGATAGTTAGTCTCCTGTCACCAAACTCTGTGTTAGATAGAGTAAAAACAAGTCTATCTAATGCATACCTATTTATAATTACTAAAATAAGTTTCTTATCATTTACATTCAACTCCGCGACAGCAAATACAAGGTTATATTTTCGCGTGTATTTAAAAAAAAAACTAAATATGGACGCTAAAAATTAAATAAAATTTTATACGCAGTAATACCACACTGCAGCTTGTAGCTAGTTAAAGCACAAATAAATTGATACGATCGGGTAGGGACTCCATAAAGATTATCAAGTTAAAATAGTAATATAACTCGGGATAAATATAATCAACACGTATGCCTCTAGATATATGTAGGTGATCGCGGAACAGAAAAATCTCTTTTTTTCAAACTTACAGTTACAGTCAGGGTACCCGAGATATGTATTTCATAAATAAAATTTTATTTTATAAATAAAATCTATTAGGTAGTTGATTGGATATTAAGTTTTTATACATTGTTATTTTATGTTTTAGGTATAAAGAACAATACGTGGTGACGATGGTTGCTCTAGTGGATTATGCACAACAAGCGTACAACGAGAGGCAGGCAGAAGTAAAGCTGTTTAAAGACCTCGTAGAAAATGCATTAGCAGATAGTATTAGTAAAAGTAAGGTGTAAGTACTATTTTAACACGTTTTAATTTTATGTATTTAGTTTTAAGTTATTATTAACGTAGCCCTACCAGAAACTGTAAGAAACTTGTTTTTAATGTAACTTGCTTATGATGATATGATGCTTAACCTTGAAATCTTTTGATAATTTGTAAACAAAAAGAAGTTGATTATTTTGTGATGTCACTTTTTGGTCTTATAACTGCAATCATCTGTCCATGAATATCTGCTTCGATATTTATATTCGATAGATTTCACTCACAATTTTTATTTTCTTTATTTTATTTATATAGAATAGAATTTTATAAAATTCTACTAACAATAAACTTTTAAGTAACTTTCTGCCGGTTAACTAGTTAGTGTTTTAAAGTAAAAAATTAACTGACATATCAATTAATTAAGTGAATTCTCAGACGCAACTTGGCCATATAATGAAATAACAATATTTTAATAAGAATGCGGAATAAACGAAAATAGGCAAAGGTCTTTAATTTTCCAAAATATAAAATCTCTCCAAATTTGTTTACTAATACTTTAATTTATTTATTATACATACTACATTTATACATAAATAGTTTCCAATAATGCTAGACAAAATAAATAAAATACTAATTAATACTAATTCCAAAATTACGTATTAAATTCTTTGCTTTTCCTCACTTTTTTTTCTTTTTTTTTAATACATACTTATTAAAATATCTATATTTTGCAGAAGAGCCAGTTATTTCTCTAGTTATTACATATTCCACAGCATTTCATGTATAAATATACACAGTTACGACATAGTAGATTTACATTTTATTAGTTTAACATGAATTAAAAAAAAATCATTGGACACTGTAAATAATAAAGTAATTAAGCGGTAAGTAAGTAATTTTTTGGCAATATGATAATTGAAAAGAGATAATCTTAGGAAATTTAGCAATTTTACTTATTTTTTAATTATATAGTGTTTCTGGGTGGTAATGACTTCTAGAAAAACACAATATGTGCTCCACCAAAAAGCTCGCTTGTCGCTCCCTTTCGTATAGTTTAACCTATTCGAGAGGCCAGTCTTCATTCGTGTCATCAATTCTTCAATGCCAACTTAACAATTTTCGCATCGGGCTAATTGCTAGCTTAATTGTTAATCAAATTCGTAAATTAATCCGGGAACCATTTAATATTTTAAGGGTAGTGCAACAATTTGAAGATAAGAAATCGAAGCTCATGAACCAAATGAACGAGTTGATAACAAAGTTTATGGCCAAACAGGCAACTATGGAGCAACTAGAGCCGAACATCTTGGACCTTGGAGAGGCTTTCAATGAAGTATTGTTTGAACTATGGAAGAAACTTATGACCATAGAATTGCAGCTGTATGAGCAATGCGAGGTACCCAGGGCATAACTGCTGCCAATGTATAAAAAGTTAACATTATTTTATAGTACAACTAAAATTTATTTAAACTATTTTAAGGCCCTATAATTTGAATTTCAAAGCTTTTCTGTACCCATGTGCATATAAACCATATAAAGCAATATAGCGTCATATAAAAACAGAGTAGAGGCTGTTTCTCGCATTTATATAGAAAACAACGCACTAAGATTTATGACTCGTCTAAGAAGTGACTGAGACGAGGTTTGAACCTCTTGGACACCCTCGAGTTTTCGCGCACAGGATAACGGTGCACGATAACAGCTAACCGATTCTGGGGAACCCTTGTGCTGGTTACCCATTAATAAAGGTTTCGGCTGAGTAGCCCTAGGCACTCAGCCACCTTTAACTCGGTGAAGCTGTAAAAGCCCTAATGCTTACAGTGGCCATTAGCCAAAAAAATAAAGGCTTCGCCGTCTGTCACGTTGTAGGGCCGAAGATAAAAACAGTCTATATTATCTATATAAGGCTGAGAATAAATAAGCCCATATTATGTCCTCCTGGTGGATCGATCACAGCTATATCTTCTTTACTATTAAATAACATGAGCTGCGCAAGGTATATGATAGTGCCGTAAGAGCTAACGCGGTGACAGTCACATATTTCCTTTCTATTTCGATATAATTCAAGTGGAATAGATACCAGAACGCCAATGTGTTTGCTTATGAAATAATATTTTATGCACACAAGTAGATCTCATAGAACACCAGCCATCCAGTAATTGGTTTAGCAATTAAATAAATATAGAATTTTAAATGAAGATGTATTTGGGTGTCTTTGGGTCGCAGGAACTATGTTGTTTTTTATCGCCCCTTGCTTCATATCAAAGAGCAATTATCTCAGACCTTATCTGAATTTTTAGATTTAATGCATTAGGCAGCTTTGAGTATAACACTCCTATCCGCTTTCAGGAATCACGCACACAGTTCGCGGTGAACTTGACAGAGATGATAAGTAAGTTACTTGAAGTCTCACGCGGGGCCTTCGGTGCGTGGCGAGAGAGTGAAGTGGTTTGGTCCTCGCGCCAAAACGATATCCTATCCAAGTTGGTCGGTAACAAGGTTATGCTTGGTGACGCGCCGGCAGACCTGTTCGAGGTATGATTGACGTCTGCGTAGTATAGTCCGTAGGGTTCAATTCACAGGCAAGATACATTATTTATGTATCACAAATTGCTGGTTTTCGGCTCTGGGTGTCTTGTATATGTATCCCGTGTCCTTATCACTGCAACTTAACCTTCCTCCGATCATATTGCATAAGCTTTCCATAAAGTGAAATTGGTTATTGTTTGTCAATCGAGTTACAAAAAAGCTAACGTTGTGAAATACTTGTATAGTAAGTACGTAATACACCATTGTCATTTATCAACATAAAGACATTTTTTTTATTTGTATATATACATGCCTAATGATTAATCAGATCACCTTTAACTATGTTGATTAAAAAGAGAAATCTTTTATTTTATTCTAAAACTATTTTGTCGTTAAATGCTTATGTTGTTTAAATATTACACAAAAAAATATTTTAAGCAAAAAATGTCCGACCTCGAAAGTTATTTATAAACATACTGTAAAGGTCAAGTTTTAAGTAATAATTTAAGTTATTGTGTACAACGCAGATAACTTCTAATTGCCATCGTTGTGAGTGGACTCACTTCTGTACCTACTATTCGGTAGAAGAGTTATTTTATCAACGAATATTAATTATCCATAATAAAAATGATAACCGATGCGAAATACGTAGGTATACAAATTAGACGAAATGTAGAAGTGTCAAGTGTCAACCTATGCAAGTTAGCTTCGTGTTTAATTGATGTTAAAGAGTGGCCTTAAAATGGACTGAGATGACGACTCTATCCAAGGTGATATGCCTCGGTGTCCTGAAATCCAGGGTACCCCTTATTTAAGACTTCAGTTCACATATAATCAACTAAGATCGATGCTGATAGATATCTTTAATTATTTGTGTGAAATAAATAATATCTTTTCATCTGCACTGCGCAAAAAGTTATCTTAATAACTACTATTGGTGCAGTATAGTCGTTAATATATTTACTAGAACATAGCCTTACCAAATCCGATATCTAACTGGGGTTACAAATCGTGCAATGGAAAGCATTCATCTCTTCTTCCCGTAAATTACACATCCACTTCCAGTCACACATCGTTTCCACGTCACCTGTCGTTTGTAATAACATCGTTCTAAATGACATGATAAAGACACTGACGAGACTATACGAGACGTTAGTCTCCTGTCACCAAACTCTGTGTTAGATAGAGTTGGTAAAAACAAGTCTATCTAATGCATACCTATTTATAATTACTAAAATAAGTTTCTTATCATTTACATTCGACTCCGCGACAGCAATGACAAAGTTATATTTTCGCTTTTATATATAAAAAAACTAAATATCGCAATGGACGCTAAAAATTAAATAAAATTTTATACGCAGTAATACCACACTGCAGCTTGTAGCTAGTTAAAGCACAATCGATAAAGATTATCAAGTTAAAATAGTAATATAACTCGGAATAAATATAATCAACACGTAGAGGCATACGTGTTGATTATATAGATATATGTAGATGACCGCGGAACAGAAAAATCTCTTTTTTTTCAAACTGTAAGGGTACCCGAGATATGTATTTCATAAATAAAATTTTATTTTATAAATAAAATCTATTAGGTAGTTGATTGGATATTAAGTTTTTATACATTGTTATTTTATGTTTTAGGTATAAAGAACAATACGTGGTGACGATGGTTGCTCTAGTGGATTATGCACAACAAGCGTACAACGAGAGGCAGGCAGAAGTAAAGCTGTTTAAAGACCTCGTAGAAAATGCATTAGCAGATAGTATTAGTAAAAGTAAGGTGTAAGTACTATTTTAACACGTTTTAATTTTATATATTTAGTTTTAAGTTATTATTAACGTAGCCCTACCAGAAACCGTAAGAAACTTGTTTTTAATGTAACTTGCTTATGATGAAATGATGCTTAACCTTGAAATCTTTTGATAATTTGTAAACAAAAAGAAGTTGATTATTTTGTGATGTCACTTTTTGGTCTTATAACTGCAATCATCTGTCCATGAATATCTACTTCGATATTTATATTCGATAGATTTCACTCACAATTTTTATTTTCTTTATTTTATTTATATAGAATAGAATTTTATAAAATTCTACAAACAATAAACTTTTAAGTAACTTTCTGCCGGTTACTTAGTTAGTGTTTTAAAGTAAAAAATTAACTGACATATCAATTAATTAAGTGAATTCTCAGACGCAACTTGGCCATATAATGAAATAACAATATCTTAATAAGAATGCGGAATAAACGAAAAAAGGCAAAGGTCTTTAATTTTCCAAAATATAAAATCTCTCTAAATTTAGTTACTATTAAATACTTTAATTAATTTATTATGCATACTATATTTATACATGAATAGTTTCCAATAATGCTAGACAAAATAAATAAAATACTAATTAATACTAATTCCAAAATTACGTATTAAATTCTTTGCTTTTCCTCACTTTTTTTTCTTTTTTTTTAATACATACTTATTAAAATATCTATATTTTGCAGAAGAGCCAGTTATTTCTCTAGTTACTACATATTTCACAGCATTTCATGTATAACAAAAACAAATATACACAGTTACGAAATAGTAAATTTACATTTTATTATATTAACATGAATTAAAAAAAAATCGTTGGACACTGTAAATAATAAATAAATTAAGCGATAAGTAACATCGTTTATTTTTTTGGCAATAGGATATTTTAGTAAAGAGAAAATCTTAGAAAATTTAACAATTTTACTTATTTTTTAATTATATAGTGTTTCTGGGTGGTAAGGACTTCTAGAAAAAAAGAGGCCACAATATGTGCTCCACCAAAAAGCTCGCTTGTCGCTCCCTTTCGTATAGTTTAACCTATTCGAGAGGCCAGTCTTCATTCGTGTCATCAATTCTTCAAATGCCAACTTAACAATTTTCGCATCGGGCTAATTGCTAGCTTAATTGTTAATCAAATTCGTAAATTAATCCGGGAACCATTTAATATTTTAAGGGTAGTGCAACAATTTGAAGATAAGAAATCGAAGCTCATGAACCAAATGAACGAGTTGATAACAAAGTTTATGGCCAAACAGGCAACTATGGAGCAACTAGAGCCGAACATCTTGGACCTTGGAGAGGCTTTCAATGAAGTATTGTTTGAACTATGGAAGAAACTTATGACCATAGAATTGCAGCTGTATGAGCAATGCGAGGTACCCAGGGCATAACTGCTGCCAATGTATAAAAAGTTAACATTATTTTATAGTACAACTAAAATTTATTTAAACTATTTTAAGGCCCTATAATTTGAATTTCAAAGCTTTTCTGTACCCATGTGCATATAAACCATATAAAGCAATATAGCGTCATATAAAAACAGAGTAGAGGCTGTTTCTCGCATTTATATAGAAAACAACGCACTAAGATTTATGACTCGTCTAAGAAGTGACTGAGACGAGGTTTGAACCTCTTGACACCTCGAGTTTTCGCGCACAGGATAACGGTGCACGATAACAGCTAACCGATTCTGGGGAACCCTTGTGCTGGTTACCCATTAATAAAGGTTTCGGCTGAGTAGCCCTAGGCACTCAGCCACCTTTAACTCGGTGAAGCTGTAAAAGCCCTAATGCTTACAGTGGCCATTAGCCAAAAAAATAAAGGCTTCGCCGTCTGTCACGTTGTAGGGCCGAAGATAAAAACAGTCTATATTATCTATATAAGGCTGAGAATAAATAAGCCCATATTATGTCCTCCTGGTGGATCGATCACAGCTATATCTTCTTTACTATTAAATAACATGAGCTGCGCAAGGTATATGATAGTGCCGTAAGAGCTAACGCGGTGACAGTCACATATTTCCTTTCTCTATTTCGATATAATTCAAGTGGAATAGATACCAGAACGCCAATGTGTTTGCTTATGTGAAATAATATTTTATGCACACAAGTAGATCTCATAGAACACCAGCCATCCAGTAATTGGTTTAGCAATTAAATAAATATAGAATTTTAAATGAAGATGTATTTGGGTGTCTTTGGGTCGCAGGGAACTATGTTGTTTTTTATCGCCCTTGCTTCATATCAAAGAGCAATTATCTCAGACCTTATCTGAATTTTTAGATTTAATGCATTAGGCAGCTTTGAGTATAACACTCCTATCCGCTTTCAGGAATCACGCACACAGTTCGCGGTGAACTTGACAGAGATGATAAGTAAGTTACTTGAAGTCTCACGCGGGGCCTTCGGTGCGTGGCGAGAGAGTGAAGTGGTTTGGTCCTCGCGCCAAAACGATATCCTATCCAAGTTGGTCGGTAACAAGGTTATGCTTGGTGACGCGCCGGCAGACCTGTTCGAGGTATGATTGACGTCTGCGTAGTATAGTCCGTAGGGTTCAATTCACAGGCAAGATACAATATTTATGTATCACAAATTGCTGGTTTTCGGCTCTGGGTGTCTTGTATATATGTCCCGTGTCCCTATCACTGCAACTTAACCTTCCTCCGATCATATTGCATAAGCATTACATCTGAATTGAGGAGAGGACGACTAGTGTTTGCCCAACAAATGCTAACGACGCTATAAAGTATTCTGCGCAGTTGATATCTACTGGTGACAACTAAAACGATATCGTCGTGCTCGATATCGACCAAGAGGATATCATATTTTACTTTAACATGTGGCCCGATTTTTATCACTCCTCTTGTGGCGAGTGGCAAATACGCCGAAACGAACGAACCAACGTAGCCGCTGTTTGTGCCGTTAGCAGCTAAGCGATCGGCATCGATCTTGAGCACAGTCATTAAGCCATTATTAATGGTGTCAACACATTCCGTCTTATTCCTCGCTAATCTAAGGCCACGTATATTAACTGTCGTAAAAATAGGTTACATATAAAGTCGTTTCTAGTAGTTTCTCCGCCAATCCACACCGCGCGCACAGTTTTCCCGCCGAAGCATTTTTTATGTTACTCGCAATGTAATAAAAAAAAGAAGGTACTTAGACAAATCTACAATAATTGCATACAAACCAGACCTAAGCAAGTCGATCAATGGGTGACAATTAAAATAAAATTATTTTAATCCGAGATGTACACGATACGTTGGTGTTATTCATTAATTCCTGAATCACCATCATGGTTGTATCGTCTTCCGTAAATATATTTTTTATTAAATTATAGTAGCTTTTTCTTTTCATGTTTTAGAACAATATAAACCTAAATAGCATAAATAAATGTCTTTTGAATAAGTAAAATCCACATAAATTATATAATATCCTATAATGGGTAATTTTGCTTTCTTTCGTATCGGTTCTACGTTGCGAATTATCGAGACAGAGTTTTGTTATTATTTAAATTATAATGATACCAACGGATTAGTGATTATCGTGAAGATGACTCCACAACATTACCAAAATGAATAAATAAAACAATCAGTCAGTTCAATTATAGTAGGATATAGGTACGTACAAATAGACTCGCTTTCTTTTGTATCCGTTCTACGTTGCGAATTATCGAGACAGAGTTTTGTTATTATTTAAATTATAATGATACCAACGGATTAGTGATCATCGTGAAGATGACTCCAAAACATTACCAAAATGAATAAATAAAACAATCAGTCAGTTCAATTATTGTAGGATATAGGTACGTACAAATAGACTCGCTTTCTTTTGTATCCGTTCTACGTTGCGAATTATCGAGACAGTGTTTTGTTATTATTTAAATCATAATGATACCAACGGATTAGTGATTATCGTGAAGATGACTCCAAAACATTACCAAAATGAATAAATAAAACAATCAGTCAGTTCAATTATTGTAGGATATAGGTACGTACAAATAGACTCGCTTTCTTTTGTATCCGTTCTACGTTGCGAATTATCGAGACAGAGTTTTGTTATTATTTAAATTATAATGATACCAACGGATTAGTGATCATCGTGAAGATGACTCCAAAACATTACCAAAATGAATAAATAAAACAATCAGTCAGTTCAATTCATTGTAGGATATAGGTAGGTACGTACAAATAGACTCGCTTTCTTTTGTATCCGTTCTACGTTGCGAATTATCGAGACAGAGTTTTGTTATTATTTAAATTATAATGATACCAACGGATTAGTGACCATCGTGAAGATGACTCCAAAACATTATCAAAATGAATAAATAAAACAATCAGTCAGTTCAATTATTGTAGGATATAGGTAGGTACGTACAAATAGACACGCTTTCTTAACTACCGACCAGCAGTCCATGAAAATGTCCAGCATGCGTGTTAATGATGCTCCCAGGCACAATAGTACGCCAACTTACAGGTTATGATGGATCGCGAGCTGATGGTGAACCTGGTGGCTCAATCGACCGACAATCACATGAGATTCATCGATGCTCGCGAAGATCTTCTAACAACACGCGCCAACAATTGGCGTGATGAACTTGTTACAGGCACTAATACGTAAGTACACGGATTGTTTTTTTGACACCAGGGAGTGATAGACGCTTATAGTTCGCAGGTAGGCGATTCCTGCAGCCCATAACAATCCGTTAGAAGTGCCTAAGAATAATAGAAACAACAACTAAATTATATAAACCATTCAATTTCACGAACGTTAGACGGCTAGTCCGAATTTCTAATAAATAGGCTATATATGTTTTAGCAATTTATTAAAGACATTAATGAAATTACAGTTTCACCGGGTTGAGAGGTGACCGAGCGCTTATGGCTCTCAGTCGAGACCTCTATATATGGGTAACCAGCGCAAGGGCTCCCGAGAGGGAGCCTCGGCTTGGACCGTTACCCTGTTTCGCGAGAGCGTCTGACTCGAGGGTGCCTGAGAGGGCCGAACCTCAGCTCGGTCAGTTGCTTCTGAGAGGATTATCTTAATTAATATCACTATTATTATTAACTACCTGTACCACCACTTCAGAATGCGTGGGCGCTGGAGAAGAAGTGGCGCAAGAAACTCCAGCAACGCTTCTATCTGTATGGACTGGAGAGAACCGGCCAGTGACATGGCGGTATCGCGAATAACTTTGTTTGCGACGCCCTCGCCGTCGGCGGGGGCGATATGAGGGTGCAATGTATGTGTGTTGTGTTTTATGAAGGGCTTGGGCCCTGGTGGTTGCGTCGTCAGGGTCGTCGAGGGCGTGCCTCGGTCTCCTACGGACGCGGGTAAATCTGTGATTCGCGATGGGATTGTAAGTGGCGGCACTTACAATCAAAGGGTTTCGGTGTGTGACGGCAGAGTCGAAATATCGGCGAGAAGCCTGCTTCAGGTACTGAGCTATGGTCGGCAGCTCAAGATCTCATGTGTAGATTTTCGTTACGCAAGAACCACGGCGCACCGGTGGCCTTGCGCATGAAACGATTTTGTATTACCTGAAGTCGGTGAATGTGACGCGGGGAGGCATGCGCAAAGACGGGGCTTGCGTATGTCATTATGGGTCGGATGCACGCTTTGTAAAGTGTTATTTTATTACGCAGGGACATTTTGCTATTTTTATTAAGTAACGGGTGCAAACGACCTAGGACAAACGCTGCTCGATTCCGTACGCGGTTGACATGCGGACCGAAGGTGAGTCTTTCATCTAATGTGACGCCTAAGTATTTGACTGTCTTTTCCCAGGGGATTGGACGATCAAATAACTCTATAGTTTGGAGATTCGGCGTTTTGTTGCGCCGAGAGAAGTAAATGGCTGCACTTTTGGTGGGGTTAACCTCGATCCTCCATTTCCCTAAGGTATTGGCTGCAGATTGGAGGCGTTTACAAATAGCGTCTGGTTTAAATCCAGACACGTAGAGGCCGGTGTCATCGGCGAAAAGGGCTAGCTCTACACGGCGAGTGCGCGGTATGTCGTTGGTGTAGAGTGTGTATAAAGTAGGACCTAGGACGGAGCCTTGTGGTACTCCGGCACAAATGTGGTGAACCTCGGAACGCTTTCCCTCGACGCGGTAACGAAAGGTTCGATTTCGGAGAAAATCTCGTATGATAAGTACGAGTCGATCTGGCACACCGAGCTCATATAGTTTGTATATGAGCCCGTTGTGCCAGACCTTGTCGAAAGCTTTCGCCACGTCGAGAAAAAGTGCCCCAGTTTGGTAGCCCTGAAGAAATTTACTGAGGATGTGCTCCGTGATGCGGTGCACTTGATGTGTGCATGAGTGTTGGGTGCGAAACCCGAACTGCTCATTGATTGGCAGCCCTCGGGACAGCATGAAGTCCTTGAGGCGGGTGAGGATGAGCCTTTCATATACCTTACCCAAGACTTTCAGTAGGCTTATGGGTCGATAGGCTGATGGATCGGTTGGATGTTTTGAGGGCTTGAGAATCCCTATGACATCGGCTTCCTTCCAGGTGTTCGGGAAGATGCCTTTGGATATGGCCGCGTTGTAGATTATCACCAGGTGGTGTAAAATGGACATGGGTAGGAGTTTCATCACCTTGTTGGTGATACCGTCGGGGCCGGGAGCCTTGCGTGGTCGCAGGTTTTTAATTATGGACTCAACTTCGGTGCATGTAACTTGAGTGACGGAATCGCGAGGTGGTTCCTTACTCCTCCGGTCGACCTCGCTATTAACCATTTCAAGGTGGGCGGCGTCGATCGGTAGGGTGCTCGGTGAGCATTGGAGCTCGAGATTGTCAGCCAGACATTCGGCTTTCTCTTCGTCTAAGAAGGCGGGTGGTTTATTGGGACGCGCTAAGGAGGCATTGTTTGGGCGTTGCCCCTTTAGGATTTGGGAAGTCGCCAGTAGGCGAGATGGGAAGGTTCGATGTTGGAGAGGTGATTATCCCACCGATCGTTCCTATACTGGGCTATGCGTGATCGGACTTCACGCTGAAGGGTACGTAGCACCAGCCGGTTACTTTCAGTGCGATATAAGTCGTGGGCACGAGTCGCCGCATTCTTGCGCCTCATTAGGTCCTTTATGTCGTTTGGCAGGGTCCATCGGTGGTCTTCCACCGAGGGAACCTGCCTCGAACAATCCTCGACTACGGTCTGGATGTGCCTAGTGAGGGCATGAACTGCGAGGTTCGTGTCGTTGACTAGCATCTAGGTGCGGTGATGTGGCTTCCCTCAGGGCGTTCCTGAGTCGGTGCCAGTCTACAATGGTTTTGGTGGAGGGTGAGGTTGGGGCGGAGGGCCCTAACCGAAGAAGAACGGGGCGATGATCGGAAGCGAGCTCATGGATTACCTCTATGCCTTGGAAGGCGAGTTTGATGTTCTTACAGATGGCAATATCAAGCACATCCGGTGCGTGACCCAATATGTATGGAAAATGGGTAGGCGTAGTAGGCGACGTCGAAGTCGAGTGCGTCGCTTAGCGAGTCCAAAGCCTTTTTTTTTTGGTTGATTTTAGTTGCATTCCACCGAGTGTGCTTGCTATTGAAATCTCCTGCCAAAATGATTGAGTTTCCAAGGGAAAGGAGCGCCACAAAGTCGCTTCGTAATACTTGTGCGTCACGTCTGCAAGGCAGGTAGACGGACGCGATTGTGATGGGGGCGTGGCCGGTCATGGCTAGCTGACAGACCGAGGCTTCTAGGAAGGTTAGGGTTGGCGTATCGACGGGCACGCAGTGCAAGGACTTTTTATAGTAGATGAGAGTTCCGCCATTAGCGGCGGAAGTTCTATCATTCCTAATGATGTTATAATTCGCAATGTTGGGATTGCGAGTGTGCGGTTTGAGGAATGTCTCTTGCACTAGGAGCACGTCGACTTGGTGATCGCGAACAAAAATGAAGATCTCGTCGCGTTGATTATTAATACCGTTCGCGTTAAAAAATGCGACGTTAAGGGAACGCGGTTTTACTCTGCCGTTGAAAACGGCGGCGAAGCGACACACAAGGTCGAGGTCGCTTTCGTTAACCGGCCGTCCGGCTGATGGAGGGGGCTGCTCAACCGGTTGAGCGACGGTCACTACGCCGATAGGAATTTTCCATGCGGGACGTATAGGTCGAACAGGAGCGAGAATAGGCGCGGGAGCGGCGATCGGTGTAGCTACCTTAGGTGCGACTTTAAGTGCCGGGCGTTTCGGCTTGGGAGCCTTTGGGCAGCCAAGGTAATTGGCTGTGTGTCCCTCTGAGTTGCACAGGACACATGCGGGGGGCCCGAAAGCAGCCAAAAGGGCCTTGTCCTTGGGTCTCGGACAGTCGGTGGTGCCATGGTCACCCAGGCACTTTACGCATCTGGGTTTCCCGAAGCAGTTGCGAGCAGAGCAGAGTGGCCATATAACTGGCATATGTGGCACTGGCCCGGAGGGCCATTTTTACGAGGGCGCTCTATTGTGAGCCCAGAAAGGTGGCAGCACGTTTTCAGGTTAAATACCTGCTTCCCTGCCTCGGACCTTTCGAGGGCCTCAATTACCATGTTGAATGGCTTTTTGTTATGCCCACTGTACATCCTATGCACGGATAGGACGGGTATTATTTTGCCTATTGACTAATCATCTATTAAATATATTAGTATAACCATTGGAACTTACTAAGATCACCAATGTTTTTAATTCTGTTATTTCGGAAAGCGTGGTCATACCCTTTTTTTTTAAAATAACATGTATAGTAACAAACGAGCACACAGTTCACCTGGTGGCAAGTGATTCCTGCGGTGCATGATATCTATATTCATCGTTGACAAAGAATCATACCGTAGATGCGTTGTTACTCTTGAGGACTGAGATGGAATGCCTTTTCACCAGTAATAAAGATCTCCTGATACCTACACTCACCAGACGAAACACAGCACTATTATATTGCTATTTTACGCTGGTATTGTGGGTACGTGGTCCCCGGTTGAGCTGACCAATAGACAAATAAAAAAAAATTACAAATTTATTAATGTTTTTTTATTTATTAATTTTTTAACTGTTATAGAATTTATTACCTGATGCCTCATATTTAATATGTCAATCGGATTTATAGCGTAAGGTTCATAGTGGTATTCTGTGAGATTTCATTTGGGCTACTTTGTTTGGTATAGCAAATGAAGAATCAACTACAGGTGTGGGCATTCCATTTTAGTCCTGACAACTGATTTGTGAGACGTGTTTCATCAACTAGCAGTGCCACAGTGACCACTATCGTTAGTTCGTGGAAAATGTGCAATAATAGTAACTTTTTTCTCTTTACAGAAATGAAATAAAACGAAATAGAGATAGAATTTTGGAAATTAATTATTTTATCGATAATCAAAGAGAAGCGTGGACGGATATGCAGATGAGTATGACGGAGGCCGTTGACCCTGAGGCCATTGCTTTATTAGGAGATGATTTCTAATACTAAATAATACAATAAATCAGTGTAGTCTTCTTTAATTAAATATATTTTAAAAAGGTTTTTTTTTCAATTGAGTAACTTCGATCTACAATAGGATTAGACGAATCACATGCCTATTATGAGAGTCACGCCAATAAAAAGTATGTACTTCGTACTCATATGTTTGACACTGGTAAGTTAAAGAGCATCGAAAAAGTTGTTTATTTGCAAATAAATTTGAAAATGGAACACATTCTAGCGGGAATTTTCTCGTAGCAATGGAGCTCACTCGACGTGATTTTCACGTAATATACCCAAGATTGTTTTGAACTTTGTTTTGGCTAATGTCCTATTTAAGCTGGTATTCCAAGGTCGTGGTCCAATTAAGCACTCCAATTCGTGTTATTGCTAGTATATTGTCCGCGTCGTTACTGTACAAAGCAAAAAAATTAAATATTGTAATCAGTGTTAAAAGAAAAATTATCCAATCCAAAAAATATTATAGCTTTCATTTGTTATTGTACCGTCTTTTATATAATATTAGATTATGTAATATTAAAAACATATTTTTAGCGTTATAAAACCGCAAACAAAATATTTTATATTATATTTACCCTGCCAGCCAAAAGTTTAAGACCGCACATAAACAACATAATTATCCATCAATTGTAATAAAATCCCTTAGGATAAATAAAAGAAATGCACATCTGCATATTCTATTGTTAGTATCGAATATTTAAAGAAGTCAATCTTTTGTTTACTTTCAAGTTATTGGACAATAAACGTATATTGTTTTCAAACACCGACAAACGCTGCGCTAGAGCCAGGTGGTAGAGTCGTTATAATATTTTTATAATGTCCACAATACTAATTACTTTGCTTTTTTTACGTATTGGTCAATAATTAGGTTTATTTAGCTCCTGAAAACACGTGTTTTGACTTATTATTACCCGAATTTTGTTGGCAAACAATCTCAATTAGACTAAACTTGTGGTTTCTACAGTGAAGACGTCATAAGATGGGAAAAGCCCGAGAAATTAGCAGTGAAGTGCGTTCTACCATCGGTGTTTTACATAATGAAGGCTAATTTGAACATGAGATTGCTTCACAACTGAAATTATCGAAGACTTGTGTTCAGGGCACAATAACTCGATACAGGGAGAGCTACCATGTCACAAGACACCAATAACAAATTGATTGCCCGTATGCCGAGATTTGTGAAAAAAGTCATAAAATGTAAAGGAGGATTTTTTGATGAAAAATCAGTTTAGCTAACTATAGTCTTTTTTTGCATGGACTGTTAATATTTCTTTACGCTTTTTAAGTATATTGTTTGTCAATCAATGTTATATTAGATGATTAAACAGGTTAATTAAAAATATATTTTATTGGAGTTTTACTTTATTTTCCTACTTTAATTAAGGTGGTCTTAAACTTTTTTAACTTTTGTATAACGGTTGCGGATGGATGATAAAATTTTTTACGGTAATATGATTGAAGACTAATTTCTTTAATAATTAAAGATATAAAAACGCATCCTTAATTTCTAAAATCAAAAAAAACCTCATAGTTTACCTCTGGAATTATTCGTAAATTGTTATACATTTAATTTTTTATTCTTTTGTTTGAGTTTTTCCACATATATCTCAAGATTATTTTGCACTTCAGGATTTTTCATTAAATCTAAAAACAACTTCATATCTTCCCGCCGTTTTTCGTGCATTATTTTAAGGGGAGCGGCCCGTACCAGTCGTTTAGTTGAAGCTCTTGCGTTGGCAGGAATGTTCTCAAATTTCCTGATGAATTGCTTACAGAATTCTACGGCGGTATTCTTGTCTGAAACGACATCATCAATCAGACCGATCTGTAAAATTTATAAGAGTACTAAGAATTGTTTAATATAGATTATTTTTAAGAAATAAAGGCTGACAAACGAGTACCATAGAGTAAGTACATACATGGTAAGTGATAATTGCAGTACATAAAAACCCATATAACTCTCAGCGAAGGTTCTAGATGCGTGGTCACTCCTAAAGATTGAGATGAAAGAACTACCAGTAACTGGGTCTACGGATTCACCGGTGAGGGTGGCCAACCGGATTATGTCGAACCCACGGTGGGAGCAGCAGTGGTCGTCAGCGTTTAAAAACGGTTGCTTGATCTCCATCTGGAACGCAACCGTAACCCCTCCAACGCTTTGCTGTGATAGTTCATCCCGGGGGCATTGTGGTTAATGTTCGTTACCTCCAGCATCCACGAAGCGCTTCAACTTCTTCATAGTATAATGTGTTAAAAATTTGATGCAGCGTACCGTTACAGCTTCATTTGGTGTAAATAATTTCGCAGCTGTTAATGCCCTCTCCGCCTCTTTGATTGGTATAGTGTGATACGTTATTGCCTGAATCCAGGGTGTTGCCACAATACCGAGTGCGGCTTCGTTCATCCCTATAACGTAATTGCCATCCACCATTGCTCTGTATTCACACATTAGAGCTAGCAAACAGCCAGCAGCAGGCGCCTGACCCTACAAAATATATTTATTTAACTTTTATGTACACAAAGCATTTATACTAGAAAACTAAGATATAAGAAAAGTATGTACAAAGGCTCCACTTATTTTTAAAATGTTTTCCAGGAGGCTTGGTGTTGGACATATTATCGGAAAAAAAGAAACATATGTACTCCCAAAATAATAAAAAAATACAGGGCTATATTTATTTACAAACATATGCACATAAATACATGAATAATAATACATATAATATATAATGTTGACATATGACATAAAATATAATATAAGATTAAAAATATAAAAATAATAAATAAATATATATATACACCATAATATTTAACTAACATAATATTTAATTATACATTCTACTGGATAAAGATAAGTAGTGTTCCTATACTAGTTTTTTAAATAGCATAACAGTTCTCGTGGCACGAATTTTTCAGAAAGAACAATCCACAAACTAATTCCCTACACAGTGAAGGAGTTGGTATAGAAACTAGTTTTATATGAAGGAAATTGAAGGAGGGATCTAAGCTGCGATCTGCAGAATTTATCAGGCGCATGTACAAAAGAAAACCGTTTGCGTAGATATGATGTAGGAATGGAGGATATTATTATAAAAAGGAAGGAGCCACTTGGGTTGTTTACTCTTTAAATAGGAAACACGGTCGAACCTTTTAAGCTGAAAAATGTAACGGATGCTTGAACGAGAGAGATCTTTGCTGACAAGGGCAAAAACCTCTGAAGGCATTTCAACGAATGAAAGGTAAAGTGAATCTTGCGATTGACGTGTGGACGCCATGACAAGTGAGAGTCGAAAATAATATTAAAAAATATTATTATATAAAGTAAAATATGTTAAATTTTCTAAAAATATGTAATTGACACAGTCCAAAGGTACCAGCTTAAGTGGCAATGATGATGGTATAAAGGGAAATGATGAATGATGGTTTATAAAGATGGTTCCAAAGCCATGTTGCGTTTAAAAAACAAATAGATCAGCTCGACTGAGGCAGATCATTTCTTTAAAGAATATCAGGGTAAAATAGCGGCTGTGAGTTAGTGTTTCATCTGGTGACGCATACGCATTTATATTCTTCATTCGCTGACCTATTTACGTTGCAAGCCAATGGCCAAATACAATTATCTAGTCTCTACGACTAATTGAGACTTCGTGTAATCGGTACAGTCGCGATGCAGCTATAGACTAACTGTAGTACAATTAGGTCACCTCGAATGGAGAAGGAACACGTCGTTACAAAACACCTGTATAACGTTGCTGTGTTAGTTACGGGGAGTGTGGGGAGCCAATTAGAGGAAGCGAGGTATTCTATCTTAGTTCTAAGAAGTGAATTTTGTTGAAAGCGGTGACTTTTTTTTATTATTTTGATTGTTTAAACCATTTATGAATTATTAAATAAAAAAAAACATAATCATATACCATGTAATATTGTGCTCTGTATTTTCCTTATTAATAATATAAACTTACATTGATTGCCGCAGCTGTGACGAAATCTGAGCTGAAAAGTTTAATAGAGAGGTCTTGCACAGCCGTCCAGAAAATCTCAACTCTTTGTAAATCCGATTTATACATTTCCATTATATCTAGACCAGCGGAAAACACAGTTGGCATCGCCTGAAATTAACAAAATGTATCACAAAAAAAATACGTGAATTTTTGATCAACTATTTGTAGTTACGGTTTGAGCTGGCCAAGTAAGTAAAACCAAATGATTTAATGGAGCTTATGTCCATTCGATAATTTTTTTTGGCAGATTTTATAACGAACCGTTCTTTTACCGCCAATTTTTATGATAAGAGCAGATTTTTATTGCACTTCATTTCCACTGAATGTATAACCAACCTTAAGACGGACGTGATCGCTTAACACGTAACTCATGCGCGTTTACCTCCTTCTTCTATAAAACACAAAAATTCTCTGATGTCAGCTAGCACCAAGGATCTAACTCAACCAGACTCAATCATTACTGAATTGGATTCAAGAGAGAAATTAAAAACATAGTGAGAAATAAATTACAGATGTTAATATCGCGCCTTTAACTCGAAGCTTCGCGACTTCGTCAAGCATTTTGTTCATCTCCTGTAATAATTCCAAATTCAAGGTATTCACTGGAGGGCGTTGCATTGTAAGTGTGGCTATGCCTTCATTATCTACGGCCAAATCAACCATACTGTTCTGTCCCGATAAAGACCTCCAGACGGACGATATCGGAGTCGCTGGCCATGGTTTCGTATATTTTAGTATTTTGTTTATTAGACGCATTCTGAAAAAAAATTACAGGTGATCATGGATTTTATTATAAATTTAATGGTTCATAAGTTGTTGAATTAATCAAAGAAAATGTTAAAAAAATAATGAAGTAACAGCTGATATGATGACGTCCTCCTGTTTGATTTCGATACCGCGCAGTTGAATTCTGTTAATGACCAGGAGATACGCAGATATACATAACGACGACAATAAAATATATGATAGGTAATTTATGGGCTAAAAATAGTCAGAAATAAAATCACTAAATCTAATTGAATATATTTGCAATCTCGTTTAAATAACGAGCTATTGACTTTGGAGGATTTGTAGTAGTTTTTTTATAATATTAATGGTGACAAACTAGCATACAGTTCAACTGATGGTAAGTGACATGGGTTTGAGACTGGGAGAGAATGCTTCCATTTCTATAATTGGAAAGACAGCAGCTATTTTATGCTGTTAGAGTTCGGTTCGTCCTCTGTTGAGCCGACTCTAGATGGTCAACAGATCTAGTTGCCCTAGCTCGCTGAAGCTAGAAACAAGCTACAACATCAGCAACCATTACATATACATCTGACAACAGGAAAAAGAATTACCTCCCCACGTAAAGAGGCTTGAATAATAATCCTTAAGCAAAGATAGGTTAGTTGAGTTATTTATTATTAATAGTCAATCATAGTGATTCAGAAGCAACAGACTTGGAAAACAATTCTCAAGTCCTTTAAAATTATCATTTATGTGTGATTATTTTAAAGGAGCGAAATGGAAAGATTTCAAAGAATGCTATTAGTGTAATTATCATTCCGGTTAACCAATCCAAGTGAGCTTAATGCTTGGAGATGGTACACAAGAATTGTCTAATAGCGGATTGGAAGCCTAAACCATTAGGCTATTGACGGTTCCTAAAATATTTTTCATTTATTTATCCCATAAATAAATAAATGTTCAACTTTAAATTGGTACTACATTATAAATAGTAAGCTTATAATTAAATTATTAGAAATATTTATTTGCTGCTTGTATATTTTAATTCCACCCAGATGTTAATGAGACATAGTTCAAGCGCAATACAATTTGCGGGGTTTGTAACCTATAGTAGAACGCAGTAAAGTTTAGTAGTTAAAATAATGTAATTCTATACAAATAAGTACAAAGTTTTTATGTTTAAGCACAATAGTGTATTTTGATAGAATTAATATTCAACATTATAAATAGTAAGCTTATAATTAAATTATTAGAAATATTTATTTGCTGCTTGTATATTTTAATTTCACCCAGACGTTAAGGAGACATAGTGCAAGCGCAGGACAATTTGTGGGATTTGTAACCTACAGTAGAAAGCAGTAAAGTTTAGAAGTTAAAATAATGTAATATGTAATCAAATTTTATGTTTAAGCACAATATTGTATTTTGATAATTGAAAGAAAACTAAAGTGAGTGATTAATGTATGGATTGATATACTATCTAAAAATATTAATCCTTATCAAAATAATCATATTCTCTTTATATTGTTAATATTTTATGGAGATAACATTTGTCTTTTGAAGCCATTTTTAGTCGCATAGTTTATTTATGTCATCAAAATATTACAGTTGAGCATGACAGCCACAAATGCGCAGCCGAGGAAGAACAACGCCATATATATATATATATATATATATATATATATATATATATATATATATATATATATATCTTACACATTTTAAGATATAAGAGGAAAACAATCATATTCTGCTATTAATAAAAATATTATGACGCTTACATTACCTTATTTTATAATTAAACTACCTGTCTGTTTTATTATAAAAATATTTTTTTATTTAAAACGTCTTTTCGCAATAAAATAATCTTTCAAACTGAATCACATCTCATTCGCAATTTGCGATAAGCCATTTTACAATCGAAGTTGGACAAATGAGACATGTTTGACCTAGACCATAAATTGGTCCGAATTGGGTTATCGGATCTCTCGTGTGATTACGTATTACGCGGAGCGTATCTCTTGTATACGTATTACGGAAGTATACTATATAGATAATTTTTAATATGGATGTTAAATAAACAAATTGCAGTGATATGATAAAGATTATACTTGTTATATTTATCCACATCATTTATATAAGTCGTACAAAAATACTGATCGTAAAAATTTAACCATTTAATTTAATTTCGAAACAGTGGATGTTTCAAAATACCGGTCATAGTAACTGTTAGGGGTAAAGAAATTTATGCGTTTACATGCGATCGAGGAATTAGTAAAACTATTGACGGAAAACTTGGAAACACAAAATACTGAGATTGCAAAGTTCACTGTGTTTTGGACTGCGGCGGCACCGTACCGACGAACTCACTACTCATAGTTGTGTCAATGCTTGTAGGTACTACCAAAAAGCATTGAAACATCTCGCACCTACATGTAGTATTGGTTAGCGAGGGCATGTTAAAGTCGATTGCAAACAACGCGGGTGACGCGGTACTCTCGTGCGCCGACAGAACAAGAGGGAATAAGTGGACCGGTTAACAAGACACGACCGGTTTCCTACACAGTCGCATTGGACGAGTAAAAGTGGCAACGACTGCGCCGCGGCTGATGATACTGGTCTTATATCGGATCCATCAGAGAATAATAAGAGGGACGTGTGTTTGAGGACGCTTCCAATAGGGATGAGAAAGAGAGAGAGAGAGAGAGAATCCATGTAAACGCCGCAGGCACTGTGCCTATGCCAGAGCTATTATAAACGAACACAGTGTTGTGTGTTCTAAGAGTAGCTAAATGTTTATCTATAGACTAAGATTTCTTAATTGCAAAATTATAATTGGAATTCCAAATTCACATGTATTTCAAATTTAGGCTTGTTTAATTGTGTTTCGAATTTAGTGTTTTTTTTGTTTTCGCGCCATTTGTTTTTTCTTTGACATCCTTCTGTCAAAATGGAAAACTAAATATCGCGATGTCTACGAATATGAGGTCAACCGTCGCAAAAACAATTTTCGATGTGAGTGACAAAAACAATTTTAATTCACTAGAAATTGGAAGCGGAAGCGGAAATTTGGAAGCGAAAAACCTCGAGAAATGGGTACTGCATGAACTAGCTGCAGAATGAATGGTTCAGCTAGATCAGGGAACGACCACGACCTCACAGAATATCAACGTGAAATAGCAGCATAATGCTGCTATGTTTCATCTGGTGAGAGCAGAGATACGGAGACCATTATGATTGCTTGTCAAGAATGAATGTAGATGTCATGGGTCGCAGGAATCTCTTGCTATCATGTGAAACCATGATGGAAAAGCTAGCCGTTAAACAACCGAAACTGCTCTAGCTCACTGTTGCTTCATGACAACGCTAGATACCATACTTCACGACGGACGGACGCTAAATTAGAGGAGCTGCGATTGGAATGTCTCCGACACCACGGACCGTGCTCCAACCGATTACTAAAATAAATTCCGATGCGGCAGTCCAAACCTTCGCTTTCAAAGATTTTATTGATTCTAGCTCCCAAAATTTTTCAGCAATGGAATCGATGAACTACCAATAAAATGGGGAAATTGTATAGATAATAATAAAATATAAATACGCTAATTTCATATGTAACCTAATATGAGTAGATGTAATTATACATTCAGTGAGAAGATTATATTATACCCAAATATTACGTTTATTGACGATAAAAAATATTTATATAATAATTACTAATACATACTTAATTACTAGAATAAATTTGTTATTATTAAGGTGGATGGCACTTTAGTCATAGCAATAAGCCAGTCTAGTGCCCACGCGAGCCTTTGTTTAGGCCCTATTGGGCTTACGATTTTACACGAATATTACAATATCCCATTCAATTATATTTATATAACCAATTTTGTGATTGCGTTAAAAGTACACAAAGTTCATGTTATGTGAGTGATAACATATTAATATTTCGCTTTAATTTGACACAAGGACTTTAAGATAAATTTACTAACTTATATATTATAGTGGGTTTATTACCTCGGTGTTTCTTGTTGTTATTGGCCGGGTTCTAACACGTGCGAGCGTAGCGCAGTATTGTGCGCTCACTCGCACTCACAAGTCTTATGGCAACGCATAATGATGTTCTGCACTGTATATCGTAATGTTATCGTCAAATCATTATATACAAAATTTTAAAAAATATTTTTTTTATATCCCTGCATTATTTATAACAAAAAAAAACAAGACTTTATATACAAATAAAAAACAAAATGTTAACTTTTATTAAATAATACTAATTAAGAAATGAATTTTAACGATAAAAACATTAACTACCTCTATTATTTCGATATACAATCTATTTAGACAACCTTCGTTGTTTTCATTTAGCCATGTTCGTTTGTGCAAGCGATTCTGAATACCATTGGTAACCCACGTTTCACCGAAATAAATTATTGGCCACTATTAAATGTTAACAGTTTAAGTTATTTACTACTGCAGTACTTTACGCGCGCGAGCATAATACATACGAAATTGAATTGACCGAATTTCATAAGCGAGGCCTTATATTTCTAATACTCATCCGCTACATCCACACTAGGGTTATTTTTAAAAAGTATAAAACATACACTTACGTATTAAAACCAGTCACTATAATTTGTTGGTACGGCAATACGTATCATATTTATTAAAATACACAACGTTTAATGTTAAATAAAATTCGAAGTACGCAAGCGTAATTATTTAATAAATATTCTATAACGGACATAAAACGCACTCTCTTGTTCTGTTCACAACCTTTCTCACTCTAGGTGAAACTTAAAATGCCTATTGACGACATCTGATAGCGTATTCTCTAAATCTATGAAAACATATTGCACAACATAGTACATATCATATGTGTGGGGATACCATAGGTTGTTGGAAACCACGAATTTACCCAAAGATAAGATTGATTTTAAGGAAATGGACAGATTATTTTTATTGACAATATGATGTTTTTTTTCTACACGTATACGTAACACGGACAACTTAAAATTAAAGTTAAAAGAGTGTCAGCTTGAAAAATTACTGATACAGTCAAAAGGTATTTAATTTAATAGCACTTGTTATTACTTTTGAAATCTTAATTTAATACACACAGATTTTTATGTAAGCATTTTTTAACTTATTGTCCAAAATGTTTGCCTCAAATATAGGGGGTATATAATTAATAAAAACGAGTAACATTCCAAGTTTCCAACACATAGATATAACACACAGTTTCCCCACAGTTAGTTATCGGCAGTGGCACGATCAGACCTTGTGCAGAATATAACATTGCAAAGACTATAATAATTTTGATCACGAATAATATTGTACTTACTCAGCCAAAGACTGAAGCGAGTATTTTATGGTACATCTTTCTTTGCCGAGTGAGATTTAGAGAAAAACAGGTAGCTAGGTGAGATAGTTATTTTGTTTGAGTAATAATTGACAACTTGGAAATTTCGCGACACGTGAGGGCCTTGTTAAGTAAAGCTAAAGATGTATTTGAAAAACAAATGTGCTGAAGTGCTTAGCTTACTTGAAGTGCAATATTTCATTTTTATCTCTCTCCCTCATGAGGTACCCAAGTTTAGTACGATCTTGAGCGCTCATTGGGATAAGAATAGAGGTTAGATGTGGCCGTTGTGAGGAAACGTAAGTAGTAACGTAGGAGCTAGAGTACTAACGAATGTAGCTTTGTTTTGGACACAGAGTAGAGAATGACTACATGAATCTAATCACAATAAACGGTTTTAACAAGACACGAATCCTATTGCGAAATGAAACCACAATCTGTCCCAAAGATTAACTTCAGTGAACATGGCAGACAAATCGGTGCCGATATGAATAGCTCAAGAAATACTTTTAGCTTACTCCAAATATAATTTTCATGAAATAATATTAATTCTATTTCCAACTTTTTAAGCCATATTTTGTCGATTGCTGCTTTTATGGTTTATTTACATACATATATTTATACATTATTTTACATTATATATAGATTACTTTAATCAGACCTTAAAATTTGGTACATACATAGAGAGTTCTAGTAATAACTACATTCATTAAGCTACATGTGATGCTAATGTAATAAAACAAATTAAAAATATAAACATTTATTAGTAAATCTGATTATAAATACTATTTATATAAGAAAAAACTAAAGCTTAAACTAAAGTGGGAAAATACAGTACATACTCATTTTGCAGATTTTTGTTTTATGAATTGTATATACATTTCTAGACTTTGCTGGACTTTTGGGTTTTTAAGGTATCCTAGGAACTCATTAGTATCCTGTTGGCGATTTTTCTGCAATCGTACCAAAGGTGCTTCCCTGATTTTCTGTTTGGTAATAGACCGGGCCAATGAAGGGATTGTCTTAAATTTCTGAATAAACTCTTTACATTTATCTACGGCATCTGTTTTGTCAGTTGCTGTTTTGTCTATGAGACCAACCTGTGAAAAAAATAATTGGTTAAGAGGTTTATACTAATTCCTTTGTTCATCCAATTTAAACTGTTCTGCGTTCAAATTTGGATGATACACATTTTTTTATTTTGTCTCTAAATTTCGAAGAAAGGAGGCTGTCTAACCAGATTTCCTGAACAACACTTTCTCACTAACTATATAAGAATAATGTAAAATCCTCCATTATTAATCTAATTTGTATAAGAAATAAATTATTGTATACCTGAAGAGCTTCATCCACTGAGAACATTCTACCAGAGGTTAAAGCAAATTCCGCTTGCCTTATTGGTATTGTGTGACAAAATGTATCCATGAACCAAGAGGGCGCTACTATACCCAGTGCAGTCTCATTGAGACCAATCTTATATTTACCAGTCACCATAACCCTATATTCACAGGACATTGCCAAAAGACATCCACCTGCTGGTGCATGACCCTAAAAACATAATACATGGATCAATAGATTTTTAACATGTGAATAGCCAACTGCTGTGGATAGGGATAGATACCAGATTTGAGAGTGGTCAATTGGGATTTAGTGTCATGGCATCATTCACCGGAGTGATTACTATCAAAATAATGATTCTGGGATTGTTCAATTGATTGCTAGAGAGAAGTTTTCTTCTCATTACAATATACGAAATGCAAATCAAGCTCCCTCCAACTATTCAGATAATTAAAAAGTGGGCAATTACAAGACAATGGGTGCAACATTAACACAGCCACAATTTAGTGGACATTGGGAGAATTGGAAAACATGTGTACATGAGCAACTCAAAATCGGTCTTATGTCTTAAATGTGCATATCTAAGTATATATACATTATTAACATATAAGTATAGACATTGTAAATTCTCTAGGACCTATATTTATAGCCCATATGAAATTCAAATTGTACAGATATTAAGCCTAGTGAGCATTCTAAGAGACTTTTTATTTTATAGAAAAAAGGGAGATTTTATAGACAACCGCAATATCAGAGGACCTGCAGATGCGTTGCACGCGAGAAGTGCACAGTAGAGGAATGCCAGCCATCCACACGGTGAGGATTGAATCTGGTGGTCTGTCGTGTCGTCCGATGACGGAACTCGGCGGCAGGAATCGTTCCAAACAGCTCTTCGGAGCACTCCCCGTGGTATATACTTATACGATAAAAAATGCAGAGGGAACTGACGTCCCTTCGCAGGGCCAGAGAATCCAGCCGATCGATGAGAGCTCGGTAATCGACGATTCGTAGTCGCTCTCCGTTGTATGCGGTCAAATGGAAGAAGTGTGGCTGGTATTGGGGTGCTCCCACCCAGAGGTGCGAGCAGTATTCCATGTGGGGCGGCACTTGCGCCTTATACAGTTGTAGGCGGTGGCCCGGCTGGAAATACTGCCTCGCCCTACTGAGCACGCCGCTTTTACAGGCAAGGTTGGCCTTATATTCCAAGTGACCGCGAAACTGAATGTCATTCGATATTTCCACGCCGAGAATACCGATACGGAGTGAGGCAACCAGGGTAGTGTTCTCAAAGTGGAGATTTAAGACGAAGGGATGTTTTTAGCAGTAAAGGAGCAGACTTGTGTCTTTTTGCGATTGAAATCGACAAGGTTTTGTCAACACCAATTAGAGACTTCACCCAAAAGGGTCTCCAGTTCAGACACTATACACCATATTCAATGCATCACCAGTGCTATCGTCTGCATAACAATGAATGTTGCTTATTTGCAGCATATCATTGATATGCAGAAGAAACAGGGTGGGCGATAAGTACACAGCCCTATATTAATTGGTTTTGGGTCAGAGCATGCACCGTCGACTTCGACCTTGATGCTCCGACCCTCCAAAAAGCTGGTTATCCAAGTGCATACTTTTTTGAGCAGCCCGTAGGATGGCAACTTCGAATGAAGAGCTTTGTGCCACACCCGATCGAAGGCCTTGGCCACGTCCAAACTAACCGCCAGGGCCTTCCCCTTGCTCTCGATCGCCTCCGACCATCGATGCGTGAGGAAGGCAAGAAGGTCACCAGCTCAGCGACGTAGACGAAAACCGTACTGAAGATTGCTAATCAGCTGGTGCTCTTCAAGGTACCTCATGAGTTGGTAGTTGATGGTCGTTTCCATGACTTTCGAGAACAAGGGGGTACTGGCAATCACCCTGTAGTTTGACGGATCTGAGCTATCACCTTTCTTAGGGATTGTGTGGATACTGGCAGTCTTCCAAGATTTCGGGACGGTGCCTAGAGAGTACAAGAACCGGAAGACTGCTGATGGGATGCTGGAATGGTTTTTGAAATTTAATAAAAATAAAAAAATCAGATGAAGCACACTTCCATTTGAATGGTTGTGACTATTAATAAACAAAATTGCAGATACTAGAGCGATACTATCCCACAATTTAAGCACCAAAAACCCTTACACTCACCAAATGTAACTGTATGAGTGGCAGTATTAGTGACAAGAATCCATCCCATTACTGTCAATACTGCAGATAGGCAATGCTACAGATTTTATTCACACAAGCATTACAGGAGTTCTCTGACTTCAATCAAAGAACCTAGTTTCAGCAAGACAAAAGTCCTTAGATTTCTCTCTCTAACCTTCAACTGTTTTGACTCCCCTGTCAAGGGATTCTCATCTTGTTCCTTATATATATTTATTTTATGGTATTTTGTTTATTTTATTGTCCAACCAACAACAACAAGTACAATATAAATTCAGAGAATTTTTTATTTATGAGAATACTACAAATTAAATATAATGATTGTTTAAAATTTAAATTCCTATCTGATGATATCATAGTTATCCTTGAGTACTGTCAGCATATGTTTGGGATTTAATTTTATTCTGTAATAATTTCAATATTCAATAATTTTACATTGAGGCAACACACTGATATAAAGTTCAAAAACAGAACATTTGATGGTGAGTCCTATGGCCCATGACACCAGCCAATTATATTAAATGAGGAATCATAACACATACATTGACTATGTATGTAT
The DNA here is from genome assembly GCA_029286865.1 of Teinopalpus imperialis. Classification (NCBI taxonomy): domain Eukaryota; kingdom Metazoa; phylum Arthropoda; class Insecta; order Lepidoptera; family Papilionidae; genus Teinopalpus; species Teinopalpus imperialis. The sequence goes on along the minus strand of JAGSMU010000009.1, from coordinate 1,089,209 downwards.
GAGCACTAAGTTACAATTCTATGCTAGTATTCAGTGAAAGCATAATTAATCCCAGTGTTTGTGCCTGTGCTAGTCTATAGCTGTAATGTGGCTCTACTACCTTAACTACCTACATTTAAAATCCTAGTTACTTTATCCACTAATACTCATACTCATGGATTACTAATTAAAAAATTATAATGATTTTATAAAGCTCTGAATTTATATAATTAAATACTCACATTAATAGCAGCTGCAGTAACAAAGTTGGAACCAAATAATTTTAACCAGACTTCTTGCAATGTTGTCCAGAAAGTTTCTGCTCTCTTTAAATCTGGTTTATACATTTCCATTATATCTAAACCAGCTGAAAATGTTGTTGGGCTAGCCTAAAAAATAATGTATTATTCATAAAGAATTAAAAGATGTTTTCAATTAATGAGTTAACTTGCATGTGAAAATGTTAGAAGTATTTGATCAGTGGAATTGATTGGTTATAATTATACAATTATAATAAACTGTATGCATATATAATAATATATTATATAAATATACAAATATTACTGTAATAGTTTTAAATTTCATACCAATTTTAAACATTCTGGCTAATTTTACATATACACATAATATATTGAAACTTACAGAAGTTAAAATCATCCCCACAGCACCTTTATTTTTTGCCACCTCATCTAGGGACTTGCTTATTTCTTGTAGCAATTCCAGACTTAGACTGTTGACTGGTTGACGATTCATGGTTAATATAGCTATACCAGCATTGTCTACAGACAAGTCTACCAAGGTGCCAGCCTTAGCTGATATTTTTCTAGCGCTAGGTGCCAAAAACCTCGCGGTATTTACAAAGTGCCTTGTTAACAACATCCTGAAACATTTGATTTACACAAATTTTGTTAAGAATTACTTATTGTGCTCATTATATTGATAACAGCGCCGCTAAATTTATAAAAGCTGTATTAATGTGAGTTTTTTTCCACTTTCTATTTGTTATTTGACTTTAATTTATTTACGTTATTTAACTATATTACATACATAATTTTTAAAAAATTAAATAACTGAAGAGTACTAGAAATTATTAACTCATAAGAAATAATTAATAAATATTTTGTTACAATTAATTTGTTTACAAATAGAAATTTCCATTAAATTTCTATTTGTAAAGTAGTATGTCGGTGAAATTGGATGAAATATGGACTAAGTGTATTAAAATATAAAATAATAATACTATTTTGCTCTAATTAGTAAATTTTTACATACCTCAAAAATTAAACCTTTGAACCTTTCGTCAGCCAAACTTTTTTTTTTCTCATGAACATGAAATAGAACATTTGGTTTAATAAGAGATTGACAACAGTGTTGTCCCTGACAAAATTTAAAGTCACTAGATCAAACCCCAAAAGTCACTAAATTGAGATAAATTGGTCAAAATTATAAGTCACCAGAAATGAAAATCTTAAATATAAATTATTTCGCAAAAACTATATAATGTATGTCAAACAATGTTTGTTTTCCTTTTTATTAAATCAACAAATGTAAATATGGGAAAGGAAAATAACCTTAAATGTAAAATAAGAAATCTCAACGACAGCAATAAATCCCAAAAAGGGGTCAAAAGTAATTAAGATTTAGATTTATTGACAAAATTGCTAATAATATATATAAAATGACTTTTATTTTAATTAACAGTTATTAGTGAATTGACATCATTCACTAAGTATTGATCATCAATGATGAATCCAGTTCAAAATATTACATTGTTATGTCAATATTATCGTATAGCGAAAACTTAATCATCTGTGAGCATCCAATTGAAAATATTATCAAATATTAATTCCCGTTTTTTTGATTATTTTATTTATTTAAATAAGGCTTATAAAAAGTGTACAAAGAGCGAACTTAATACCTGGCATTCTTTGCCAGTCAACCCATGGCGTGGACAGAAATTGTAGTAGAAGTGCATAGATTGTAAAAAAAGCAGAAAAAATACTTAAAACTAAAAAATATAATTTATACCTTATATATAAAATATTTTATACCTTAAATATTATAGTGTATATATATAAATATATATATATATATATATATATATATATATATATATATATATATATACTTCTAAAGGTCAATACATTATAAACTCATAATTAAAATATAACAAGCATAGAATAGCAAATGAACATTACTTGTAGAAGTTAAATTGTTAGCAGTCATTATATAAAAAGGCGGACTTAATGATTAAGATTGTAATTCGAAAACTGGTCATATCATGTCTTTTACGTAATATTATTTTATGTAGATATATTTATCTCAGTAAAATCTATAGGTATTTTCTATAGTAAATAATTTGTATTGTTATTAGGATATAATAATTCGTGGTAGATCTGCTACATAAATTCTTGATACTTGATCAATGGTCACATTGACAGACTGGCTAAATGTCAAACTCAAATGGTCAAAAGTAAGAGTTTCAGACCAACCATCATACGAACAAGACCTGGCTGTATGGACTAAAGTCCTTTGCCTTTCATTTCATTAGGGATTAATTAATATCATCATCATGGTCAAAAGTAAAATTATCTTTGAACATTTATAATAAATATTATGTTAAACCAAAATATAAATAATAATAAATCAACCTTAACTTACGAGATTATATGTGCATTATTTTAATATATAAATGATAAGTGGCTATTAGTTCATTTATTTTTTTAACTAGTTATATGATATATAATTAATATTTCCAACTAAAAATGTCACTGGAGCAAACTGCCTGTGATGGTAAGTTGTAATTTTTTTCTTAGAAAGGATATCATAGATGATAAGAGTATCGGCGTGTAATTATTCGATAAATTTTAAATTATTTAAATTCACCTATACATTTTCGTAGAAAATATATAATTTGTTACTACAGCTAGCTTTTACATTATTACATTTTTAAATACGTTCTATATCTCATTACGATAATATTTATTAAACTCACGCTGACTAACATCTACATTAATATAAATGATTCATGTGTTAGATGCTCTTACAGACTTGAAGGCTTTTGAACGTCGACTAACAGAAGTTATAGCATGCCTTCAACCAGCTACAATGAGATGGCGAAGTGAGTAATACTTCGGTCCTTAATATCACAAATTATTGGTAATTTTTTGTGTCGATGGAATTCATACTAGATATAGATATTTTCTTATTTTCATTACCAAGTTAATGTTTTCACTTATTATTAGTATCACATGTTACAAACATTAATTTTGAGATGCAAGAGTGTAATACTATACTAATGTAATACTAACACAACCAAAAGACACATACATAATTGAGAACTGTTGTCATTGGGCATTTAATAAATAGGTATTAAATATTCCATTTATGAGATATGCATTTTATTTAAATAGGCCTTTCTTTAACACAATTACTTAAAAATTGATGTTGCCTGTGAAAAATGGTTTTGACTAATTTATTATTATTTCAGTTCTCTTGGCGGTTGTGTCTGTGTGCACTGCAATGGCGGCATGGCATTGGTTGACAGACCCACTTACACCGGTGGTTTCACTCACTCAGTCTCTTTGGAATCATCCATTCTTTGCATTTACATCTACATTCTTGGGTAAATATTGTCATCAATAAAATAATGATATTAATTTTATTGATTAAGAATTGTATTATAGGAAAAAAAACATAGTCAAAAAATAGTTATCAATTTTGAAAAAATGTGTATTATAATTTTGCTCTAAGAGTGGTTTCTGGCTAAGAAGTAATCATCTTGACTAAATCACTTATCCTTATGATGGAATAAAGCATTGCTATGATTAATCCAGTATGAATGCAAGTATGAACAAATCAATGAGCCAAAAAATATACTTTCAGAAAGTACTAATGTAAGATAGTATCTATGGTTCTTTTGGCAAATTAAATTAATTGGAGATCTAATTACTGTGGTGATAATGCAGGTGTTAGATTTAAACTTCTGAAATCATTTACCGTCAGAAGAACTAGTGAAATTTCCTGATTTGTGGGATTTGTTTATTAGGTCCTTACATATGAAATTAGTGTATTATATGGTAAACATTTCATAGGGAGGTAATTGCTTCCATTGCTGAAAAAAAATTTAAGCGAGAATCAAAAAATCTTTGAAAGCAGTTTGTGCCTGCCTCATTGAAATAGATTTTTTTCCTTGCAAGGAATTGTCCAAATTCTGAACAATTCTTGAGAGTATGGTGGGTGTTGGAGACATTCCAATTGTAGTTCCTCTAATTTAGCAACTGTCTTTTGTGAAGTCATTTTTGAAGCAGCAGTGGGCAAGAGCAGTTTGATTATATTCAGAGCATTGTGCAGTTTCGGTTGTTTAACAGCTAGCTGTTCCATCATGGTTTGCAATTGTTGATAATACAGATCTGCCTTAATTGTCTGGCCAGATTTTAGGAAACTGCAGAAGCAAAGGAGAAAGCTGATTTCTTAGGCTCTCTTTTTGAGTCCGACTCGACTCTTGACGACTGGGGGAACTCACCGACGATCATCTTGCGGTGTGAGAGCACCAGACCAGACCTTTGATTTCTCCTAACATCAGTGTGCAAAGGACTTCTCTCCCTAGACATCCACAAATCGAGTGGACCTGATGGTGTCCCTCCAATTGTACTGAGGACGTGTGCTCCAGAGTTGGCATCGGTTCTTTCGCGTCTTTTTCGGTACTCCTACTCTTTAGGTGCCGTCCCGAACTGCTGGAAGACCGCTTTGGTGGTCCCGATCCCTAAAAAAGGGGTTCGCTCAGATCCGTCTAACTAAAGGTCTATTGCTATTACGATTATGTTATCGATAATGTATCAATTGTAAACTGCCAGCTAATGAGTTACCTAGAAGAACATGAGCTGACTAGTGACCGCCAGTACGGTTTCCGTCGGGGTCGCTCAGCTGGTGACCTTGTGGTCTACTTGACTCATCGACGGGCGCAGGCAGTCGAGTTCAAGGGAGAGGAGGCCTTGGCGGTTAGTCTGGACAAAGCGAAGGCCTTCGATCGGGTTTGGCACAGAGCGCTTCTTTCGAAGCTTCCTTCCTATGGCCTTCCCGAGAAATTATACCAAGTGGGTCACCAGTTTTCTCTCGAACCGTAGCATCAAGGTTGTATTCGACGGTGCATGCTCTGACTCCACCAATCCAGTGAATGCTGGTGTTCAACAAGGCTGCGTGCTGTCTCCTACCTTGTTTCTTCTGCATGCATCAATGACATGTTGCAAATTAATAATATTGCTATGCGGATGTCAGCACAGGGGATGCGTTATACACTGGCCGTGCCAATATTTCTCGAGAAAACGTCAATGACTGCCGCAACAAACTTGTGTCTGAAGTCGAGACTTTGTTAAACAAAGCTTCAGATTGGGGCGATAAAATCTAGTCCAATTTAACCCCGCGAAGACTCAAGTTTGCGCGTTTACCGCTAAAAAGATTCCCTTTGTCGCATCTTCTTATTTTGTAAACACTCTCCTTGCTACCTCAGCTGGTATCGGAATCCTTGGCGTTGATATATCGGGCGATGTTCAGTCCGCGGTCACTTGGAGGGTAAAGCCAAATTGGCATCTAAAAAACTGGGCATGCTTAATAGAGCGAGACAGTATTTCATGTCAGCCCACTGTTTGCAACTTTACAAAGCTCAAGTTCGACGTCACATGGAATACTGTTCTTCTCATCTCTGCGCTGGGGCACCTCAGTACCAGTTTCTTCCGTTTGACCGCATTCAACGGATAGCGGCTCGAATTGTTGATGACCAGATACTTTCCGATCAGCTTTATTCACTGGCGTTGAGAAAGGATGTTGCATCTCTTTGCATTTTTTACCGAATTTACCATGGAGAGAGTTAAAGGAGTTGTTCGTATAAATTCCAGCCGCTGAGTTTAAACATCGTACATCAACAGAATTCAAAATTGCATCCTCATCATCTCAATGGTTGGCAATCCTCCACTGCGCGCTTCACGCTAAATTTCCTGCCACGCACAACTGCTCTGTGGAATTAGCTATCGCCAGTGGTGTTTCCGACACGATACGACTTTGGGATCTTGAAGAAAAGAGCCTACACATCACACTACAACTCGTCACATCCGCAACACAGAGCCTTTGGTGTTGCGGATGTTCATGCGGGTGATCACTTACCACCTGATGGGCTGCATGCTTGTTTGCCGCCTATATAAAAAAAGCTGTATGTTTGTACACTGTGACACCAGCACTGGACCACTAAATACTCACCTGTGCTTATTCTGAGTCAGTGCTTAGCCTTAGGCAGCTTCTCAAGTGAAGCAATATAGAGCAGTTCAACTTCCTGATTGCCAGAATTTAGCACATTGAAGTGATCTGCCCAGCGAAGCAGTACTTTTAGATCTGTCAGGCTCTTGGTCTTATCCAAATAATAAACAGAGGCCACTCTTTATATAGCGAGGCCAAAATACACATTTCAGTCTATCAAAGAACTTTACGGTGTGAATGATATCAGCCAACAAATGTAGCTCTCGACCTATGCCACCATTTGTCTATCTCTCTAGCTTTTGTATTTACTGCATTAGAATTGTGCATGCATATTGTGGGTTAGTAATATAAACAAAAAATTAAAACTATGTTAGGGGACAAAAATAAGCAATATTCAAATAAGAGTATAGAGTTGATGTTGTGGCAATCTTTGTATTTGTGTCAAACCTTTCATCGTTATCTTTTGAATTTAATCCAAAGCTAAGATGATGGTTTTGAAGCATTAATTTAAAAGCTTTTAACAATTGCATTTTTGTTTTATATATCGTTAATGTAACGAATGATAAAAAGTTGTACTATTAATAGTATTGCATAAATTTTGTCTAAACATTTTCTGATGTCTTTTTTTCAGTGTTATTATTCATGATGGGAGTGCACAGGAAGGTGATAGCACCTAGCATTATAACAGCTCGCACACGCTCTGTCCTGAATGACTTTAACATGTCATGTGATGAAACTGGCAAGTTAATTCTTAAGCCAAGACCTACAAACAATTGAACTGCATTATTACCTTGACCTGTAAATATTATTTAAGTTTTAAATGTCCTATCTTGTTAATTTATGCAATGAATAAAACAACTTATTAAGAGATGCTAATTCATGTTTTATTATTTATAACTTTGGTGTATTTAGTATATACAATAAATAAATGACTACAAAAAATGATAGTTCACTCAAAAACAACTTATTAAACCAAAGATTTTACAAAATATTAAATATGGATAAAATGTAAGACATAGTTTAACAGTATGAAATTGTTCTCTTTGTTACTATAATGTTTATTTTAATAAATAAAAAAGGGCGCAATTTCTCTATAACACTTTGCAATTAGTATAACGTAGAACAATAATATCTAGAATAAGAGAATGCTCATTCATGATTGTGTTATTAATTAAACAGCATTAAATGTGACACCATTCAATATAACGCAGCCACTGTATTAGACAACACATACAGACAATTAGATGCTATTTATGCATATTTTGTTGCTCTTATTCTATGTGTTATTATTCAAATTGTAATGTACTTCTTTACCAAGGTTCTGAATAATATAATAAAAATAGGACTTGAGTTATTGTGCTTTTTGACTAATATTAACTACAAGTAACTTTTTCCGTACATTATCTAAATCACTACAAACATAAGCGAATCACTTATTATTTTATTAGTATTACAAACATCGAATTAAACACACATTTTTAGACTCTACATGGGAGTGTATGTTTTATCGAAACTCATCAGTTACCGAGATATCATTCTTAAAATGTTGTTTATAAAAATAGATATTGTGTCTTTGTTGGGCAGTGTATGTTTTGGATTTTATTTTTATAACTTTTCTAATTCCTTATTGTAAACGCAATTACAACTACACTACTAAAAAAAAAAGTGAGTGTGTAGAGATTTTGATAATGCAATTAACAGCCACATTTAAAATTATGAAGATATATCAACAATACATTAAAATTACCTACACTATAAATAACTATATTTTTGTGCCAACTGTGCAAGTAATACATGTAACTAACCATCTAATTATAATTCACTAAAAGATTAATATTTAAAACTTCTAAGCACTAAGGATTTATAATTGTGCTTCAGTGGTTAGTCAACGATAATTAAATTCGAATATTCATAATTTTGGGAAATCGAGATTTGTTAATATTTAAAAAAAAAATGTCAACATTAAAGAAAATAAAACGTGTGCGTATACAATAGGATTCTTTGTATGAGTTAGTCATCCCAGTGGATCTTCTACTCGTGTTCTCTATTGTGGTAAAGTAGAGGCCGTTGGGGCCACACACACATAATTCAAAAAAATTTATGGGTTTGATTAAAGAGAAGTAAGACTATGTGAAATGAACAAAGAACTAATGAAAATACCCGATGATTACACATTTCTTAACAGTAAAATTTTTGAGTACTTTGAGCTCACTTAGCGGCTGTAAATATTAAACTTATTTTATAACCATTCTCTAACCCATGGCTTAATGTTATATCAGAGTTATTTGATTGTAAATACATCTCAAATAACACAGAGATATATAAACAACATTTACTATTAAAGTTTATAATAAGTATTTATTTATACATAATCAATAAAACATAATTATATAAATATAAAATTCCATTAAAAATCACAATTATAACTCGAAGGCAGTGACATGCACACAAAGTTTAAAAAAGACATGGTAATGCTTTTATGTCAGGAAAGATTCTCTTAAATATTCAATTTGGTATTTTAATTAGCCTCATGTTCCAAAGAAAAGTCATCAGATTTCAGTCAATATTAGTTGTTAGGTAGTTTAGAAGTTAAAGAGCAATAATCAATGACCTACGATTTAAAATTTTCCAGATTGTTATGTTATCCAGTACATCATTTGAGAATTATTGTCATTTTTTGGTTTATATATCGACTTATTAGATACACAAAGTCGAATCCTGCATGTAAGTTGGATAATTTTAAGGTATGTACAACAATATGTTCTCAAGAAGTCGTTGACTATATGTCTGTTTGTACATGGCTCTAAAACCCCTAAAATTACTCTGTATATGTAAATCATAATCAATCAAATGCTTTGGTATTTAAAAAAAATGTGTGGATTAAAATTTAGGCTAGAAAACTCTAAGTAAACCTTACATTACTTTTGTTGTCCGCATACATTCAACAGATATAAAGTATGAATCCTAAAAAAAGTACTACGAACACACGTCTAACGTAATAACAATTATATAGTAGAGTGATTTATAACAATAAGATGACCGTAACTGGAAAACATTTGCAATATCTTGTTAAATTGCTAAGAGTTTCACCGTTACGTTTATAAAATGTGATAATACGTAATAATACTTCCATCTAGACTTATCTTAATATATCTTCTTATAGCTTCTTACGATTTAATAGGTTTTAGTCTAGATTCTTACAACATGCGACTGACTCATTTAAAATTCTGGTGTGAGCAGTGACGTCTTCACTTATAGAGTTACACGAACCTTGCACACGAGTGGGGGGGGAAGGGAAAGATTTCTCAGAAACAATTGTTCGCGGAAAATAGTTTGCTTTTAAAGCGTTTCATATAATAAATATATCTATCTATGAATTCTAACACATGTACAATATATAATTTTTAGGTATTATTATTTCGCTATCTATAGTAGTTGAATGTTACGACGGCGTTACTGTAATTAAAAAAAAAGTAGAATTTTAAAAGAAAGTTAAATATTTAATGAAAGTGAGATATACAAGTACCAGGTTTATGTTCACATCTCTTACATTGACTTCTCACAATGAATATTCATGCTATGATTAGAAAAATGAGAATAACAGAATATGTGTTCGGTATATAACCGCCATTTTAAACAATCTCGAATGGATGTCAGTTGAACCTACGAAACAATACAATTTCTAGCTATAATTTTTTTAATTTGAGCTGAATTATTAGAAATTAGGAGTGTTTTATTAAATTCTTTAAATATGAAAATAATATTGAATACTGTCGTAAATAAGTTTGTCTCACGTTAAATATAATGCAGATAACATCATTCATTAATCGCACATATTTACACCCTACACGCACACAAACACATAATGGAAAGGGTGAGTTTATCGCAATATATTCATAACATCTTATGGAACTAACAAAATAGGATGTTTTGTTTAGCTTTGCATAGGAAATGTTCGTTCGTAACGATAGCATGTTTAGTTATCATAATATGAATCTATTATTTCTAATTCGACTAAGTGTTCTATATTTATTGTAGAGTAATCTGATTTGCGATCCGACGTTTTTATTTAATTTCTTAACGCAATTTTACTACTTGGAATATGCGAGTAACTTTAAAAGAATATATTATTTATATGTATATAATTATTTGTGAAGTTCCTGAAATATCATTAATGCGTACATCTTATTTCGTTTTTTTTATAAGTCACTTTGATTCACAAATCGTTATATGGTTTTAATTATTTTACTCATTGGCTGAATTAATTTAATAGCAAAGAACGATAAGAATCTAGTGATAGATTCCCCTACAATAAATAGACTAGTCTAAATAGAGCAACAAAAATGCATGCCGACGAGAAATCCCCACATGTATTTATTGTCAAATCATTCCCCACAGCAACATGCAAGGCTTGAATGGTGACCTCACGCTGCCAGGAGGGTTCTGATGTTCTTCGGTGTCGACTGATGGTTTAGATGCTTCGTGGTATAACGTAATGCGTTGAGCAATGGCTCCGCTTTAGCCGGGGTTTGCTGTTGAAGGAATTTCACGCAGCCCTTGACATCAACTGATGACGAACGACAGAAGGCACCCGAAGGATGCACCCAGTCGTACAGGATAATAAGTCCAACCATAACGCGCAGGACCAGCAGTGATGTTTCCTCGCGGCTGAACTGCGCGACCAGTTTTCTGGAAATGGATTACAGTATAATTTAAAATTGATAGAGAGTGAGAGGGATAGAGATTATATTTTACGAGTATAAAGATAACATTTAGTGTTGAGAAATTATCAGGGGTATTCGTGTTACAGAAGTAAAAATATTTTATTCTGATTATTTCGCTAGGTCTGCAAAATGATAAATCATAATTTCATAAATTTCGTTTACAAATCTAGATAAAATTAAAATGTTATTATTTATATGCAATAATCAATTTATACTTATTATTTTATTCATTATTTTTATTATGGGGATATTTTTTTTTCTATCTCCGCCTGGTTGATCAATAAAATACTATAAACATATAATAATACAAATATATACAATACAATATAATACATATATAAAGACCTACCAGACGGGAATTCCTCGACAGGGGAGTCCAAACGGTCCAGAATTAGGGCGAAAGGGACAGAAACCTGCAGGCTATACGAGTGAGACAGAGCGGCGTCGAGGTGCACCGTCTTTTGCATTTGAGCCCGGAGCGGCCTGTCCCGGAGTCCCAACCGCCTCAATTGGAGAGGCTGGTTGGCATACCACCCCACATGTCGGTCACCTCGTGTGACCACCAGGTCCGGATATTTTGTCTGTTTCGGTTTTCACGAGGTTCTCGTCATACCACATGACGAGAACCTCGTGGTCATGATCGTGATGTCGACCAAAAATATCCTCGTCTGTGCCCGGTTATTATATTTTATTGTTATTATTATATATTTGTATATTAGTGAACAAAACATTAAATTTTTCGTTCGTTTCGTTTAATTTTTTTCTTTCATTTATTCGCCGGACTAAACACGAATGTTAACTTTGATATGGACGTGGTCCTCTACCCCGGTCGAGCTGAGCCATTCATTCTGCAGCTAAAACATGCAGTGTAAATATGTACTAATGCTGGCAAAATTATGGTTTCCTTGTTCATTTTGATCACGTCTATGTCCGATTAGTTATAATCGGATAAAATCAACTGCGGCACAAGTGTACCCCACTCGTTATTCCCTTCCTTGTCTGGTTCGATGTAATGTGTGTGATCGGAGAAAGGTTCGGATGCAGCGTAACGGGGCATACACATAACACACCCAGACCCCGAAAACCAACTATTTTTAATACATACAAAAATATTATTCTTCGGCAAAAATTGTTTCAAGACAATTGAGACGAAAATTGTTTTGTAAATAATATTTATTTAATAGCGTTATCACACATGAAAACTACGATAAGATGCATTGTCAAGAGTAACCGGTTTGTAGTTTTTTTTTCAGTCACTAAACAACGGCATCTAAGCTACACTCAAAAAAGCAATATTTTATAGGTACGCTGTGAATGTCTGAACCTTCCTGATCGAGTCGATGTTGTTGCTACAGTTAATTTACAGTGGCGACGTGTTTAGACAAATATATTTCTTTAAAATCAAAATGAACGTAAGTGAAGTAATTGTAAAAAATAGTTGCATTTTTGACTTATTTTGAAAAAAGCTAAAAGACATGATAATTCAAAAATGGTACACTTTTCCATAATGCATATGGGGATTAAAATTATCGCAATTAGTCTCACTCCTCTATCACCTCTTAAGGGGAATATGTCGAATTACCAATAAACCTGTATAAAGAAACTCTCAAGCCATATATTCAAATTGGTGTAAACACACAAAACATGCTTGTTTGTTACCTTTACGTTCAAAATAATGTAAACAGTCACCTATAACTGGCGTAATAAAAAAAGCGTCTTGTGCATGTCACGGTAGAGAATATGCGGAAGTTTTGTATGGTCTATGTTATGTTTGTTCAAACATCGAGCGCGATTTATGACACAATAAAAACTATGTGCACACGGATGTAAATTTGGGTCGCCAGATTCACGACAGGGTAGCCATATCAATCTAAAAAATACAGAATATTGAGGTTAATTTGGAATCTGGTGTTTTAATGCGATGTGTTGAATTCAATGGTCGCATGAAATTTAAATAAGCAATGTATCTTGTAGGTTTGATGTATAACAGAATTGTCGATTGTATTTTAAAATTTGTTAAAGTAGTATATACTTAAATGATTATCATATAATAATTGCATTTATTACATAACATTTAGTTTGCTTTTCTCGATTCTCGTCAGCCTATAAACTACATTATTACAAATATGTAAATACACTTCGGTTTTTAATACATCTTAAATTATTGAGATTAAAACCACATTACCTTTACAGTATTTAAGTGTAAGTTACACAACTGACAACGTGGTACGACTAAGGTAACATTAAGAAAAGATCCTTCTCTTTACTCAAAGGTCGTTGAACTTTCAGGTGTTAAAGTTCAGGTGAACTGCTCGCTCGATTATCACATATAAAATGCATATTTTTTAATTAATATTAAATGAACAAAAATACCGTTGCTGGATCATAAAAACCGTCTAGTGTTAAAAGAGTCCGTCTTTCGGAACCATTACACGGCATTGGAAGCAACATAAAACAACAAATAAAACAGAGCTGTAACTTTTATTCAAGATAACTGGATATTTTATTGAAACGTCTTGTTCACGAAGTGTTTATGGTGTAAATAATTCCAAACATGTTCAATAGTAGGATATATAAAATTCATTACAGCTCTAGCAGTTTTGTGGAGTCCACGAGGTAATATTAAGGTAATATAAACTGTATTATATTTAACATTTTACGACCGCCTGGGTAGATGTCCTGGGTTCGATTTCCAGCCGAGGAACAAAATTTGTTTTTAAACAATCGTGGGGTTACGTGTCTGGTCGTGTTGTATGTATATGTCTTCTGTCTTTGATACTATATCTTAATAATTCCTTCGATTTCATATCCATTAATGCATTAAATGAAATAGGGATTGGGGAAGTGCTTAAGTGTTTGCGCCAATGTTCACGGCACTATAATATGTCGCAATGGATACAATACTAATAACCAGAATAATAATAATAAATAACACAGTGCTCAAAATCAACCAGGAATACTTAACTATCATACAAAATCCACTGCCGTATGTAAGCAACAGATTTTTTTTACGAAGCTAAGTGGTGAATACAGCATCAAACCCTACTTCCATCATAAACAAGGGGTCAAGATGCGTCACCCCTGAGGAATAAGATGGTATAGGGTCACTACACTCATCAAATCAAACAAAGCAGCATAATACTACAATTCCACGCGGGAATTTGTGAAGGCTATATCGCGCTGATACAATATATATATATATATATATATAACATGATGGTATATATTTAGCCCTAGTACTTGTTGTTAGAGCAATAAAGTCCAATGTGCTTGATTTCTGTTTGCAGTGGACATGAATCACAGTAAGTAAGTGACATCAAATTGAGTAAGGGAGCTCCATGTCCTATAAAGTGTCGTTATTATTGAACAGTAAAACTGTTCCTTGTGGGCGCGTTGAAATGTATCGACAAAATAAGGAATTTATTTATTAACTTACAACTTTCTAGAGACTAGGTAATTTATAATTATAATACATTTAGTACCACAACTAGTACAGTTGTGATCGCGAATACATAAGCTCAAGCGAACAGAGCTTTCAGTTTTCATTCAGTTTTGTATACGCGTTAATAATTGCCATATGTTTCTTATTTGTAAACAAATTTAAATGAAATAAGACAATAAATGGAAGCTTGAATTAGTTTAGCTATTGTGGAAATCGAACACAATAGGAATTTGCAACAAAATCATTTGTGTAGACGTCTCACATATTGTTTTATGTCAGAATTAATCACATTAATTTTTGTTTCATCCGAAAATAGTACATTATTCCAGTAACGTTAAGTGCAATGTTCATATTTTGTTAAAAACTCTAATCTAGCTTTAATATTTGCTTTCTTTAAAAGTGGTACCTTACGAGATATTCTACCAAATAGGTTTTTCTCACATAATCACGCGGTCTCAAAAACCATTTCCACTTTGTACCTATAAAAACAATACTTCCTATTATAATCCTTTTGTTAGAATGAGACGTTTTTATAACAATATATCGTCAGATCTAGACATCTTCAATCCTAAATATGCAGTCTTTAGAAACGATGTCTCAAAAGTATTGCAATAACTATATCTGTTTGTCCTCTTCTCTTCATTTTCCTATTTTTTCCTAAACCCCAAAATATAACCGTTAAAATTTTGTTCCTTTTTTCATAGTTGTTTTATATAGTCATGCCGTGTACACCTACTTCGGTTTAAATCCTCGCTTCTTGAACTTATTATTCTCATTTGTAATTATGTATTTAGTTTTAAGCTGTTTGGTGAACCTAATGAAATAAAATAAAATAATTGTTCTTGCTGATACATCTCTCGACCCTACAACACCAAATTCATCCGAACGAATAAGCTCTGATCCTTCGAATGATTCTTAAGTCTTTACTTGTTCAATTCACAGTTTTCTAGGTCTTAGTTACCTAGGTACGTGTTTTGCTATGCTAAGCTGCTTGAAATACTTGATAGCATTAATTACTATATCTTTAGTTCTTCACAAGTGATTCTCATTACATGACTCAATATTTGTCAAAAAAATTTAGAATGATCTTCCTTGTAGAGAAATCGCAATTTTTGTTTTTTTATCGTTGACCAAAATGATATTAATATTATATATATTGAGATAACGGATAAGCTAGGTTTTGCTTCAGGCGCATTTCTTGTAAGTGACCGGAAGAAGACTGTTTTTTAAAATTTAAATTAAGAAGTTAAAACGTTATACTGTCCTTTATTAGGACAGTAGTAAGCATATCAAAAATGTATGTCATGATCGTCTTCCAAATATTTATTTAAAATTTATTTCTGTTTGTATTTTTTTCATGCCGAGCATGTGATAAAACGAAGAATAAAATCCAACTAACTATTCCATTGGTGCCAGTGATGGGGCTCGAAGTTGGTGGAATATAGTGCCGAGAAATTAATGACGATCATGTCCTCTTGGTCGATTTTGACTATGGCGATGTCTTCTGGTTTTTTCCGGATAGCATCAACAATGCATAGTATTTTATTGGCATATGCGCAAACACAGATGGCACTCGTCATCCCCTGCCCTATTCCGATGTACATAATACATTTAAAATAAGATGGGAGGAAGGTTCAGAAACCAATAATTAGTGCTACACAAATATTATTCCTAGGCTAGGAATCGAACAGGACCACTATACTAAGTGGTCGTCAAAAGGTCGTGAAATTAATATCTAGTGCCCGGATACTGTACAAGTATGGGTATTATGATTATTAATTTTTAATTTATGTACAAATACTGGTGGGACAAAATTGAATTCTCAGTGGTTTGGGTGGAATATATAGGTCGAGGTGATTTTTTTATTTTATAACACGGTAGTAAATAAAACTTTTATTAAGAAAGTAAGAAAATTAGGTCGTCATTTACATGAATTGTTGTTTACTAAATTGCATAAATTTTATATACTTAGGCAGTCGATGGAGCACAAACTAGATTTACACAAGACAGGAAGTGGGAAAGCGAACAATTAGGCTCTGACAGAAAATCGATTCCTTGATCGCGGATAAGCCATCGCCTTTTAGGACACGATATTAGGTTTCTGGAAACGATTTAAACACAAGTGACTTGAAATCACTTCCAGTTTAAATTGAAAGATATTCATGTTCGTTGCATTAATATGTGTTTAAACCATTTCGTGTGGTAAGTTAACACAGTAACCTAATTTATGTTTAGGAAACATCTATCATAATCAACGCTAATTACACTTATAAATCAAGACGATAAATCTTATAAGCACGTGTCTGTGTGTTCACGCCCTTAATTATTTATATTATTATTATTTTACCATCATATGTAATGTTTGCATGTCTGCGATCTCGATTTAATCTATGAAACAGTATAAAGTAATTGGCACGGATTTGGCGGAATCAGTCTGTGCGCATTGTTCGCTTACGGTAAAATATTTAGTTACTATTTTTACGGAATGGAGAACAAATCAAAGGTAATTTGAAATTTACTGTTAGACGAACCTTCGCTTACCACACCTCAAACTGTACCTTAAAAATTTACTTCACATTTTTACAAATCTCCGAGTTTTTTTTATTACGTTGAGAGTAACTAACGGGCACACAGTTCACCTGATGGTAAGTGATTCCTGCGGCCCATGACATCTACATTCATCCTTTAGAAGGAATCATAATGCAGATGCGTTGTCACCCTTGAGGACTCAGATGTAATGCCTAGTCACCAGTAACGAAGGTCTCCGGATCCCTACACTAACCAGACGAAACACTGAAGCATTATATCGCTTTTTTCTGATGGTATTCTGTGAGAGCGTGGTCCTACCCCGGTCGAGCTGACCCATTCAATCTTCATCCTAGAAACAAACTGCAGTGTAGCTCTACCACTGTTATCGATTCTTTTGATTCAGTAAAACCACTTGTTATTTATAATGGCGTTCGTTGTCATTCGTGGCGTATGATCCATTGTCACTTTCAATGTTGGTACGGGCCGATGTATCATCGAACGCTCTTGATAAGGAAGTGTACGCGCACGGACGTCAGCCGACGGTCACGGTGACCACCTATTACGGCTTCGGCCGGATTTGTCCCAGATTAACGAATGAATTTATGGAATGTAAGGAATTTATTGAGGAGGCGAGTTTATTTATAAAGTGTTAAAGACAAAGTTAGGCTCAGAAAATGCATCGGACGTGATGGGCCAAACTATTTGATAGATTCAATCTTTCGTTTCGCACTCTAATTTTATAATATCTTCATTTATTGGTCTGAGGGTGAAAATATAAATAAATCTTTAGTAATCATTAAGTAATTGTACCAATTTAAATAACATTATGGTGGTTGCTAGATAAATAAACAAAACTTTTCTCGTTTTTTATCGTGGGATATCCACATTTCACCCAGAGCTTATTACTTCCTAAACTTGACAGAGGATAAGCCTATTGTAATACACCGATCACGTACCAAAGACATTTTATATTAATTCGACTTGTCTTTTCGTATAAATTGAAATAAAAAAAATTACGTTAAGATAAAGTTTGTTCTAGGAAATGGTTTTAATCTGTTTAGATTAATTGCAGCACAATGACATCTCATATCAATTATAGTTAACGATTATTAGATAAGATATAAATAACGGTTAGCGAATTTAACTGATAGGGACAGACTTCGAGTGCAATGTTCTAGTGTTTTCTTAACTGATAAAACGAATCTTTTAATTATATAAATCGTACTTATTTATATGAGTTAACTACTATAGTAATAGATTTTATCGAAATTGGTACAATTAATTTTCTTTGGGGCAAAATATTATAATTACTAACGAAAAATAATATTCGATTTCTTCGATACAATGTCTTACGCAGATAGAATTTTAATATTATCTGTCCGTATAAGGAGATACGTATATGTGGACTCCAATCGGCGGGCGGTGTCGGTCGCGTACGTGTTCACGAAATTGCGAACATGCGAGGAACGGTTGATGTTTGATAAGCTTAGCTAGTTTACCAGACAATCAAACAACGTAGGAATTGTCAATTTTTTTTGAATAATATAATATGTATGTATATATATATACTTAAGAACTGATATTCACATTTAAACGAGTGGCTAATAATTACGATATTATAATACTGTATACAGTAAAGTTGATGTGATCTGGTAATATATAGAAAATACCGCCGTGGTCGAAATCCATTATACAAGATTATCCTTTCACGTTGATGCCCATGGCATCATGGAGTTGATTTTATAAGTAAGATTTCGCATAAAGACAGTTTCATGGAAGAGCAACACTGCAGTTAAAAAGAGTTCCATCATTATTATGAATGTATAATACCGTGATAACACGGCGGGAATATATATTATTATTTACTAATGAAAAAGACACCTGAATTATTGATACAATTATTCCTCAGCTCAAAAGACCATGCACCTTTCTACTCAATGACGATGGATCTGACCCTGTTTACTAACAACAGATGAACTGGGTATTTGTACCTTTTTTACGTGGTAGAGCCACACTGCAACTAAAAACTAGTTGTAGTATAAAGTTTAATTAGTTAGTAGTATACTTAGTTAAGACGCTTTCACAAAACACCGGCGTATAGTGAATAGCCTTAGCATTGTCGTTTTTCGTGTGATGTGTGAAGGAAACATAACCTTTAATTCAGTTAAAGAAGCATTCCATTTTGTTCCTTTATCAAGGATGATGTCATAAGCCACAGGAATAACATACGATCAAGTGACTAAGCTACTAAAAGATAGCGTTTTGTCAAAGCGAAGCGTCAAAAGCCTGATAGTTTAGAATTTTCGGGGGTAATTTTGAATCCGCCATTCGACTTTTGTCGTGCACCATCTCTTAGGACAAGTATTCAAGTTTAATTGGATTGGTTAACCGGAACTTTAGTAATGTTAATAGTTGTTTAATAGTTACTTATAACTTTTATAAAGTCCTTATATAGTACTAATGACATCTTTGATGATGGGACGGAAAAAACATCGATCCTGATTTAAAAAAAAAAACATATTTTTAAAACGTTTTATGAGCATTATTTAGGCTCCATCATGTTAGTACAGCTAAATGAAATGATAGTTTCATAAAATATACATTACTTTTACTAAAAAAAAACCAGCAATGAAACGCAAAATCAAGAACAACTGATCCTCGGATCAACGAACGAACGCACGGGCGCGGCGCGGCCGTAGCTGCACTAACATGATGGAGCGTAAATAATGCTAATAAAACGTTTTAAAATATGATTTTTTTTTAATCAGGATCGATTTTTTTTCCTTCCCATCATCAAAGGTGTCATTAGTACTATCGTCTGTCTTCGTTTACGGAAGCGGTCTCCTGATACACAGTACATACAAAAAAAAGAACAAATTGGGAAATCAGTTGGAAAGGTTGCATTTGTTTTATTTATGTAGAACTAGAAAACATTGCATCTGTGAATGAATATGCAAGGATCGGAACCCTACATTTTCTCACAAATTGATATGACGTTAAAAATGGACGAACATCCGTGTAGCTTATCAGCGGCAAGGAGGAAATGCACCAAGTTTAAAAAGAGGGTTTAATGGGTCCCTGTGTGTGTGTGAACTTTATTTCAGTGTAGAATTCTAATAAACCTAACTAATTTATCTTTAAACACCTGACTTCATTGAGTGTTGACCTAATTGAAGTCGGTTTTTTTTGTGGTATATATAATATATATACCTAGAGTATTTTGGCCTTCTAGAGCAGGATATTCTTAAAGCATATGTATACTATACTATCTATAAGCTTCTATTATGACTTAAGAATTGAAGTGTTACAGATATTTTATTACTATTAAAGCTTTATATATGAATTTTATTTTTTTATATTTAAAATACTCTTATGAAGTATTATATTATAAAATATGACTTATAGATAGATATACAGTTGCGTGCTGAAATGTTTTCATGAGTCACTGTCATAGATAGGTAGGTCGTACACATTAACAACGTTTGCGGTGGCATACGATCCGTCTGTAACACAATAAATTCGCCCTTGTCACATCTAGCATACAATGGGGAGGCTGAATTGAATTCATTGCCGTCAAGAAGCTATTACTGGTTGTGGCATGATCCTGTTGCGTCATATTTATAATCCTTTAATCCCTTTAATATGATTACAAAGTAACTTGTTTTTACTATAACGACTAAATACTATAATTAACCTTCATAACTTACAAATAATTTACTTATCATTACGATCGGTAATATGTGTTATTGCATCTTTACTTACACGTATATATTTATTAATATTCTGTACATAATAAAAATTTGTCTATGATACTTCCTCTAGAAATCGATGGTCATAAGGAAATTGTCAATCGAGAGAACTGTCAGCCGTTACCTATTGTCAAAGAGTTTCAGACCAACCATCATACGAACAAGACCTGGCCGTACGGACTAAAGTCCTTTGCCTTTCCCATTTGGGATAAATTAATATCATCATCATCTGTTGTCAAATTCACATTATTATCGTAAATTAAAAAGAAATCTTTAACAACTTCACTTATAATAATAGCCTCATATTTGAGGATGCCTACAAACAGATGAATGAGAAATATTACAACGTAAATCAAATTTGAAAAAGGAAACAACGAACAAGTAGAAACTACGAGAAAATTATAAATATGTATAATATTCCCAACTGTTTAAAGGAATTTATGGTTCATAGATATCTCGGAGCACTAAACACAGAAACACAGAATACTGTGACATAGGCAAGTTATAACTTTAATAACAAGTTATTACATTATATAACATCTAATTTATATTAATGTATATTGATAAAACTCTTTTTACACAACGGTCGGTGGGACTATCGGGTGTAATAGAGACGTTCATAGTGAAGTCTAGAGTGGATCGAGTAATTTGAAGAAATGTCAAGTAATTTAAAAAGTCATAATGATAACTAGCGAGGGATAAAATATTCTTTTTAATTATTTAGTGGAAGCGAGGATAGCTTAGTAGTAAAAACGACGGGAAGGTCTAGCAATCTAGCGATTGTACATCGGGAATTATACTTCCGATAGATACTCGGCCACGCGGTTCTGCTGAGTTGACGGACTTTCTTTTTGATTTAAATTAATATTAAGGTATTAGTATTAAGTAAATATGCAGATTACATCATCTCATGATGTTTTCCTTTACGATAAAATACGATAGAAAAGTGCATTTAAAAATTCCAATGGTGCTGGCACTTTGCTTGGTGTTGTAACGTGAATAAAAACCGAGCGTCCGGACACTTTGTTATCATGATTTAATTTTTTCTCATTATTTTACGTATTAATACAAAATTCTTTTTTCTCCCAATATCAATAAATATCACCACCATTATCAACGCAGCCTATCAATTATCCATTACTAAACATAGGCCTCCCTATTGCCACTAAGGATTTTGAATCTTCTTCCACGTCCACATGAGAAAACAAATAAATATATTATTATTAAGTTGATATCATATCGGTATTTTTTAAATTATATTTAGAGTAACAAACGAGCACACCGTTCACCTGATGGCGGAAGTGATTCCTGCGACCCATGACATCTAAATTCATCCTTGAGAAGGGAATGCAGATGCGTTAGCAACCTTGAGGACAAAAATGGAGTGCCTCGTCACCAGTAATAATGGTCTCCGGATCCCTGCACTTACCAGACGAAACACAGCCGCATTATGCTGCTACTTTACGCTGGTATTGTGTGAGCGCGTGTTCGAGTTGACCCATTCGTTCTGCAGCTAGAAGCAAACTGCAGTGTAGCGCTATGGTATATATTGTAAAAGGGTATATATTGTAAAAGATAAGAGTCTTGACAAAATAAACAGCCGTATGCAAATGGTGTACTAAATACGAAGGGCCACCGGTCCCACATGCATGACAGAAAAACGTATCGCCCTCGATGTTCCGTCGACCATTTCGAATATCAAACATACGAAACATGTGTCTATAGTTTTCCGTATGTGTGTCGTCTATTTTTATGTCAGTCATCAATTTATTTATAAATCATGTTTTTTTTATAAATGACAATGGGTTTTACGCAGTTCACTTGACCGTCTATCTTGAACATAGACTCAAAATACACATGTGTTGTCTCTTAACTGAGAATAAACAAAAAAGTAACAAATCACATTTTAATCTCAATAGAAGTTAACATGCAGCTGCCACGGTACGCTGCGGTATGTATCTTGCTGCAGCATGAATGGGTCGGATCGAACCGGGGAACTGTGCCCCTGCGCGGTTTCATGTCTTACCATATAGTACGCATGTAGAAATACATAATAACTGGTGGCGAAGCAATCCAACTGTCTCTATTTTACGCTGGTATTCTCTTTGGGCGTGGTCCTACCTCGGTCGAGCTGATCCATTGATTTTGCAGCTAGAAACATACTGCAGTGTACCTCTATTACTGTAAATCTTTCTCTGGTGTTCCGGTAAGCGTGAATCTACTTCGGGCGAGTCAACTTATATGTGCTAATTCATAACTGCGGCGTGACACTATCTAGTTCGCAGCTTATATGCCGATAACGAAATGGTAGTTTTTTTTTATAGAATAGGTGGTAAACGAGCCTGCAGCCCATCTTATGGTAAGTGATCACCAACGCCCATGAACATCCGCAACGCCAGAGGAGTCGCAAATGCGTTGCCGGTATTTAAGGAAGGTGTGGGCTTTTTTCATGAAGGTCCCTAAGTAGTATCGGTTACGGAAACACCGCTGGCGACAGCTGATTCCACATAGTAGTTGTGTGTGGCAGGAAATTTCGCTTGAAAAGCACAGTGATGAATTGCCAACCAAAGAGATGATGAGGATGAAATTTTGAATTCAGTAGTGATATACGATGTTTAAACTTAGCGGTCCGAACCTGAGTCCAACTTGAGTGTTGAACTGTAATGCCACTATTTTATGTGTATATATATCCGAAACGTCGCGTATGCTTTTTTCTATTACGAGACTGTGTGAGTCATAATATGCATGCATTGTTTTTGTTAAGAATAGACACGAGTAAGGCAACAATACCAGCAGAGACTCGTATGTCCGGCGAATGTCCATGACACTTGCAAGTTGTTTTGTAAGATTATTATTCCTCGCGTTTTATAATAGGTGCCCTTTAATTTTGTGGAAATATTGTGTAGTCTTGACTAGACAACTTCTTTACACCAGTACCTATTAATGATAAAAATATGTACTTAATTGTGTTAATGTTTGGTTTCTATTTATTTTATTTATGTAGGAAAGTTTATAGAAATATTCAGCTACTAAAGAAAATAAAACGATCTGACGCCAAAAAGTATTTATATTAAGTCTATGTCTACAGTTTATTTATTTTCATACCTATTGACTGACAATGGTTTACGATTCATTCAACAAATATTAAAAAAATATCTGTAAGAGCTGCAAAAAATGTACGCATTGTTGCCGCATTGGACACGTAACGTGCAGTATTCATGAACCAGCTTTCGGCGAAAATTTATGGCGCGGAAAATTTATTTTTTAAATAATAAAATAGGAAGCGGACACCTATATATCTCACCTGTATATTTATCGTCAGTGGGCAATGAAAAATATCTCATGTTTTTATGCTGAGATTTAAAATCTAAGCAAGAACTCCTAAATCAGCCAAACAGTATTTTTTTTAAGGAAACTTGTCATACTTACTTACGACACACTTATGTGAGTGATACCACCATACGTAACTCAGTAAGCCTTATGTTGCAATTTTACGTTGGTATTCTGAGAGCTTCTGGCGTTGTCTTTCCCCGGTCCAGCCGACCAATTCATGCTTAAGCTCCATTAGTATCAGCCCCCATAAAAATATATATCATCCTACATAAAGAATCAAGATGCACATGCGATGTCAAGCCCTGGGTGGTAATTGGATCCTTTATCTCTACAATCCCCCCACAGAGCAGTGTCAGATTTGGAAAGAGTCGCTATCTGTAACTCAGCTACTGGCGCTTACAAGACACATCAGTTAAGCTGCTTTTTCACGTTGGTATTTTTTAAGGGTGTGGTTCTTCTCCGGTCCATACGACCTATTTATGGTGCAGCTAGATACTAGTTGCAACGCGGTGACACTATTGAGTAGTTACATTGATTCCAGTACTTGGGCAGAGGGGGATTTTTTTTTTAGACATTCAGATTTCCTCACGAATTTTTCCTTCACCGCGCTAAACACGGGGTAAAATGAGAACTTAAAATTGTAAATATTTTTTTTTGTGCCTGCACCAGGGATCAAACTTGGGTTGCTCGCATACTGTGAATTAAAAGCCAACTCTTAGACACTGAGTAACAACGGCACTTCCACCGTACACTACGGTTTCTTTTAGCGTTATAATATTTTCACTTATTATTAGTTCTAGGCCTTTTATTTAAATTTTTAACTCTTTTCATTTGGTTGGAAGTTTCATAACCAGGTCAACTATATGTTCATTTGCTGCCCCTTCGTTTCATGAGAAAAATGGAAGCTATAGTCCTAATTATAATTGTATACTGATTAAAATACCGAGATACAAATAAATCTGTCACATATCCTACGACGAACTGAAAAAAAAACCTTACTGAATTAAACAAAAAAACAGATTCAAGTCGGACCGACACATTTATTATTCTTTAAAATATTTGTCTCGGTCCGTATAGAAAGTGTCAAGAATTGTGGGAATGTTGAAGACAACGTTCATATGTGGGCCAAGCTAAATCTGGTTCAAAGGGGATATCACTGATTTATGCATCCGCAACGCACCGAGCTCTCGAACTAGTTTCTTGAAAGTTTACCAAATACAAAATTTAGTACACCATGCTAATTACATTTGCGTACTATATATTCTATTAAATTCCGCAATAGCGGCTAAATAAAGGGTAATATTAAAAGTAATTTAAATATTAAACTACGTTTTATTGCCTGTTAGAGAACGGGTTGTTTAGTCTACAGTCCTCCCGAGTTCAATATCTATGTTCAAAAGTAAAATAATATATGTTCGATACAAATTAGCTTTCGCAACCGGTGCTCTGATCGACTCGCCCATTC
The DNA here is from genome assembly GCA_029286865.1 of Teinopalpus imperialis. Classification (NCBI taxonomy): domain Eukaryota; kingdom Metazoa; phylum Arthropoda; class Insecta; order Lepidoptera; family Papilionidae; genus Teinopalpus; species Teinopalpus imperialis. Next base: position 1,063,739 of record JAGSMU010000009.1, on the reverse strand, counting down.
TTGAAATTAGACAAGGGAAGGTAACAAGACAGTGCCAATGTGTTTTAGCAAATGTAGTTCTATAATCACCTTGTATTACCAACTAAGTTAGGACCTTAAATGACCTGTAAATACTTTTCAAATAAATTTATTATTATTATTATTACTATAATATATATTAGTAGTCTCACAATTGGCTAAGGAGACTCAGCGTGGAAGTCAGATACACTAACCACTAAGCCTTACTGTTGTAAACAGAGATTACATCTATCGCGAAGAAAGGTCTTGGCTCAATCAAAGAAACCTTCTTATACAAACAACTAGCAATTAGTAGTCTCACAATTGGCTAAGGAGACTCAGCGTGGAAGTCAGATACACTAACCACTAAGCCTTACTGTTGTAAACAGAGATTACATCTATCGCGAAGAAAGGTCTTGGCTCAATCAAAGAAACCTTGTTATACAAACAACTAGCAATTAGTAGTCTCACAATTGGCTAAGGAGACTCAGCGTGGAAGTCAGATACACTAACCACTAAGCCTTACTGTTGTAAACAGAGATTACGTCTATCGTGAAGATAGATTTTGTTATACAGTAAGTAAGGAGATAAGTAGTAAGTAAGAAGTAAGAGTAAGTAAGAATGGAGGGAGATAACAATGTTCCTACATTTCTTCATGGCGAATAAATGCAAGCGTTATTATAGAATACCTCAGTTGGCGACATTCAGTAAAGGGAAGTGTGTGTATAGTATACCATTGTCGCGAACATAAAATATACAATTTGTGAGAAATAATATTGCCTTTTGAATTTTAAAGAAGCCTTATGCAGTCAATAAATATAACTAAAACACTAGTTTTCGGTATCATCTTTCAATTAGTATTGGGATTCACGTTTGAAATACGTATTTGGCCTCGTATTTAATTTGAATTGTGTGAAATACACGTTTCGAACTATGAAGTGGTATGACAAAAATCCGTATAAATGCCGCGAGCGGAAAACAAATGTTTGAATTTCACCGTAGACGGAAGTATTCTGTTTCATACACATCCGAACGCATATTTTGGCACCTGTGTTGTTTAAAATGATTTGTATATTATCATTTGTAACATGTAGTGTACGTTGTTTTGTTATTATTTACTCCTTTTACGAGTGTTGCCGTAACAGCTACCCTCAACATGTACGTTTTTTCATCTCGCTATTTACTAACGGTCATATAATTCCTGTTTGATCTTTATAAATGTTATATAAATCTTGGGATTAAAGAATGTAATAATTGTAGCAGGTGCAAACGTCATCAAATGTAATTCTGTGTAATGAGCATAAATACTGTATAATTATTTTTTATACGATAGGCCTAACTAGCCAACGAACTAGAAGTTTCCATTCATTGTAACAATTTGTTAGTATTATTGAAGTCATGGTCCGGAATATTATATTACACGCAAACAGTACGCGTCTAAAAAATAATAAGTCATAATTAACTTAATAGCAGCAATTGGTTGAGATCTATAATCGACCAACTGAGAAAAATCTTTATATGGTTTTCGTAGTCCTCAAGGGCATTAAGAGTGAAAAGGGGCTTTGGAAGGAGGTTGGCATAATCCATTGTGTCCTGTTACATAATCACTACATCAACTCATCATTACAGCTAAACAGATAGCTTACTCTGAATCGGGCTGATTGTGCCCGAGGGCATTTAATGTTTCGTCGGGTTGAGAGGTGACAGAGCGCTTATGGCGCTCAGTCGAAACCTCTATTAGTGGGTAACCAACACAAGGACTCCCAATAGGGAGCCCCGGCTTGGACCGTTACTCTGTTTTGTACGATGCATATCTAAAGACATCTACCAAATTTGAATATATCGGCACTCCATTAAGTGAAGGTTCGTCTTATACTCTCCTAGCATTTAATATTTAGTGTTAAATTAGGGCATTACTGAATTGGTCTTCCGTAAGGACATACACGCTGGTAAATCAGCGATTTGTCAGATGTCCGAGAGTTACCCACCTGGGCAGGTAGGATGACCACCTGATCGCGGTGGTCGTAACTTCATTCTAACGATGCAGTATTAACTTAGTTTGACGTATATAAGTCAACGGATTTCCTTTTACCAATATATAATACAAGGAAATTATTATAACACTACTTACGGATTCTCCAGCATCCTTAAGCAGACTTTGGCCATGGTGCTGAGTGTCTCCGTCGTATTCTCCAAATCTTGCTGGTTGTCGTTGACAAACTGGCTAGTTGCCTCGGAGAGCACTTTCAGCATTGGGGTCGCTTGTGCGTAAAAGAGAGACATCCTGTTGGCTACCTCCGCGCCTATATGGGGCTCTTCATCGGGAGGTAGTTCCGAGTTGATGAGACCTCCACGGGACACACTACGTCTGTAGTAGCTGAAGTCGTTTTGGATAGCCGGTGTTTTCATCTGCACAAATAAAACTCAAATTTAAAGTATGTGGTTACACCCCAGTTTATAACGTTATTTGTGCAATATAAATGATTATATTAATAAACAGAATGATGATAATGAAACAGAAATATGTTAAAAGCGCTTAAATCTTATTTTTAGTATGAAAGTAAAATCAAATATAAACATTCAAATGAATAACTAATATTTGTTTTTAAGCATAAACTTTTTCATATTGATGTATGATATATAAGTCACATATTTGTATAGTTTGGGAAGTTATTGAGGGTTTGTAACAACTTCTGCACTGCTGGTGTGTCACGACTGACTCAACTAGAACAAGTTTATTAATTTCCCCAAAATCTGAATATACTGGATAATGGCTTATTTATCGACCCGTTATCACCACTGAACAGTAAAGAAGCAAAGAGTTTATTCAGATTTAGGGTCTAATCTCAGCTGATATAATTTAGGATCAAGTATGGACTTGTGGGTTATGCGTAAAAGTTCTTTATAAATTGGAAATAAAAAAGATAAATAACTCGTGCAGAAGTTAGAATATAATGTATAAAGGCAATTTTATTTCCTAGAGCTAAATAAAAATAGGCAAAACCATATAAAGAGTCAATATGAATGCTCCGGGGTCAGACCGAATCTCTTTTCTATTACTTGACAATACTCGACAAATTGCTAATCGATTCGAGCTCTTATTGCATCCGATATGAGTAACCCTTAGATAGCTTTGCAATCACTTAATTAATGTCGTACGCACAAATAAATCAGCAACAATTTAAAGCATAATATAAATTATTAACTTCCGTTTATACACAGAGTTTAATTGAATTGGTCGCTTTCAAAATTGAACGTGACATAACCCCGGAAACGAGTTTTGAATTGAATTATTCGTGTAATTTAATAGTACACATCGTATGAATCATATTCAATAAATTTGATATTTTTAATATTAAAGTTGAAATGATTTTTAAATTTAATAAACTTCACAGAAAGTCAATAACATAACGTATGTTTCGTAACAATGAACAATTATTAAAATAAAAAAATTAAACTCAATTTAAAATTTGTTTAGCAGTTATTGCATTCTTATTTAATAGTAATACTGGTCCAGTAGAAAGTTAGAAAAGACCAGCTGATTCGTTTGATTATCAAAAATAAATTAAACGAAGTATTAAGACAAAAATCTACTATACATAACTTATGTATAGTATTTTACTTAATAAATAATAAACAACGGAATATATTTATTTTTTATGTTTTTCTTACACAGTTGCATGTGTTTCTTTATGTGTTTTTCTTTTTCTCTTTTTCTTTTCTTTTTTTTTTTTTTTTTTTCTTTTTTTTTTTTTTTCTACCTTTAAAACACTCCAAATAATCTTAATCGTGCATCTTGAGTTTAAGTTACTTTTATTTTTAGTTTGAAAACTTTAGTTGTCCCTAAATGTATTATCGGGTAAATAAATAGGGAATGTTTATAAATATTTAAAGGAAATACATAAACGTATGTCTTAGTGTTACAGAATCTTTGTAGGTCTTTGAGGTTAAGGTCAAAAGGTTTGCAATCGCCGAGGACACTGATTTCCACTTATTCAATTTCGTGTAAAACGTAAACATTGTGTATTGTTGCAGTTCATATGGTTGTACGATTAACATATTTACTTAAAAAGAAAAGGCGTATTCACAATGGAACAGTTTTATGTAGTTTATATATTTTTTTAGTTCACAAGGTACTCGTGACTAAGGGTCTCGTAACGGCTGCATAATATATCCGGCGCCCCTGGGTCAATTTGACTATTAAACCGCCTTCAATATTAAGCCAAACACAGTGAGTTTAATTGTGTAGTCACAAAAAAAGAAATGTTTAAAAACCGATCCTGAGTATGAGTATACGTCACACGAATCGATGTTGTTATCAGATATTGCGAATTGTGAAACATTTGTTTATGATTTTTTTTTATTGATATAATAAAATATGTGATATAATAATATATATATATATTAAACTAATTTCATTATGATGGTTTTGTGCTTGATTTAATAGAATGACGATTAATTATTTCACTCAAATGAAGAATTTAAATTACACGATATGATGGAGGTCGTTAAAATAATTATATACGTAGGTAATTAATTTTTATTCATATTTTGCTACTTTTGATATGACGAACTATGTCGTACTATAACTAGTCTGGCCATAAATACTGTTACATAAAAAGTTTTCTTTTTTTCAACTTTTTAATTATTTTGAATTTGGAACACGTCTATTATTTTAAATACTTCTTTCAATTTTGCGCTATTTCACATATTTTTTCGTGTTCATTATCAAATTACATTATGGAATGGGGTGTTAAAGAAAATAGGATTACAGTGATCGCCTTGCACAAAGTGGGTATGGATCCGTCGGTCATATTCCAGACACTTCAAAAGCTTGGTATCAGCCGTATATTCGTATATCGTACTATCAACAGATACAACAACACTTCCTCTGTCGAAGACCAGAAAAGATCGGGGCGGTCGTGTGCTGTTAGAACTACAAAGGCTGTTAATTCTGTTAAAGCCAGAATTCGTCGAAACTCCATTAGGAAGCAAAAAATCTTATCGCGAGAAATGAAGATTCCCGCTAGGACACTGTCGCGTATTATAAAACAAGACCTGAAGCTCGATGCTTATCGTCGATATACAGGACATGTCCTAAATCAATCTTTACAAATAAAGAGAGTGGATCAATCAAAACGCCTTCTGTTCTTCGCGATTCTTCGCGATACTCAGATGAAAGGCACAGAAATAACCTCCTTACCGGTGAAAAAATTTTCACAATTGAAGAACACTACAATAAGCAAAATGATAAAGTGTACGCTCACAGTTCTAAAGAAGCTGCTCAAGTGGTTGGAAAGGTACAACGTGGTCATCATCCTGCGTCAGTGATGGTTTGGTGGGGCGGGACTTATCAAGGAGTCACAAAACTACATTTTTGTGAAAAAGGAGTGAAAACTTTAGCCAAAGTGTATCAGATACAGTCTTGGATCATGTTGTGATACCTCTCAGCAATACAATTTTTAAAAATATACCGTGGACTTTCCAGAAGGCCTCTGCACTGGTCTCAAGGCACGAACTACCCCAGCAATACAATTTTTAAAAATATAACGTGGACTTTCCAGAAGGACTCTGCACTGGCCTCAAGGCACGAACTACCCCAGCAATACAATTTTTAAAAATATACCGTGGACTTTCCAGAAGGACTCTGCACTGGTCACAAGGCACGAACTACCCAAGCCTGGCTTGAAACCAACGTTCCTGACTTTATAAGAGCTGAAGACTGGCCCTCATCTAGCACAGACCTCAACCTTTTAGACTTCAAATTATGGTCAGTTTTGGAGGACATGGCCTGCTCTAAACGACACGGCGACATTGAGTCTCTTTAAAAAATCTTTGGAGTACGCAGTGGCGAAATTTCCCTTGGAAACAGTGCGTAAATCCATAGATTCTTGGCCAAATATATTAAAGGCCTGCATAAAAGCCAAAGGGGCCACCTTTCGAAAGGAATACTTTTTTTTTTTTGCTGAGACTAATAAATAGGGACTAATATAGGTATAAGTTTTAATAATATTACATTACTTCATTTAAAAAAATAGATTTTCATTTGTAACAGAACTTATGTCCGGACTATGTAGATTATAGTTGACATGAGACAAGTAAAACGTGTTTAATTAACAAAAACCTTTTGACACGTACCAATTATAATTAATTTTGAACCGTGACCATGGCATTATTATTGGCATATTATTGTTATTATTGTACCAAAAACTATTATTTTTATTAAATTATAGTGCGTGATGTTTTAGTTTTATAACTAATTATTATTATTATAATCGATTTATTAAGGAGGACATTCAACTGGGTTGGTATAAATATTAATATGCAAAATATGAGTTGAATACCATAAAATAGTAATTAGGTATATATTATTATTAAAATCATAAATAAATAATACCAAAATAAAAAAAGTGTACGCGACGCGTGTAACTTTATCATTTTTTTATTACATTGAGAGTAATAAATGAGCACATACTTCACCTGATGGTAAGCGCCCATGGAATCTACATTCATCCTTCCAAGGAATCGTAATGCAGCTGCTTTGTCACCAGTAATAAATGTCTCCGGATCTCTACACTCACCAGACGTAAGACAGCAGCATTATGCTGATATTTCACGCTGGTATTCTGTGAGACCATGGGCCTTCCCCAATCGAGCTGCATTCGTTCTGCAGCTAGAAACAAACTGCAACGTAGCACTACCACTGTATGATATATGAGACGTAATCATTAGCAAACAATAACTAGAACTGTAAGAGTAATAATTAATATATATGAGAGTAAATAAATATAATATTTTAAAACCTTCACCAAAATATTAGTAGAAATGAAGGTTTTCAATGAAACACTGCTATATCATCAGATCAGTTAGATTGTCGGTGATTAGAAACAAACTTTGAACAGTTTGAAAATGATAAAATCATAAACGAAAGTAGACTTCTTAGAAATGTTAACAAAATTATTATATATGACCAAAGAAGCGTGCTAAAAGTAAGAAATAGAGAAACAATTAGCTCCGTTTAATGTCTTGTACATTTACTCGATAGGTGAAATGATTTCTTACAATCTGCAACTTCTTGTTTATTGTGAAACACGGCAAGAGATTCAGACACTTACCTTGTGTTCGTCGAACTTGAGAACGAACTCCAGTATTTCAGCGAATTGTTTGACTAAAGCTTGTTGCTGCTCTAGATGTTGCGTCGGACTCATAGCTCCTCCCACTAGTGATCCCAATAGACGGGGAACTACCTGCAATAGAACAAAGATAGAATATATGAACACTAATGGAAATCAAATATATCAATAGTATGGACAGTAAGATTTTAAAAAATTAATGAACTAATTCCAGTAACAGTGATTATTGTGGAATGAAATTCTACTTGTCATTGTGTCTCCGGTTTCTTACATTCACAGTACGAAACAGTTATATAGTATATGTTATACTGCTATTTCCAGCTGGTATTCTGTGAGACCATGGGCCTTCCCCAATCGAGCTGCATTCCTTCTCCAGCTAGAAACAAACTGCAACGTAGCACTACCACTGTATGATATATGAGACGTAATCATTAGCAAACAATAACTAGAACTGTAAGAGTAATAATTAATATATATAAGAGTAAATAAATATAATATTTTAAAACCTTCACCAAAATATTAGTAGAAATGAAGGTTTTCAATGAAACACTGCTATATCATCAGATCAGTTAGATTGTCGGTGATTAGAAACAAACTTTGAACAGTTTGAAAATGATAAAATCATAAACGAAAGTAGACTTCTTAGAAATGTTAACAAAATTATTATATATGACCAAAGAAGCGTGCTAAAAGTAAGAAATAGAGAAACAATTAGCTCCGTTTAATGTCTTGTACATTTACTCGATAGGTGAAATGATTTCTTACAATCTGCAACTTCTTGTTTATTGTGAAACACGGCAAGAGATTCAGACACTTACCTTGTGTTCGTCGAACTTGAGAACGAACTCCAGTATTTCAGCGAATTGTTTGACTAAAGCTTGTTGCTGCTCTAGATGTTGCGTCGGACTCATAGCTCCTCCCACTAGTGATCCCAATAGACGGGGAACTACCTGCAATAGAACAAAGATAGAATATATGAACACTAATGGAAATCAAATATATCAATAGTATGGACAGTAAGATTTTAAAAAATTAATGAACTAATTCCAGTAACAGTGATTATTGTGGAATGAAATTCTACTTGTCATTGTGTCTCCGGTTTCTTACATTCACAGTACGAAACAGTTATATAGTATATGTTATACTGCTATTTCCAGCTGGTATTCTGTGAGAAAACGCACCCAGTTCACTGGATGGTAAATAATGACCGCCACTTACAGCATCTACATCAGTCCCATCTTCAGCAAAAATACAGAATGTACATGCTTGGGTGCCTACGCACAGTCCATAGATTGTCTCGTTACCTATAATTGGGTTTTAATGTAATAAAACAAAGTGTTATATTCTTATTATTAATTTATAACTTATTAATATGATGACTACACAATCTATCCTGGACAATAGTCCAGTGTACTTTTGGACATAGACCAAGAATGATATGTCACGGTATTGTATTAAATTCAAAGATAATTTTGGTATCTACAAAATCCAAAACCACCTTGTTAACTTCATATCTGTGTTCAACCTGTTTTATTCAAGTTGTATTTAACTTTTAAAATGTGTTCATTTCCTAATGATTTTGGAAATATTGGACGTGTGCTAAAAAGTGAAACTTTGTTTTGATGATTCATAAACTCTGACAGATTCTGTTTTACTTCAATCATAGTTGAAGATTTGTTTACTCAACATAAACACGTATAGGCGTATTAAAGAGCGGGTAAATATCCTAAAGAAGAGGAATTCAAAGGGTCAAAAGTTTCAAGAATTTTCTGTCAAATTAACACAGACAAGATTAGGACGAAGTTGTAAATTTGAAAAAGTAATTTTTATCTTTAAAAGTATTTCTTTAATCAAATAAAACAAAGTAAGGCCGGGGAAGGACAATGTTTTCCAATATGCTGTTACGTATAGCACGTGAAATAAAATTGAAACATAGTTACTGAGCGGCTTTTTCCTTTCTTAGACCTCATAGATGACAACTTATCTATATCTTGAATGGAAGACGGACGTTGGTCTCATGGACTGCAGAAATTACTTATCATCAGGTGGTGTACTCGTTTGTTTCCAATCCTCATAGATGATAAAACATCTTGAATGAAAGACGGATGTTGGTCTCATGGACTGCAGGAGTTACAAATCATCAGGTGGTGTACTCGTTTGTCTCCCAACTTCAATTATAATGTGGTTATTTCTTGTGTGTTTGTTTGGTTATGGTTAACAAAACCTATTTTATTGACCGGTTCACGTAATTTATTAGTCGTTACCTTCGTAACCGTTAACTTTTTTTTGACCATCACATTGCCGTGATGTAAAAAGAAGACTTTATAGTTCTTTGTCAAAGTAAAAGTAATTGTTAGTTATATCGGAGAATGCAGTGTACCGTTTACAAACAATGTGCGGAAACCAAATCGAATAGCCTTCGATTACTATTCGTTTACAGTTTACAAGAACGAAATGTTATTGTATCAACTTACGTCAGTCTTCCTTTCGATTTATCAATAGATTTCTTAGATTTATTTGATACATCGATAACACAAATGATAATATATTGTGTGTAAATGTTTTTTATTTTAATGTGTTTGTCTGTCACATGGAGACCGCGTACGAGAATTTGTCATTTCATCCTTTCTTACTGAAAGATGAAAAAAAAGAAAAATGCCTGCCTAGAGTGGTTATTCCAGCTCGTCACTTGTTCATTGCTGAGTACCATGCTGAGGCACCTGTATCCATGGACAGATGTGCATACGTCATCACTCCATAATTTGGTTACTTAATATCAGGTAAAAAAAGAATGTCCATTTCCAGAATGCTAGACTGATAAATGGGTACTGCTATCGCCGATTCAGTAGCCAAAAATGGCAATGACGGCATATCTACGTAATTTGCTAGAACTCTGTTTCGAAGCAGCTTTCCAAGCTGTTTTTAAATTCTTCCATTGTACACAATAAAAAATAAATTAGTATAGATATCATGGACCAAGTATAGGAATTTCTCACTATCTGCTGAACTATGTGAACGTTAGTTAGTTAGTAGTTCTTTAATGCATTAACATTAACAAAGTTAAAGGTTCACAAAGAGCGGACTTAATGTCAAAGGCATTCAGTACCAGTCAACCCAAGGTGTGGTGAGATTTTATGATAGGTGTAGCAATAAACTAATTAATAAAAAGATTGAACTACTTATAATTACGGATTCTAAACTAAAAAAAATCTTGCATCTGGGAGACGAGCCTAGATTACTAGTATATTATAAGAGAAAAGCTTCGAGGTGTATAACCTTTTGCAGCATTGTTGCTAAAACGTAACATAGGTTACCTCCTTGCTCTGTTCATGCTTTTCCCTGTGCAGTGCCGTTGCCTCGTTTGCATCAAAGTGCAATAATTATAGGGTTGGCAAGTTGGTACTGATGATATATAGCAAGAAAAGATTTTTTTTATAACAACATCCATTATAGATATAGAATCAAGACTCAGTTGCATTATTATAATGCAAGGAAGACTAAGGTGGACTGTTTGATAACGCGATGCAAGGAATTCGGTTTGTACCATATGTACCTACATAATACGAAATACAGCATTGATAAGCTGATAATTTTCCGTGATAAATTAACAAAGGTAGATCAGATATGTGCTTACTAATGTGAATTAGAACTTAGATGTTTTTTTTATAAAACAAACGCCGATAGCCTAATTGTTTAAGGTAAGGTCTACAAAAACATAAAGTAACTAGCTAACCAACCGTCGGTTGGAAAGCGCTATTCGACTATGGTCCTGAACTAGCATAAGCATTTTAAGCTTAGTTGGACTGGCTAACGGGAATGGTCGTAACGTTGTGTAATGTGTAATGTCATTGCTATTTTTAGTTTATTTGATGTACCGACTTCATCAGATTGTAAATAATGACTATGGTCCATACTTATCAACATCACTTCTGGACTGGAAGGACAGATACACACTCAATATACGAAACAAATCAGTGTTATGCTTTGTTTATTTCGCACTGGTATTTTATGAGGATTGGTGGGTTCTCCCTAGTCGAGTTAGCCCTATTATGCTGTGCCTAGTATTTAGGGTACCTCTAATTTGAAGAACATTCCACGATATATAGAGGTCTAATTAGACAAACTTAAAATAGGATAATGACGATATTAAATTATAACTCAAGGTCACGAGCGATCCTTAAAAACGAAATGAGGTTCTACTTTAGCAATATTCAATGTTGATTATCATGATGACCTCTGAAGTGAGAACTTCAAAATAACGAAGATGAAGGCTGAAAGTCCATAAAACGATTCGGTAGTGCAACGAATATAATAATAAATGCGTGAGAAATTTAATTTCCAAGTTTTTTTTTTATACTTTCAAAGCAAGTGCTTGACCACGATCCCACCTGATGTTAAGGCGCACTAGCTTAGTAAATGCCTATTCACTCTACTCTTGAAAACACCCACATTGTAATCGGAGGGAAAGACAGACGCGGGCAAACTATTCCAGTCCATTGCTGTACGAATAATGAAAGACGAAGAAAAGTACTTAAAAACATATGATCTTTGAGAGTTCACATGTCAAAGAGTTCAAAATCTTCTCTGATAATTAATACTGGAAATCTAATTCATAGTAACGACGTTTCATATACAAACTTGATTAAGTTTTGCAGTAACAGGTTGTATATGAAACGTAAACGTAATGTAATCACATATCTTGAATGAATGGAATGACGTGGAAGGCTTTGGGCATTTACATTTACAACCACTCGAACAGATAAGTTGGACTGTATGTTCGTACATAGTAAATTACTGATGCTTTCCTAAGACACTTTCTATTTGTTACAAGAAGGAGCAGGTTATATTAAAAGTGGCATAAACAATCTTGTTTTCGTCTTTCCTATACTAATCCATGATCAACCTTACCAGCGTACACTTCCAAATAGTTTGCTGGCAGCATTACGGGAAATATACACTTCAGTTAATATATACCTATATAATATCAATGCAACAGATAGTCCCATTTACAATGATGTCTAAATGCAGAACAATTCTATGAAGACGAGCTGGTGGTAGTGCACAGAACAATAAGCCTCAAATCACCGAGGTCACTCCAAGAAGCCTACGAATATTCTCTGGAATCCTCCGCTTTTGGCAAGAGGCTGGACTGGCTAGACTCATCAGCTATTTCCTGTACGCATAATGGAGCGTTCAAGTCTGAATATGAAAAGTGGGATCAATTATCGTTATTATACTATTGGAACCAGAAGAGAGAGAGAGAGTAGAGATGTTAGACCAGCGTTACAGGTGTAACCAGATGTATATGCGCTGTCACCCGAGGGGGTTGTGACGGCGTGTTTCACATTGATAAGATGTCAGTTCCTCATCACTCGCAATATGAAATAGATCAACAATCTACTATTATTGTTAAAAACTTGTAGTTTATATTTATTTATAATTAAAATATGAGCGCTCATTTTCATTACAGCCGCCCATGATATCCACATGTTTCGATAGATTCCGAGGAATCATAACGTAGATGCGTTTTCACCTCTCAGGCTAATACAGAATGTCTTGTCACTAATAGTAAGGATCTGATCGATATATTTTTCTTATAAAGTATAGAACTAAAGGTACACTACAGTAATTATATATGCTGGTATTCTCTAAAAGAGTGATCTTTCCTCGGTTGTGGCAACCAATTCATGCTACCGTATGCGTACTAATACAGCATGGCTATAACACTTACGAAATTCATTGCTCAATGTAGATATTTTAACAGCGACATAACCCTTCTGTTAATTAACGTTCGTAACATTAAGGTTTTTAAAATAATTAGTGATAATAATGCTGGGAGCCGTGTGGCTTCATAGCTTCATTTGTCGCGGGTCCGCTTCCGAAATTAGGGTTTTAATCACCCTTAGATGACTGTAATCGTTGAGTCATTATGAAGGGAAAGTAAAGTCTATGTGCCTACGGGTAAATCTAACGATAGCATAAAAGATTTCGAGTTAAATCTATTTATTGCAAGCACGATAAATAAGTTTGTGAATAATGAAATTGTTGATATAGTATGAAGATATACTTTTAGAGTGTAAAATTAAAGAAAATTTAACAAAGGTTCCGTGCTGATCGATACAATTACATATTATAACACATCAGGTGCACCCTTAGTCTGTAGATCCGTAACAAGCAAAATATTTGATTACTTCACTACGATTTTACTTAATAGCTATTTGTTACTGAAAGTGAACGAAAGAGAAAGAAGATTAAAATTAACTAATTAGCAATTAATTATATACGGTGACAAATGCTTAGCCACATAGCTTGATGAACCGTTAACGAATGAAGAAGAAATGTTCTCGAGTGGAAGCTGACCTTTTCGTATGACATCTAGTACACTGCGGGGTGACTCTAAAATAAGACAATCAGTGAGGAAAGAAATTATAGGTAAAAATTATATGTTTAATGGAATACTTGAATATTAAAACATTTTAATATACAGGAGTTCACGAGTAGTATCACACATTCTATGCTGTCCTACAACAAGAATTATTTAAATTTTACTAATATACAACTAACAATGATCTGTGACAACCCTATTACTCCCGTGTCTGTTGTACCCGCCCACCCCGTAATGAGATACAGGCTTGAGTTTATAAGCGAACGCCTTGATTATGTTATGCATTTTGCAGAGCGTGGTTAGTATGCATTGTTTTGCTTTATGGTTCCGGAATCTAGTACAATTCTTTGTATAATAATTCAACTATAACAAGACTGTCCCAATTGTTCATTCGAGTGTTCATAACGGATACGTAGTTTAAATTTTTATCGAGAGAAAAAAACTGAGTATAAGATAATTATCGAGATATTGACTGCTTAAGCATCCGACCATCGAAAAAAAAACCTAATTGCTTTTAATTTTTTTGTTTGACATTAAATGAAAAGTACTGTTATACATATATAACTAAGGAATAATCAAGAAACGTAATTACTTACGTAATATACACGAGGAAAAACAGTTGCAAGGAAATAAATATATATTAAATGTTTTGTGTTATCATACTATTGTACATTGTCATATTTATTACATACCACTGTTTTTACGTATGATAAATATCGCACACTCAGTTACCGGTGTAAGTGACAAAATGTAAGGGTTATTGTCGACTCTCTAATCTTGTAAAGTAAGTCACCGAAAAATTGTCTTTTCCGATGTTTCAGATTGAATTTGGTTCGCCGGTCTACCTTTTGGACATCTAACAATGTACACATTTCCTTACCTAATGTATGATGCATTTATTGTGAAAAAAAAGACAATCAAACAATTAATCATATGGAGTTTCTTGCGCCATACTACTTTTTTTTTTTTCTTCTTAATTTCCTGAAACATACAAAACGAATTGACGGTAGGGGAGTATAATACATTACTTCATATACTGCTACTTTAATCGCTTCTGTATAAGGATACATTGTAAATGTATAAGCCATGACATAAGATATGAAGAGTGTGTGTTAAAATTTGTTAAAGTAATTGTCATATTTTATTATTATTGGATAAAAAAACCTTATCTTGTTATGTTAACGTGAACAATATGTTACTAATTAACTAGTTCACGGTTACATGTGAATCTTTATAGATCTATACAGACAGATGTTAATGCCTCAACTCCATACTTGCTTTTATTATATCGTTATCCGGCCGGTATGAATGTCTAACAACGCGTGTGGTTTCAGACCGTCTAATGCCGGGTATATTTTTATTCGTTTCAACGTTATGGTTAATACACATTGTGTTGTCGCGTCAAGTTAATTGTGATTCACGCGAATCAGATTTTGACTCATACAGGCTTTTCGGTTGCTGGTGTCATCCCACTGGAGTTGAGGATAATTCTCGGATGACGTAATGGTTATGAGTATGTTCATATTTTTAATTACTTTTTTCACGTGGAGAGCCTTTGCTATTTCCTTAGTGATTTAATGTAAATAAATATGTCATTTTTAAAAATATACATAGATAATATATGATATTTTGTTCTAGATCTCAAGGAAAATAAATCCGGACAAAAAGTTTACTTGTTTAACTTTTATGTACAAAGGCGCAGCTTATTTTTGCAATAAAAATCTCTTCTAGCAGATTTGGTCTTGGACATATAGTTGGAAATAAAAACAGTGTACTCACAAAAAAAAGAGAGAAAAATAAATAAATACAGGACTATATTATTATTTACAAACACATGCATATATTAAATGATACATAAATTAGTTTTTTAAATAATACAAGAGTTCCCGTTTTTTTTCACGAATCAAAATTTGTGTGTAAAATTATATAGAAGTATTTGATGTACAATTAACGGAAATAGGAGACGAATGGAAGGAAATGACGTATTCTCCCGACCCCAAATAGAAATGGGACTGGTTATTAATGGCTAATAATGATAATGTTATGTACTAACATTTTAAACCTAAAGAGCAGCAACATATTTATGATCGGTAATTTGAATATGTTTGTTATATATTCACAGTGAGAATGTAATTCAACGTCACTATATATAATATACATACAAAATATAATATTGACTGTTAAAACAAGACGTTGAAGTTATTACAGCAATAAGCTAAAAGTAACTGTGTATCTTTTGTGAGACTACCACGACAGTTAATACTCAAAAACCTAATGTATTAAATGAATTCAATAATATCCTACTGAAATAAAATTATACCCCTCGTTATTTATGAGCATTATAGGAAAGTTTAAAATATAACATTTTTTTAAAGTTTGTACATTAATTGAGAGTTATCTCAAGGTCTTTCTAACCAAATATAACATCAAAATTTTCAAACCAGTGCTTGTCTACCTACAATCATTCCTGGTTTCAAGTGGTGATTTAAACTTTGAAGATAGAGCGCATTAGCTCAAAAAATGTCCATTCTACTCGATTAGAAGGAATACCACTCACTGGTAAAAACTCTTCTTATCCTCAAGTATCATCATCGTAGATGACTATGTTCTCTTGGTTCATTTCGATCGCGATGATATATTCTGATAATCCAGATGGCATCAGCTGTTCAGGATAGATGATAATGCCCTAAGATTTTATGAGCTCTATAATAGTCTCCTTCCGAAGTTCGATAAAATGCAATGCATGTGTATTAAATTATGAAAGATTTAAATGCAATGTCAAGGATACGGTACATCTGTACAATACACGCAGACCTGAAAACCAGCAGTTTGTGATACACGGAAACTGTTCCTCTGTTGGGTATCGAATGTATATGTATCCAGTATGCCCACGATGCAGTAGGTACTCTATAACAACTACGCATCGTGGCCTACAATGGCAAAGTCCACTGTGGAATAAAATAAAATAATTACTTTATTACACATTTATATATAAATAAAATATGTTTATACATATAAATGAATGTGCCATAATTAAAAACCCAAATCAAAATTTAATTATTATAAAATATATTTCATTATATAATATTATATATACCTAAAAAAATATATTTTATTTTAAACAAATCTAAAAAAAGTATGTTACCTAATTATAGAATTAAAAAAGGAAACCCTTAAAGATAATATCCGGTATCGTAAAGGTTGACAATACATCATGCCTTCGTTAGTATGCTGTTATTATAGCTTTTTAAAAAAAATGCCTATACCCTTAGATAATGGACGTATCATTATTTAAGATTAACATTTCGAAATATACATTAGGAGTTACTATGATTTTATTATTAAAATATATCCAGTAGCACAGAGTATACAGATATTGATCTATCTGATGTCCTCGTAAATTACGGCAACATCTGCTTCTTATAAGATATGATGCCGCAAAGTCCGAAATATCTACGCTTATCTATTTCCCCAATTCGTAGTATGCGTTTAATATTGAATAAGGTTCGAGTTATTTTTGAACTGCGAACTCAGGTACTCAGCGGCTAGTCATGATATTAGTTACACCTAAAATTCGAATGCACGTCAGTCTTCTTCATCATCATCATCTTATTTGCCTATCAATAATGTATGCAAAATAAATGAATAATGCATGTGAATAAATAAGACAAACATAAAAGTGATTTACAACTGGTGCGTTTTTACGCCCAATAGGCATAACGGTAAAATGTTAAGTACGATATACACATAAAATGAGATAATAAAGTGCAATAAAATACAGAGTTGCTTCAACAATTATCACGCCAGACGTGAACCGTATAACTGCTCATTGAATTAGTGCCAGTTGTCGCCCAATTGTGAGATTTGAGCAATAAATTAAGCCAGATGCTTGCCACCGTCATAAGGCGTAATTATATGAGTTGGTGTCGTTTATGTCAATATGTATAGTTAAAATTTATATGTATATACATGTATGTGACGAAAATACTAAAATATAATGTACCATTAAAATACACGTTTCAAATATACTTATATAATATAAAATGTGAGTAATCCTGTACGCCAGGTATACATCCTGGACGGTCAGCCTCGTACCGTTTCTGCTGACTGACCAATATTTCTAGGGAATAAATAGGATTCATGTCTAAATGAAAAATAAAGAGTTCACATAATTCATATACTTCATTTATTTCATATACTTTTAAGAACGCTAACACACCACAGTATGGTGTGTTAGCGTTCTTTTGCAAAATATCTTGTGTTAATGGGACACACTATATTGTTTAAGGATTTTTTATATCCTTTTATTAATACTAATAGTTGAGCACGTTGACACGTTATTTAAATAAAGTTCAAGTATTCGGCGGTAAATCACAAAACAAGGTTTAAAGGGTTTCAAAAGAAGTTTGAAAAAACTTTCTAAAATGATTACATAGCCATTACTATTCATATCGGATTCCTTCTGAATTTCTAAAATTACTTAATCTTTATTTAAAGGCTTTATTTACATACAGCGTTTTCCAAGTCAGTAGGTTAAAGTGTTTATGTCGTAGGCAGCAAGCGTGTTCGGGAGAAATGAGCCAAGATGTCTGACCCCAATATAAAGGTAATTAGGCAGTTATGAAAGGTCGGTAAAGTAAAGAAGAGGAAAAAGTAGATTACTGAGAAAATTTAAATATGTATGAAAAACTTAAACAGTTATTCACGAGGAATGGAAACATGGGAATGGGAGGCCTATACCCAGCAGGGGAGAGATACGGGCTGATTTGATTGATTGATTGATTGGAAACATGACAAAATATATTTATTATGCAACTGAGAAAGCTGGGTTATTGAGCGGGCATTCTTATATACTGTGAATACAAACAATTTTACTAAAAGAGGTATGACTCTTCAGCTCTCAATCAGCGAACTAGTCAATTTCGTCAATGGCTTTCTTAAGCAGATGCAATGGGTTTGCGATAAAATGAAATGAAGCAAATGCGACACGGGATTATTACAAAAACTCAAACCCGGTTGGACCAATATTGGCCGGGGCTTCGGGGTTCATACCTGTGTAGACGAGAGCCCTGACTAGGCCCTTTATTCGTCTTATATGTTTAAAAAAAATTAAATTCCCTTAAACAAACTATTTGTCAATATAAATTGTATTTCGTCATTGCCCTCATTTTATGGCTGTATTCTAAGAGGACGAAGATCGTTCTCTCAGAGTTTATTAGATACTTAACTGGTGGACGCTGGTGCGATCGTTTTGATCGACATTATTTACTGGTCCTAAATTCATAAATATTTAACATAGATTTTACGATTCCTACGTCAACAGGACTTAAGCAACACGGTATATAGTGTTTTATGCGTCTTCACTATAGATGTAATTATTACATTATTATATACTGAAAATATCGAAACTCGATCTGAGTCACGTATAAAATTTTTAACATTTTTGTAAAAAGTCAACGCTCTACTTTTTCACAGCGCAATGAAACGTATTTAGTTATTAAATTGACGCGAACGCTTGCGCTTGGATTTCAATATTCCTCCTCAAAGTCATGTTTCAACGTTCCTAAACGAAGCACAAGTACTAGATATGTCATGTAGACGCTATATTAACTTTGCGTCTCTTCTCTATGGACTTGTAAAAACTTACCGAGATCTCAATACGACAAATTCATCACCATTAGTGCTCGTACAGCAGCGTATGCTGCTTCAAAAATATGGAACAATACTCCGCGTTTTTTGCGCCATATTAATACGATATAGAGACTCAAGCTACAAATAAAAAATGTGTCATTTTTATTTTATTGTTTTATTATATTATATCTGATACAATATTTTGTGTCGCCTATTCGAATCGTTTCACTGCAGCATTATAACTGAGCTCGTCACTCTTATCAGTACAATAATATTTTAGGTAAAGTTTTATTATTGTAATATTTTCTATTGTTAGTACTGAATAATTTATAATCTATATATCTTTCTAATAGTAGCATGACACTGCATACTTCGTATTGTGAGTGCAAGACTATCCGATGACCTAATTATAGGTATACCTCGAATATTGTACAGAAAGTAAATGAGATTGATATCGATCTTGAAAAGAACACCATTACCAATAGATTTTAAGTCTACAAGAGCTATTGAGTTGTATTATTTTATTATTTCAATTAAAAAATATACTTTCTCTACGTTCAAGCTTGATGATAAACGTGCATACAGTACAGCTTATAAACACTGCGACCTATTTTAACTGGAGCAAAACGGTGGAATGTTTCTATATCACGAAATACTAATGGAGATATGCTTCTATTTAAAACTGGCACTCTGTTAGATCCAAGACTGAAGCCCAATATAAGTTTGGAAATCGATAGTTGCAGATAACTAAGGAACGTGTTTCATGGCAATTTGTGAGGGTGGCGTCAACTTGTCCCATTCATCGTATTTTGTTAATTAATTAATACATTTTATAAACCTGTAAGTGTACTGCCGATCTGTGATGGCGGCCTCAGAATATCTGTCACGTCATCTTATCCAAAGGACCATTTTAAAGGGCAACCGTAATTGGAATACTCGAAAAATACGAGGCGAAGTAAATGCGGACAAGTAATACCACTCCGCTTGATAAACGTGACGATTACGACGTCTTTTTCAAGAGAAAAATTCATATTTAAATTCAAATTCATTTATTTGAAGTTCGACCGCCATGGGAGTCTCATGTCATTCATAATTCAAAAGAATTTACTTGTGCTTCGTAAATGTCAATGGTCGTTTGAGTTGGAAATTAGCCATAAACCTTTTGTAATAAAAATTTACAACCATACGGAATAAGTATTCAATTGAAGCAATATTATTGTCATTATAGATTTTATGGGAAGATTATAGGAAATGCATACGATGCATGGATCGGGCTTTGTGCCAATCTATATATAGGAGACCAGTGCTTAACAGTGGACTCGTGGTATGAACTCTTATGACGTACGTACTACAGTCGTTTAATTCCATTTGACACTTATAAACGTGTACTTAAAAGACTATTAAATATGTTCAGAAAATAGTTTGAATATTGTTCAATGTAGGATTTGCATTCGGGACCGGATTCAGTAGAGCGGTGACCGACTTTCTAAGGTACCAAAGGCTTTAGCTTCAATAATAACTATTAGAGAAGGTGTGGACGATTCCATGAATTTTGAGAGGCGATAAAGTAAAAAGACCGGCAACGCATATGTGACTCCTCTGGTGTTGCGGATGTTCATGGGCGGCGGTGATCACTTACCATCAGGTGTTGGTTTGTTAACACAAACGTTTTTAGTATTTAGAATCAAATTAATAAAATATAGAATAAAATTGTGGTTTTAATCGATTCGTTACATCAATCTTTGGAAATATTATTCTGGAGCAAAAATAAGAAGAGAGATCTAAACGAAATATAATTTCCAGTGCATTATGAAATTTTTATTAAAATAGTAGGGGTTACAGGATCCAACTATATTGGAATTTTATACATTAAAGTTTGTTGGGATGTGAAAAATGTACGATAAAAAATTACACTTAATTTCCAATTACAAAATATCTCCCAAAATCACACAATTCTGACAGCGTATAATTTATTTTAAAAATTTGGTTTAAGAGTAACTAATCGCTAGTTAAAACAATGACAGTCGTGGGCAAAAGCTCTCTTATATAGAAGCTATATGGCAACGTATTAATTTAAAACTGAACTTTGTGTACGATAGTTTTAAAACCAGACTATTGTGATGGCCGTGCTACCTATGAGTATTCAAATTTCAAAACAAATTCGAACTATTAAAGATTTTACTAAGAATATTAGTACTTCCGGGTTCGTTCTTAAGAGCTTTGGATAAAAAACAATAAGAAAAAAGAAAAAGGAAAACTTTTGATACGATTCGCAAGCGATTGAGTGTAATTTGGTTCGTGTAGGGAAAATGGTTACGTAACTCAATGACGTTAAAAAATAAATGGAACCCATTTATTTAAAAGATAAATAAAATTAAATATTTTTGTGACATAGATATAAATTATGATAACCTTCATTGTACACATATGCACGAGAGAGATGACGCAAGGCCATCTCTCTTATCTCATGATAAGGTATCAATTTACTTTATTATAACAGATATTATCATGCTTTAATCCTATGAATCTTTGTTTGTTAATTCAGGTACATCTCTCATAAATGAATACGGTGTATTCGTAGCTATAGACACAATGAGAAGAATAAACAAGGAAGTATTACAGACGTACTAACTAAGTAGGAGGATTGACAGTAAAATAGTTCAATACGAATGATAGGGAGAAAGTATAATATATAGTGGGAGTATAAACGAACGCGCACGCGCGATAAACTGACCTGAGAGTGAGCTTAAAATTACACCGCCCTAAATTGGTGTCCCCGAATTGTTCACTAGGACTTTGTGAAGTCATAATGACCGAAGAGAAACAAGATGGCGCACAAGGTTTTGCAGAGTCATGCCGCATTAGAATACGGGTACTACTTTTCCTACCCTGACAAGCCAACACTATGGTTCGCCCAGCTGGAAGGACAATTTGGGTTGACTAACATCACAGTGGATACCATCAAACTCTACCACACTATCGCACAGCTGGAACCTCAATATGCTACGGAGGTTGAGGATATCATCACCGCGCCATCGGCAAACAACAGGTATGAGAAGTTATAAGCGGTACTTATGAAGGACCTGTCGGCTTCCCGAGAGCGTTAAAGCGTCGCTAGAGAAGCTGACAGAGTTGGCAGATAGAATACAGTACATCGTCACAACTCTTCAAGTGGTTGCTATATGAAGTGCAGTATCCCCAACCATGTGTCATCACTCACTCAGGAAGTGAAGGCGTTGTCAACTGAGGTCAGGGGGCTCCATGCGTCCCGATCAACCCAGCGGGACTGTTCAGTTAATCGTCGAGGACACCGTTCCTGCTCATCGAGATCCCAGTCTAGTTATCAAAAGTGGAAAAGATGCTACGTCTCATGTAAAGCAACGCTTTTTTTTTAGAGCTATTAGGGGGGAACAATTCCGTCATACATGATTTTTGCGTAACTTTAAACCGTTTACACAGGACACGCAACTAAAGCTCTCAAAAACATTTTTCTTTTCTCCCATTGGTCGTAGCATGATGTTCTATAGCTATAGTCTTCCTTGATGAATGGTCGGACAATCCAACAAAAAAATATTTTTTCAATTGAACCAGTAGTTCCTGATATTAGCGCGTTCAACCAAACAAAGTCTTCAGCTTTATTTCTGTTTAAAAAAATCGTAATAGTGACGAACTAGAACACAGCCCACTTGACGGTGAGCTGTGGGTGGCCATTACTCATAGATATCAATTTACACATTTATATTTAATCGGAAATCAGCGAGGAGAAATCTGAGGTGGTATTTTTACCTGTAACCGGTTTTCATCCCTAACATACATAACACAACCTTTTTTTATATATATTTTGATTTAACATGTATTCTTAATGAACGTGATTTTCGTTAGGGTCGATGCTTTCCTTTCGATGCCACGTTCATATTTTGTTCATAACGTGGAGTATCACTGTACGAGTTAACCTATTTGGGTACCAATAGATGGAACATCATTTAATATTGCGTACAATTAATACTCTGTACAAATCTGTCCATATGTTGCACGTGAAAGTATACGTTTTCGACCGACGCCGGAGTGCATGAGCTCTTGGTCTGAGAGCAACGTTCTGCACGCACCATTAACTTGGTTCCACACAGCGAACTTAGACATCGTGTAAAGAAAATATGGATGTTTTTACAAACCAATTTTTATTAGTTTTTATTATGATTCTACAAAACGAAACATAAACAAAACATACTTGATTTGTAACTTATACTACAATTTGCTAAATTAAATACATAATTTATTTATTTTATGGGGAATGCGTATTACGTTAACGTCAAAACAAAGGCTGTCACACTTTTTCCGGAAATATAGACCAGAGAATATAAGTAATAACACAGAGAGTGTGAAATGACGGTATTTAAGTTTAAATTTTAATAAATTACGAAGTTTGGTTTGTTATGCGCGATAGTTTTAAACATGTAAAGAGTTTTTTTTTACTATAGGCATGTACAAAAAAAAGTCAACATACTCGACGCAGTTATGGATGATAAAACCGATAATTCCGAATATATTAGATATTGTAATCCAGTTTCTGCTATCGAGGTATTACATCTCAGTTCTCAGAGATGGCGAAGCATGTACCCTTGAATCTTTGATCAGGATGCAAGTTTCAAGGTAGTCGGTTAGTTTCACGAAAAAAGTTATTTATATTCTTCTTATCGCATTATGTCTATGTAGTCGTCAACGGTATAAATCATATTCATGCATAAGGAAATTAATTAAACGAAGACGAAGTCCAAACAAAGATAACGCATAGTACTAAATAGTATTACTATCTGTAGTAAATTTGCAGAAACAAATAATGGCATCAGGCCGCGTATAATATGCGATTAGATTCCACTTAGATCTAACTATATTCAACGTCTTAGCTAAACTTTACTTCACTGGGGAATAACTCCTCCACAAATTGCAACATTGTCCACAGACTCTGAGAGTCTGTATACATCGACTGCAAACTTGCATAGATCATTACTGCATCTGGGGTCGTCCATTCTTTTGTTATGGGAAAAATGTTTTGGTTCAAGTCACACTTAAAAATACAATGTATCTTTATAAAATATCCTTTCGGCTAGAAAACCTCAGAGCGTTCTGAGACCATCCTGATTGGTCCCAATGACCGGAGAATTAGACAGGAGTATTTCTTAACTTTATTCTTTAAGCCCAGAAATACCGGACTGATCTAGGTTTGCTGATACAATATTCTTCTTGAACTAGAAAATGTTATCGTGATCGTTACAATTCCGTGCCGTGATAAATAAGAAAACTATTAAATTCACATAATAATTTAAAATATAAATAATGTTAATACATATATTCTCTTTGTGGTATTTACCTAACAACACCGTCACTTTTCAATAAAATGTCAGTAGCATTATAGGAGCGCGGTCATTCTCACAATCACAAAGGCACTCAATCGCCCTTTCTAGCCACGTCCAGTAGAACGAATATCGGACGAAATTACAAATAGAATACCCGCGAAACTAGGTCATTAAAACACAGTACAAAATCTATAATTTGTTATTAACATTAATCACGTTTTCATATGTAGATCATCTCATCTCACACCAGTGTCAATCTTTTTTTAATTAACTTGCAAAAGATATTAAAAAAAAATCACGTCATAATAGTCACCTTAACATCTCTTCGTTGCTTAAAAATACATTAGCAGCCTTGATTTTTTTTAAATAACAAAGCTAGACAACACAAATTTGGCGGGTCTTTTGTTAACGATTTTTTTTTCTACGAACGACGTGCAAGGAAACAGGCCAGCTTCGTTTATTGCGTGGGAACTAAGCTTTATTAAAAAAAAAATATAGCGTCATTTTGCCATAATGATGCGCCAAGCTCGAAAATTTTAAAACAAAGAGAACGTAAAGATTAAAGCTGCTAGTCTCGAAAGCTATGAGTGTTTAAAATTTTAATCCATTTGGTAGGTCCAAGTGAAATTTATGTTTTATCCATCGGAGAAACAGAGAAGAGAAATACACTTTAATGTTCTTAATATTTTGGAAAAAAAAGTATTAGGAAGAATAGTGGGTTGTTTTCGCCAATTATGATCACTCTTTAGAAGTTGTAGTGAAAATCAGAAAGAATATCTTTATCATGCTTTCATATTCATCTTCTTAACTCATTATTAATTCACAGCTGTGCAAAGAGATCGAATATGTGAATACACAAGAAATTATATCATAATTATTTCAATTGGCAAAAGTTTAATCACAATCTGTGATTGACAAAATTTTAGTTATATAACATTTTAAAACATTACTTCGAATTATTTAATAATCTATAAGAAATTTATAGCAGAGAGAAATGAATCGAAATATAGCCTCTTACACAAATAAGGTAAACGTTAATAAGACGAATATCTTTTTAGGAAGAATGTTGCATCCGCCTTTGCCCTCTTGTACTAAGCAGCTGCACGTTTAACCAGTTATGAAACACCTGACGTCAAGTTTTCGTTTCCTCACTGTGTTCTCTAGTCACAATTCTGTAAATGTGTTCCAAGTGGTATTCAAGTTAATGCTTGTGAAATACGACAGGCTGCAAGCCTCGCCTAATATGGATCTGTATAGAACTTTATACAACAGTCCCACTATTATTATCTGATATACGCTAATGCTCACAGCTGTCTTTACCGTTTTGTATACATTAGAAAGGGACCCAATATTCCGTATAATTATACATACCACATTCGTTACATTCTTGATCTTAAAATATTGACCAATAGTTTAAGTATTTTTAAGAGTACAATTTAGATAACATTGGTATATAATCGGATGCAAAAGATAATATTGAATAGTTATGAATCAAAATGTTTTTTATGTGAAGAGAAAATCGCGTTAGGTTAAAGTATTTTTAAAAAGTTACAATGAAAGAGGTCTCGAAGCGAAGTATATTGATGGAAATGCGTTTTTATTTATTTATTTATTTACTGTAATTAATGTTTTTATATTAAACATTCCTACAATATACAGTTGTATAGTTGTATACATTGTTTATATGTTCACAATAATTATTTTTGTAATGGTTATCTCTTTTATATTTTTAAAAGATATGACCTAAAAAACTGCTTTTGCACTGTTAAGTGTGTAATCTAACCGCTACCACCATTAATATATGAATCGTTACTAAATAACTATCATAAAATAAAACAAAACCATTTGAATTCATTAAAGTGGAGGAATAAATTAGGTTTTTCTATTATATTTTTGTGACAAACGAGCACGACCTTGACCCATAATAATGTAGGTGTACATCGATTCTCAACGAGGACTCAAGATACACACGCTGGGTTACCCCTGAAGTTTGAGATGTCTTCCTACCCCAACGGACTCCGGGACCCTACACTCACCATACTAAACGTGGGAGCGCAATGATGCCAGATCGCGCTGACAGTGAAGGCATGGTCCATCCCGAGCCGGTCCATTGTTAGTGCGGTTCAAAAAAATTCTGTCACGAACAAATAATCTGTGGCATCATCATCAGCTTTCGCCAGCGGTCTTTTAGGACCGATACGACTTAGGGACATTCAATAAGAGCCAACTCCTTCCTTAAAGGCCGGCAACGCATCATCGACTCTTCCGGTGTTGCGGATGTCTATGGGCGGCGGTAATCAGTAATCATTAAAGATCAATCATCAATTAGATTTTTAAACAATAAATATCGACCCATATATGCATATAACGTAATAATAAGCCCTTCGTTGTTTGTCATTGTTTACTAAAAAGGTATGACGCGAAGTTTGGAAAGGATACCTGACAATATGGCGTAACACCTACAACATCCTACGATTCGGGTCGAGGCGTGGGCGGCGAAATAATATTACCTGTTTCATTAGTCTTGAAATTTACACAATGTCGCTTATAGTCGTTTTAGGGTAATACCGAATTACGACATCGATTACGCGATATATTATCAATGTTTAATAAACATAAGATTGAATAACTTGTTTAGTCTCTAGACCTGCATTTGGTTAAGACATTATGGTGATAATGCCATTCAAAATTCAGTTATTGATTGTATTGTTTATGTTGCTTTATCTTGCTAAAAGTTTTTCCTTATAGATTTATAAGGTAAGTATGGAATGGCTGTAGTAGGAATAGGTTGATGATGATTGCAGGGACGCACAGGATATTTATCAGGATGGCCATCCTTATTAGACATCGCTAATTTACGTTCTTATTTAATTAAATTTGAACGCAAAAAGATTAGTTTCCAGGCCAATAACTATTTGATTCGAATATTTTGTACTGGCAAGACTTTAGTTGGTCGTTAAAACTATCGAAAAGCTGGGAGGTAGAAAAAGGTCGGTTGAACATTCTGACTCGAGCTGTTGGACGAGAAGGGTGTGTGAGAATAAAGTTGTGTACCATTACCTGGATTTTCTACAGTACTACACCTAGGCATCCTGAAAGTCTAATTTTAGTCCATAGTATCAGTATCAGATTATTGATATAAGTTATCGCCGTGGTTTATATGAAGTATAGTATTTATGACGGAGGATGACATTTTATAAGACCACATATAGTTTGATAATTTAAGCGATAACTTTCAAACCGATATGATGCTCTTACAGGATCACATTGCAATGGCAAACGGATCGCATCCGCGTGCCCTTTATCTACAGTACGTATCGAATGCTTATCGCCCAGATAGGCGTCTGCCCGAGTCACGTTTCGAGATAACTCCCGAAGCGTGAGTGCACAACGTAGCCAATATTTATCGAAGCCTGAAAGTGAACATTTGAAATCGTTTATATGTAGCACATGTATCTAAAATATTTTAAATGACACTATTATTTATTTATTTATTGGAAAACAAAACACTTATTCTTCCATAACAATACTTTTAAAAATATAGCACAGAATAACACAGCCGAATTAAAGTTTCCACAGATTAGTACAAATTGAAACAGACAACATGTAGTCACAAAAAGTAAATAAATAAACAATGTTATAGCTTATTTATAAAAACTATATTTATTTGTGTCTATGTGCTATTATATATATCACTGCACATACTACTGCCTTGTATAAATGCCCATTAAACATAGCCTTTTTGCAGGAATATGATTATTTCTTTTAAAGTATTTATAGTAAATTCTTGTTAGCATTGAATATACAGAATTTTTATCGTTGTTAATATTGTGTGCATTAGTTTTTTTTAAAGGCTGATGGCAACTGTGGGCTTTTACATCTTCACCGGGCTGAAAGGTGGCCGAGCGCTTCGGTCACTCAGCCGAGTCCTTTATTAACAGGTAACGAGCACAAAGGTTCACGAGATTGAGCCTCGACTTGAATCGTTACCCTGGGGTGCATTAACTTTAAACAAAGGAGAATGCCGAGTTCGACGCCAAGGAACAAACAATGTGATTGATTTAAGCATATCTGGAGAATCAATCCGTCCTCTTAGAATATCATAAAGCAATAAGGTATAACCTTTCTTTTCTCAAATGTTATTAAATTGTGGTATATACAACCATTAACATTAATTAAGATATTTTATGAAACGATATTGTATTCTCTAATTCGGTCTTTTTAAATTTTTATTTACTTTTAATGAATACGAGTGAAAACATTTCAAATTCTGGGTATATCAAAGAGAATTGATGGATTGTTTTAGAAATAATTAAATGTAAGTATATATGTACCACGACTAGTGGAGATAATTTCATTGTTGATACCAACAAGCGAAATAGACGCTTAACAGCACCAGAAATCCGCGTTGAAGTAAACAAAACCCGAGTTAAACCTTTATCATTAACTATATATATAGTAAAACGGCGACTGAGAGAAGCGAAGTTGTATGGTCGCGTTGCCGTTTGAAATCCCCGAAATGTTAAGACCGCAATACAAGATAAAACGTATGCAGTGTGCTCTTGCCCATCGAGATTGGACTGAAGATTTTAAAAAAGTGTTTTGGACCGATGAATCCATATTTGAACTATTCGGACGCAGTGCCCAAGAAAAGATGATTGTGTAGTCCCAACAATCAAGCCAAGGAACTGGCGATTTGATTAAAATTGAAGGAATTTTGAAAAAGGAACAGTACAAAAACATCTTAGAACAAAATGCCGTTTCTTCCGGGATGCAATTAATTGGAGATGGATTCATTTTCCAAGTTAATGATCCAAAGCATAGCTCAAAATGATGTAGAGGATATTTAAAAGAGACTGAGGCACAAGGGGTCTTAAAAAATATGGTTTGGCTCCTCAGAGCCCGGAACTCAATCCCATTGAACTTTTGTGGGAAGAGCTTGATAGGAACGTCCGTAATCGTATATATATATATGTATTATTTATATACATTTGTGTAAAGGAAAATTATTACTATACTTGTAAACTCTGGGTCAATTTCGATCACTCCGACGTCTGCTGGGTATTGCGCGGGATATATTTTAGTGCAGTAAGCGTTCGCGTACTCACTCACTCCTCTATGGTCCCTTCTATCTAAGTACAATTTGTGATGTACAAATATTGTTCCTTGACTAGCAATCAAACCCATGACCAATAACGCATAAAAAAAAATCAAGTTCTCTGACCACTACGAGCAGCATACGTAGCAATATTTCAAATGTAATCTCCTATTGGATTTCTAGTTGTAAGCTTGAACGGGATTATATTGTGACAATCTAAGCATATATTTGAAGTCTTTGGATCACTGCCGTTATTGGCTTTTAAATCATAAACCAATTTCAAGGGATTACCTTTAAGCTTAGTTGAATTTAAGATAAATTCTAGTTAGCTTTTTCCTATAAATGAATCTATTAAACGGAGTGCAATAAAAATAAATCGTAGCAGTATTATAAATGTTTATTAGATCGTTTTTTTAATGGGACAACAAAAGAGCTTGTTTTCATGGCTGATGGCCACTAGTCCTAGGGCTTTTACAGCTTCACCGGTATGGATGTTGGCCGAGCGTTTATGGAACTCAGACGAGACCCTTATTCATGGGTAACTAGTAGAAGGGTTCCCGAGAGGGAGCCTCGGTTTGGACAGTGTGCGAAAGCGACTCTCTAGCTGCAGAATGAATGGGTCAACTCGACAGGGTAGGACCACGTTCTCACAGTATATCAGCGTGAAACAGTAGCATACATTCTGCAATGTTTCGTCTGGTGAGTGTAGGCATCCGGAGACCTTTATTACTGGTAACGAGGCATTGCATTTCAATCCTTAATGGCATTATCACCATTAGCATTACGATTCCTTGTCAAGGATGAATGTGGATATCATGGCAGGCAAGAAACATTTGCCATCAGGTGAACCGTGTGCTCGTTTGTTACTATGAACGTAATAAAAAAAGCAGGCTACGTCACGAAACCTTCCTTGTCCGTGGCAAATCGACACATGAAATTTCCATTATTAATTTGATTGGTTTTTTTGACACTAAGCCAGCAATGACTATTTTGTAGCATATCCTGCAAACAGAAAGTAGCCGTGTTCATCACATGAAATTCCAATACTGAAGTTGAATAATAACGTACACGATTTCATACTATGATCTCGCTCAGCAATTGAAAGCTACATTGCACCCAAAGCATGCAATGTGAGTAATTCATTTCACACGCGAGTTCTATGCGAGCCTTTTGATTGGATGATTGTCCCATGCATCGGCACGCGGGGCGGAGGTAAGCCCACAATTACGCAGCCGATGCTCCGGGAGCGAGGAGCGAAGGTTGCGGTTAACCAAATTGAATGATTAGATCCTTCTCGTTTTATATACTTCATAATAAATCATGGGTATATGATTTCTGTTTTCATTTAAACAATATAATAATGATGATTTTGTAAGACATTATCAGTATCATATTGTATAGGGGGTGACAAACGAGCACACTGTTCACGTGATGGTAGGCGATTCCTTCTTGACAGGTGTCATCCTTCTTACATCCTGGATATAGAATTATAATGCAAATGCGTTTTCAACCATGAGGGTTAAAATGAAATTCCTCTAAATACTCTAAATAGTTATAAGATTTTCCGGATACACTCACTTCAAGACGAAAATTTTACACTGGTATTCTGAAGTTCCTTCAATGGAAGAAGCGAACAATTCATGCTGCAGCTAGAAACATACTGCAAACTGTTCTACCATTTCTCAAAGTTGCATAGGTCGTCACTATATCTAATGAGACTACATCCTACTGTGTAATTGCCAATACGAGGTTCCCATTCAAAAACCTTTGTTGCCTATCGGTTATCGGCTCTACGAGCGATATAGCTTTAGATTAGTTTACTAATCCTATAAGCACCGTTGGTCACCTTTGTTGTACTGCGTTTATACCTACATATATGTATATCTATATATATATATATATATATAAGCACAAATCAAGAGTATATAATTAATGGAATATTCCGAAGTAATGAGTCCTCTTGTTTTCATGTATGTAACAACACAAAACAACTGAGTGGTCTTGTTTACTTCGTCTTATATTTTTTTTTAAATATTAAGTGTGGTAAACAAGCACACAGTTCTTCCGACGGGAAGTCAGGACTGTGGCCCGTCACATGGAAATCCATGGTCAACAAAGACTAACAAGATACACATGCGTTGTCATCTCTGAGGACTAATATGGAGTGTCTCATCACCGGCAACTGGGTCCCCGGATCCCTACCATCATCGTACGAAACACAGCAGCGTTATGCTGCTATTTCACGCTGGTATTCAATAAGGGCGTGGTCGTACTGGCCTAGCAATAATGTTGCAGCTAGAATCCACCTGATGTGGCTTGGTTGATTAGCCAGCATCCATCAGATATAATAAGTACTGTGCGACGTCCAGAAGTTGGGCGAAACAAAATGTCAATATGTTTGGACAAATATTTGCCACGGCTGAATCTATATTAGAAATCGGGATTAGGTACCCAGTCAGGTCTGAACGTCCGGCTATCGGTGATAAAAGTACCAGTTCGAAATGGAGTGTTTTTCTATAATGTTAAGTTGGACAAAGGAGTACACAGTTCAGTTGCCGGTAAGTGATTCCTGTAGCCCACGTCAAACACATGCCTCGATAAAATCAAAACAAGCTTTATTCATATAGGTTTATACAAAAAAAAATTGAATCGTCAACATAGCTAATGGGACCATCGTTTCGGAAGGTAGCTGGTTAGCGTGAAGAAACGGCACGAAATTAGACTTGTTTTTTTTTTGAATAATAAGTTACAAAAGGTTCAAGAGTTGTCCAGCATTGAGCCCAGAGCGCAAAGCTTAATTCCAAGCATATTTGTCAGACAAATATCCTGACAAAGACTGAAAAAGAAGTAGGATTTTAAGAATCATAATGCAGATACGTTGTCACATCTGAGGAATAAGATGGAATGGCTCATCAACAGTAATAATGTTTGGATAATTTATTTCACAGGACGAAGCGTTAAACAAATATTTTACACCAGTCTTGTAGATGACGTCATATTCTGGTCGAATTTACCTAGTTAACTGTGGCGTGACTGTACCACTTGTACGTTTTTGTTTGTCTCTGAGTTAAACAGAACACTGCTTGTTGGGACACTCACTGGATGATCTAGAATAATAGGCAAATAAAGACAACATCGATTAATAAATGATTATGGTGGTTACATAACACACCCTTACAGAATACCAGCGTAAAATAGCTGCATAACGCTACTGTATGTTTCGTTTGGTGAGTGTAGGTTTCGAGTGACCCTAATTATTGCTGCCTAGGCATTCGATCTCAGTCCGCAGGGGTAACAACGCATCTGCAAGATGGTTGCTTATCGGAGGCATTGCTGATTGTGCAGCTAAACACCAATCCAAAATACCAACGCGAAAGTCCAGAATGTAATAGCTGTTTCGTTTGGTGAGTGTGGGGATCCAATTACAGGTCCAAGGCATTCCATCTCGGTCCTCAGAGATAACAAGTGTATCTTATTGTGGGTACATGTCATGTGCCTCAGATCACATATCATCAGTAGAAATGTGTGCTCATTTGTCACCCCTAATGTGATAAATAAAATGTTTAATTATTTTTAGGTACTTGATAATTTCTTAAATATGTACTATACACAAAATGTTACTAAAGTCAAAATGGTGAAAGAGGAAGCAGGATGTAGAATTTAAGGAGCATTCAATGCTCCCTTAAAATATAAAATGAAAATGAAAATATAAAGGTCATATTTCTACTTTCATCATTGTAAATAACAGCAAAAAAAATTATAAAAGAATTAGTAAACTTCAAAAAATTGCTTTTAAGAGCAACCATAAATTGAAGTTCTACTAAGTGACAATTATCAGTAGTATAGTCATAAAATACTGGCCCAAATATATGAGATGGAAGGTTGTAACCTTGTCACCTTTAGCAATCTGCTATATCTCAGTGTGGTTCAAGTGATATTGTGCATATGGTACAATGAACACCCTTTATCCATATATACTCTCATACTATAAATAAGTTATTACCACGATTACTTGCTTTATGTCTATAATTTTCCTGTAAACATGTCGTTCATCATTTTAATTACATTTCAAATATTCAATATTTACCATCTTTTTGCTAACAGTAACCCATTTTTATATAGAACTCATGGAGAATTATGAGCAAATAAATTGAGACGAGAGTACCGGAGCAACTAATGTTTTTTTTTTCTAAATACTGATCTAATCTA
The DNA here is from genome assembly GCA_029286865.1 of Teinopalpus imperialis. Taxonomy (NCBI): domain Eukaryota; kingdom Metazoa; phylum Arthropoda; class Insecta; order Lepidoptera; family Papilionidae; genus Teinopalpus; species Teinopalpus imperialis. The sequence goes on along the minus strand of JAGSMU010000009.1, from coordinate 1,029,932 downwards.
ATTCTGAAGATATATATTTTGTATATTGACTGCTCAATATAATGAAAAGTGATGAACTTGTGAGTACTCTTTGCCACCTTGGTTAAGATATTACTCCAATTTTTTCATACGTTGCAATCATGTGCCCCGGGTTTTGAATATCTAGTAATAGAAACATGGATCCTGGTTTTTAATCCCAATAGTACATGGTGGTAATGGTATCAGTGGTAATGATGCTGTGAATTATCTTTTTCCTAAAACTGGTATCTTTGTTAAGTCTTATAGAAGATTATAGAAGATACAGAAAAGCGATTCAAAAAAGAGCCTTTACAAAAGATAATGTAATGCTAAAACTAAATAATGTTAGGCACTAGGTGTCACCACAGCATAAATTAGTAAGCAGAACATCACAATGATATTTGTATAATGGTTATTGCTTCTTCACTTAACATTAGAATGAGTGAAAAAATACTCTCAGCTTTATCTTAACAGTTTGATATCAGAAATATGATAACATTAAATACTGATACGGATAACATCCTTTGAAATGGCTCTACTTCAGACTTTTTTTTATCTCTGATATGGGGTATATGTTTGTGTTCATAACTTTTGATATATGTAATTGACATTTCCTGTTTCTGCCTTATCATTGAAATGAATGAATGAAAAGTTAGTTAGTTAGTTTTATATTTATATTGAAATTTTAAGGGCTAAAAAAACCTACAATAGCTGTAAGTCTAGCATAGCTAACCCTATTATTACCATAATTATTACATTTAACTTTAATTGTTATTTATTTTCTTATATAGTTAGTTGAAACTAAGAGAGAAAATACTCGATAAGTTTGGTTCTTACTCCAAAAGTTGCTGTTAAATAATAATACCATAAATAAATATATAATAACACTTATTACATATTTATTTATGTAGTAGACAATGGAAAAAAAAAATTATATCTATAATAATTACTTTTATTCCTAATCATTTAATTGTTTAATGTTAATATGATATGAATGCTGTAATAAGTAATATGCATTAATAATTTTAATGTATAGCACATTTAATAATGTATAAATCAAGCAATCATCTATACAATTCTGTATAAAACAAATGATAAAATATGTTCATTGATTTATTTAATTACTGCTGTTTAACTTGACTAAAATATTAAATATATATCCTAATATAAATAATGTTATATACATATAAACAAAACAGAAACCAGAATAAATGCAATATTGTACATACAGTGGAGTTTTATTAAAACAATTTCATCAAGTACTTATGGGAAAAAACAATATACTATGACTAAGCTTTTAATATTTTTCTTATGCAGGTAGGTTAAATTTAAAACCTGTCTGAGCAAATGAAAAGTCGAGATTTATTAAACTACGAAACTAACTATAAATCCTACGCAAGCAACTAAACGTGACTCACCCGTTGCAATTCTAAGGAGTGTTGGTAACATCTTAGCAGCTTATCCACCAAGGGTTTGACAGCGCGCCAGGCTCGTTCTTGAGTTATGCGCGAAGGATCTGCTATAGCTTCTCGAATCTCCTTCCCAGCTCCTTTATAACATTGTATTTCTTCCAAAATTTTTTCTGAATCCAAAAGAACTCGTTGCACCTCTTCGAAAACATCGCGCTCGGTATCTGTGGGTGCAGCGTTCTCGAAATCCAAAAAAATGTCGTATCGAGGCGACGAACAACAGTTCGAATCGTCACGTGCCAAAAGACTCAACAATTTTCCCATTTTATAGAATTAAAAAATAATTTATTTATTGTATTATAAATAACTTCTTGACAGCATAAAAAGCATCGCCTATTTAATTCATGTATGAATGAATACTAAAAATTGATATAAAACACTATCACTAATAAAATAATAATGAAAATATATTCAATTGTTCAATAATATTGTTATTTAAATTTGTATAAACCGTAAAAGTGAAACACTTGCACGGATTAACCTGACAGTAACGTCTCTTGCCCCACCAACTGATTGTGTGGGAACACAGTCACAGATAGCTATATAAATTATTGACGGATTGCGGAACGCCTGTAATATACAGATAATAAAATTATACGATGCATAATAATCGGACATTGTGATGTATCGATACATCGATGCACCTGAGTTATTTAGTACGAGTCTTCAAAAGTAATTTACATAATACTTAGGCAAGATTCTGGTCATGTTAGTGCTGGTAGCCTATACGGCTCTTACAGCTTCATCTGATTCAAGGCTAGTTAGTGGAAGTTTCTTACTTACTATAAAGATACTCACTATCCGGGCGTCTTACTGCGCAACACTCTTTGCCATCAATGTTCTATCTGTCTAAGAATTCTCCAGAGTGTAATGTGTGTAAATTTTTAAACGAAATTAGTATTACATTTTACATATGAAATCCCAGAACTAATAAAAAAGAAAATTCATTTTAATTGTTTTTATTAAATAAATAAAAAAAGTTAATTCCGTAGATTTAAATAAATAAATAACTCATTTAATCAATCCAGCATTTGTAAAGGTACATGGGTAACAACTTAAAGGTACGTAGAAAAAATAAAATAAAAGGTATATCTTATAAATTAAACATATACTAGTACTTATAATCTAAAATATATTCTAAAACATTGCGATGCCGGATCGATAGGGTTTCAGTTCAGCATTGTGTTGGCATAAGCCAACACAGGTATTCTGCTGGCACCTATTAAATGACTTCCTATCTAACTATGACAATTATAAATTGGTTCATAACGTATTGAAATAGATTCTAAAATGACTAAAAGAAATAAAGTTTTAAATACAACAGACGCTAAGTAGAAAGTCTTTTAATTTTTTTCGGAATGTGCCTTTGACTTTAAAACTCTAATCGGTGGTGCAATATTATTCCAACACTTTGCCGCTGCATATCTGATACTTCCTCTAAAGGCAGCTGACGTGTGCTTATGTGTTGCGAGTTTTTGGTCTTGCTTTGTTGTTTTGTTTGGTTTGGATGAAAATGTTATGAATTTTAGTCCTATTACTTTTTTAACATAGTTTTCCGTTATCACTGCGATATTATTATAAAATATTATATGATAATAAATTATACTTCAAGTTTCAAAACATTACAAGATTAATATGCAAAAAATGAAAGTAGTTTAGGTCTGATTCATTAGTAAGTTAAGTTGAAATATGGTTTATATTAATATAAATAAATGTAAACTATTTTTCATATAAATATATATATTACATAAATAGGGTAACATTTTAACCCGGCGAGCGTTAGTCATTTTCATGGACGCTAATATGGATCTGGATCATAGAGAAGATCCCTAGAGACTCCCTATAACGTTTACAATTTTTTTACGGATTATTGATGCTGTTAGCCCGAAGGCTTTTACAACTACAACTGCATATAAAGGTGGCCGAGGGTTCAGGGTGCTCAGCCGAGTCTTTTGTTACATCTCGGCTTGGACTGTTATCCAGATCAGGAATTAACGACCTTTTCGTAAGATATTAATGGAATTCGCAATCTTTTTTCCACGATTAGGATTCCACGTTTTTAATAAAAATTAAAAATATTGTGTTAGCTGTTTGCAAATAAGTATCTAGTTATTTTTTAATAAACGATCTTTTAAAAAGCACATAGATAATCGACCTTTCACTGAAGCGACGACCTAAGTAAGTTGGCGGGAACGTTCGATTCTGGGACTTTAGTTTCTGAGTAATCTTTGCTGGACAGTAGATTAGTATCCTGAGACAATTAGGACTCAGTCCTAATTATCTCAGGATAATGATAATATATGAATTGTAGTTCAAAATTAATGTAGATTAAGTATTAATTCTTGATAAAATATTATGTTGTGAATCGCTTCCCATCTAATATATATTCTTCAAATCTTCAGGTGCAACATGTTCACATTCATTGGTCAATAATGTTAATATTTCATTTACTAATGGTGGTATAGTGTTATGACTGCCTGCATGAACTTAAAGAAAAAGTAAGTAATTTATATTAATAATAATAAAACATACATTTAAATTTTAAAAAATTAAAGCAAAAGAAATAACTATCAGGTCAATTACATAATACTTACAGTGGTATGTCGGAGTTTAGAGTATAAATGCTTATTAATTTTAATAGTTAATTCTACAACATCGAAATGTTGGCCTCTACACCTTTGTTTTGCAGCCATCAAATGAACTATATTTTACGGTTGCATGACAGCGGCGCTTTAATATTCTGTACCGACTGTATGGAGCAGTGGTATATGATTGCATTCGGCTCATTCAAATTCAACATCATAAATATTACTGATGAATTTGAAATCACTCCTTGAATAAAGGACACATTTTCTTCGAATAATGTTATTTGCAAGATCAGTAACTTATAATCTGTGGTTAAGATGCGAGGAGCTTCTCTTCAATTCATATTTCGTATATTCCTCCTACCATTAAATAATGACATTATTTCGTGTGCATCATGTAAGAACCAAACTAGGCGTGTCCATGCTTACTGGTACAATAAATAATATTTAATTTAAAGTTAGTTAAAAATATAATATATATTTTTTATAATTTCACTCAATTGTTTGCTAAAATACACAACGAAATGACGAAAATATGATGTGACAAGAAATGCAAGCGTGAATAGAATTTTTTTTCTTTTACTTAAACTTTTACTAAAACTTTTATTTTGAAGCAACCTTTCCAATATATATAATAACTACCTTCATACCAAGATAGGTAGTTATTTAATTATATATAAAAAAATATATTGCGAAACGGTGGCCAGGCTATATATATTTTAAAATTGGAGCGAACGAAAATGTGTAACAGAATGGTTTTATGTGTACTATCTGGTACATTAGAGGAGGACGTAGAATAGATTTGCGCGCTTAGAGCCTGTCGGTGGTCAATAGGCTATTAACTTCTTTAGTACACGGAATAAAATCCAGCACAAAATTCCATGAATCAGGAGCAGAAGGTCGACATAGGTCTAAAAGTTGAACTGGCAGTTGGCATGTTTCCTGTTACAATCATATGGTGGAGGAAAAAGGCCGTGTGCAGGTTGGTAGGACTGTAAACGGTTACATGGGCACCCTCTATAGAACGACGACGTTCTTACGACTTAACGATGGGTCCAAAACCAAAAAATCAAGACGGATAATAGTATTATTAAGATAACTACCTATTTATAAAAGTGCAAATAAAATTCACTGCGTTATAGTTCATTTTCATGGTATAACAAAAATTCGTATTGGTTGATATTCGGAGCAAAGAGAAGAGTTAGTTGAAGGTACTTTGATGTGGATTAATAAATTCATAAGATTTCAGGCATTATTTATTTATCATAATGAGTGTATAACATCGACACATTGCCATTAAACACACGTATGTAATTTACAAATAAAATTTAGTCTTTCTATTTACAGATGTTATCTCATTATATAGGTGCCTAGGATCTAATAAGTACAATGAGAAATAGTTATATTCTTGCAATTCTTAACGCAAAAATTTAAAACAAACAGTGGAAAGGACATCTTGGCTTTCTTTTTATTTTTGATTATAAATTACTTAGTAATTTAATTAATTTTTTGATCACGGAGATAAATGCTATCTTCATCACTCTAATTAAATTTAACGCGTGCCACTAGATAAAAAAACGATTTTTTTTTCACTTATTTAATATTAATATATTATCATTTTTCAAATAGACATTTAGTGCTTTCGCAATTCACAGACCATTTGAAAAAAATTTTACAACCATAACCAACAAAAAAATAAATAATTGAACCTGATCATTCAAACATATGATTAAAGTAGAATATTCAAGCCCCTGTATAAAATTTTACCTACAGATTAATAGACAAAAGTGGACAGAGCAAGATTTTAAATTATTAGATTTTATATAAAACAATTACTACTTCAAATAAGAAAAGATAATCTATGAAACTTACCAATATCTTAATAATCGTATATTTTTAAAGATCAGTCTAACATTCGATAAAAATTTACAACTTTAATTTCTAACGTTTCATACTGATTAAGGCTATCGCTATTTTATATGAAAAAGTCGGAGGTGCATTCCGCTTATTCCAGTAATTACTAAACTCGAATGCATTCTGTAAAAAAATCGTAATTTTGTTTTTAAAAGAACGGTGTTTACATTTTTATTAAAATGATTATTATAAAAAATAAATTAACAAATATAAAAGTTATTATTATGTAAAAGTAAAATAAAATATTAGAAGACTTAACATTAATGCTTTTAAATTGTTGCTGTAAAGTAATAAATTTTTTCATTTTAATACAGGATAAGGTTCTATTTTAGGTAGTGCAAACTTGATCGACGTAAAATATCTTGGTTTATTCAAATGATACTATTAATTTAACTATAACGTTTGAAATAATGAAATAATAATAATTTAACAATATCGCAACAATAATCGTAATACAATTACAAAGATGTAAGAGTTTGAAGACATTCTTCATACCAGTACAGTGTAATAAAAGTATTCTAATGGAGAAAAGGGAAATAGACCAATACTTGTAAAGATACTAGGCTAAATAATAATATATTTGTCTTTTTGATCTTTTAAATTTATAGACTCTTGTAATGGTTCGTATATGATATTTCTTAGCGAATATAGGGTGCGTTTAAAGTACCCTAATATCTTATTTAAATAAATTTTATGGAACAATGAATTTGTTAAAAATTAGTTAAAGAATATCAATTTTACAAAGACACAGGATTGACTATACATAGTAAAGGAAAAAATAATTTCTTACGATTGTGTAGTACGTAGTACAACCCCATTCATGACACAACTATCAATTATAATAACTAATACAAGTAACATCTACGATATCTACATTTGCTAAATTGTAGTCTTACTTATTTTGGTGTAAAGATCCGTCTTAATTCTATGTAATTCAAAATGCTGCCACATTGTTTTTCCTCCAATGAAGCTCATAGTCACTCTGCATATAAGTAAGAACTTTAGGCGAGTTATCACACTTTTCAGAAGTCAACAGTTTTTATTTTTTAGTTTTAATCCTGTCAAGGTAATTATTGATACAGACTTCTGGTTATCAGTTAACGTTAAAGAACAAATAGAATATTTCTCAAAGTGAGGTACGGTGATTCCATGCTCTAATTTTGTTGTTGTAAGGAAATAAATGCAATGAAATAAAATAATATAATTATAAGAAAATGTTTTGGGGCTGCACCCAAAGTCAACGAAAGTACGGTTTTAAATGAAAAAACTTGTAGAAATTTAGGCCATTAATGCAAGAAAACTTAGTATAACATGTTTTGAAATGGATCGGCAATGCTAAAAGTACAAGTACATAAGTTGGTAGTAATAATTGCAGTCAACGAAAAATAGTTGTATACATACATAATGACTTTGACCACTAATCAGATAGTGATTGAGTCGTAGGTTCATTATATAACTGAGTGGTTCAACAAGTGTAAGTAGAAGCATCCAATAAGTAAAATCTGTTATTCTGTCCGAATTTCTAGACTACCCTACGGACTTCAAACAGCACACGATTGACTTCATATCTTTTTTTCTCGAATTGATCAAAGTTGTCTAATGAGGCGCCTTAAGTTATAAAGAACAAGTGAAGTAATAAAGAATTGTAATTGACTGAATTTAGATTAATTTAAACTGATACGGAACTTGGTAATTAAACAGTATCTACAGCAGCGATAATTTTTAGATTTAAAACTTTAAGGAAATTAAGATGATACAGTAAATAATTGATAACACGCGAAAAATTATTAAATATAATATTTTAAACGGATAGAAAATTATTTAAAGATCAGAGCTTATCGGAAGTATTTAAGTGCGGAAACTAAGAGGAACTTTTCAATAAACAAGTCCGAGTCCAAGGCGGCGATGTGAGCAGCGCGACCCACGAGGGCACTCGCTGTATGCGGCAGTGCATGCTGCACGTCGTAACGCACCACCGAAACCGTGGACGCCCGGGATGCTAATGGTGATACCATATTATGTACCTGAAAATAGAGAACACAGAATGCAATCTTTGAAGTATTATGACATATGTATTGGAGAAATTTAGTTACTAAAATATATGAACGACTTCGTACATACTGTTACGTATTTGTTACTATCTATTGGCCTGTTATATGTTGACATTATTAACACCTTAATCACCTCATCTGGCAGATTGTTTGGCTGTAAGACTATCAGATTTGCTATTATCTCATTGCCACATTCTACAGTCAGAAGACAATTGTTTTCTTAAAAGCATAATAACAACGTTAATCAATTTGGCTGCCTTGTTGTTAAGTACGGCTTACTCTCCCAAGAAGAGCTAGTTTTGCTGCCACATTCATGGCAATGCATTGCAGCGAACAAGTGGAACAAATAGTTGGTTGTAGTAAATGTTCTATACAAAATGATTTAAACTCACCATTTCTCTATAAGCCTGACCCAACAATGAGGTATCTTTTGCAGCAGCTTTACAAAGCTCCAGTCGTGCGGAATGTAATGGAACATATCTATCCTGTCCAGAGCCGCACAGAAGAATATGTTTAAATTGATGTAATTGGCTTCTCTCACTTAGACGGTAAAGAAAAGAGCGACGGGGGTCAGATGCATCCCGCAATGATAACTGCAGGAGTGAACCTGACTTTTTCCACTTTTGCATAAACCACATACCTGTAATAGTTGTATTTGTGATATTAGTACAAATTTTTAATTGCACTATAAATATAATATAGTAGTGTGTTTTAAAAATTTAGACTGTATAATTGAAAAAAAAATGTTGTGTCCTGATGTTCAAACATTATTATTGCTACAGAAATAATTACGGGCGTTAATGACATATTTTGAAAACGTAATTATTTTTAATCGTATATAACGTTCTTTTTTATATTTTGTCCACGTGAAATCATATAGAGTCAAAAATACTGTTATCTAAAAAAAATACATTAAACAGAGACATATAGATTACATAACATTACAACATAGATCTGAACTTTAAGATTCAATTTAAACGACAACGATGTTTCTTACAGTACTATCTGCTTTGGGTTTTCCACATGTATAACTTATCTTAGTCAAAAAGTACATCATATAGATTTCTGTCTTTATTCCTCGCCTGGCTTAAGGATATTAATGGATAGATTTCGCTTAAAATATTTATTGTAAATTAATTAAAATTTCTAGATTTCTTATTATAGAGGAGCAAGTTAACTTGTTAACCATAATATCATATGCTCCTTTATGAGTATCGCCATGGCACACAATACATATTTCAGATGGTGATTCCTGTCACCCATTTTAATCCACAATAGGTCCTGAGGAAGAAGTATGGAAAACCTTGTCACCAGTAACAAGGTACTATTTGTAGTAATTGCACACATAAATGCTTTTCCTTTTTAAAATATCTAATATAAAAATTATTTATTTCTTACCAGCATTAACTAGACCGCTAGAATTGTATAATGTGCCCAGATGTGGACCACTCAGCGAGAGAAACGTGTGTAGTTTGCCTAAATATGGCTTAATTTGCGGTCTTGCGAGTGCAGATCTAATAATAATAGTGCCTAAGGAATGACCTACGAAGCTTATTCTAGCTGGTTCGCTAGAATTTTGAATATGCGTTATAATTTCTTGTACGAGTCTGCAAAATGAGATAAAACGTTATAATTACGTGACATAATGATATTTTAAAATCTATATCATTCTAAAGTATTTTTTTTTATAAAACGAGGTATTGCTGATTTGTACTATTTTACACATTTTCATTTTTGGATATTTATAAAATTGTATAGAATAATTGAAAAAATCATTTGCGTACCTGTCAGTCATGGTATCAAAGTCAGAGAAAGTATCGCCTTGATTCCTTTCAGACATTAGAAAATCTAGTCTAGCTCCTGGTAGACCTAACTCTAAATATGTTTTCACCAGGCGTAGATCTGCGGCGTTACCATCCAATCCGTGCACGCAAATTATAAGATGCAAACCTAGAATTTAATTTAAATAATTTTATTAACGATGTATAATGTAATTACCGTACAAAATAAACAGTACAATGAAACGCGTGTCATAATATTTCTTACCCTCTGGATTGAACATACGATATTCATCACTAATGTGAAAGTAAGGCAGGGAATTTTCTACGGGCGGAAAATCTGAATATATAGCTCCTGGATATTTAACACTTTGCCTAAACTCTTCTCTACATTTCACAAATAAACGTTCTGACTCTGCCAGTCCAAATATACTGACTAGGTTACTTTCACGTTGCTCTGAAAATATAATGAAAATTAATTAATAAATTTGATTAGAAATAGAATTATTAGAAAAACGTTTGTCGAACATTTTTTTGTCTTTAATGTTAATTGTGTTATGTGCAATAATAATACGCTGCATATATATATGTCGTTTACCTTTGTTATTTCCATTTTCATTCCTAGAAGCAAGTTCTCCAGTGCTTTGACTTTTGTTAAGCGTGCTTGCTGTTGTTGTTGTTGTCGAATTAACTGATTGATGAGGCCTTAATTTTCGCCTTTCTATAATTCCTGGTGTGTCAACAGTGCATTGGTTAGTAAAAGTTATAAGCAGAAGCAAGACGCACTAAACAAGTGTGGTTTTGAATTCCTTACCTTCACACACGTGATATAAGGGATTGTCTAATTGTAGAGTAGAAGGTTGAGTTGCTTGTTTTCTTGGTGTTTTAGAGGGAGTTGAGGATTTACTACTTTGTCGACTTAATATTGGTGACTTCGATGGTGGATCCTGGAAATTTAAGTAAAATGTTTTAATTTGTTTAATGTCAACACATTAACATTTTTATTCGATGCATATACCTTAAAAGCATCAGGTGGTGGCGGAGCATCTCTAAATTGCTGTGGTGGCGGTAAATGCTCATATTCATTTTCAGCGCCAAAATGACTTAAATCTATTTCAGATTTAGCCTTGTTTGGAATTTTTGATGCTGTAACAGCAGATGTTTGAGATGTCTTTTTTGTACGACTTTGATATGAGCGATCTACTGTTAAACTTCGTATTTCTGCCGCCAATAGTTTTTCCGTATATTCTATTCTATCCTTCAATTTAGTTTTGATCATAGTATTTGATTTCGCTGGCAATTGTTGCACTTTGGGTGTTATTTCTTTACGTATATATGGATGTAGATCGTCTCCGATTGTGTGGGATTTTTTTACGTTAGATTCATTAGAAGAACTTGGAATAGTACTGAATGGTTTGGCTTGTATTCCGCTGAATGAGTTATGTCTCTGATTTATTTTGCCTCTGTTAGGTTCAGAGTATGGCTTAAAACAGCTGGCTGTACAAGTATCGGAATTACAACTTGTATCTATGGCGTTATTATGCATTATTTTATTATATTCACATTGGCTGTCCGTGCAAATAGAATCACTACAAATAGTACATTCTTCACAAACTTCCTTATCACAACATTCTATCTTCTCATTAGAACTTTGCGAAGTTTTCACAGCAAGTTTTAGTAGCCGTTCGCGCAATTGTTCGCCATTTAAAACGGTTCTTTTAACGTCACTTACTTTTTCACCTGCTTGATTTTGACATTCGGATACTGTGTCGTAAATTTTATTAGAAATTTTAGAAGCTGGTGACTTATTCGGAGGCGCATAGTTCTGATTTAATTGACAACTACCGTTATCAGGTGAAGATGGTCCGGAGCTTCGACCACTTGAAACCCAGCCGCTTTGTTCACTTAAACTAGATGTTGAATCACTACTTCCTTTATCTTCTTTGCCCAAAAAGCTTTCAGGGGGTAAGATTTTAAAGTCCTTATCTGCTATATCTAATGGAGGCGATTCAAAAGCAGGAGGAGGAGGAGCTAAATTAGGTAATGATTCTGATCCGAAAGTGTTGTTAAGATTAGGTTCATCCAATACTGAAGCAGCGCTTCGACAGTGTCGTAATTCTGCTCCATGATCAAGACTGAAAGGAACGCTGGATGATGATTCTAATCTTCTAAGTTCAAAAGGTATACTCTCGTTACTGGAGGAAGATGCTGCTTCCGACATTAATTGAGTCATTTTTTCTGAGGCTTTATGTTTTGTGCGTTTCTCAGCCTTCCCACTAGATCTACCACTTTTTGGTGTTGTCGCACCGGATTTTGGTGTAATTCTTCCTGATTTGGGCGTTAATATGCCTGATCTCGGAGTCATTCTACCAGTTTTAGGAGTCACTCTTCCAGACCGAGGCGTTGCTCTATCAGATTTTGGTGTACTTCGGTCTGATTTTGATGTATGTCTGTCAGATTTACTATCGCGTGATCTTATAGAATGATGACTGCTGAGTGAATCACGACTTGAGTTTATTTTAGTGCCTTCTCTAGCACTGGTGTTTAACTTTGATTCTTTGGATCGACTCTTTTTGTGTTTGATCGATGGCATAGTGGAATGTGGGGTGGATGGTGGGGTTTTCGAAAAGGTTGATTTGGAAGTGCCATCGCTGCTCCTATCTAAAGTCATAACAAATCCACTGTCATCACTGCTTTTACTAGATTTCTTCTGGTAATTTTGAATTAGACTGCCTGTGTTAAAGTCATAGCTCCAATCTCCTTTCTGAAGATAATAATTTAATTCATGTCTCAGTTGATTACGGGCTGCTTCGATATCAATTTGTTGTTGTTGTTGGCTATCTACGTTTTGATGAAATACGTGTGTAGAGTTAGATCTATGAAAATGCTTATTCGATACTAAATTACTTTGATCAGTTACTTGAGTTTTTCCACTAACTGGTGGATAAGAATTACGTGGAGGCAACATAGGACGGGGCAAATTTACTCTATAACCTCTTTGAAATTCTAAAGGATTACGAATAATATTATTAACTTGCAAATTACCCTGATTACCGAAAGCGTAACCATAAACTTGATTAGGGTTACAATTTATACTTCCATCGTATTTATATCCTATATTATGGAAAACTTCATTGTTCATTCCGTGCAAATTAATATTTAGATTACACGGATTTTTGTATTTCTCTCTGAATTCGTTGATATTTCGTCTATAATCATCGCCTTTAGATCCGCAGCGAGTTGTTGTATTTGTTGGATAGGTAGTTGTCGTTACACTTCGTGGCAGTGTAGTGGGTTTCACTTGTTGAGGTTGTTGTTGGTATGGTTTAGGGTAATTTACTGATGTGTTAGAACTATTTCGCACATTCTTAGACAGCATTTGTACACTTAGAGGTGTCATTTGCGAAACCCTCAATTGGTCTAAGGATTTGCTGTGTCTCGCTGGTAATGTACTTACACCGCTCGTAATTTCATGCTTCTGATTGAATACTTCTTTCAGATCTACTTTATCTTTTCCTGGTCTTGAAACGTTCGAATTACTTTTCGTAGTATTAATGTCTAACAAAGTCGATGCTGAATACCTTGACAATTGTTGTCCTTGTTGGATAGGACATGAAGAAAAAGCATTGTTGGGAGGCAGTTGAATTTCACTTATTTGATTATTTTGTACGATGTATCTGTTTCGACCTGTTAGTTCCAATTGCTTATTGTGTGGTTTACTCATTTCAACTACGTTTTGTTTACCCAATGTCCTTTTAGGAGAACCGTGCGTTGGTTTTTGTGGGGCCAAAGTCAAAGTGGCTTGCACGATATTTGATGCACTAGTTTTAGGAGCATTGAACTGTGGTTCTAGAACATCCATTATCGTCTTGGGTAAAGTTAATGTAACTCTAGAAGCTTCAGAAGAAGGCCTTCTCGAATCCATGATTGAGCTTACACTACAGGCACAGTCTTCACTTGCAGGTTCCGAACACAAGAACGGATCTGTAAATTGAATTAAACCAATTTTAAATTATATATAGTGTCACGTCATGCTTAGTAGTTTCAATGTTGCTTATTTTGGAAATACATACCACTGCCCGATTTATTCGCATTTGTATTTAAAAATGAGCGTCGTCTAGCGAATTCCTCTGTATCTTGATACCTGCGGAAAATTAAGCAATAATAATGAGTATCATGATTTAGATTAATAAATATTTTAATTGTGGTTAACACTCGCTGGTATTAAAAAAAAATATATTAATTAAGTGCCCGTAGCGGATAGTCGTTCTGAACAGTTCGTCTAAGTTTTGAAAGTTTCAGTCTGGACTCTATTCGGTGAATTTATTTATGTGGTTTCAGCTTTGTTATTAATATCAATAGAAATTATGAATACTTCTAAAACATTTCGTTAAAAAAATATCTCACCTATCCTCAAATATAACAGGCATGATGTGAGGGTCTCCATCCAGGGCTATGCAGTGCACTGGCAGCGGTGGCAGCAGCGCAAGGTAGCGGGAGCGACGCGCGGCTTCACCCACGCTCTGATACGACTGATAGTTGCTGTCATAGCAACCTGCCAGCGAATGGCGTGGGTTGTCCAGCACAAAGAAACACTCCGAAAAACGTTTGATGCTAGTGGAAAATTAAACATATGTATTTTTAGTGCGCTAGTAACTTAACATGTTAGAACTAACAGGGATGAAGAGACTTGAAGGATTAACAGCTGTCTGTTGTCAAAGTCATTTTTGTGTTAACAGTTTCTACTGGATATAAAATTGGTTTAAATAATATATGAAGCATTTCTAAATTTTACATGTAAATTTTATGGAGAATAAATCTGTTAATTAGTAAAAACTCAAACGGAATCTGTCCAACTGAATAAGTGAGGAGTAAGTGAACATACGTAAGAACAGAAACGCCGGATGACGGTACAATGTAAGAGTTTTCACTTCAATTTTTCGTCAAGATTTCTAGATGAAGAAGAGTTTCAATATTTACACCGGTGTGATGAAGCCAAAAATAACGTTTGTATTACTTCTTTTTACCATTTTTTTAAAATAATTGGAATGAAAACGTGTTTAAGTTGAACACAATTCACCTGATGGTAAGCTATGACCGCGGCTCATAACATCGCATCCATCATCCATCCTAAACAAAGCATGCTAAACAAGATGCACATGTGTTGCTGCTCCCAAAGACTGAGATGAAATGCCACAGTACCTGTGTTGGGTCGACAGATTCCCACATCATACGAAACATAGGAGCTTTATTACCCATTCATACTAATATCTCGTGTCAAATACTAGAAATAAACATTATTATTTTCCCGTTTATAATGGTCAGCACTCATTCGTTGCTTAGCATAGGTTTTCCTTGCATACTGCCATGGGGCACGATCCTGTACCACTTGTAGTCCGGTTTCCTCTTCATACCTTCATTGGCTTTTATTACTGTCATCACACCCAAATTGGCTTCACTCATACATTCAAGTGCTTGAGCTACTTACATCTTTCGACTTCTCGCAAACTTAGGTCGTCGCTTAATATTGTGTTAATTTGTCCTACACTGCATTTGCCAAATACCTGTTATTTAAATACAGTAATAACTTTTACCGTAACGCATGGTGTACAGCAGCTAGGGCATGATGAACATGCGGTCGATCTGATGTGTGGTGTAAAAAGGCTCGCCATCGCAGTGTGACCTCAGCACAAAGCCGGGCTATGTCATGAGCTGCCCCCATTGCCCACTCCTCTTCAGAGCCTGCCTCCGGCTTCTAAATGAAGGATGATGCCGATTTTTTATTTGTCAATTAATGATGAAAATGTTTTATCTGATTTGGATCACAACGATATCTTTCTAGTTATTATCAGATATTTTGTTCCTCTAATATCAATAGAATACTGTCATAGAATAGTGAGAATTTTACTTTTAGAACATAAGTTTCGAGATTTAGAGTTATATAATACATTTAGAGAAGATTCCATATTTAGGATTCATACATTACTTGTTAGTTTTTCTGTTGTCTATGCTGATACGTTTACGACTTAAAAAAAATATCTGATTAAATGCGATTTTTGTGTTCAATTTGTCTACTGTCTACATCGATTGGAATAAAAATATGCCTGACCTTTCTTTTAATTATTATAAAAACATTGGGGAAAGAATCAATCTATAGAAAAATCTTTTTAACCTGTCTTTTATATTTTTATTCTAGTCTCTATGTTCTAGTCTGAAGAACGCAATAATTTATTGCACATTTTAAATTAGAATGAAGTGTAGGCAACTACAGCAGGGTCGTCGCTATAAGCCTTAAAAATATCTAAAATAAATAGATAAAATATTTTTTTAATATTATATTTTTCTATTGAAATCTGCTGTTGATTTCCTCAAAAACGAGAAGAACAAACTTACTTTGCTATTATCGCTAAGATCCTTTATCCTCTGCGCAACTTCTCCAACAATGGAATTGGAAGATGATTCCTCTGGAGTGAGCAGTACACCCGTGGAGCCACACACTACAAGTGCGCTTTGTAATCCTTCCAAAGATCCCAGGAGAATACCGCATACTTCAGCGTGGACTTGTCTGAAATAGATACAAAAATGAATAAAATACCACGTTTACCCATATTGATACAAGGAAAACGTTTAGAATTTTAAATTTGATCTTTAGGTTTTAAACAAATGATGTCTATAGACACATGCAAAGACACTATATAATCATCTTCGAAAATCTGTACCATGACATCTACATTCTTGTCAAGGAATCATAATGAAGACGAAAAACTAAGAAATATTATGCTGCCATTTTGCGCTGGTATTCTGTGAGGGCGTGGTCCTACCCCGGTGGTGTTACCAATTCATTCTGTAGCTAGAAAAACTGCGATGTAGCTCTATCACTCTCAAAAATGTGTCACAGATATTCTATATATCCAGACCCAGAAATGTACATTTTATTCGTCAGGAAAATATTTGCCTAGAATGTAACTAGATATGATGAGTCCATAAACACCTACATTTATTCTCCACAATGATTCAATATGCGTAGACTTTTCACTCGACCACCCGGTCGGTGAAGCTTAAAGCTAGCTGCTATAACTTTTACATACGTAGTACCTATGTCAACGTTTCCGTTGGATCATTGTGTTTGTACTTCAAAAAGAAAGTCAATTCAATCGTCTTCAATCAATAATAATCTTAGTGCGTCATTTCATCATTGACTTCTTCGCCACTTAAGAGCAAAGAGTTGGAGCGTGGCGAAGAATTACATAATAAGAGCTGGTGACTTTGGTAATACTAACGGAACCTAAATAATAGGACAAGACACAGCGCCACCACACGACTTATAACAAAATATAGTTTTACCTTGCGTGTGCTATCTTGCTAGAATTGCCGCCTGCGCATTTCCCGCTCGACCCAAACAGAATGTTCTCGAAGCTGCCTGATGCATTGAAGTTTGAACCTGCGCTTTTCATCAATTTCCCCCACTGTTTACTTGACCGCGGTGTACTGAAAATTCCCGAAATAACGGAGTACATCTATTCACTATTATCCCATACGTGTGATTGCCAATTAAACTTTATAAAGAGCTTTTATATAAAATGATTGCGGAATATTTCTAAAGAAATTTAATGCGTTTAATTGAGACTAGAAATTAAAGTAGATGCACTATTTCCTACTCTGTCTACTTACCAACTCTGCACATAATGCATGATGCTTTTTCTTCGTAGCAGCATGCAAGAAATTCAAAACTATTTTATAACCTCTATTTTATATTCGTTGTTATAGATATTTTAAAATTATAGTAATTATTTCGCGCTCTAAACACGACTTTTACAACTCATGAAATTTTTGGACCAACTCTTTGTATTACAAAGATTATAAATATCATTATCATTTTAGTAAAAGGGAAAAACATGTTAATCACGTATGTGTATTTAGGGCTGCCTATAAACGAGTATACAGTAAACTTCATCTGTATCTTTGTTATTAGTAATAGGGTCTCGGTTTCCTGATGTTATTATAATAACATGTAGTTTAAATATATTTTTACTCTAGATATATACTTCCACAAGTTAACCACTCCACTAATTAACATAAGGCGGGGTGCCTGTTAGATTGAATTTAGGAACGATTATACTGTCAAACCATTGTAACAGTTGGTAAAAGCAGTATCTGCTATCCAATATTACTTAAATATATTATTCCTTGTCGCTTCCTAAGACAAAATATAATTACCGTCGCCAATCTCGAGCTATGAGGTGTAACACGAGGACAGTGTAATTATTTGATAGGCTCATCGTTCGAGTATTTATCAACGTTTATCTCGGTTGGTTTAAAGATAGTTTAACATTATCTTTGTTTTTAACATAGAAATATTAACCACTGGTAGTTTCGGAAATTGTCGGTCTCCAATACGCAATCCAATATATTACACAATACAAATCTTAGTGGTCATGTTAAGAGTAAGTAAGATCTGTTAAAGATTTTTCTTTTATACATTGTATTAGATGATCTGTTTTAATTATAGCTTTTATATAACGCTGATAAGTATAAACTAATAAGTTTCTATTTATCAGCGTTTCATACAACGTACTATCGTTTCAATATGTTTAGACTTTAAATTGTAACTAATAAACATATTCATATATCTTCGTTCAAAAGAACAGAACAGATTAGATTAGATTAAGTAAAGTGTCTTAAATATAATAATAAAACTTATCCTGGTATGAGTAATGAGTATGAGTTATGAGTAAGGTTTTCTTTAAAATGTAAATTTTATATTGAATATGCAACTCACTTGATATAAGGCTGATGCAAAGCAACCAAACTCGCATGAATAGTGATGGAGACAGCCGACAGGTGGAAATAGTCGAATAGAACAGGTAGGTGGTAATGCAGGCCCTGGGAAGGTTGAAAATGTAGTTTGAGGACGCGACAGGATACTGGCGCCAGGGTACTGGACTGGGCGCCTTCGCTGCACCATAGTTCTACGCCTAAACTCCATTCCGTCCGTTCTAGAGACTCCTTGAGGTTGCGGCTGTCGACTAAAAAATCAAAAAAGTTTATTTATGATGAGATTAAGTGCATAAACATAAACATAAACTACTTTTAAGTGTGGTAGACACGTAGTATAACCACGTTGTACTCGTAGATTGTATCTCTTTGCAGCATGAAAGGCTGCACTAGTGAAGGCTCGCGTCCTCACAGAATACTCCCTGTTTTCATATGATGAGTGTCTACATTGGATCTCAATCCGAGGATCTATATCTCTATTTATTAAACGTAACGAGGTATTCAATCACAGTTCTCACCGGTAATAACGAACGTGTATCTTGAATTTTCGTTGAGGATTGTCCATAGTCCGTAGTCATTATTTTCTATCGGGTGAACTATGTGCTCGTATATTACCTCAATTAGAAAAAAGAAACAACATGGTAGATGCAGTTAAAGCTAAAACCCACTCCTATAGTGGGTATTAGGAGACTGCTTCCGAAAATGAAGACAGACGATAGTACTAATGACACCTTTGATGATGGGACGGAAAAAAAATTGATCCTGATTAAAAAAATCATATTTTTAAAACGTATTATTAGCATTATTTACGCTCCATCATCTTAGTACAGCTAAATGAAACGATAGTTTCATAAAAAATACATTATATTACTAAAAAAAACAAGCAATGAAACACAAATTCAAAAACAGCTGATGCTCGGATCAACGAACGTTTCAAGAAAATATCAGAGAG
The DNA here is from genome assembly GCA_029286865.1 of Teinopalpus imperialis. Lineage (NCBI taxonomy): Eukaryota > Metazoa > Arthropoda > Insecta > Lepidoptera > Papilionidae > Teinopalpus > Teinopalpus imperialis. The sequence continues at coordinate 1,010,411 of JAGSMU010000009.1, read as the reverse complement.
AATATGTCTTATATATGTTAACACAGAATAAGTCTTACCTAACAAATGAGCTCTAAACTGCACGATGTCCCGCAGTGTGACCTCTTCATTCCTGTACATGATCTGAAAAGCTCTGGAAGCGGCCAGGCCGCCAAGAGACGAGTTGGCCGTTGGCCTCCCGGACCTGCCCGTGCCATTGCCGCTCGACACCGATGTCTCGATGTGCACAGGAACCTTGGGCGATACGCGGAGGCCCACTCGTATTTGGTAAAGCCTACAAAAGAGAAAATCATTTATAAGGAAATAAGCTTTTAATATAAGGTACACGGTGGACATGATCAGTGATTTATTTTTTTTAAACTTTCAAAGCAAGCGCTTGACCACGATCCCATCTGATGTTAGGCGGAAATGCAGTCCTGGGTGGTAAGGCGCACAGTAGGTAGCTCAGTAAATGCCTATTCACTCTATTCTTGAAAACACCCATATTGTAAACGGAGGAAAGACAGACGCGGGCAAACAATTATGATCTTTATCCGGACGCATTGACCCATCTGCATTACCACTCATTGTGTTCTTAAAGCTTGACTCTCCGAACTTTTACTTGGACTTTTTGAGTTATATACTATATGTCGATTAATGAGTCTATCGGCGTACCTCTACTGAGCACATATCTTATTGAAACAGTGAATGGATTCATTTTTTGAGCAGCCAGTGAATGCGAGCATGTTCCAAATAGAACAGAATACAATATTAGATAAGTAAAAACCTGGCTGCTTAATATTACTATTTTAAAATTAGTGTAAATTTTATTTTTATAAATTCAGTATTTCGAATGAAAACCCGTTTAATTTTAGATTAAGTAATAATATATTTAAAACATGGAAAATTCAAAATAGATTGAATCCTAAATTTATGATGATTTTTAATAAATATATATATGTACATAATGGACCACGCCCTCACAGAATACCAGCGTGAAATATTAGCATAACGCTGCTGTGTTTCGTCTGGTGAGTGAAGGGATCCGGGGCCTTTATTACTGATGACGAGGCATTCCATCTCAGTCCTTAAAGGTGACAACGCATCTACATTATGATTCCTTGTCAAGGATGAATGTAGATGTCATAGGTAGCAGGAATCACTTAACATCAGGTGAAATGTGTGCTCGTTTGTAACTCTCAATGTAATAAAAAAAATACTAATTAAATAAATTATTTGTTTTTAAAAGCTGTGTGTTGCATAGACTTGTGATAAGTTGCAATTGATAACCAAGACTTCGTTAAAAGTTAATTCCTTGATGAGCTGTGGTAGCTCAGTCTAGATTTTGTTGATGTTTATGCTGTTAGGCTATGCGGCTCTTACAGCTTTATCGAAAATAGGGCTCACGGAGCAGAGTGGTCCGTGAGCTGGCTGAGTGGTAGCTCAATGTTCACGTGTTCGCTACTAAAGTCGGGGTACGCAAGCAAACGGAGTTCGATGCATGGTGCCAGCACCAAAGAAATTTGTAATTGCAATTTCAATAATGATTAAATCACGTGCTGGGTGTAAAATTTTACTTGTCAGATGAAAAATAATGCATTATGTGAACTATTTAAATTTCAAAGAATTTTTGTAACTTAGATTGTTTAATAACACTCTACCAAAATGCGGGCCGTGAAGTAAAGTGGCAATGACCTCAAAAATAATTGTGACGAATATATTATTGTTTGATATTAACTAACGTCAGACTCGTCAAAATGTCTTCCCATTAGATAGACGCATGAAGTTAAATGTGCCGCTGACAACCTTGTAGTGTAGTAAATATTTTGAGTCAATTGTTTCATAATATACTTTATTAGCTCGTTTGCCTATGCTTTTACAGCCTTCTAGCAGTCAATTTCTTTGGGAAGGATTTGTCATTTGTCTCTGCGTTGACGGCCTTTTAGCAACCAATTATTTTGGGAGGTTTCTCTCCAGCAGTGAACAGAATGTTGATTATAATTTTACCCAACATTTATTGAAAGATGATCCGAAATCCGAAACGGATGAAAAAATTATGTACTATTAAAAATAATTAATTATTGACGAGCGAAATTCTCAGACCGATGACCTGATGTTTTTATTTTGCACATGCCATCACTAAGTCTAAACATCTATATACAGTCTACACGTCGTAAAGTTCATCGCTCTGCGTCACGTGTATCCCGTCAGGTAATTACAATTTCTCGTTTATAAATAAATGTATGAATTTCAAAGGAAAATCGAGAAGCTACTTCGGAATTTTCCTGTAATTATATCCTTGTCTACCTTTCATGACGAAGAATATTGAATTGCGTATTTATGTATTGAACATTTGTAGGTAATTAAGTAATCAAAAATTTGTGAAGGGATGACTTCATTTTAAGGGCCTCATGAGAACGGACCGAAATTGTTTAAATGTATAAATTGAAAGCTTCTAGAGGAATATGTTTTGGTTTAGGCACTTTGTTCTGTTATTCGTTTTTAAATGACTGAACTTTATTGTCAAGTTTATAATAAAATAAAGGAACCTACAGATGTAAAATATAGTTAATTATGCGCCATTGTATTATTATGTTCCAATTCCTGTTAAATTCAAATCAATATTTAAAATATTGAATAATTTACAATTGAAATTAGGAGTAGTAGATGTGTTGTCATCCCTAGGACTAAGATGGAATACCACATCGCACAGTACTAAGGTTGCCACGATTGTTTCACACCAGACGAAACACAGTAGCGCTGCTATTTTGCGTCTGCGCCATGGCTCTACGATGTTTTATTTCTTAGTCTAGTTAAGAGAGATTTAATAGTGTAATAGATATATTTTAATACAATAATTTCTTTGCGTAGTATTTAAAAAATACATCAGAACAAACAAAAAATTTCCATGGTGATAAAACTATGGAATATATTTGTTTGTTCTGTCTATTATTGGACTACATGGAACTATTTTTTAAGTCAAACAATAATTACAATAACCTGATAAATGAAATTATCATACTGAATTGTATTTAATATCCGTCATATATTTATCTAATTATGTATTAAGTAATGTTAGAAAATAATAGGTAATCACCTATTATTTGTACATACAAAAATCACAAGAAATTATGCAGAATTTCTACCAAAATTATATTAGTTTAAAAAACCATATTAAATGGCTAGTTAGTATAAGTATCACCGTATGGTCATGTGTGCCTGTGTGTGTAAGGTGAATAATCTTTGCATTCATTTGTAAACTTTATCGAATGGACTTGATTGAAAAAATACAGTTACCAGCGGATCTGCCACACGAACTTTCCGATGGCTTGATTTAATGGCTTTGCGAAGACATGTTTTATCTTTTCTTTACATCATTTACTGTATTTACCACGAAGAGTCTTTTCCGTATCAGAGATCTCCAACACTGAATATGTATCACGAACTGATTTTACTTACAGGCCTTCCAGAAAAGAGCCTACTCTTTTCGGTCGGAACTCCTCTGGATTGTAGATGTTCATAAACAAAAATGTATGTTAGCTAAAAATGCGGTTTGGGGTACCATTTAATATTAACAAGAATAAGTTTCGCAAGAACAGATTTTTAAAATCCACGAAGTTTTCCTTCTTAATCTTCCAGCTTTAATACACTCCTTTACACGGTAGTTTCAGGTAAGTTACAGTACGCAGCCGTTTGAGATAAATAACTCTAAAGCGTCGGCAATCCAAGAACGAAGCGTGAGTCTTTAATGATCCTTTCAGTGCTCGACGGTTTTTAAACTTTTGAAACCGGTCTTTTTTCTTACGCACTCCGTAATGAAGGCAATATAAATTAAGTGTTACTTATAAAAGTATTAACATAACATTTTTTTTCTATTACTTCTACGATGGTATGTTTTACGAATGAATGCTAAATGGGAATGTTAATTCTTTTGTAGAATGTCATGTATTGCAATTCAGTTATAGGGATCATTAAATTAAATAAAATCACAGTTTTAATGAATTAGGTTTTGGTTATGTTTAGGTTAGGTTTAGGTTTTTTTGTGCTTAATATTATTTCAATTGCACTTTTAGTTATATTAATAATAAACAATACTAATACTTCTTTTAGGGTTCTTCTTCCGTGTTCCTTTGCATACGTATTCTTACTTTTCTCTCTTATGTTGATTATACATATTTCCGAAATATCTATGCTTAACTTATATATATTTTCCATAACATATGGTACATGCTATCACATATATAATCGTGAAAATAAAATCAACTCACGCCGTACGCCCAGTTTTATTTTTTGACTATAATAGATTAAAGGTTAAGGTTTAAGCTTTTTTTTCTTTTTTTTAAGTTTTGAAATGAGATAATATTCATATTCAATTATTTTAATTGATAAATAATAAAATATTTATACAAAATTCGTCGTGAAGTAAAGAACATCCAGACAAAAATACAAAACAATCAGATACAAAATAATAAAAACAATTCAATATTTAGTGTTACTCCCTCTGTCTCTAATTACATCTCCTAATCAGTTCATCATAGACCGGATGAGATTCTTCACTGTTTTATGAGAAACGCCATCACATTCTTCAGCGAGTGCGGCTTGAAGTCCCGACCTCGGCGCAGGATTTCCACCCTGAACTTTTTTTTTACTAAATTCTATAAACGCTCAATAGGATTTAATTCCGGACTACGTGCTGGCCACTCCATGCACTCAATTTCCTGTAGGTACCGCCTAACAGAAGCAGCAGTATGTGGACTGAAATTGCATTAGTAACATGTTTTTACCGATAAAGCGTAAGGAATGACATGATCCCACAATATTTCTATAATATATCGGTTCATCATGAAACCTCCAGATCTGCCACTGGTTTCGATGAAAACAAACTCGGTTTTTGCCTCCATTGAAATGCCCGCCCATACCATCCAGGAACCTCCACCAAATGTCACATTTTACTTATACAACACTGGGCGTATCGCACTCCAGGTCTTCTGTAGACTCGTTGTCGTCTATCGCTACCATGGAGACCCACTCTGCCTTCATATGAGAAGAGAACTGAGCTCCACTGTTCATCCGTGTTCTCTTGCGAAACGTAGTTGGGCAGCTTGATGAGCTGGGGTCAACTTTGGGCCAGTAGTCAGGTAATCAGTCATCCCTCTCTGATGTGCACCTTCTTTGGCTGGATCTGCTTCTTCGGCTAAAGCTACCAGTTTCCTGGTATCGCCAGTAAACTCTGGAGATAGCAGACCGGCTCATGTTTAACACACTAGCCTTTTCTCGTTGATTATGGCCTTGTTCGGATAGGGAATCGCATGAGCCACTTCAACTTCAATAAATGTGTTCTTTTTTAGGTAATGTTTGTTTTTAATAATAAAGGATAAGTATACCGTTTGACGTTTGACGACTAATTGATAAGGGTAGGTCTGGTAAATGACCTTTTACAGGGCGCGACAACGCCTTATTACCGTTAGAATAAACAGGTGCAAAAATGGTGCTCAGCAATAACAACATATTTTCGATCGCATTCTTGGAAAAGATTACATTTGCTTACATTATTTAGAAGCCAAAAATACTGCTTTAATAACTCAAAAAGCAAAATTATAATTCAGGCTTCAGTTACTTTTTTAAAGACATTCAACCTAGTGCATAACGTTTGAGTAGTTTTTGCTCTCGAGTGTATACCACGAGAGTCCGTTTTAAATTATTTTTGTTTATTTCTTTCTTAGTTATCTTTTTACAATATTCTAATCTAATAATATAAGATATCTAATAGATATCTTATTCTAGTTTTCTTATTCCGAATTATCTTATGCATAATACTTATATTATTTTTATTTATAATTCTATTTATAGTTAGTTTTTAACTCAACCGGGCGGGACGCTCCGTTATAATGTGACTACGACTTTCTTCTTTTCCTGAATCAGAAACACATGGCGGGCTCTTCGTGCACTTGATACGATGTAGGTACTCGAGGAACCCGCCGTGTCCTGTTATCACTTGACACTTATTTGGTCTATCTTCATTCCTCTTACAATCGGGTACGCATGAATAGCGTTCGGGAAAAATCTTTAAGTGGTAAAAGCTGTTTCACCTTCTTGGTGGGGTCGGTTTCATTCATCAAGCGAGTCTAGATGAATTTGTCGCTTGATGAATGAACTAGACACCTTTCGTAGTTTGGACACTTTCATATAAACCCTCGATGAGGAAACAAAATCTACAAATATGTGTATAAGCAGACTCGATATCGAGTAGCATTCTCACAAGTTCTCTTAAAAATAGTTAAATCAAAAAATGGCGTTCTCAGTCCTGAAGAATAGAATGGTCAGTACCATTAATTGGGCCACAGGTTTTCTTAAGTCAAAATCCAAAAAGTTAATTTGCTATTGAACTCTGGGATTCCATGAGATATAGCTCCCAGATTTAACAAGCCGAAGTGGAATAGACTATTAGGCGCAGAACCGATAGTTGTTCGGGTGAAAGAGCTCTTGAGAGGAGACCGCGGGATGGCGAACGTAGGCCTAGGTGCGTACGCTGGATTAGAGGAGCCGAGAATCGTGCTCAGTGGTGTGTAATCAGAGATGCCTATGTCCAGCACTGCACTAATTTGGGCTGACGCTGATTCTGTGAGATGATGTGATTACACTTCCAGTCGAGCCGTACCAGATAGTTTTCAATTTAGCTTCGCGTAGCAAGTGTGGGAGAGGCACGGTGTACTTACCAAATATATTTATATTATACACAAAATTAAACTAGCTAACATCAAAAAATGTTGAATAATATTTTAGGATAATAAAATCATTTAAACACGTAAATATAAATCAATAAATTAACTACCGATCTGCGCGTGGAACGACTACATACTAACCATTCCGCGCATAAAGTTTTTGCGCAAAGATAAAATCTTTTTACACGCCAATTCATTTACACCTGCCCCTCGGTCTCGACCCAAATCAATTTATTGCTCGGTCGAGGAGGGTTCCGACCGCAGCCGTCGGCTACTAAATGCGTCCACGTTTCTATACAGGCCAATATAATATGATTGAACTGTAAACGAGCCTTCAGAAAGGTGTTAAGGCTTCAAATGTACGTATAACACGGTTTCTAGAATTTAAGATTTAATTTCGAGTTATAGTTACGGATTTTTAGTAGGATGTATCTAACATATGAGGATGTCTGACAGTATCTTCACAAACAACTGTAATATAATTGGAAAAAAACCAATGAAAATTGTATACAATATTTTCATTATTGAACTTAAAAATATAACTTTATTTAGAATAATTTATGATTGCTTGGCTTTTTTAATACATTTTTTGTATATGTTGTTGTGTTAAAATAAAAGTTATAGGATCATGATATTTATTACAAAATCTGTCTAAAATTGTTTAAAAACTAATTTATTTAATCTTTCCTGTAATATATAGAGAGGAAAATTGGTTTTTGTAACTGGCACCTTACACTGTTGAAGTTACTGCTAATTGTAAACCTTTGATTAGAGTCGCCAAGTCATTAGGTGGAATTGTACATACGAATCTGATACGAACATTTGTAATTCTTTTACCTATTAAAATATATACCATATGGGGCGTTGAAACGACTGCATGTGTGCTCGAGGTTAACAGTAGAAAAGTCACGCTTACATCGACCGGTCGGTTTCACTCGGTCGGTCAACAAGCTTGTTCCAAAGCTGTCACAGGATAACAGCAAAAAATAGCAGAATAAAGCTGCTGTGTTTGATGAGTGTAGGGATTCGAGGACCCAATAACAAGTTACAAAACATTCTATCTTAGTAGCCAGGGTTGAAAACGCATGTGCATTTTGAATCTTTGTTGAAGAATGTAGATGCCATGGGCCGCAGTTATCGCGACATCCGGACTTCAGATGAGCTGCTTGCTTGTTTGTAACCCCAATTAGTATGAAAAAGGGTCATTATTATATTATTTTGTTAATAATAAACCAAAGTATTCCACACTACTCGCATAAGTAAGACAGTATATTAAGGATATACAATACGTTTCAACGTTTTTAATGAGATTGGCAAGGAATGGAATAGTTAGCCTGCGGCAGTCTTTTCGTCCCAGTATGATTTTCAAGAGTGTAAAGAATAGGTATTTGCAGAGCTTGTTTTCTGTACAATAAACGGCTACAGTACCACTTAGCACCAGGCGAGATTGTAGATATGTATCATCATTAGCCTTGGAATGTTATGTTTTAATCATATCAAGACATCAACATTTTTTAAAGCCGGTGAAAAAAACTAAAAATTTCAATTCGAATTATTATTAATAGCATCAGCTTTTGTAATCATAATCAATAATATCATAATATTAACATAATTTATCTTACATTCATGTCACTCCGCAATTCTAGCCATCGTTTCCGTGATCTTAATCTAGCATCTATTATTATTCGACATAAATTGTCATCACGATAATATCATATAATAATACAATAATAAATCACAGTATAATGATCTAAATATTACAATTATAAAATAAATACGTTACGTACACCATATGAGCTCCGACACACGTAAGATCGCCGTAAGCACGCTAGTTTTTAGAAGTGTCATTATCAATAATCATACTATACCGAGCTGAGTGTAGAATGATTTAATCGCCTGTTATATTTATTCAGAAGGATACAATAATTATAGCTTAAACGTTTTAATATATGATAAACATTAACAGAAATCATGTCTTTCTACTCTACTTCAAAGTATTCACGATAATTATTCATTACAGGAATATTTGCTGTGACGTGAAATTTTAAGCCCGTAAAATATTAGCTGTTAACTCAGCATGCTTGATCACAAAGTATATATAATATACGATCCGTATTCATATCAAATATTTGCGAAGCTTTACACGGACACAACATGTGGGAGTGGCGGTGGTTTAATTTGGAACTGGGTCAGAAAATGTCCATGCTATGTCGTCGTCACTCGGAATTGGAGTAATATCCGATGTGAACTCTGGAGTTTAAGAATATATTTTTCTGAATGAACGATTCATTAAGTTTGACACTATCATGAGTGTGGTACGCATATTTTATTCGCTTAAGAGTGACCTACAAGCACATAGCTCACCTGATGGTAAGTGATGACTTCAGTCCATAAACACATACCTACCAATTTCAGCAAAGGTTCAAGAGGCTCATGGGTTAACGCCCTGATGATTGTCTATAAGTCACTGGCTATCGTGATGCCTACACGCACCATACGAAACACAGCAGCAATATGCTGCAATTTCACGCTGGTATTCTGAGAGGGCGTGGTCCTTCCCGGTCAAGCCAATCCATAGATGACATTAGAACTGCTGCTAGAAGCAAGCTACTATGTGGCTGAAATACTGTATAAAGAAATTGGTGAACATTTTTATTCACAGGTTTTAGATTGTCTGTTCTTAAATGTTTTACATAACGGTAAGTCGAAATAATCATTATATTATACATTTAAGTACAAATAATAAATAAAATAGGAATGAGTTTAGGTTAAATAATAATAGATATTGTTTAAGTTCATTTAAAAAATGACGATACAATAATGTTGAACGAGGTTTTATACCTGAAGAACATCTGAGAAGTTAAAAGCATTTTAAATTATGTTGTAATGAATGGTATATCCCGAAAACGACGTAACAACTACTTTATTGCAGCTGACTACACAGAGATTTGGGAGTGAAATGGGCGAGCAGTTAATTTTGGAACCGATGTGGGGCGACCTTGCAGCGAGAACGCAATTATCAATATCATGTTTGTACAAATGAACATATGTTCAATTTGATATACTCAAATGAAGTGTATTGTATATACTCTCTCACATGACATAGATCCATTTTTTTTCTCATCAAGTTTTACTCAGCTATTAAAAGGTTACACATTATTATCGTTATTGAGGACATTCCAGTTTCACGTGGTAAAGGAATGGATCAGTGCACGAATAGGTCATCGCAACGAGGAAGGCCCACGCTTGCTCAGAGTACCTGTGTAAAATTTTATATTAAGTTTATAATCAGATGGACTTTTATCTCATTTGTCACTAAAAATGTAATAAAAAAGAACACCAACAGTGGTGTCTATAGCTCTCATAGAAGTGACTATAAGAAAAGATTATATGAAGATATAAGTATGTATGATATATTTATTATGTATACCTAGTTATATATGTATTTTATAATGTTATTTATTTATATAATATAATGAATACTATATTATATAAATAAACAATATTATATTATTAATACTATTTTAATCGTAACAAAGTTTTTAAGCATATACCTTCCTAATTTTATGTCTGCATTACCCTAAGGTTGACTAGTAGAGAATGCCTAAGGCATAAGTCCAGCCTTATACATAACTGTATATTAAGCATAAATAAATAAATAAATAGGATGAAGTTAATATCATGTTTATTTGTTATTTTAATTTACGTGATAAAACATTATCTTTTACACTTATATTCTAACTATTGATTAATTTGATTAAGTCCGTTAAAGTCAGAACCATCAATCAATTCAATCTCTATCAATCAATTCTAAAATTTAAGGTGAAAAATGTACTTGGTTGCATGATTACTTAAATATAAAATAAATGTGTATTAAGGTGAAAATGGAAAGTATTTTTAGACCTTAAGTCTTTTATTCTCTACTACCCAACTTGACCTTCCAGCTTTTGTTCTCGTCTACCCCTCTATTTCATGCCGCACCAGAAAATAAATGTTTTTTTTATATTTTAATAAAAGAGCCCAAGTGGCTAGGTTGTTGGACTTGAGCACAGCGGTCGTGATTTTCATTCCTACCTCGTCGTACCGTAATAATTTTTGGATATATGAGAAGCACAATTAGTCTGAATGATTCGAATAAAATATGTAACAAAATTGTTTTGCTAAGTTCAGCATAAAATTGTGATTCGAATAGAATACCTAAAAGAGTTTGTACCTACCGCCTGAACCCTACACCACAACCCGATGCGAATTAAGATAACACTAAAAACGCGACACTTGTTTTACCCCTAAACGAGAAACTATTGATACTTAATAGATTTAGTCTGAAACTCAGGTTAAATTATAAATTATTCGATTATGACTCTTAATTATTATTATCTATGCGTGCCGGATCTAGTAAACAATGGAAGTAATAACTTTCTAGAAACATTTAGACACAAATTGACCCAACTGTTAATAAATTCATAATATTACCAGTTACCAGTAATTTTCCTTAACATTTTCAAGCACTAATGTTTATAGATAGAGCTTTGTCAGACACGGAGTGAGCTTTTAAATTGGTACAGTAAGGAAATGAAGTTTCGATAGGTATTGACGGTTAATTTTGGTTGCGTTTACACTTTTCTTTTAGCAAGTGGGAGTTTCATTTGATTGCAGTTTATACAATATAGTTTGACAAACAAATGGTGTATCATATACCTTATAGCTTTAAGTTACCACTTAAAGCTTTAAGATATATTTGAACTACTTGACGTTCGCCATTTAACTCATAAAATCTTATATACACTTGACAAGAAAAAGGTTAATGACTTCACTAGGTTTGTTATCACACATCTTTGAAGTCCCAGGCTAAATATCCCGTCTCTTTCGAATAAGGCGACTATAAGACTCTAAAAAGCCTGGTGTGCTTTTTAGAACTATATTTCATGTAGACCCACCGCTTACAACTTTACAAGGCCCAAGTTCGACCTCACTTGAGATACTGTTTCCATCTCTGGGCTGGGTTTCTCATGTACCAGCTCCCATTTGAACACAGTATCGCAAAGAGTGGGTCGAATCGTCAACGACCAGGTACTTTTTTACCGGCTTGATTGACTGGCTTAACGCAAGGGACGTTGCATCTCTGCATTTTTTACGACATTTACCACGGGGAGTATTCTGAGGAGTTGTTCAGATAATTTCAGTCGCTGAGTTTAACCATCGCAAATTGCAACTATAATTTCATCATCATCATCTTGATGATTTGTCCATCGCTGTGCACTTTAATATTAAGAATTAGTTATCCCAGCAGTATTTCCGAACTGATACGACTGATACGCTTATAAGATACGAGATTATTTCTCTTATAAAGGCCAGTATTGTACCTGCATCCTCTCTGGTGTTACGGCCGTTCATGGGCGGCAATGGTCGCACCATCAAGTAAGTTGCTGGCTAAGTATTTGTCACTTCTATTATATAATAATAAAAAAAGTAAGTCGCTCTGTGAGATTACCTATAGTTTTTTTTACTTATCATGTGAGTAAACACTATATGGTAATTACTTCAGAAAACTCTAGATGATTCCATACTATAATTTTAGAACAAAATAATGGGCAAGTTACCAAGTGAAATATATTCACTTCTAAAACAAAAAAGTAACCACGTCACAAGGGTGATATACAAGCACACAGTTCACTTAAATCTTAGATAGCGGATTATAATGCTGAACCCATGAGGAATAAAATGGAATACCTCGTCACAAGTAACAGTGGTACAGCTACACTGCAGTTTTTTCTAGCTGCAGAATGAATGGGTCATCTCGACCGGGGTAGCATCACGCCCTCACAGAATACCAACATAAAAAAGCAGCATACTGCTGTGTTTCGTCTGGTGAGGTTGGAGGCATTCCATCTCATTCCTCAAGGGTAGCAACGCATCTGAATTATGTTTCCTTGTCAACGATGAATGGGGATGTCATGGGCCGTAGGAGTCACTAGCCATCAGGTGAACTGTGTGCACCTTTGTTACTCTCAATGAAATAATAAAAAAAGAATTGCACAGATCTGTAATAAGTTTTTTAGCTTATTCTTGAATATACTACGTAAACCGTCTTCTGTATATGCTATTTATGTAATAAATATTAAAATGGTGTGCAATTAGGTTAAATAGACTTTAATTACTTAAAGTTTAAAACATATCATGACAGTGCGTCCTATTTTTGAACTTTTGATCTTCAAAATTCTATGATGAAAATGAGTAATAATCTATACAAAACACTTGTAAAAGCTATTAAAAAAGCTTAAAAAACTGAAACGGGAGTCAACCAAACTAAAATTCACGCATGCAAACATTCATGCTTACAATGATCCTGCATCGTTGCAGACCATTGTTAAACACTGACAAAGTTAAGTAAAATTCAAAATATGCACTTTAATAGCATATAGCGAGCAGGTTCTGTCTGAGCTTATAAAAAATGTGAAACAAAAGCACGTGGAACATTCCATGGTTCCTCCGCTCGGATTGAAATAAACTTAATTTTAAATTTTTAATATTGAAATTCATTAATCAACTTTAAATATTATAAATTCAAAAACCGTGGAAGTGCATGGTCGTGTTTAGAAAATGGAAGAGGCGTATTATTAATAAAATTGTCATTTACAAGTCCCTTATTAAGCCGATCACTTGTATTAAGTTATTTCAGACTTTATGTAGCACATACATGTGCTTTTATTTATTGCACATATTTATTAATATTAAATGAAATAAATAATGGAAAGTCGTGGAAGTTTCATAGTCAACCTCCCAAACCAAACTCCTAAATGTCTGATTTTAGAAAATACACAGAGGTGAAACCTTGGTAATTCGATATATAAATATTAAGAAATGAATGATATTTTCGTTAGAAACTCATGGTTTTCTATGGCACAAGTTATAAGGTAAACTCGGATGGGGGTCTATAGGCTTTCTTAACATATTTAAAATAAAGATATAGTAGCCACTACGGATAACAACCCTAGAGTAGCCGCAGGCGGAAAATGTGAGAACAGAGAATAAAATATTCTAGCTAGAAGGGAGGATACCGACAAGACAGCTTTAAATAATTTATGCCAGGACTCCTCCCCGGCATTGTAGACTTTTGACAAAAAAAAGGAAGAAGAAATACCTGTTTAACATAAAACAAGGACCATGGTGTTTTATTTTTATAGGAAAAAAGTTTCTTCTTGTGGCATTCACGTGGAACTTTAACTGACTTTATTCCATCATCTTACAGTTTCATAATATAAGCTCGGTGTAATTTGTTGTAACTTTTTCCTCGTACACTCTTAATAATAATGATTTATATCAGAAAACATGTTTACACAATTACAATAATTAACTTTAATATCATAAAAAATATGCTTGGTACAGTAACAGGATACCTAGATAATAGAGAAGTATTGGACAAATCAGATATTTTAAAAGTATATGATGAGACTAGGGAAGTGGATGTGTGGATCTTTGAACTTCCGTGTATATTTTTTTTAATAGGTATTTGTCTGGGCGGGTATTAATCTTTATCTGATGGTATATGATCACTTACAATCGTGTTCGTTCACTAAGGAATCATAATGCAGATGCTTTGTCACACCCGAGGACTGGACTAAGATACCACCTCTTCACCAGTAATAAATTTTTCGGTTGCTTCCATTCACCAGACGGAACATTGAATCTGGTTGGTATTTATTGGCAGCGTGGTACTTTCTCACTACAGCTGTCCGATTTTTGCTAAAGGTATTTAATAGCTACGGCTACTTGCTCTATTATGTTAAAATATATTTTGTCTAAGCTCTACTGCTGAACTTTGCGGAAAGCTCATGTTTAAGAGAAGAAAGAACACACAAATAATAAAGTGGGGCGATTATTACAGTTAAGCAATTATGTTTGTATGACACTGTATACGGCTCATTAGTTAATTTTTTAAACACCTTTGCAATAATGTGATATTAATTGAAGAAATTGCTGATGATTATTCCTTGAGAATTAAACCTTTCGTCTTCATATACGCAACATGAACTGATATAGCAATGACTCCATTTCGTTACTCTAATAATCATAATCAAACATTATGAAATAGTAATTTTAAAAGTCAATTATTCAAAAAATTTAATACGAAAAACAGTTACAATACAGTTTGTTTTAAAAACAACAAGACAATAATAAGAGCCCCATTCCTTTTACGACAATAAGTCTGCTGATGTTTGTATAAACCATTGTCATTTTCAAAATGAAGAATGTGAAAAAAAAAAAACACAGTAGACCTGAATTTGTATTTCAGTTGAGCTATCGACGTATTCGCCCTCGTTTTCAATGGAATAAACATAACCTACTACTGTATCGTTCGATTTGTAGTCCAGCCATAGGCTTTTCATACGAAAAATGGATGGATGGATGGCGTTTATCGATTAAAACATCGATGAGAACGGACATAATAGGTTTGGTGTGATGTTGTAAGTAAGCTCTGTCACAAGGATTGCTAGTGCTTTATATCAATACCCCTCGTTTGCCTTTTTAAGTAAGATTAACAAACGGTGATGATTGAGACATGATTGTGGCGTATTTGCCGTAGTCGCCTACATCCGTCTCTCGAATGAAGAGGCAAGATGAAGATTTGTTACCGCTGACAACTAACATATGATGTGTCTTATGTCTCATATATCTTATAACAAGCGAATTACCAAGAGAGAGACCAAGAGAAAAAAAATTGTAGGAAAATCTGTCAGTGAGATGATTAAAAAAACTTTCAGAAGTAATTTAGTCCTCAAATTTTCAGCGGTGTCTACGCAAAGCGAACTAGGTCTTGTGCTTTCTCTAGATATATAGATCTGTAAGCCCTAGCAGTGGGAACTAGGTATATAAAAAGTAACTTTCCTAAAGAAATATGGTGCTATTTTAGAAGTAACGAATTTTCTTCCTATAATATAAATCATGTTTGTATGATGAGAACTGGAGACCTATATTCTTTGCCGTTAGGATTTATTGAGAACAGACGGTATACATATGTACCGATATGTACTTAACATATTTGTCATATGACCATTTACCGTCCGGTGTGCTAGTAAGATGCAAGAATATAGAACAGATATTTTTTCATGAACGATTTAGTACTTTGGTTAGTACTGACGTGTTATCTCTATTATACAAAAAACGACGGGATTTTTTTTTATTATATGTATTATTAGTATTGGACTAAAATACAAGTGAAAACTAAAAGACATTCGTAATTAATAGTATTAACTTCTTGATACAATTTAACATTAATAAGTTATTTTTCTTTAAATATTGTGCTTAAAACTGATAAAAAAGCCATTAATTTATAAGATTAGCTTTAATTTAGATCCCTAAAATTTTATTGACACTATTTTACAATCAATTATGTTAACTATGTAAAAAAGTCAATATATGTAATGTTTTAAGTTCTTCGTTTACATGATACTGATTGGTCTACCCTTTAGTTTAAATGAACTGTTTAAGTGTAACACTTCATATTTCGTACGTCGTTATAGACTATTAAACAAATAAGATTTTCTCTTTCATCACTGTCGCAATTGTCTGAGTATCTTGTACGCATATCTTTCTTATGAGCTAATCGGACATTAAATTTCGTATAAAATGTAATGTGAATTTACTGATAATCATAATGTTATTATTTTAGTTTCATTAATCATAATTATATATATCTATCATTAAATCTTTTAACATCGAGCTCATTCGGAAACTGTCACACCGTCTCGTGTAACATTTGTATAGTATTTTTGACAGTAACTCAGTTATTTTGTACTTCTTTAATATGAAAGATACATTATTTATCAAAAACCAATGATTTGTACCTAGAATAATATT
Source organism: Teinopalpus imperialis (assembly GCA_029286865.1). Classification (NCBI taxonomy): domain Eukaryota; kingdom Metazoa; phylum Arthropoda; class Insecta; order Lepidoptera; family Papilionidae; genus Teinopalpus; species Teinopalpus imperialis. The sequence continues at coordinate 993,873 of JAGSMU010000009.1, read as the reverse complement.
TAAATATATACATTTCTATTAAAATGTCCAAATCTACCTAAACTGAGAGTTATTAACGGTAAATTAACTATTTAGTTCATTATATAACGGGATGGAAAATGTATAGCTGTGTAGTCCTGCCCGGTCACGTTTACGCACCGCTTCCAAAGTCACGCAGTTATACTATTTTAGGGGAAACTAATTTATTACCACGAAGGTATAAATACACAATACATATACAATACTAATCGGATAAAGTGATATTGAATTTGTGTCTTATACAACTTTTTTATTACTAACCGTAGATTTAACCTTACTTACTATTACTTTAACTTATCGATTATATACCAATTAATATGTATGTATCTGTCTTTTTAGTCCTTTAACATACGTCACTTTTCATTAGTTTATATATAAGGAATACATGAAGGGTCTTAACCAAACGCTATAAAAATAACCGACGTGTCGAAATGCTAATCACAGACGAACTACACATTTGACCTTCTGCCATCTATCAGTCACATTGGTAATCGAATCGCTCACCCTCTCTGGAAGAGATCGACATTGTAGAACTTGTAGAGTTCGACGCTGAACTCAAAGGTGGCCTGCAGGTCGCTCATGGTGCGTGAGGGGAGGCGAGGCCGCGAGCGCGGGGGGCGGAGTGCGCCATCATAGTGCCGCTAGGGGCCCGCTCGCATCTCGCACTACACTTTGCACACCGCACGACCACACCCGACACACGACCCCGCCTCAAGGTACGCGGCGGCCGCGACGAGCGTGCGGCACACATTGCGCCCAGAGAGCCGTAGTTTTTTTAGCAAAGCCAGTGCGCAGGCGCGAACGACGCGCCGTCGCGACGCTCAGCCGCCCTGCAGTGCGCCCGATCTGTCCACCTAGACAGGTGCGCTCGCAACCGCTAATACACGACACTACGAGCCAGCCCCGCGTAATGCAGAGGGATTACGGGAGCTCTAAAGGTCAGGCAGGGGGTGTAAAGCGCCCCCGGCGACGTTAACCTTTCCCGTCATAACGTACCTGCGTACTTTCTGTAGCGGCGATGACATTTAATGAATCTCTTATAGGACGAAGTCGATTTCGTACGTCACGCTATTAATAATCGATGATTGATAGCTTGATGAGTCGTATACTGATTGTAGCTAGTGCAGTTCAAGCTTAATACATTTTAATAATTGAACGAATCTTTTACACATCGATTTATTATGTCTTATAAAGAATATTTATAACTTATTAAGTCTTTAGTATTTCAATAATTATCTTTTCGAGTAATGTTTGAACTTTTTTATATATAAAGTAATATTCTAATATATATAAGTTATATGACTTTACATAAATGCAATAATTATAATATTATATAATATACAATTTAAATATAAAGTACAAAACCAATAAGTTTTTTTACATGGATAGTCTCTTGATGTTCAAACTTTGATGCTAACCGAAATTTAGAACGGAGCACTCCAAACTCGTTTACTAAAATAATCTTATTCAATTCTTAAAATATATGTATGCGCAGAAAAACTAATTTTGCTGAAATTTGAATACGAACGAACAATAAAATGTCAAGTGGTAAGGGAATGAAAATTTCATCGGCACTGCGTGGTTTTAAAGGTCGGGGGTCAAGTTCTGAGTGGTCGATAGCGGGTTCAAGGAACGATTTTGCGAACGGTTGCTTTATCGACTATTAGTTAACCTGCAACAAAATATGGATTATTTATTTAATAACTCCAATATATTTTTAATGTATACAAGTTCTTAACAAAACACTTTTTACAGGTTTATGCTCTTCATATCTATCAAATATATCAAATATATAAATAATATAATAATATATAATGTATAAATATATCAAATATATATATATCTCCAACATTGAACAGCCTCATCTCGCCTTCTGGCGACTTCCCAATTCCCTGAAAGGGGGCACCGCCCAAACAATGCCTCTAATAAACCACCCGCCTTCTTAGATGAAGAGAAAACCGAATGTCTGGCTGACAATCTCGAGCTCCAATGCTCACCGAAGTTACAGTTACATGCACCGATGTTGAGTCCATAATTAAAAACCTGCGAACAATCAAGGCTCCCGGCCCCGACGGCACCACGAATAAGGTAGTAAAACGCCTACCCATGTCCATTTTACATCTACTGGTGATAATCTACAACGCGGCCATATCCAAAGGCAGCTTCCCGAATATCTGGAAGGAAGCTGATGTTATAGGTATTCTTAAGCCCTCAAAACACCCAACCGATCCTATCACCCATAAGCCTACTCAAAGTCTTGGATAAGGCTCGCCTAAAGGACTTCATGCTGTCTCGAGGGCTACAAATCAATGAGCAGCGTCACAGAGCACATTCTCAGTAAATTCCTTCGGGGCTACCAAACCGGGGCTTCCTCGACGTGGCGAAAGTGTTCGACAAGGTCTGGCACAACGGGCTCATATACAAACAATATGAGCTGGGTGTGCCAGATGGACTCGTACTAATCATACGAGACTTTCTCAGAAATCGAACCTCTCGTTACCTTCTCGAGGAAACGCGTTCCGAGGTTCACCCAGTTCGTGCCGGAGTACCACTAGGCTCCGTCCTAGGTCCCATTCTGTAACACACTCAACATCAACGACATACCGCGCACTCGCGGTGTATAGCTACCCCTTTTCGCCGATAACACCGGCCTCTACGTGTCTGAATTCAAACCAGATTAGACAGACAGACAAACAGAACGCTATTTGTAAACGCCTCGAATCTGCAGCCAACACGTTAGGGAAGTGGTTTTAGAAATGAAGGATCTCGGTTAACCCCACCAAAAGTGCAGACATGGACTTCTCTCTGCGCAACAAAACGCTGCATCTCCCAACCATAGAGCTATTTGATACTCCAATCTCCTGGGAAAAGACAGTCAAATGCTTATCCGTATATCAACCGTATATCATACCGCTAGTCCGTATATCAACCGCGTACGAGATCGAGCAGCATTCGCCCTAGGTCGTTTGCATCCGTTACTCAATAAAAATAGCAAAATGTCCCTGCGTAATAAAATTACACTATACAAAGCGTGCATCCGACCCATGATGACATACGCAAGCCCCGTCTTTGGTAATACAAAATCGTTCCATGCGAAAGGCCATCGGTGCGCCATGGTTCTTGCGTAGTGAAAATCTACACATAGATCTTGAGCTCCCGAGCTATGCTCAGTACCTGAAGCAGGCTTCCCGCCGATATATAATTAACCACCGAATATTTTTTTTTAGAACATTGATTTAGCAAACGACAGTTTACCTGAACCTGGAAAAGGGATCATAATGCAGATGCGATGTCACCCTTGAGGACTGAGATGGAATGCTTCGTCACTTGTATTAAAGGTCCCAACACTCACCAGACGAAAGACAGTAGCACTATGCTATTTTATGCTGGTATGGTGGGGGAGTGGGCCTTCCCCGGTTCAGCTGACCCATTCATTCTGCAGCTAGAAACAAACTGCAGCGTAGCTTTACCACTGATAAAATCTTTAATTAGATCTCAACCAGAATATGCTGTAGATACTTTCGAGTTCATAATATAATATATTTAGACAACATTTGTATTAAAAATTGTTTTGGACAGTTCTCCCTATGAGAATAAATATGTTTTAGGTTTATGTTTGGCAAATAACTTTTGATTACAGTAAACCTCCAACCAACACCTAAACCCATTTATGTCTCACCACAAGTAAATGATAATTAATAAAAGCAGCTTGTAGATCAAATATTATAATGTAATAATTCGAACTAAACACAAAATCGCTGTTTGAATATCTTGCAAAAAAGTTTAATGCGACCCTAAGTCTGGAGTTGGAATGCCATGGCCAATGAATGGGTCTTCTTACCCTCATAAAGGAAACAAAGTAGCAGTATCCTGCTATTTCAAACTGGTTTTCTGTGAGGGAGTGGTCCTCTATAGATATAATATATGTAATAGATCCTTTTATAGTGCAGCTAGAAACAAGCCGCAACGTATCTCCGCCATCTCAGTGAATTCTGTGCGCGTTTATCACTGCTGAAACTAATAACAAATTTAACAATGATTACGTCATCCGCGGTAATTAAATTTACAAAAGAAAGTACACCAAGCGCACAAAGCTACGCAACACGTTTGTTCTTTTGCAACCAGCCTGCAATAAGCTGAGTGGTAGGTATACTTCTCATTGTCATTCTGAGAACGAGGCCCGTACCCATTGTCACATAGCTTCGCTTTCTTGCTTTGAACACTAGAGTGCTTAGAATACCTAGCTTTATTCTGTTTTTTATTTTATCGGACAAGCGTTTTGTTCTTATACTATCGCCCTAACAAAAGGTCAATGTGTCAATCTTTTCTCGGGTTTTGTTCGTTTGAATGTAGAGCAGAGCTTTTTTTAATATTTATTATACACGTGCTATGTATAGAAATATTGATAAAAATAATGATGCGTATTAATTATGTGAAATATTGATGATTGAAAATGTAGGTAGATATCAAAAAAGTGTATATCTGTAATAATCTGTAACATTTTTCTTAAATAGAAATTGTTTGTTTCTTACTTCGACTATCCATCTGAATTATTGAGGATGAACGGAGATGTCATGGTACGTTGGAATCACTTTTCATCACGCGAATTGTGTAATCGTTTGTCATCCTCAATGACAATAATAAAAAAAGAACCATAAAGCAACCAACAAAGTTCTGTTTAAGATATAAATATACGTACAGTGGGGCACATATAAAACATCGACAGAGTATATATCAAAGAGTACGTCCTAAAAATGTTTTTATAAAACTGACTATTTATTATGCGTTTCTGCTATAATGTCGGTGCCTGCAATCTGAGGGTTTATGTTGTGTAATAATAAATAAAGTGTCAATAGCACTTAGTATCACTGCTTTAGGTTACTGTATATCAAACGAAGGTTATAAGTACGAACCATTTGATTATATAGAAACTTCTAAAACCAATAATTGAAAGATGCTTTTTATGTTCTAAAAGAGTCTAGAATGCTTTTCAGAATATCGGATTGTTTAATAATCAAAATACAATTCACAATTTACTTCTAAAACCAATAATTGAAAGATGCTTTTTATGTTCTAAAAGAGTCTAGAATACTTTTCAGAATATCGGAATGTTTAATAATCAAATACAATTCACAATTTACTTGTAAAACCAATAATTGAAAGATGCTTTTTATGTTCTAAAAGCGTCTAGAATACTTTTCAGAATATCGGAATGTTTAATAATCAAAATACAATTCACAATTTAGTGTTTACGTGTTTATAAACAGCAGCCAATCGTTTATAATTTCCATTAATCTTGCTGTAATAAAAATATTAAAACCGGCCGTTTCCATTGCTTTCATTTAGATTATTTAGATTACACCTTGAGAACTATTGGCATTGAATTAAGAATAATAAACAGAACCATTTGTGCCATTTAGGCTGTTTATGTAATGAAGTCTTAACACGTAGTTGAATTATATAAAATTATGGTTATTGCTAAACATATTTATTTACGCATCTTGGTATAATAGAAAAACAGTTTCTTTTATACTGAGAAAATCTAGTGCTTTTGATATGATATAAAATCGATGAATTAAAATAAGGAAATTTGAAATTGAAAATTAAGTTTATTCAAACTATAAGTAATTAATTAATTTTTACTTTAATTCAATTTAATAAGTTTTATTGTATTTTATAGAAATACATGCTACAAAGTTTGTATAGAACCTGCGTTGATTAGCAGAGGATGTGAAATGACATTAAATCCGCTAATGTAATAAATAAATAAAACTTACCAACAGGTGAACTCATTTGTTACCCCTAAAAGATATAGATTTTATTTCGAGACAGCCTATATGTGAAACATATATATTCAGTAATGGACTATAATTATATACTAGACTATAATAATATATTATTAGTGGCTATATATTATGCCACTGAACACTTATTAAACTTCTATCAACACATAGCCATCAAAAGCTTAATACATTTTATTTATGGAAATAATGTCGAATGAAATACCGATCTTGTTAAGTATAAAGGTATAATTTAATTAAAATCATGACGAAATTATGGCGAAGATATTCTTGATTTAACGACTCATTAAAAGTAGGCAGGCAGTTCTATTATATTTTCACAATAGATTTCCCGACATCTTATGATGATGTATTTATTTATTCATATAATAGAACCACAACGCGGCTAGTTTCTAGTTATACAAGCATAAAATAGCAGCATTACGTTTCTTTCTCTAGTATGATGTTTCCCTACATTAATACATTTATGTTGACGATGTGTTTATGTGTTTATTAAGAAAACTGTGTGTTACTACGTTTATTACTTTTAGTACTCGTTACTACTCGTTCGTACTCTTAGTATCATAAAAAAGTTACACCCCTTATATAAAGCTTGCTATTAGTGAAAGTCTATCGGAATGAATGTATTAATCCACACAACGCTTTAATCTCAATGTTGTAAACTTTGTGGTTGATTTTTTTGTCCTATTTAAAGTTAAATCTATTTAGATGTGAGTATATTTATATATAGATTTTAATATTTAATTTAAATTTATCATATACTTTAATATAAATAAAAGAATACGTCGTAAATGTAGGAACGATTAGGCAAATGTAGGTACAACGACATAGGTAGCTAATTTGAAAGGCTTCATATGGTCACTATTGATCAGCATTGTAATATTTTACTTTTTAACGGTTCTCAAAAACGCCAAGGAAACTTCGCCTTTGAAAAAGAAAACCTTTAATGTATTATATGTCTAACTGCTGTTTACGGATTTCTTTTTATGAAAGGACATTGGGGCGTAACCTTCCATGCAGCACTTTTACGGATTGGTGTTCTATATGTATATCCAAAATATTTTCTTCATTTTTAAACTTGCAGGAATAACAGTCTTATATATCACTTAAATTTGTTTAAATGTGATATGTAATAAATTTTAAAAAAATTCTATGTATGGTTTAGATTTTAGTTTCAATATTTCTTACAGCGAGTACAGAAATTGTTTTAAAAAAAATATATGAGTACACAGTTCACCTGATGGTACATATATGGCTGCAGACTATAAACGCAATACAATAAGCATTCGAGATGCACATTCTTTGTCTCCTGAGGAACGAAAAGGAATTTCTCGCTACTACTTACAGTAACTATTCAGGTCCCTACACTTACAAAACGAAACGTAGCAGCATTATGCTGCTATTTCACACTGGTACGTTCAGAGAAGTACACCAGCGCCCTACACGAGATTCACTCATGACCTAGGCGGTTTTAAATCAGCCTGTCCACCCTTAATTGATAGCGATCCGAGCCGAGGTAATCTAACTTCCGTATGAGGGGATCGCCCCTCTCTGATGTTGTCGATGTTCTCGTCAACAGGGGTCGGAGCGCAGCGGTGTTGCAGCAGCAAACTACGTGCCAGCATTGCCGTTGTCTTCCTCCGCTCGCGAGTCTTATCCTATAAAGCTGTAGACGTCTGTACCAACATTTTAGCGTTAGTTCAGCGTTACGTACATAAAATCCCTGACTACTGATCGCCGACCAATTCATACTGGAGGTAGAGTAAATGTGCAGCGAATCTCAACCACTGTTAGCATGTGTAATTAATCTAAAGGTTGAAGGTGATTATAAACAATTATACAGTATAGATTAACAAAGCAACGCTAACAAAATGTAATGACTTAATTTTGTGGTTATTGACCTTTAGGGACATTTATATTAATACAACGGTTTGGTCCCAAGCTTAATGTGTATATTATACCAATAACTATCTTAATTATAGGGGCAATAGAATATATTATGCAATCTGACAGAAATAGATAAATAAGAAGCTTTTCTCGGGATATAGTCTTATCGTAGTTCTAATTAAGCGACCGTCTGTCGTGAAGTGTGAGGTCTAGCGTTGCCATGAAGCAGCAGTGGGCTTGAACAATTGACTAGTCTCGGTTGTTTAACTTTTTTTATCATGGTTTGCAATTGTTGACAATACAGATATGCCATAATCTTCTGGCCAGATCTTAGGAAGCTGTAGAGTATGAATCCAGCACTGAACCACTAAATACTCACAAGTGTCTTTTTCTGAGTCAATTTTCTCTTGGGTCAGGATATGGCTGGTTGTCCTGGGTTCAACCACTGTGATGAGCGTTTCTGGTTGTCCTACAGTATCCATTTTTTTATCAAGAGTAAAGATACCATTTAAAATTCCCTCGTTATGGCGACGGTTGAGTAATGTAACGCAGCACTCAATGCGTGTTTGTTGGTGTGCTTCACTCAATTCATGTGGTACACATTTCTCGAGGTTTTTCGCTGTTCTAATTTGTTTCAAGTGAATTAAAATTGTTTGTCATTCAAACCAAAGCCCGCTGCTAATACTGACATGGTTTGCGATGGATCCACTTCCACGATCACCTTTAATTATGGACTGTCAACTTGGGTCTCAGGCCGTCCGCGGGGTGTTTTGGAGGTCAAAATCTTTAAAAAGAAAACGTTGGAACCAAAAACCGTGTTTTCTATTACAGTAGCTTCCCCATTCTTCCACATCAATAAACCTTCGAGCTGTTTATGCAGCGCAAGGTGCCACGGTGAAACTCATATTCGTAAATATTTGAAATTTTCCATATTGCTAACAGAAGTATGTCAAAGAAAAGAACAAATGTGGCGAAAACAAATGAATCACTAAATTCGAATCACAAATAAATAAAATAAATTAGAAAGAAAGACATTTGAATTTTGAAATCCTAACCAAACGCCAGATTATTTAAGAATAAAGTGGCCGGTTCGACAAAACGCCAATGCCATATGTAAGGATCCAATATACAAACCCTAGATTTATTTTCAAATATCAAGCAAAATAATTATTATATAATGAAAAGAAACTCCGTTTCATGTTAGAAAGCCATGAAATGTCTATAGACACTTTAACATTCAGACTGTGATTGCATGAATTAAATATGAGGATGCAACGAAAACAGTGGAACTAAAGCAGTTTTATTCTAATTTCAGAAATTTCCACGTAGTCTCAACACTTGTTAACCACTTTTGTTTTCTTAAACACTAAAATTACAATTAAGTTTAAATACCAAGTACCATCTTTCCACTTGAAATGTAAAATTGCACTTCTTCAATCTACTATTTCATTCAACTTGTTGTTTTAGGGCAAATATGATTTATTATGCTTAACTTCGTTTGATGATGCTCTCCACATATATCCAGCTTGGCACTTAATATACATAAGAGCACTAAGTATTTACGGTACCACGGAACACTAACGCTTACCCTTCCCGTATTTGATATTATAATTGGGTTCAGTGTAGCGATATAAGGTAGTACTCTAGTGATATAGTCAATATTCTTTTATTACCTTTATATTGGTCCTTAAGATTTAATTAAACCAAATGAGTTAACTCAAGTTAGGTAGCTCATTTTGACTTAATATTGTATTATCTATTTTTCAAATGAATACTTGCTTCTGTCTTTATACAAAAGATGGAAACCTATAATTGTATAACAGTAATAATACAGAAACACAGACATTTTTTATTGTATTGATGATGTCATACATAGTATGTACAAAGTTCAATAAGGTAAGTGATTTCTGCGGTAAATGATGACATTCATCCTTGATCATAATGCAAATGCGGTGTCACCCCTGAACAATGAGAAGGAAGTTCCTTCTTCAGTAACAAGGATCTCACACACACACATATTTGATTATATATGATATATGATATATTATAATTGAAGTAGTTGAAACATATAAAAATTATTTAGAGTCCAATCTTTAGAAGTTATAGGAAATTAATAAAAATGTGATAGCCACCTATCTAAGAAACTTAAAAAGGGTTCACACAAAACCAAAATGCTAAAGAAACATATTAACAATTTAATAAGACTAAAAAAAATACCCCAACGAATCCATTAACACTAAAAATAACAAACACTCTAGAAATAGGAACAATAAACAGGAATAGAAATACAAGGAACTTTAATTAAGCTTAGAAAGAAAAACAAATTATAAACGAGCAAACAAAAAGTATATAGTAAATAAAAATGAACAATAATGAAAATTATTCAGAGAGGTATAAGAAAAGTGGACCAGATATGACAGGAATCAATTATATAACAGCAATTAGTTTTACATGCATTATTACTCATTATTAACAAGGTTCAGGTGAAAAATAAAATTAAAAAGAAAATTACGGAGCATATCCACACTAAAATATTCGGGGTTACCAAACTGAAGCGCTTTTCTTCGACTTGGCAATAGCGTTCGACTTTCTCCGCAATGGAACCTTTCCATTGATATCGCGTCTAGGGAACGCGTTCCGAGGTTCACTCAGTTCGAGCCGGAGTACCATTAGGCTAAGTCCTAGGTCCCGTTTGCTCTCTCTACATATTCTACACCAACGACATACCACGCACTCGAGGTGTAGAGTTTGCCCTTTTCTCCGATGACACCGGCTTCTGCTTGTCCGGATCCAAACCAGACTCAATCTATAAACGCCTCTAATCCGTAGCTAACATCTGAGGGAATGTTGGAAAGGTTCCGGAATGGTGCCATTTCCGAAACCATCTGCGCAAGTAGTAAAGTGTCCCGTGTAAACTCCACCTGTACATGTCCTGCATAACCCAATATGGCCATATGTCAGCGTCGTTTTCGCCCATGCAGCACCCACCAGGATTAATTCCCTCCAGAGGATTCAGAACAGATTCATTGCTATAGCGACCGGAGCAGAGTAGTCTCGGCGCGATATCGATCTGCACAGTAACTTGCACCTTCTCACTATTCGCTAACTTGCTAACGCTTTCGAAGTCACTCGCAGTGCTTCTTCGACAAAGCACTTTCGCACTCCAACCCGCTAGTGGTAAAGTATCCACCTACGAACCGGTATCTAATCCGACGAGCAGGAGTCGTATACCGCGTCACGTTAGCAGCAGTCCGAACACAACGGACATCGGACCGTCACACTACACAAACACATCACGCCGCCTTCGCCTCCGAGCGCGGTGTAATCTTCGCGAAACGAACACCGCGTACGCGTGGTACTGCTCTAATTAAAACACCATTAAGTTATTTTAAGATTGTTATGAATCAGTTTCAACATAATCCAAAGACTCTAACCATGCAGATATTTTCTTTTTAAACTGTTGACTATTAAGGGAATATAAATCAATAGTTTTGTTAACTTTGTTATACAGAAAAGGGCCAAAAGCACAGAAAAATCTATGAGCAAAAGAGGTTTGAAATCTTCTTGATTCGCACGCCTTGTGTTTCTACTAAACTGCTTTCGTTCATCAATTTTTTACACTATGCTGTTTGAGGAGATAGCTTTGTATAAATGTCTCACCGTAAGGACTTGGTAGTTTTGATACAAAAGGTTTGTGGGGTATAAAAAAGATTGAGAAATACTTACTTTTAGAATAACGCGTTGAACGATTTATAAAGATTTAATAGTTGAAGCTGGAGTCCTCCCCATGAGGTTATACAATAAGATATGAGCGACTACTATACTGTGTTTCATCTGAATGTAGGTATTCAGTGAAGAGGCAAAAAAAGAGAAAAGAAGATAGTGAGATCTCATATTACAAAGAAAATCAAAGATGTAATGAATTTGTGAACGAAGGAATTACAATCCTTTTAAATCGTGTTGATGGATGCATTTTCAGAGTGAAGGCATTGACATCTTTGAAGGGGCAAAAATATTATGACAGCCATCCTTCGCGTCGAGTATCGAATGATGTGCAGATTTGTGATGCATAAATTGTGTGCTTTGGCTATAAAACAAATCTAGGACTTACAGTATAGCAGCCAGGTACATTGATGCAATGCGCTCGGCAAAATACTGTACAAGTATTGCTTTGGTCAATGTATATGAAGTATCTTGTAGTAAACATCGGTACAGAACATACGACTTCTTTGAGTTTTGGTTTCATGCTGTGCGTGCAACTTTTAGCTGCAAGTACATCTATCCTCAACAAAGATTCAAGATGTACATTAGTTGTCACCTCTAAGGAAAGAGATGGAAACTTTCGTTACCAGTAATCCATGCGCACCCAACACGTGCTGTGTATCAGCGGGGTTTTGCTGCTATTTAAAGCTGGTATTCATTGAATGCTTGGTACTTCCCCAGTCGAACTAACCCATTCATGTTGTAGTATCTAGATTCTGTTGATGTTGATGCTGTTAGCCTATGCGGCTCTTTCAGATTCATAGGGCACAGGGCTCACGGAACTGAGCGTGTCGGTCTGTTATGTTGTAGTTAGAAATTAGCTGCAAAATGGCACAAGTTTAACACAGTTAAACTTATGTTACTTCGTAAAACTTTACACCGAACGCGCCTTAAGAAGTATAACTACATAAATATATTGATACTTCAAATTTGCAGCGCTCCTCCATTATTTTTAAAAGTAACTATGATTTTTACAGTCAATATAAATTGATGATGCTTTCCAAGTCGTCTAGATTATTTTCAAGCATGAACTATAAGTGGATTAGTTTTTACGGTACCACAGAATAACTCAATCCCCTCCCAGTATTCAATGGTATAATTAACTAAAAAAATTGCAGGAAAGTGTGAATATTACTAATAAAAATTTAATTCAAATTCACGTTTAATCAAACGATTCTCAACTGTAGATGACTTTTGCTGTAGATCCGAGATTACTTTTATTAATTAATAATATTTCGATCTAATTTAATTTTTTATACTTCTTATAAATTCATACATACGAGTACTATAGGAAGATTTTGTCTTTCCCAGAAACCATTAACAATGTATCACGGCCATCTGGTATAGTGATACCTGATTATGAAAGTACCTGCCTGCTGCGTTGTGGGTCCTGAATTCGATTCCCAGCCAATATATGTGCATTATAATTGTTGCTTCTCTTGCCGTGTCTCTGAGATTCCATCTGAAGTTTCTCTCTCTCTCTCAATCTTTTGAAAATATCGTCGTGGAAGAATTCAACTAGGAGGATAAAATCACCAATAATAAATCCAACACTATAATATGTTATTACTGAAGTGTTTGAAAATAGAAAGGCATCGCACATTTTAAAGTTTAAAAATAACAAATCGACACTTCAAAAAAACAAAGAAATCTGGGTGTAGGAAACTTAAACGTAAAATTCAAATGACTTTTCTGCATTTATTCTAATGAAAAGACCCGTAAATGCGGAAAAGTTGGTTACTATGGGGCGGGCGAGTTATAAAATAGCAAACATCTTCTTCGGGTTCTTCATCAGGTTTTGTTATTTGATATACTCGTATGTAACTACAAGTTAATGTGAACTTTAATATATTTTTTACGAAATGAGATATTTATGTATTATTTTAAGTATCGATATAACACTTAGGAATGCAAAAAAATATCATGAGGATAATTTGTAAATATATAAATAAAATATTTCGAGCTCTTAAATCTGTCAATCTGCAATAGGTCCGTGTAGTGGGCTATCTTCTTAGTCTTTGAATGTCCATCCGTCTGTCACAGCTTATTTTCTTCTTGAAATTTAGTACAGATATAGAGATATTAGGATATAAACTATAATAAAACTATCAAACTTATTTAGAGAGTTGGTATAACTATGCGAAGCAATTGGACGTTTTGTAAATATAGTCTGTTTCTATTTTTTTACGACTATTTCAAAATTAGTCTTGTAGTGTATTTTAGTGTATATCGGTCAGAGATGTAAGTCGATGTAAGTCGACTTGGCCGCCACGTGGCGATTAAGTTTTTCGCCTTTACCGGTCTGTAGTAGTACAGTACACAAAGTTAATTTTAAATTTGGTATTTATTTACCCGCATCATCAACGGGATAGCTTGATTCTTATTTTAAGTAGGTTTTGGTATTAAAATCAGATAGTACATATTTACATTTGAACATATTTAGTGATCTGAGTAGTAGAGTAGTGCTTATATGGATGCAGCCAAGGCATCGGATGATCGGGATTACGAGTAACTCAAATTAGTCTTGTAGTGTATTTTAGTGTATATCGGTCAGAGATGTAAGTCGATGTAAGTCGATGTAAGTCGACTTGGCCGCCACGTGGCGATTAAGTTTTTCGCCTTTACCGGTCTGTAGTAGTACAGTACACAAAGTTAATTTTAAATTTGGTATTTATTTACCCGCATCATCAACGGGATAGCTTGATTCTTATTTTAAGTAGGTTTTGGTATTAAAATCAGATAGTACATATTTACATTTGAACATATTTAGTGATCTGAGTAGTAGAGTAGTGCTTATATGGATGCAGCCAAGGCATCGGATGATCGGGATTACGAGTAACTCAAATTAGTCTTGTAGTGTATTTTAGTGTATATCGGTCAGAGATGTAAGTCGATGTAAGTCGACTTGGCCGCCACGTGGCGATTAAGTTTTTCGCCTTTACCGGTCTGTAGTAGTACAGTACACAAAGTTAATTTTAAATTTGGTATTTATTTACCCGCATCATCAACGGGATAGCTTGATTCTTATTTTAAGTAGGTTTTGGTATTAAAATCAGATAGTACATATTTACATTTGAACATATTTAGTGATCTGAGTAGTAGAGTAGTGCTTATATGGATGCAGCCAAGGCATCGGATGATCGGGATTACGAGTAACTCAAATTAGTCTTGTAGTGTATTTTAGTGTATATCGGTCAGAGATGTAAGTCGATGTAAGTCGACTTGGCCGCCACGTGGCGATTAAGTTTTTCGCCTTTACCGGTCTGTAGTAGTACAGTACACAAAGTTAATTTTAAATTTGGTATTTATTTACCCGCATCATCAACGGGATAGCTTGATTCTTATTTTAAGTAGGTTTTGGTATTAAAATCAGATAGTACATATTTACATTTGAACATATTTAGTGATCTGCATGGACGGAGGTTTAGGACGGAGTGCTTATGTGGGGACAGTTTCGCCCGTTCGTTGATCCGAGCATCAGCTGTTTTGATTTTGTGTTTCATTGCTGTTTTTTTAGTAAAGTAATGTATTTTTTATAAAACTATAGTTTCATTTAGCTGTACTAACATGATGGAGCGTAAATAATGCTAATAAAACTTTTTTTTTTTAATAATCAGGACCGATTTTTTCGTCCCATCATCAAAGGTGTCATTAGTACTATCGTCTCCTTCGTTCTACTATCTTCGTTTTCGGAAGCGGTCTCCTAATACCCTGTATACTACACAAATGCTGAAAATAAATGTCACATTTAAAAATGTGATTGTATTTGAAATTTACCATTGGAGTGTTATGTGTACGTTCGGATTAATTCCAATCGCTGAGTTTAAACATCGTAAGTCAAGATACAATTCAAAATTACATCCTCATCATCTCGATGTTTGGCGAACCATAACTGTACGCATTGCGTGAAAATTTCTACGTACAACTACTCTGTGGTATGAGCTGTCGCCAGCGGTATTTCTGAACCGATTCGACTTAAGGATCTTCAAGAAAAGTTTCTATACCTTTCTTAAAGGGCGAAAGCGCGTCTGTGTCCTCTGTGGTGTTGCGAATGTCCATGGATAGCGGTAATCACTTACTATCAGGTGAGCTGCTTACTTGATTGTCACCTATACTATAATAAAAAAAGAGTGGTTCTACCGCGCACATTAATTCTATTTAATGAGTCAAAATAATACTGCGTTGCCGCGCCGAATTGTCTGTCACCCTGCGTAAAAAAGTAACGATATTTCGCACTGTTGTGAGATGTGACCACATTATTATTAGATATATTCTACCCATATTTCTGTATCTCCATCATTTGCATTTGGTTCAGATGGAAAAATTCGCGTCGGTTTCTTTCCGGGTATTATCGCCTTACTTATCTCGAGTGTCGAAAGTTAAAATTAAATGTTATATTTTAAATTAAATTTTCCAATGATGAACTTGATTGTAGCTGCGACATGAATAAGTTGGCTCGAAGGTTGACTGGAAGGACCTCTAACTGGGTACTAATATGAAATAGTTGCATATCACTGCTGTGTTTCGTTTGGTTAGGGTTAGGTAAGGATTCAAATGCCTCAATGGTAATAATGCATATGCAGCTTTGTTGAGGGTGTTTATGGGCTGTATTCAGATATGCTGTGTGCTCTTTTGTCACGCTTAGTTTTATACAAATAATAACTAAATTCAATTTTATTAGCGAAGTTTTATCAAATTTGATGACAGCAAATGCAATGATTTTAAAATTGAGAAAAGAATCCATATAGTAATTTTATCTAAACTTTAATTGCGAAATAAACGTGATCTCACCGGAGGACTATAACATCTTCTATTTTTTTATTAAACATAGGGAGTCCAACGACCACACTATGCGCCTGCTGGTAAATGATTGGGGTTCATAAAGACTTTTATCCATTCTCAACAAAGATTCATCACCGCGTAGGACCGAGATCAAATACCTCATTTTCAGTAAATTGATATTTATTATTATTTTAAGTATCGATATAACACTTAGGAATGCAAAAAAATATCATGAGTGTAATTTGGAAATATATAAATAAAATATTTCAAGCTCTTAAATCTATCAATCTGCAATAGGTCCGTGTAGTGGGCTATCTTCTTCAAAATTAGTCTTGTAGTGTATTTTAGTGTATATCGGTCAGTGATGTAAGTCGACACTTTATGCTTTTATTCTATAGAACTTAAGCTTTATCAACATTTCTCGAACTTTATAAGATAATATATCCGTGCAATTTGAAAGTTACGGAAGTTTCCTGCAGCAACATCTATCGCAGATCACGACTGCTTGCAAACGTGCCTCCCAATTTGATAACTTGGCCGCCACGTGGCGATTAAGTTTTTCGCCTTTACCGGTCTGTAGTAGTACAGTACACAAAGTTAATTTTAAATTTGGTATTTATATACCCGCATCATCAACGTGATAGCTTGATTCTTATTTTAAGTAGGTTTTGGTTTTAAAATCAGATAGTACATATTTACATTTGAACATATTTAGTGATCTGCATGGACGGAGGTTTAGGACGTAGTGCTTATATGGATGCAGCCAAGGCATCGGATGATCGGGATTACGAGTAACTCAAATTAGTCTTAGTCAGTCAGTATACTTAGCTACCGTCCTGAATCGAATGCTAAGTTTATTACAAATTTTCTTATTTCCACAATATGGCCAAATATTTTTTTCTTAAAATCGACCTACTCCACATCAAAGCATTCATCGATCCAAGCAATGCTCGTACAGCGCGTTTCCATTACGAAGCTTTCGCTTGTATGAAAGCTCTTGTAACCTTTTTGCCACTTCACAGGATATCAATGCCTTTACTCTGCATGTAGAAAAACCCCTTTTAAAAATATTGCAAAAAGACAATTCTCATTTCTCAACTATTCTGGACGTAAAATGAAAAATGTGATTCTAAAGAAAAGTTTGATAGAGGCGCCCTGTATCTATCCTATCTTGTTAATGAGTGTCAAATACCGACAAACACGCCAATTTGTTAGTAGCGGCCACTAGTGGGAGTTAGAGCGGGTCAGGGTACCGGATTACCACATTATATCAAGGCGATGCTCTCTCACCCAAGAAGTCAAGAAAAGAGGTTACATTGGATTTTTTTTATTATATTGAGAGTAACAAACGATCACACAGTTCACCTGACGGCAAGTGATTCCTGCGGCCCATGACATGTTTTTCTTTTAATAGTTTGGCGCCTAGCCAAAAGAGTATGCAGCCCACCTGATGGTAAGTGATCACCGCCGCCCATGAACATCCGCACCACCAGAGGAGTTGTGAATGCGTTGCTGGCCTTTAAGGAAGGTATAGGCTCTTTTCTTGCAGGTCCCTAAGTCGTATCGGTTCGGTAACACCGCTGGCGACAGCTGATTCCACATAGTTGTGCGTGGCAAGAAATTTTGCATGACGCGCACAGTGGTGGATTGCCAACCATCGAGATGATGAGGATGAAATTTTGAATTGATTCGTGATGTACGATGTTTAAACTCAGCGGCTGGAATTAATCCGAACAACTCCTCAGAACACTTCCCGTGGTAAATTCATCCTTGACAAGGAATCATAATGCAGATGCGTTGTCACACTTGAGGACTGAGATTGAATGTCTTTTTACCAGTAAATAAAGATCTCCGGATCCTTTCACTCACCAGGCGAAACACAGCAGCGTTGTACTGATATTTTACGCTGGTATTCTGTGAAGGCGTGGTCCTCCCCAGTCGAGCTGACCCATTCATTCTGCAGCTAGTAGCCTCTGGCGGGTAGGTCATGTAGCGTTCTTTACGGGAAAGGATTGGAGAATATGTCAGTGAGCATCTATCAGGTGGATCAAGCTTAATATCGATGGAACGACGAGGTGGAAAGTAACTTGCAGCTTCAAGATGACAATTGACGTAGAATTGGGGCAAGTGGCGTATTTTCATGTCGTGCTATTGACAAAGAATTATGTCTTTGTGGCTGTTACATATATATATATATATATATATATATATATATATATATATATATATATATATATATATATATATATATATATATATATATATATATATATATATATATATATATATATATATATATATATATATATATATATATATATATATATATATATATATATATATATATATATATATATATATATATATATATATATATATATATATATATATATATATATATATATATATATATATATATATATATATATATATATATATATATATATATATATATATATATATATATATATATATATATATATATATATATATATATATATATATATATATATATATATATATATATATATATATATATATATATATATATATATATATATATATATATATATATATATATATATATATATATATATATATATATATATATATATATATATATATATATATATATATATATATATATATATATATATATATATATATATATATATATATATATATATATATATATATATATATATATATATATATATATATATATATATATATATATATATATATATATATACATACACTGCGTGGAGTAGTGATTACGACAATATTCTTTAAAATTAAAGTACATTTATAATTTTTTCTACATAACATCAAAGTATCAAATATCCTATCCCACGCATCCCATTCATAATCAAATTAAGATTTCATCATCATTTCCCATTACTGGCAGTAGGTTTATACGTATTAGTGATTGCCATCAAAATCATAAATTCATTTATTGCGAGGGGACTGACAATTAGTACTTTTTGAACGTTAATATTACATAACGCTACCTACACATACAGTTACTTAAGGGCACCACTAAAATGATGAATGAAGACCAGGTTCAAACAGTATACAATTTTGTTACTGTTTTTACTATAAATTTAACTTTAAAGTAAAAAAAGTTTAATATAAATGTAAAAAAAAAGACAAATATTTTGCAAAAATAAAATCTTTTCAAAACAATATTTCATGAAAATTAAAATTACACATGTTGCCATAAGATCCGTTTGAAACTCTAATTGCCCACGAACGCCGCTATCAGCAACGAGTCGCAAGGGACCTATCATAATGATGGATGACCCCTTGGGAACCAGTATCGATGGTAACTTTAACATAAAGACAGCACTATTATATCACAGTAGGTTGCTAAATGTTGATTTATTAATTACGTTAACGAATAAAATCGATTTAGTACATAGTCTTCTGTCATATAATTCAATTTTTTGATGAAACTTTTAAAAGAGTTTTTATGAAAATCTGATGTAGTAATTGTAAGCGATTGAAATTTCAAATACAATTAAATTTTTATATGTGACGTTTATTTTCAGCAATTGTGTAGTATACAAGGTATTAGGAGACCGCTTCGGAAAACGAAGACAGACGATAGTACTAATGACACCTTTGATGATGGCACGGAAAAAAAATCGATCCTGAGTAAAAAAATATCATATTATTAAAATGTTTTATTAGCATTATTTAAGCTCCATGATGTTAGTACAGCTAAATAAAACTATAGTTACATTAAAAATACATTACGTTACTAAAAAAACCAGTAATGAAACACAAAATCAAAAACAGCTGATGCTCGGATCAACAAACGCACGGGCGAAACTGTCTCAAAAACTAAAAATACTAAACATAATAATCAATCCCGCCAAAACAAACCGCTTCTTTGCGGCGGGCCGCGGCCGCCGTTGACGGCACTTTTATCATTTCCCCGGTATTAGCGCCGCGCCGCCGCCGTTAGTGTAAACTATTTTTTTTTCTATAAGTGATGAAAACTTTAGCAATGTTCAGTCTACAGATGTCTACATCAGACTACTCAGTGTGGAAAGATCCAAAGGAAGTACTCCGTTCATAATTTATCTATGAATAAGTTCGCCTGCGTTTTGATGACACTATGGCAGAACTCGATTGTAACAAGTCCAGTCGCGTGCAAACTTGGAGACGTTTTTTTTTAATAGTATGTGTAGTTGTTTCGGTGTACCGGAAAAGACTCGCGAGCAGAATGCCCGGACTAGAGCTGAAATGGTTGTGGACGCTTTATTTATGATAATACTATAAGCATAATAGGTACAGTCGAGAGATAGCTATAGGAAATGGTTGAAATTTATTACAATATAAGGCTTACAACTTGTGCAAAGTACATAAATGTGAAAGACAGCGACGCTACCTAAGGTATATTGTTAATATATGGTATTTATTCTAACCACTCGCAGTGGTCGCCTTGAATATATATTTTAATTCTAATTTTCAATTTAAACTAACAAATAATACTACATTTGTTATGATACTAAGGATAAGAAACGAGGACACAGTTCATCAGATGGTAAGTAATTCCTGCAGCCCATGACCCTTTTTTTACATCAAAATCTTCCAGTAATGAATCACCGAATACTTCCACTACTTTCCAGACGAAACACGGCATAGTTTTCCTCGGTAGAGCAGATCCTTTTGTGCTGCAGCGAGAAATAAACTGCAAATTCGTATTGTTGCATCTCTATTTTTATTCATTTAACTTTTATTTACACAAAGCATTTATATAAGGAAACAAACATAAGAAAAGTATGTACAAAGACGCATCTTATTTTGTTTACTTATTTATTTAGTAGATACAAAATGTTTTTTGTATCGAATTTACCATGGGGAGTGCTTATGTGGGGACAGTTTCGCCCGTTCGTTGATCCGAGCATCAGCTGTTTTTGATTTTGTGTTTCATTGCTGTTTTTTTTTTAGTAAAGTAATGTATTTTTTATAAAACTATAGTTTCATTTAGCTGTACTAACATGATGGAGCGTAAATAATGCTAATAAAACTTTTTTTTTTTAATAATCAGGACCGATTTTTTCGTCCCATCATCAAAGGTGTCATTAGTATTATATATATATAATACGCATTATATATGAAAAGGTTGTTTATTTGAAAGTATTATAATGCTTTCCAGAAATTATGCTTTTTCAATTCCCAATTTTATTTCAATTAATTTTACAATTGAAGTTAAATCGCTGTTGCCTTACTCGTTACCGTTATTAGTTTCAGCCGCTTCAGGTACTTCACGAAGAGCTTAAGCATCTAATTACTACTATCTTTTATATATTTAATAAATTTCTAAATTGTAATTATAATGTAGATATTTTTGTTAGAATTATATTAAAATTTATATTACATTTTAAGCCTTATCGTACCGTAACATCTAAGATACCTACTTATATTGACTAATTAAATTACTAATTGCATTTTGAAAATATTAAGTGAAACCGTGATTTGTAAAGAAAAACGATACTGTAAAACTTTTGTCATGTCATCGAGCGATAAAAGGTGAATCTGTTTTCAATTACTGTAAACTAATTTAATAACTAATGGTAAGGAAATTAAGTCATAGACAAGACTAACCTTGTTTTACCAATTAGTAATTCTAATTTCAATAATAATAATTAGTTTTAATCAGATTTACCTAATATATTTACAAAGGAAAGATAAATTAATTAATTATAATTATAACGTATATAATGCACGCCGCTATTCATAAGGTACACCACTTATAAAATTGGCTTTGCCTGACTAGAACCACACTCTTCTGGAGTACCAGCGTAATATATAAGTTTGACATTAATGTATTTGGTGAAAGAAAGAAACAAGAGACCTATTTATTACAGATAATGAAGTATTCCGTCTACTGAGTTATACCTCGGTGGTGATAATGTACCTGCATTATGAATCTATAATTCCCTACTTACCGAGCCTCCCGCTCGTGAGTCTAATTAGATAAAGCTGTAAAGATCTCTGGCCCAACAGCAGTATTCACACACAAAAAAATTATCTATAATAAATTATTTATAATAATTTGGGTATTAGTGACTACAGGAATCACTTACCATCATGTGACCTGCGCTTGTGATTACATTGGACTAGGGAAAGGGACGACGAGTTAGCACTCTGTGCTTGCGTGAGTGGTTACGACACTTTACCAGTATCTTGCATAATTCATGTCATCTACAACAAATAGATATCGCCTACAACTTGCCGTGGTCGAAATTGACCTAGACATCATTATTATTCCAACAAACTGTAGTGTTGGAGCAAGATGCAGTGGATTATGGGGGGTTGGGATGACAGGAGTAAAGAGTTCTTATCGACATCTAGGCCGATTAAAAGGTCTACTATAATAAAATTCTCACATTTTTGACTTTTAGCTGATATAAATTCAACAGTGAATGGTGAATTGACGATAGGGTGATACATTTTAGAAAAAAACATTGTAGTTATTTCTATCACTAACTGTTAGTTCATTTCATATTATTGGTAATTGTGCTTCTGTTCATCTTGCTAATCCCTAATGGAGGTACGTATTGTGGACTCCCGGAATTACATTGACAGTAACAAACAAGCACTCAGTTCACCTGATGGAAAGTGATTCATGCGCCACCACCCATGACATCTACATTCAATCTTGACAAGGAATCATAATGCAGAGGCATTGTTCCCATGTGACCCCTACACTCACCAGACGAAACAGCAGCATTATGCTGCTATTTCAGGCTGGTTTTCTGTGGGGGCGTGATACTTCCTCGATCGAGCTGTCCCATTCATTTTGCAGTTAGATACAAACTGCAGTGTACCACTGTTAAAAACTTCCATCAAGTGTGCTGAGTGCTTGCTTGCGGTTGTTTAGCGTGACAACGTCAAATAATAATGAAATGAAAATTGTTTCTGAGGACGTCCTTGAATATTGTCTTTATAGTGCCAAAATCATTTTAGTATTGCTATTTTTTTAAACATCACAGCTTGCGGAATGTGACATTGTCACACCAAAAAAGAAATGAAACATCCATTAATCTTATGCCGTGCGTAAATTGACACGAAGCATGATCCTGAGAAACTTGCATGATTCACTCACCACAAACTTAGATAGGTTACAACACAAATGAATATAATTTTATGATTTTTTTACGACGCTTAACATCCTTAACAATGACGAATTACGTAAGGACCAAGTGTTTTATCGGTGTTGCCGTTACGGATGTCCGTCAAAGATTTGAAAGTATACATATAAATTAAAATCAAAGTCCAAGTCAAAATTATTAAGTTAAAAAAGAAATTTAAGAGTTAAAACGTACTCTTTGCTTTATGAAGAAGTGGCGCAAGAAACTTAACAGGATAATCAATCTTTCTGTTTTTCTCTTTATTTTTTGTTATATATATATATATATATATATATATATATATATATATATTGAGCGTGTGCAATGTAAGACGAAACAATATTTATAACTTTTTTATATATATTGATATAATTTTAAGCAAAAGTCGACCAGTAACCACAAGCGCCACGCGATTTTGGCCATTACTCCAGAGATTTTAGCCTCCTCCAGCATATTGAAAGGAAGTAGGACATCCGTCTAAGACAATGCCATAAGCATTGCCCTTTATACGAGCAAGACGAGTTCAATTCAAACAAAATGATAGTAACATACACTTACAACAATAGTAGATAAAATTAAAACGTTACTTTTGATAGGATAGATTTTTCATCATTATCGACTCGCTGAAATGCCTATAGCTCTACATTAGTCACATTTACTTTAGTAGCGCTGCTCGATATTCGATTTATTATTATTATAGATTTAGATTTATTATTATAGTTTGATGCATCTTGTACCTTAGAAGCAATTACAAGGTGAGCCATATATTTGCAACATTAATACATCATCGCACACCGTGGAGTTCTGGAATTTCTCATAGAAGACTGGTATGCAGTGGTGCGACACACGTATGTTTATTTCATATTAAAATTTTTAATAGGTTGAGATGTTGTTTATTCGATAGGATATAAATTCCAAAACCACTGTGACAGAAGTCATATTGTTAAACGAATTTACAACGAAATGAGAGCGTCGGTAGCGCGGGTAAGTCGTTTACCCCTTGATGAAATTTTTAACGAGCGGAAAGGGCATAACGGTCGGAAACGCAATTTACATTTTAATTTTCACGACGTCCAAATGCATCAATTGAGCTTATAATTACTTTATCATAAAACGAAAAGGATAATCAGGGTGCTTGCTTATTGGCGTTTTAGTACAAATCTCTAAAAGCTCTACAAAAATTATATGTATAATATTTTATATTTCATTTCTCTTTACTCATCACGACACAGAATGAATGAGTCCGTTATTATATGCACTTGTAGGGTAGGCAACTTATTGATAGTCTATGATAGATATAAATGAAGCTCTTTAAAACTTGACTTGAGTTGACAATCTAAAAGCCCATGAGAAAAACTTTTTAGACATTTTATTATATTTCATTTAGTTTTCAGTCTGTCACCTACAAAAACCCTCACATCTCGTAATTAAAGGAATTCTGATATGTTTTCTTTGTTTTCTTATCAATATAAACAATAAAGATTTAATTTATATATTTGTATATTTAAGTGCAATATGTCTATAATTTATGCTGATAACGAATTAAATAAGTCCATCAAAGTAATTTTAAAACTTTATTGATCCTTAAAACTATCTTTACAGTTATTACTAAGGTAACTATTGTTTATTTAACTACTGTTGACTATGGACGACAACGTCCGTTGAACCACAAGGCTCAGAGGTTTTCCGTTAATATAAAGAGTTAGATCATTTGGCAGTGATCGTTCAAACTTATACTATATCTAGTTTACGAACAATATTGACGTTGATTATTTAATAATAAATAATATTTAAGACCTGAATAAAACTATGGTAAATTCGTCATTTTGTATCATCTGCAGATACATACATCCGTATTAAAAATTCTAATAATTGGGTTTTTTTGAACGTCAAGTTTTATCAATTTATAACGATAAATGAAAACAATACAAAGTACAAAAACGTTGGTATCTAGCACACTAATCTGCTATCACATTACTTAGTGGAGTCTAGAATCACCTCCATCAATCTGATCGTACTTCGCAAATAAAGAAAGTTTCAAAGGAACAAGGCGAGTCGTTCCATTTAAGGCCTTTGTCGTCTCTATTCCAGAGCTCCAAGCAATTCTCTTCTTCGCCATTCTCGTATCGGAAGTTATTTGGCTCGCCTGCGTTCCAGTTGACGAACGTGAGAGGTCGTCCATTGGCC
The DNA here is from genome assembly GCA_029286865.1 of Teinopalpus imperialis. Classification (NCBI taxonomy): domain Eukaryota; kingdom Metazoa; phylum Arthropoda; class Insecta; order Lepidoptera; family Papilionidae; genus Teinopalpus; species Teinopalpus imperialis. The sequence goes on along the minus strand of JAGSMU010000009.1, from coordinate 968,291 downwards.
ATCCAGAAGAAGTTTCCTTCTTCGGCCAAGTCAGTCCCCGACGTCCAGAAGTGTTCGCGACCGTAACCTATAAGTAAAATCGCATTATGTATTTAGATAATGTAAAGAATAATAACTAAATTATATAATAATAATAACTTAACAAGCTTCAAACAGCTTCACAGTTTTCCAAACGTTATGATATAGATTCATGATAGCTTTTCTAGAATGTTCTTGTAGAATGTTAAGCCCAAAATATCTTTTGTATATGTCGAGTAACTTTTAAAGGAGAAGCCAGGCAAGAAATGAGATACATTATGTATATTAAGTTTAATGAACAAGCCACATATATTCTGTAATGAGCACCAATGCCGATTGTCAAAAGTATAAAAAAATATTGATTATCAATTCAACCACGTGTTTGGTTCTTTACGTACTTTCAGTATTAATTCTGATAAATACCATAAAACTGTATTAAAGAGACCATTTAATTTTTCTCATTTAAGCTTTTATATTTAAGATTTGATTTACCCGAATCCTTTACATATTTTTCTAACTTGTCGTTTTCTTCTTGTGACGAGATGGAGGCGAGGTGCATGCCATGGAACCGACAGTACTGCTGCGCTTTGAACCAGTTCGCCTGGAAGGAAAAAAAAATAATACAGTTACATTCGACCTTCTACGTTTTTTTTACAGATGTAAAAGTAATAAACGAATGAAATATTCGCTAGGGGGTAAGCGATTTTATCGAGGACTATAAAGACTTACTGTTATTATATATGAAGTTGTATCGACTTATACAAACACTATGTATTATATTATTATTATTATCTAATGCCTTTTTATCAGAAACTGGGCCCTATATTTTTTTTATATTGGATCTGTTGTCTCGGAATTGCGTTACACATTATGTCGGATTTTAAGCTGGGGTAAGACTGTGAGTTTGATAGTATGAGTTTTTATTGATTTGGAGTTGATGGTGACAAATGAGCACACAGTTCGCCTGACGATGAAAGTTATGACTGCAGCCCATTACACATGCTTGATTCTTTAATATAATAATATATATAATAATTATAAATTACGTATAAGATGCAATTCCTCGGTACCATAATAAGGTTTGTGGTGCAGGTGATTCACTATAGTTAGACTTAAAGTAAGTTGTCTTACGATAGGAGACCTCCACCTCCTTTTGGGTGCAATATTGTGTCAATATTAACAGTAGAAAATGTTGAAAATTTAAATGGCTTTTACGTATTTTATACCCGGATTTGAACACAGTTTCTTTAACAAGCTAGAGCGCCTTTACAACAAATTGCATCAGGTATATTTTCGGACTTCGTAAACATGATCTTATCACTCAATATGTATGTATGTATATATAAATTAAATTTTAAGTTTTAAGATATATAGTTTTTTTCTTATTTACAATGTAGGCACTACACCTACCGCAATGTCTCTCCACGCCACGGGTAGCCTGGTAGAGAATGCCTTACGGTATTAAGTCCGCCCTTTGTATCCCTTTTTGTAAGGTCAATAAAGTTTAAAATAAATGAATAAATAAAATAAATATTTATAATAAAGTATTTTTAATGCAGTTAAAAAGTATCGTAAATCTAAGTATTATTTATATTAAAACTATAATACCAACTTCTTTATTAACATGCCGTCATGTAACGTCGTTTTTATTCGAAAAACCATTAATTCAGTAATATTAGCTACCAACTTCCTGTCTACGTAACATTTAACTGAAATAAAATTGTCATACATTCGCTAAAACTATTGACCTTTACCCATTATTGTATTTTTAATTTATCTTTTTGACCAAATTAATAGCTAAACAAGTGACATTGTCAAGTTAGAGGTCATCTCAATAAATTAAATCAAATATAAAATGGCAATTTTCTGTGAGATGCCGTCAGCAAGTCTAGTTCCTGTCCTCACATTAAGCTTTGAAATTTGTCAACGATGTCTATATTGATATTACTTTAGCAAATATTTAACGCCGTATTTGATTAAGATTTAATTTAGTAGCAACTATAATAAATATTAATGAAATACTATAGTAATATATTTTTGTCTTCTCTAACAAAATGAATAATAGCGATTCGCGATAGCGCGATCATTTTATTAGAAAATAAATAGAAACTAAAGTGCTAGTTATCATACTTGGTTGTGTGGTATCTAGTTACCACATTCCGGCTGTAACTCTATTGGTACTTCAAAGACATTTCATCCATCACTATGGAGAAAGGCGTAAATTGATCGATTGATTGGTTCTTTGCAATTATTCAAATCCAAATTCTAATCCTTTCAATAAAGTTTTAATCAAATGAAAACTTTTGACATTTTAAAACTATAAATAAGTTATTCAATTTGAGGAATAGTTAGAAAATCTACAAGTGCACTTTATATTTAATTGTGTAATACTTAAAAAAATAATGAATCTGAAAATTTCAGCTAAACTTGTTTTAACTCACCGCTTTGAGTTTTTTTAATAACTTAGTATTTATATGCAAGTTCTTTGCATTTAAATCCGTCATTGAAAATATTATGTTTTCAGTAGTTTTCGATTAATTCCGTTGTACAAAAGATGTTGTATTTTACGAATGCTCTAAGCATTTTAATTTTTATAGAATAGGAGCAAAAGAGCAAGCAGATGGTAAAGGATCACCGCCGCCCATGAACATCCGCACCACCAAAGGAGTTACGAATGGGTTGCTATAAATATTGTTTTGCAGTATAGAGTAATAATTGTTTATTATTGAATAATTCTTATATCAAGATGCAAATACATCCTTACTTCGTTTACACAATTTATCTTACTGCGTTTATCCTTGCTATTATATGTCCGAACCATATTAACTCTTCAACTTATCTGTCTCACGCGCAACTTTCAAATATTCCCTTATTCATTTGATTCCATCATTCTTCATTTACTCTGGTAACTTTACACATCCTTCTCATAATTTTTCAGTCGAATTTTCGAGGAAGGGTTTTTCAACCGACGTTTTGGCTGCAATCGGCACGGATCAGGATTACCAGTCGAATTACGCTATTATAAATGTTGTCCTTGCGTCTTAACGGTATTACTAGGTAGGTCAAAAGTAGGTTATACCAGTAATCTATCTCCTCTTGTATTGTTACGTTGTTTCAGCACGATCAATATATTCGTTTATAGAATATATTTGAAGTCCGGCCAAATTTATATTAGAAGAATTGTTATCACTATTATTGTAGTATTTTTTTAAATCAACCAATGGAATTTCAAACTCTTTTAGTTTGATTTAAATTCTAAGCACGTACTTAAATAGCTCTTACCGATACTTATAACTTGCACTTTTAGTGTTATAACTTATCAATTCAGTACAACCTTTAGGCAAGAAACCGAAAACGGCTTCCTTACATGAAAGCTGGAATTCGACCGACTGCGAGATCGAGATTCTGTGGGCTTGGCCACTGCTAGGCTTATTATCGCCAAGTAGATTACTATAAAATATACAGTAAGCGATGTGACCTCAAGGAATGCCACATCATAATCTTAACTTAAAGATAATGTCTATCAAAGGTCCGTCACTCGTTTAGAAGTTGAGTTTCTAACCTTTACATAGGAACGTTGCAAAAGGTCCACAGGTTAGTATGTTAATAAACTGTGTAAAGACACCAGGACGGAGACTTGTTTTTCACTTACGATTGTTGGGTAGTGCCTTTTCTAAATGTAGATAATATACAAGACACACATATGAAATACCTTTTAAAATACAATAAATACTAAATATTTATTAACATAATATTTCATACATTCAAAAAATTGTCACTTAAATAGCGTATATATATATATAAATACGGCTAAACTTAATATGTCTTAAATATAGCTACATATACACATACACTATATGTATGTCTCTGTATAAGGGCTTCAATTTGTAACACCCCTTTTTTGAATGTGGATTCAAATAGTAACATTTATTATAATTAACTTACATATCAGAGTTATTATACTGGTATTAGAGCTAAGTTTTGTTTTGTACGATGTCTTTAAGAATGTCACTAATAATTTTAATGGTAATAATGATTATTGTCGAATATTAAGTTTCAGATTTATTCAAGGAATTTATAAATTTTAGATACAATTCCCTTTTAAGTATTTGGCACAGTATAGCGCAGTTATAGGTGTACTTTTAACGCCTAACGATGAAAAGGAAAACTTGTTTTTGTTATTTACGTCGCGCCATTGCTGGCTTAAAGTAAATACGATGTGATCAAGTAAATTATCGAATTAACGACTTCCTTTTAGCGGTATCCAGGATACGTAAAATTACGAAAGCGCTCACACACAAACAACGTCAATTAACTGCCTCTTTCCATAAGTGTCTTAATTAAACATTGCATGACAAAACAATATTATACTTAATGGAATTTACATTTAAATCGTAATCTCTATATAAACCAATGTAAAATAGTGGATTAGCGTTGCTGTTTCGTCTGGTAAGTGAATGACATAATTCCGGTAACGGAGTATTCTATCTCATTCCTCAGGGGTACATCCTGCATTATGTTTTCTTGTCGAGAATGTCATAGCAGGAATCACTTACGATCAGTTGAAATGTTTTCTAATTTGCTACTCCTCGTGGCACTGCAGTTCGTAGGTCCAATGAGCTGCTACTGTCAAAATTTGTGAGGTTCAGTATAAACTTAAAACTAACTCAACAGTAACTCAAGTATAATTTCTACCATGAGTACATTTGTGCGGCTCAGTATAAACTTTAAAGTAACTCAACAGTAACTCAAGTATAATTTCTACCATGAGTACATATATGCAACCCACATTTTCATTTTACACAATTCCTGTCCCAGTGCATTTTGTATAAGCTTCGTTCATAGCTTTGAATTATAAACAAGTCATTATGTATGCTCGTGTACTGAATTAAGGCTAATTCCAGATAAAATGATATGACGTGATATCCTCTGATTTTATAGCGCATTGATAAGAGATGGCTTACTACGTATTTGTGGGCTAAGCACGTCACGATTATGGATGGATACATTCAAAGTTCGTTGCATAATGTAGACAGTGTATAGAGTATATAGATTTGCTTACATTGTCTGTGACTTTGATTTTAAAATTAAAATTATATGATCATACAGCAAATTTTTTGAAGTTTGATTCTTTTTTACAAATTATAATTTTAGAGAGAAACAAAAAATTATAATACCATACATGCCCTTTCAACGCTGTTTATGGAAGTAATGAATGAGTAGCCTATGAAATTATCCAATGACAACAGTTAAATACACCTTACGGATTGATACTGACGCTTTATTGTTAACAGTATAGTTATTGAATTACGTGTCTTCGTAATTTTCGTAGAATATCTTAATCGTTTTCATAATTTCATTACTTAAAGTAATTTAATGTTAAGATATATAAGGAACCATGTATGTAATAGGGTTAATTATACGCGTTATACAGGCAGCACTTTATTGAAAGCTTTTATAAATCGTACAAAAATTAATTCGTTCGACTTAAGTAAATAATTAACATTTAAACCCCCTCAATGATTCTAACTAAATGCAAATGCAAATTAAATAATTTGAAGTCTAAAATAGATATAACAACATACGAATGAGATAATATCCATGATGTCTCCAGTGGGAGTAGGGTAGAAGCATTGCATCGTAAAAAAATCGTTATTAAAACTCGGGAAAAACACACAAAAGTGCAAACTAATATTTGACACAGATATTGTTCATCTGTGGGGAATGGAACCCAACAACTATCTAACGCAGTACTCTGATGGGGCCGTCACTATCTCACTGTCAAATCAAGCAAAGGCACGGTGGTTCGCCGCCAGCTTCCATCAAGTTTTATCGAGATTAACATCCTGATAAAATCTCATTTAGAGGGTTTGGTTTATTTGTTTAGTTCGAATTGATCGCTTATATTCTAATTCCATGCCCCAAGAGAGTTTGGTGGTGAGTTAAGGAAATTTTATCTTGTCCAGTTATTGGCTTATTAAAGGAGCATTTATTATTATCGATTAATTATCATTTAATCTCAGTTTTGCTTATTTGGCTTTTTATTTTGCTTACTCACAATTTACTTATTTCTACTGTAACAATTCATTTTCATTGCGTAAACTAAATATAAAATTTGAACGATAATATCATCATTTGTCACAAACAAACTTGCAACTATGTCACAATATAGATAGATGCCCGCCTTAAACACGACAAAGGATTTGAATAAATTAACTTGAATTATTTAACCTTTAGTAACATTGGGGATAAACTAAACGTTAGACCAGATCTAGACGAATGTAAAGTGTTGCAATCGATCTATAGCATTGAAGGAATGTTTTTGTAATAATATTTGTGTAAAATGTAGTAAAAGGTAATACAATACGATTTTTATCAGTGCGAGAGCCAAGCTCCTTAATTTTTAGCTGCATCATAAATGTGTCGAATGTGTCGTTGATAAATGTGGGTTAGCATAAAGCAAATTATTACACGTTAAACGTAACTCATCGTATTGAATTCGATTAGAAGTCAATATTTAAGTAGTAAAGTAAATAGTAATGAGTGCCTAGAGATAAACGAGATCAACAGCGAAGGCAACTGAGGTCTGTTCAATCAGTGGCAGTGTAGTGGAGTACTATGTGAAATTAAATAGATATTATACTTTTGACATAGTGTTAGCATTCGTTACTGTTGCATCACGGTTCTTGGGTTTGATTTCCAGCTGAGGAACAATATTTGTGTATCTCAAATGATTGGTTTTCGTGTACGGTTTTATATCCAGGGTTCTATACCCGTGTCCGTAACATTTGTTTGAACCTTCCTGCGACCTTATTGCAACACATAATATTACTCGGGAAGAGTACGAGAGAGTACTCTGTGTTTGCATAAATGCCTATAGCACTACAATAAGATAAAAAGCATCATGCAAGCGATGTCAAACTTTAATAGTCAGAAGATAACGCCAAGGTCGAAGTAAACCAGGACGACATGATGTTACTTTCACTTACTCATACTCTACCCACTGAACACGTCGAAAAAGCCGCACTGATTGGAAGTAAGATTGGATTATTCAATTAAAACCTAAAACCTCAGATTATTTAAGTCAACTATTTTAGTCGAAGTTCTGTGAAATGTATTAAATGCTTGCAAACTTTAAAAGAACTAGTTTATTTGAAATATAACGTTGAAATTAGACGGGAGACCCAGAACACTAGCCAGAGTCACTAACGATTCCACATTTTGCAGCGCGATCGTAGAGTTATGTACTTCCGATCCCCGGATCCGATCTCCTTTGAAGTAACAGTAACGAACCAAGGTAAATTTATAACAGTGAGATATTAAAAGTATAAATTTTAAATTTGGGTATTTTTAAGTATTCGTCAGCTTTTTTAATCCCATGTTAGGGCGACTTGTTCAAATTTGCCACTAGTTGTATTTTTTGGGCGAGGGGAAGATTTTTTTAACAATATATATATTTCTATTGCTTAAAATATTTTTATTAATGATTTCTACTGCTATATTTCATACTTGTATGTAAATATTTAAAATACATATGTATAGTTCCATTTAAAAGGTTGATTTGAAAGGTTTATTTCATGTTATCTCTTGAAAACTTTAACTTAAATCTTGATAAAATTTTAGTGTACTTCGCTGAACAAAAAATAGCACTTAGAAATCCCAGTAAAAATTCAAATGCATTGAGAACATACTCTGCTTTTGAAGTTAAAATGTATATTCCTTTCGTATCAACCTGTTTATATTAAAGTCATAACATCGTATCTACCGCAAGTCTATTTCGACCTTTGTTTGTGGGAGGTCTTTTGTTATTATATTAAATATCCATAAATTCCGATAAATTATATTTAGGCTTATCCAACCATGCAACTTTTTAAGGAACCTGTATTTCAAGTTTGCTAACGAGGCACGTAAAAGCATTTATACGTATATTTCAAAATTATCTAGTTTGTTGAATAAACATTTTGCTATGAAATTAAAATTGTTTCTTCTGCATATCTTTGATTGTGGAACTTACAGTATGACCAGAACGGTTTATAATATTTAAATTTCTTATTGATATATAGTTTGATAGATGTGTGGTCTTGTGTATCTCTAGTTTGACCTCAATATAATATCAGAGTGGCTTCTAAATTAAGTCTCCTGGCTTCGATTCTAGCAAAAGTCCACTGCCGACTTCCGAAAAACTTGCACATATCGTCGAACCATCCAGGGGTCCTACACTGTGACTGCTAGTCCGAGATTGCCACTCAAGACCGATCCGATCGTTTATTTACTGCGGTTAACGGCTTTATGAGCTATATTTCCATGCCATTGCCACTTCAGCTTGCTGATCTTTTAAGATAAGTCGAATGAGCTCGTTCTACAGAAGTAGAGAAACATAGCACCGAGCATAACCCTCTCAATAGCTCGATGAGTGACCGCGAGGTCTTCCATACGACCGGCAGCTAAGACTATATCGGACCATAAGCCATAACTGTCAATATACACTGGTTAAAGATTTTGTCTTTTAGGTATTTAACGAGAAGATGTGTCGAAGTTTCCCGAACGCTTTCCTACGATTCCCATCGGAAAATTTCAACAGGATTTTCACATTGCAACAGGACTGGGTCGACACGACCAGGAAAAGACCACACGGTCCACGCAACACCAGCGTGAGAAATCGACATTAATATTACATTGCTGTGTTTCGTATAATGAGTGAAGGTATCCGGGGAGCCAAACATAGGTAATTCTATCTCATTTTCCAAGAGGGACGACGCATATGTGAGTCTTGAATCTTTGTTGAGATTGAATTTAGTTAATGTCATAGGCCGTAGTTGTCATTTAGCCTTAAGCGAACTGTGTCGTCCTTTACAGTACTAATACTATACAAAAACGTAAACTGTATTTTCGTTTGTTCACCCTTTATTATAAAAAAAGTATGACGGACCTTACTTTGAACATATTTCAATATTTTATATATAGCGTAATTGATGCCAATTCTTAACAAGTTTTATCGTTCACCAGGAGGTATACTCACTAGACACTAATAGCGTTAACACGTAGAATAGACATTGATATGACTGAGATATCTACTACAGTATGAACTAGACTTTAATGCATGCACAATAAAATCGAAGAAAGATTCACATGTAGCTTTAAATACAAGGGACATATATAAATCACACATCGTACCTGGAGGAAACCAACAATTTGTGATCCACAGATATTATTCTTGGGCTGGTAATCGAACACTAGATCAGTAAAAAATAACACCCAGGCGGCACTCAGATTGCTCTTGTGCCGTGAAATTAAAAGAGAGATCTCGAACATTAAGCTACCACGGTAACAAAAGTACAAAAGTGGCAAAATCTAATTGTAGTCTATTTATCAGAAAATATTAGGCTTTTAACCGGAAGCTATTTTCTGTCGTTAACGACAAAATATGTTAAAGATAAAGATAACTAAACATAAGTGTTATAAAACTTAACGTTGTACCAAGACGTACACGGTGAAGCCGTGCGTGGCAAACACTCGAGATGACGTACACGGTGAAGCCGGGCGTGGCAAACACTCGAGATGAAAGAGAAAGCTCTCTACCATCAATCAAATACACGCCACGACATCTTTAACGTTATAACAGTAGTGATGGAAAATATTAAAGAAATTATAATATACTTTGAAGTAAGGCTTTTTGCAAAATAAAATCCAGTCATTAAGGATATATCATATTTTTGTATTGCAAGTGTTGCTAATGACGTTTTCACTAATATTTATTATATATATATATATATATATATATATATATATATATATATATATATATATATATATATATATATATCATAAAATTAAAATAGTTAATACAAACTTAAATCGTACAATGTCTAAGAACGTGCAACATATTAAACATTTTGACATTATAAAGCTAATAGCGCTTTACTAACCAAAAAGCTACTATATGCTATTCTTATTGAATTCCGTCACAACACATATTGCAACGAGATATACGAGTATAGTGATGTAACCGATGACGTTTTGACACTCGTGTGCTGATGACCAATTGTTGCACGCGTCTTTATTAGCGTTTTTGTGTTAAGCCACTGTGGGAGGAGGTTCACCGTTAACAGGAAAACGATACAAATGTTTTTTGCGTAAATCGTAACCGGCAAACAAAACGAGCGACCACAATATTCATAACATGTTGCGGCCGGTTAAGAGAAATCTTTCATAATAAATTGGCGATTGTACACATAAAACCTATTTTTTTATTGAATTATCTATCTATGCAAATTTTAACTTTGTTATTCCCCTTTAGAAAAAATAAATATTCTTTGATTTAGTAATTGAGATTTTTTAAATTGCTCTTATTTTTAATATTTTTAAGAATAAATATGAACAAGTCTTCACACGTCACATTGAGGCAGTAACTGAATTTTTACAACTGACGACCTTTTTACAATTGCCAAATAGCAGTATTGAATTGCAGTATTTTTGGGTTGTCACTCACTTTGACAGTAACTACAAAAAGTCTGCATGATATTTATCTTACAGATAAATTTTACTTGCACATTCTGAAATATAGTTTTGCAAATTTCTTCAACGGATTTTTGGATATAATTTATTACTTACAGTAATGTCATATTTAGTTGCTACCTTAAAGTTATTTTTCTAAATTCCTTCATTTTAATAATCTATTCTGTATTCTAAATCGAATACATGAATTATACCTAACGCATTAAAAAAAACGTGTACAACAATATTCCGATGAAAAGAGATTGTTCGTTGTACAAATAGGACATTGTTTGGAACGATGCGGTCATTTATTTTAGTTTCTTAATAATAAAATTATAACGCAATGAGACACGGCCTTTTACGGTGCATGTTGCGTTATGAGACAATCATCGTTTAAAATAGGATGTAATAAACAGCGAGGTCAGAGCGTCTCCTTGTGATTTTAACTCATTTTTTAACTTAATATAAACTAGTGCTTGATTACTTTCTCACCTTAATTTTAATTGCGATGTAATCTCTCAATGTGAAGTAAAAAATCTCAGGGAAATTAAAACCACTCAATGAGGCAGGTTCTTTACATAAACAATTGTTACGTTTTGTTCGCAATTCATAACCATAGTAAGTAATGAAACCAGCAAACTTTAATTGAAAAATTTGGTTTCCGAAACATAACCCACGTTTATATATATTTATTTATATATATAATTATATTTCGTATATGAAAGACAAGGTAAAGATGTGTTTAAGTTGCGCTAGCATTTGACACTGCAATCACAATATGTTAATTTGTATTATTAGGTACAGCATATTTGTACAGATTTCTTAACTATAATCAATCTGATTGATTGACAGCTGGATGCGCTTTGTGCGCTCTACACTATATAAGAAGCTGCAAAGAGATACCTTAAAGAATATCCCCAAGTAGTATCGCTTCTCTCCAGATTTCAACAGTGGCATTGTCCATCGTGTCACGCCTAGTTCATCTTCATTGCAACTGGAGCATTCTGAAAATTTTAAGAAAGGTTATTGGAATATTTCATCGTCTCGCTATTATTTTGTAATGTATTTGTATACGGGAAGTTGGTATTTATGAATGAAAAATAATTGAACCAATAATATTAGTAAAGCCAGATTACAGCTTGTTTCTAGGCTCGATTAAGAAAGGTCCTTCACACAATGGTAGCTTCAAATAGCAGCATGCCGCTGCTGCGTTTCGTATGCTGAGTGTAGTGGAGGTATAAAAGGTAACGAGGTATTCCATATCAGTCCTCTGGGTTGACTATGCATCTTCAATCTTTGTTGAGGATGGACGAATAGTGAAACAGTTAAAATATCTGCTCGTATGTTAACCCTAATATTATAAAAACCTAAACATTGATGAAATTAACAGCCACAAACGAGACTGTTAATCGCTTAAATCGTGACATTATACATAAAAAAATCTTATTTTAAATTAGAAAATCAGATTACATTAGATAGTTGAAAAGTTGAAATCGATTGATATATGAATACATGGAATTTATAATCAATTTTAAGTGCCCATCTTGAATTATGAATTTATTCAAATACATCTATTAAGTGGTTTTTAATAAATAACGCCTTCATATTAGATGTTAATAAAGACCTTAAAACTGAGTAAGTATTCGTTTCCTTTTAATTCGGCGGATTTAAATATTGGACTGATAAAGGAGTTTCGTTGTTTTGTGTCATGACCAGGCCAATAATTCATCTAAATCGAATTCATTTGTTGCTTACTTCTTTTATAATAAACGTCATAAAATTATGTATGCGTTAAACGGGTTTGTTTTACATTTGAAAGATTTATGATTTATCTATTTATCGGCTTATTGAATTCACATCCAGGTTACTAGTTGCAAGGCCTTTTTATCATCTTAGAATCATAGAACTAATATCTTGCAGTTATTACTTGAAGTATTTTATGATACATTTTAGTTTATATAATCTTGAAGAACTGTTTTAAATTATAGTACGACTGCTTTTTTATTTGAATCCAAGAATGTTCACCGTCCGGAACGATGGGACTTATATATATAGTCACTACAATATGTGACTATATAGAAAGTTATTAGGTCGATGAACTCCCGAGTAGGTTTATCTACTACTAATACTATTAAAAAACTGCGACTGCGATTGGCTTACTTGCATCAATGCTACGGTTGGAACCATAGAAGCGTCAGGTGTATTGTTAATGAAGTGAAAGATGCCTTTGACTATCCCGATTGGAATAAAAGGCAGAAGTTATTTTTTTTAATTAATTTCCAGGTTTGTTTTATATTATCAATGGACACATTGTTCAGAACTAAAGATTTTTGATATGGATGTATAGCAAACTACAAGAGATAAGAGTTTTCTCAACAAGTCTCTCATCACGCAAACTTAATGTATAGATTATGTTTAAAACTCAAACATAAATCGGAGTAAGTTGTACAAATTATCAAAAGAACTGGAACACATCGGAGCGTTGTATTGGATGGTTTGAGTAAGAATGACAGATTTTTCGACGTGTTGCGACATTTTACGTGATTTATTTCAAATCTAGCTCGTACAAAATTAATTAAGTAGATAGGCGATTAGAGCAAAATATTTAGGTGTATTTGAAATATGTGACCAAATGGTTATAGCTCATCTTTAACTTTGACGTTTTAACAGCCACTCTGCATCATGAATGAATCGGCTCGACTAGGGAAGGACCAAGCGCTCACAAAATACTACCTTGAAATAGCAGTATAACACCGTAAGAAATATAGAATATTTCGTACGGTGAGCGTAGCGATTTGGAAACCCAATTAGAAGTAATAACGCATTCCATCTCAGGCCTCGGGGGAGATGAAATGGCGATGCATGGATATTATGTTGTGTACATAAATATGGGATGTAGAAGTCATGGCCCAAGTCATCATTTAACTGTCAGGTGAACCGTTTTTATCCCTAATATTAAACGTTTCTCAGACACTTCATTTAATCTTATTGCACTATTATATTTTCTGCCTATGTGCATAATAATTATAAATATTAACTACTATTATATGGTTTATGTTAGAGACACACGCTGGCTAGATATCTACACAGTAAAAGTAACAACTAAACTAAACTAATATATATATATATATATATATATATATATATATATATATATATCGGTTGAAAGTCTTTAAAAAAACCTAAGCCCTGAATTATAATGTTCTTTTTGAATTATTAAAAATGTATGTTTTTGATTCTAAACAATGCAAACAAATGTTATATTTTCCAAGAAGACGACTGTAAAACATGTTTTTATTGCCAACGAATAATCGATTCATCGTCAGTACTTAGCTCAGCAATGGGGCCTTCTTTGGCATTCAAGTCCTACAGGAGCTCAAAGGAACGAAAGGAGTGGCTGTTAGAGGCTGGACAGTCAGAGGAAGAGTGAAGGCGGCTAATCTGACTCCAAAAGGGCCGACTACGTTTCGCATGGGAACACGTGAGAGGGAACAGTAGAGCTCTGTTCTCTTCTCAGATGAAAGCAGAATGTGTCTCCGTGGCAGCGATAGATGACAACGAGTCTACAGAAGAACACAGGCGACCCAGTGCTGCATAAGTGAAAATGTGACATGGAGGCATGGCATGGCAAGGACGTTCCTGGATGGTGTGTACGGGCATTTCAATAGAGGCAAAACCGACTTGATTTTCGTCGAAACTAGCGGCAGATATATATGAAGAGATGTCATTCCTTCAGCAAGTTCCTGCAGGCTTTTCGGTGAAAACTCTAATGCGGGACAATGCCAGTCCACAGACTTAAATCTTATTGAACATTCATGGGACGAGCTTTAAAGAAAAGTTCGGGGTCAAAACCAGCACCAGCTACGAGATCGCAGCTTCAAGCCGCACTCACTGAAGAATGGTGATGTGAATGAAAGATGATGTTTCTCAAAAAACAGTAAAATTCTTATCTGGTCTATGAAGAACTGATTAGAGCCGGGGGGGGGGGTAATACTAAATATTGAATTACTTTTTATTATTTAATTTATTTTTTTCCTTTGTTTTGTCCTTTAGAGTAAATGGTTCCTTATTTTAGAGTTAAAGACGGTTTTATTTTTTTTTATTTATATAATGAATTTATTCATATGAATGTCATCTTATTTCAAAGCTAAAACTTTCACGTGGCTAAAACTACACATTGGACTTGTCAAATTCGTCTGAAATATTTTTGTTTCTTATTTCTTAGACATGCAATTTGCATCTTAAATATCTGCTGCTGTAGCATGAAATCAATTTTTTTTGAACGAATGTTATTCTGACGACATTACTATATGGTATAAAATTAGTCTTACTACGAGCATTGAGATTTTGTTTTACAACATCATTGATATATATATATAGGAAAGTAATATTACGTTATCATTTATTATTAGAGCTAAATGTTGAAATCTGTAACAAAACGATAAACAAATGATTTTATAATTATGACGTTGTACGAGTAATATAAATCGTACATTCACAGTTGTTTGCGTGTTTCACCCTCAATTGCTTTGCCCACGCAAGCATAATTATGACGTAACTATGATTAATGAATAGATCCTAAAATTCTACGCAGGAAAATACTACAAGGTTTGGATGTATTAGTGCTACAGTTATTATTTTGATCACGAGCAAAACGAACTGAAATTTGTTAAGGCTAAATTTAAATTTTAGAGTTTAATCAATCAATCAAACATTGGGAAAAATGTCAAATAAAGGTCAAATATAATACACTCGTGGGTTTTGTTTCAAAATACCATGACTCGAAAAGTACTGACAACCTTATACGATCATCATGTTCGTTCGTTTTAATATGGAGACGACATGTTGGAATTTACAGTGATAAGATATTCGTGTTTTATTATTCCGTCATGACTTTGTAAAGTTTTTATCGATTGCAATGTAGACATGGTTCTGGTGACATGTAATCGATTATAAGGTAAACACGTCCGCAGTGAAACAAAAGAAACAATGGTGTTATCAGATTATTTCACTTCTTTTTTGGTAATATTAAATTACCATTAAAATATTTAACTTTCTTAAGAAGCCAAATTTCAATAATTTCTTTTTTTTCCTATCTCCGAGTGTTATACCATAATTTAAAAGTATTAATTTTAAAAAGATTTACTTATGAAGAGGAAATTTATTCTCTTCTTGAATATATAGCTTAGTAGTCTTTAGATATATTAAACACTTGTTTAGCACCGATTGGTTATAGCGCTGTCTAAATTAGAAGAGTTTATATATTTTGGGAACAGCTATTACCTGCCTGTAGTTTCTAGTTCTTTATTCCGCCTTAATTATTATTATCTTTTTATAGAAATGGTGTCAATCTAGTTAGAACCATAGAGGTAATCGCTCATCGCTCTCCCCGAACTTATGCCGCATTACCTTTACGTATGTGACATGCTCGGTTTGATTGGATACAACACCGTTATCACGGGCCAATTAAAAATGTTGAAAACTCACAATTTGTGTTGTAACAAATATTGTTTTCGGCTCGGTAACGAATACTCTGAACACGTCACATCCAGCTAATAAAAAAACATTAATCTAAAAAGTTTCCACACATTTGCAAATATTAACTAAGCAGAATTGTGCTGAGAACGGATGCAACATTATGCAACACTAATTCATCTGTTACTCATCATTTTCCCTGAACATGTTTTGGAAACGTATTATTTTATTAAAAACTAAAATAGTTTTATTAATTGAACATAGCATATAATAGGCTTACCGTTATCATTAAACATTTTAGAAGCTATTTGAAGTTTAGTGTACGCTAAGTGATTTCTTGATATTAATATTCGAACCGTGACTCAACTGGCATACGGAGGTGTTAACAACGTTAACAACAATGTCATCGTGCATGAGTCACTCGATCGAATCGTATACAAGGATAGGGTTAAAATCTTCAAGGCACTTTATCTTATCGGTAATCTTGCGATATGGGAAATTTACAATGGTCATTACGTATACCACAAAGATGCAAGGATTCCTATGTCAGTTTTTTTTTTGGGTCAAGCTGATGCAACCGTTCATCTGCTGTCAATGACATCATCTCTTCTAGATGTCTCATCAGATTTCTATAATAAGCCCGCAGCAATACATCATAGAAATGATGTCCTACTATAATTAAATTCTTATCAAAAATAATAACGATTATGGAATCGATACTAACACTAAGTACGTAAAAAGGTACTTCTACCAAAGATCAATAAAGTATTATACCGCGTGGATGAAATGAATATTATCATTCCGGCTTACAACGTGATTGCAATCGTTTCACAAAATCTGAGTGAGGGAAGTATTTGTTTGTATAGAGCAAAGCTCTTACGCATGTAAAGGAAAATCTCGTGTTATTAGATAACTTGTACGAAAACTGTAAGTGTCTTATGACTTTAATAATTTTGGATCTTAACTTATCTGTTATATCTAATACAAAGGTTTAATATACAGCATCAGCATTATTTCTGCTATCTATTACTGAGCAGAAGTTGTGCAAACACAGGAAAGTTTAAAAAAGCTTTACCGGCAAAATTAAATACAACTAAAAAAAACAAAATGCAACTGTTATGTCGGTTGATGGTCTTCAGTTGTGTAATGTTATTTATTTATTTAGTTTCATTTATTTCACATATGCCTCCCAATATATTATTACACTGATATGCACTAAACAATTTCATTGATGCCGGCACCGCGATCGAAATCCAGTTGCTTATAACAAATATGACTTCACACATGTTACAAATATACGAATGCAGTAGTAGGCGTCGGACTGTTAGCTACTGTTAGCATATATTTGTCAAGCTGTTTGCTATCAACACAATACCCTCTCACAATCAACACCATGACCCTGAAATAGTAGGTCATTTAACTCGTTACCTGATTTTGCAATGCTGTTCAATGAAGTCGGCAAATTCACGGTCTTCGTGTCTGCTATCCAACTCATCACTATTAGGGCCACGCACAAACGTTTACACATTTTTAAAATTATATTTAATTCACTTTAATGGCAGCTTGTAACGGTTATCCGATTTGATAAATTTTCGAGATTTAAATGGTGTTGAGCTAATTTATCTCTGTAAATTCAGCGTTAAATAGCTAAAGAGGTTGACTATCTAAGAATAAATATATATAAATAAAAAAATATTTACTGTCACGAAATAATTGACTAACTACTTAATAGTGCAATTCATTGAACATCCGTGTATCTCGATATATTTTTTACTTGTTAGACGCGTAGGTTGTCTTATGTCCTTGAAATGTAGTAAAATTATCTTATAATCGCAGGTGACTTTCCCTCTGGTGTCATGGGGTATCAAAATCAGATTAGTTGCGGACCCTAGATTTAAAGGCAAATCCACTGCAGTGCCATAATAAGGAATAGCACTGAAATATGATGGTTATGTTTAAGTTACATAATTACTGAAATTTAATTTTGGATGCCATACATACAATACATTAGTTTGAATTTCGTTTGCGTATCGTATATTGTTTGGTTATAAAATTGACAGGAGTATAACAAGGAAACAGCAGCATGTCTTTTCATAGTCATATTTCAAAGAGCTTTTTCACCTCACCGTTGCCTAAGATTTTTTTTGTTACATAAGATTGCATTATAGCAAGTTACATAAAGGCGAGTGAGTGTTGTTTTTTTTAAAAAAAATTAACATTTCAATTTTAAAAACTCTCATATCAAACTTCTACATGTTTTTTATATGAAATCAGAATGACACACGAGTACAACCGAATAGCAAGGATATGTATCCTGTGTATTCGGCCCTGAGGATCAAGATCAAATGCCAGTTTAATTGGGTTTCCGATTACATTTACTCATACACAAAACACATATTTAGTTCACTACTATTTTGCACTGATGTTTTGTGACTCCAGTACTCTCTATTGTGCGACTACTAGTATTTTACTTATCAGACCAACAGAAATTCATTGTCCTGTCTGTCCATGGAAGTTTAAATGAATTGTAAATTATTTGCTATATACAAATATTACTAATTGAAAATACATCCGTATTTCATAATAATATAATTTCTATATGTTTAGTCAAAACTAATTATTGCGTCAGTATAGTGGTAAACCTTAATAACTCCTACATGAAAAGTTAAAATGAAGTAAAGTTACATTTAAATACAAATCCCACTACTGGACATAGATCTCTTCTCTAGAGAGGGTGGTGTTAGAGCATAGACCACTCGCGGCTTTATTCGTGGTTTGGCGGACTTTACATGTTTATGATATTTTTTTATTAATATTTATTAAAAATGCTGGTTTCCTTCTGATGTTTTCCTTCAACACCCATACATGGTGTAAATTAGCACTTAAAATTGTAGTTAACAATTTCATTGGTGCTTGTACCGGAAATCGAACGCTGTTTGCTAACGTGCCGTAAATTAAAAGCGACTGAAATATTGAACATCCCAGAAGTAAATAAAAAACATTGATCTTTACAGAAGTAAATAAGAACTTCGTTTTTGACTGCAACCGGTATCTTCATTGATCATAAATATTAAATATCATGTATAATAAATCCGGTAAGGCTAAGTGTTGACCTCCATTAACTTCCGAAATAAATAAAAAGTTGTAGCGAACTGAAAAACGGAGACCTTAGCAACCTGTTAGCCAATGAAAGTACCGAGACATTATTTTTCTTAGCATTTAATTAGCATTTGTAGCTCAGCACGGTACTGGACTGTACTGACAAAAAGCCGAAAACGATAATGTAGACTTTATGTTAAATACTTAATGTATAATTCATGTAAATATTCACGCCTCTTCATCTCCGCAACCATCAGTCCATTGTAGTTCACATAATACTCTTAGATCTTTATAACCCACATGCATCCATTTATTTACAAAGCTCTTTAAATAAACATAGTCAAATCTAAATCAAATATTGCTAAGATATATTTACGAAAAATATGTCGAACTATAAATAGAATAACGTACAATGTTTGGCTTCAAAAGGTTATCATTTAACTAATTCCGTAGTACCGTTTATACGTCACAGAAAATACGATGAGTGATTTATTTAACCTTTTTAATCGTACAATTAATAATGTACTATTGTGTCCTAGGTTTTGGTTAGTTGTAAATAAATAAAAGAAAATATTTTTGGTATCGAGCTATTTATTTTTATATAACCAAGTTTAAATTTTTTTAAAATTTATAAAAAATTTCTCAATGCTCAGACTATCAAATACGTCAAGAAATTAGTAAAACTTGTATTGAAACGTCACCTGAATTATATTCACGTTTAGGGTTTATTGTAGTAAGCTGACATAAAAATAGACAGATTCACCTTGAGTAGGTAGTGAAGTAAAAAACTTCATTTAAAATACAAATAGACTAGAACCTATAAGTTTTATTTTGTTAATAATTACAAGTAAACCAGGAAGCACTGCAAAACTTATATTAAGACTTGTTCTGTTAATTTCTTGAATTTAAACATTTATTGGTAATGCATAAGACTAAAACGAAACTCGAATCGATCGCAGTGCCCCGTTTCCTTGCTCTTTTGCTTTTGTCTTTTAAAGTTCTCCTGTGTAACAAGATACGATATAAATTTCACGATTTACCCATCGAGAAATAAAACAATGCCATATCCGTTACACAAAGCCAGGGTCTTACAGCTGAGTAGTTTCCGTCAGTTGTGCGAAATCCGGAATTCCTGTAACGCGTTCAAAAACCGAAACGTTCACCGGTCCTAACGATAACCGATCATAAAATTATCAAGGATAAACAAAATGAAGTGTTGTTTGTGTTGCATTTCACTTCATATATTATTTTTTAATAATTAATAATTATCTAAATAACAATTAATATACCTTTATTAATTACCCTTATTAATATTACTTTATTTTAATATATATTAAATAAAAAAAGACAAGCGAAAATAATGTATAATATAAAAACGTAGGGAAATATAGACTACGATGTTTTTTGTTTGTTGTAATAATGTTCATTATAATTAATAAATGGACTAATTAACAATTACATACATTTAAAAACAAGTGTTAAGAATTAAATAGCAGTTACAACAAGTTATAAATTACAATTAAAAGTTTTGTAATAATGAGTTAAGTACTTCTGATATTTCTTGATGGAAGTGATATTGACGTCTCTGAGAAGAAAGAAACAAACTTTCATTATGCTATTAGTAACTTTCTGATCGTTTTACGTAATTGTAACAGGAAGATAATTTAGTTTGTAAGTTTTTATATATTTTTTCGTCCATCGTGTTAATCAAATATATCGCTTAATCGTACTGATCTATATATATATATTTCGGATACTGATGTATTGCATGTTGTACATTTTCACACTAGTCTAGACATGGTCGGGGTAATATGGGTCTCGGAATGCGCGACTAGCCTCTCAAACTAGTTATTGCCTATCAAATATCAAAATTGTACGTAGTCATTCGCAACCTTTTTCGAGACAACGTTATTAGAGTATTAAAAAGTCTGAAGGAAAATTTATGCAGTATGCGAATAAATAAGGTGATTTACTCATTATCTATAATAAGAACTAACTTTTTATCGAAAAAAAAAATCCTAAGCACACGGGGAGAGTAGACAGAAAGAACCGCGCCCTCACGGAATACCAACGTAAAATGACAGTATGACGCTGCTGTTTCATATTCATACTTATATATGTACATGTTGTGCTAGGAGATGGTTCAAGACAATAGTCTAAAAGCGGATTCGTACCTACTACTTTAAGTTTTGCAGACCGTACCCTAAACCATTAGGCTATTGACGCTTCAATCTAAATCAATATATATTTACAATCATGCAAGGAACTGGTGACGATGGATTACCTACCATCAAGTAAGCTATGGGCTTTGTCATTTGGTGGTATGTGTCACATTGTTTAGTGTTTAGATATGAGGAATCATTTTCTTGTAAATTATTTTGGTAAAATGGCCAATAGCATGTTGAATAGTAAATGCTGCATACTGATGAATAAAGACAACATTCTATTTACATATTGGTACTTCGTGGGCGATAGATCGACGGTCTCAGTTGTTAATTAATCGCGACACTTTGCGACATCAAAAAATATTCTCGAGTAATAGAAAATTAGACCACATGTTAATTGTGATATTATTATATACGAAAAACGTGATAGTGTATAAGACTTTCATTAAAAAATCATAATAAACACTGGATTTTAACAAAAGTGTTGTCTCTATTTTAAATTTACGTTATATTATGAGTCGTTGCGGCCGTACTCAAAGACACTGCTCTACTATACTTATCGTGTTACGGCATAATGCCTAGTGAAGGTTGAATGATAGGAAGCTGGATTGTCTGCGGCTTAATTATTCAGTTGTTTCAAGTTAATGATAAAATGATTATTTTTATTTTAGGTGACAAACGAACACTGTTCACCTGATGGTAAACGAATCCATGACCCATGATACCACATTCAACCTCGATAAGGAATCATAACGAAGATGCGTTGGCGCCCGTGAGGACAACGATCGAGTGCCACATCACCAGTAATAACGTTTCCGGTTTTTGTTCAACAGACGAATTCTTAATTAATACTCTATTGGGGCCGGCCTAATCGTACTCCAGTTAGTTTATAACTGCTGTGTGATTATACTGCGCATATCTTTATAAATGGAGATCTTTATAAAATTAAAATAAAAATATCTTTTAAATGTGGTAAAGCCATGATGAACTTGTCGGCTCGATCGGGAAAGGATGCCCTTTTAAATATTAAAAAATAAGTAATTAATTATTAATTAACATTATGAATTAATAATAGTAATGTAGTTTATTTTTTTTTATACGCAGATTTTTTTATATATAACCGAAGGTGACAAATGAGCACACCGTTCGCAATGGTAAGTTATGGCTGCGGCCCTATATACAACATCTAATTACATCCTCAACAAATATAACGTAGTATATATGCACTGCTTCGATCTCCGGATTACTCCATGCATCTCACGAAACACAGGTTTGCTGTGGTTTTATATTCGTTTTCTGCGAGGTCATGGTCCTTCCTCTACGACTCACTGGTGCTGCATCTCGAAATAAGTTGCGGTGTGGTTCTAACACTCTTAAAAAGCTTTCTATATAGGGCATTGGAACGTACTGCCCATAATACCACCAACTAATCTCTTATCGTTCGTAAGACATATTAATATCGATCGAGTGCAAAGCACTACGCCGTCCGGTTCAATTTCATAGGAAATTGACGTTTCCCATGCGGTCAGCGAAGTTTAGAAACCAACGCACGCACGCCAACAACGTTACATAATACAGTTATATAAAGTAGTTACCGGCTACTAACCTACTAGTGTAGATAAATCGTATTTAAATAAGGATAAATATTGCCCGATTATGTTTAACACGTCCAACCTAAAGTCATATAAAAAAGAAGGTCGCCTTAAAGTATTCGTGACTTTCTTGGCGTAAGTTTTAGTTTTTATATAGTGTAAACATCTTTTTCAAATAGTACAATGAAATAGAAACTACTAAGGACTAGGTTTTCATAGTAACTATTATGTTATTTCGCTTTCTATAGGAAAGTAAGAAAGTGGAGTATGCTTATTATAACTGTGGTCATAGATCAGACAGTGATAAGTACATTTTTGCTCAGTATGATTTATTAATATAGGTATAATCACCAAAAATGCTCTTTCATTTGGTCATATCAGGATAACTACATGCAAAATATTACTGTTGTATTGAACACTAATTACTAATCAGATTATGATAACTCTTATATTTCAACTTTTGGCGATTATACCTATATTAATAAGTTATACTGAGCAAATATGTACTTATCATTGTCTGATCTATGACCACAGATATATAAGTTACAAGTTGTATTTTTTTTTATTTGTACGTTATTTTCAACGCATTGATATAGACTACAGTATAATGGAGATTATCAAAGTCAGTATTCAATATGTAAAGTTATGGTATATATTATTTTAGTGAGAATATTAATATTAAAAAAGAAAATTTTAAATTAATCCGAAGCATATTTAAATCACCGTTAACGCTCCATCTAACCATTAATCCATTAATCTTGTACAATAACTTGTAAACAGACTGTTATATATTGGGATTCAAAACTCATTAAAGAATTGCCAACTAAACACAATATCGTAAAGAAATCGTAGTGACAATTTTTAAATATAAAAATAAAACTTAATATAATTAATATTTTTTAAGATCTTTTAAATACAAAGTTATTACTTTAATAAATATAAACAATTATTTTCAAAAAAGAAATTAAATATTCGGCAACTACGAGTACGTTGAGAATAAGCAACGACTCGACCGATCAACGCATGAAAGGGGCAAAAGATTGATAAAAATATATCTTCCTACAATATATATATTTACTATATTAAACTACCCTCGCTTAATTTATTTAACAGTTACATTGTAAAATATTAGATTATAGTAATATTCAGTATTAATATATAGTTTACACTGCAGTTTATTTCTAGCAGCAGAATGAATGGGTCAGCTCGACCGGAGTAGGACCATGCCCTCACAGAACACTAGTGTAAAATAGCAGCATAATGCTGCTGTGTTTCGTCTGGGCAGTACAGGGATCTGCAGACCTTTATTACTGGTAACTTAGTCTCAGTCCTCAAGGGTGAGCATTATGATTCCTTGTTTAGGATGAATGTAGATGTCGTGGGCCGCAGGAATCACTTACCATCAGGTCAACTGTGTGCTCGTAATTTACACTTAAAAAAAAAAAAAAAAATAATAACTATCGTCTATTGATACGTAATATTGTATATATGTTAAGCGAATACTGATCTATTTTAGGGGTGACAAACGAGCACACGCAGTTCGTTTGTCCGACGGAACGGTGTACCTGATGGTAAGCGGTAAGATTGTAATAACTGCGGTCCATGACATCTATGAATCTTTGTTGATGAATAAATGCAGTCCATGACGTCTACACCATAACTAACAAAGATTTAAGACGCAAATACGTTGACAGCCCGTAGGAAGATGTAATGCCTCCTCGTTACCTGTAATTGGGTCCCCGGAACTAGACACTCACCAGGGTAGCCTCTCTACGTTGTAGGCCATCATTTTCTGATCCTTTAATAAATTAACTAACAAAAAAAAATGTAATAAAAAATAATTCATAAAGTAATTCATGACCATTCATACTGATTATTGGCAAAGTTAAATAGTGATCGTCTAATATGAACTAACAGCACTGGTATTTCGCTTGCAGGTCACAACAATATTTATATATTTTCTTGCACACATACGACCTAATCATATTATGTTATGTACCACATAACTTGAATGGATTGTTGTTAAATGTTTATTTCCTTAACCTTGAATTATTTTGCTTTAATTGTCAGTAAGATACGATACGATACCTCATGCGTCAAGGTTTACTATTTTTTTTTATATATTTCAATAAACGGAAATAAAAAAAATCGATTCCGTAAAGGATACATTTTTTTACGTCACACAGTTCATCTGATGGTAATTGATGACCATGGCTCTTAAATAAATACTTCCAGCATCGAAATATATTCAAGATACTTTGTCAATGCTGTGGACTGGATCACTGGTTCCCAACCGAAACACAGCACCACTACTCCGCTATTTCACGATGGTGTTCTGTTAGGACTTGGTCAAGCCATCCGTATCTGTAGCTCAACCGCAACATAGTAATATAAAATTTAGTTTGAAATTATAAAGAGAGAATATTTATATTATAGTTGCCTGCACCCTGGATTTTTATCAATAATTTATCTTTGGAATAACGCTATATGCACTGAACACTGTGTTTTATACTACGGTTTTCCTCTGATGTCGCAATTATGTTAAATATTCATCCATAATATTTAATATTTAACTAAATATAAATACATATTATGTATTATGAACTGGTAATGTTAAAAATTACTGTTTAATCTACATGAAAAGTAACTTACTCGTATATGGATGTTATTTAGATAAAATAATTAAAACAAGATCAACGGATAAAAATGTGATTCAGAAACAAATTGAATCAATATCGAAGATTTCACGACATCACGAGATATTTGAAAGTTCAATTCCTGTCACTTTAATGTCAAGGTCACGAACGATATAGACCACTTTAATTAACAACGAATTAAGATTTATTACATTTAATAAGATACATATATAGAAATATAAACATAAATATATTGTTTATAATACGATAAACGATAAAAAAAATTATAACCTCGTTAAGTCAACCTCATTAGTCACTGGCTGAAAGATACCGAAAACTAAAAAAAATAATCTTATTACGCGTGTGCGCAATTAGAAACGCGCGTTCGCCTCGGTTGTGGCGGTTCTACTAAGCCTCGGTTGTGATAAAACAAGCAAAGCTTTTATGTAACCTTCGAATTGAAAGCCACATTCTTACGGTCAAGCGTGGTAATGACGACTGAAGATGGCGCAAACGATGCTCTCACAAAACATTTAATTTGAATTGACCTTTACAAGGTTTTTTTTAATCTGTGAGGCTAATATAACGCAAGTCTAATGATTTTCTCTTATTTTAGACGTTTAAGTAATAATTATAGTTTTATGACAAAAAATAAAAAAAATCCTATTACTGCTTTAAGTTCATTTTATACTCATAGCTTCTGTCTGTAATTATATTATATGTATATGAGTCAGAAATGTCTTAATAACCATCTACTGTGTACATATAAATCTAATAGAGCGTTATCAATAAAGCGCTGTGATAAATTTTTGAAACATTCCAGGATAATGAGAAGGTATAGATCCACTATGAAGGTCTATGTTGCCTTGCTACCATTCTGCTCTGATGTCATTACGTACGAATCTGATTTGTATTCTTTGAAAGGACTTGTTTTAGAAGGAAGAACGTAAGTCACGATCGCCTATATCATCCGGCTGCATGTGCGCTGTTAGCCTATGCGGCTCTTATAGCTTCATCGATCTCGGGACTAGCGATTTACTTACTATGAATTGCTAGCTCTAAGCGTTTTCAGTCTATGACTGTAACTTGCTACCGCAGATTCTAGCAATCGGAGGATTCTCCCGAGTGAAAAATGGATAGTGATACCTATTTTTCATCCAAGGTTAGGTATGTGGACCTATCCTCGCACGGTCGTCACCTGTTGTCGGAAACTCGGGTTGGTGGAACCGCCTTGGGACGCAGGTGAATCTAGTGTACGCAGTGTTTTCGCGACGGTTGAGATGCACTCTAAGGCGTGATCCCTTACAATCGGACTGGTGCTAGGCTCTCCCGTAAAGTTAGTGCCATCGAGGACATGACGTGGTCTACGACACCTATTTCATGGATTGGATTCCGATTCATAGGTAGCTGCGTTTACCACTAGTGGGTTAGAGTGAAACAACGCTCTTCCGAAGAAGTGTTACTATGCAGATCGATATCACGCTGATACCTTTCTGCTCCGGTTGGTATCAAAGTGAAGCAATTTAGCATCCTCTGCAGGGATTTGATCCTATCGGGGGCTGTTTGGGCGAAATTGTTGTTACCATTAGGCAGGACGTGCAATGAGGAAATTTATGTTGAGATTGAGCAGTTTATGGAATAAACCGTTGACTTTGTCGAATGTGCTCTATGGAAGGCTAGTGCATCAGTACTTAAAGGATAGGGTGAAGCTTGCGAGTACGTGTTCCAATAAGCGGTAGGCCTGTTGGACACATGAGTGCGTGTTCCTAAATCCAAACTGTTCGTCGAGAAGTAAGCTAACTAGGACGTGGTTTTTGGATCACCTCAGGATAATCCTCTAGTAAATTTTCCCTTACTGTTGAGGAGGCTGATTGAACGATACCTATTAGGGAGGTTGCGCTGCTTATGCAGCTTGAGTATTCCTATTACGTCCGCTTTCTTCCAGACGCATTTTTAATTTTTCGAAAATGAGCACCTGCAGAGGACCGTATTGAAAATTGTTATTAGGAGGTAGATGATCGTAGCGGGAAGAGCTTTGAGAATTTTTTTGCCAATTCATCACAACCCAGAGCAGACCTCGTTTTGAGGCTCTTAACAATGTCTATGACGTCACACGATGGTCTACGGTGTCGGGATGTTGAGCATTGGCTCTCTAAACTGCCAGCTAGACATTCGGCTTTCTCTGAGTCATCAAAGGCGAAAGTAGAGTCATCCAGTTTGACTAAAGAAGGCATTGGCGTATGCAGTATCCAGTGTTGGAAGGTTTGAGATTTTCAAGCTGATTGCCCCTATTAATATCATTGTGTAGTTCTATGCGCTCTTTGAGCTCCCTTTTTAAGTTGGCTTTGGGTTTAAATCTAATACGATTGGCATCCGATCCGGTATCGTTCCTGAAGCTTGGCCGCGCGGTATTTCAGTTAATTAACTGGTATTTCAGTGCTTGCACCCAGGTTGTGGCTCGGAGTTTTACCTTGACTAATGTCCTGATATCCGATTCTAGAAATATTTTCGTTGGTGATAAGTTGACGGAGACGAGTACTACTAGGCTTAGACCGGTCATAGCTACTTTACACGCGGTAGTTTCGATATTTGTTGAGTGCGGGACCTTGAACGGTACGCAGTGCAAGCACAGCAGATCAGGGTGCCGCCTTTGGTGGCAGTCAATCTGTTGCTACAGATGACGATGTAGTTTGTAATCTTTAGATTGAGGTAGCTAGGTTTTAAGAAGGTTTCTTTCACTAGCATAATGTCAATATTATGTTTCCCTATATAGTTGTATTGGCCACTGAAAACCAAACTAACGAAGAATCTTGCTAGAGATCAGGCCGTTTGGAAGAGCCCCGAAGCTGCGGATGGTGGCCATGTATTCAGCAGGGATTTGGAGTATCTTGAATGGCACTTTGCCTGTTAGAGTATGTTCCCCATTTCAGGTCTGCCATGAAGTAGAAATCGAGTGAAGTTAATACGTTTAGAGAGTAAGTTATAGTTGAAGAGGTAGGCTGTGGTTGAGACGATGCCGCATGTGCTAGTTTGGCGAGCTGCACCGGAGTGGGCCGAGAGCAGGTCACTACGTGGTTGCGTACCAGCGATGGTTGTTTTGCCCAAGCTGCCTTTGCAGGGGCTAGATGGGGTTGCAGAATAGAAGCGGATGTGAGTGTTGGACCGGAAGCTGCAGTCCTAGTGAGAGCGGGTCTAGGGGTAGCACAAGCTCTAGAGCGGACCTTGAAATAGGGGTTGGTTGAGCAGTCCCCGAGCTATTCTTCCAGCCGCTGTGTCCATTGCCTCCTCACTATCTACACCCACCTTTGGGGCACCCGCTATGGCTCGCTGGGTGCCCCATACACGCACCACGACGGTTGATCGATCACATCGGCCGAACTAAAGCTGTCCGGAGTGCTGTGATCCCCGATTACTTTGACGCACCGGGGCCTGATGAAGCAAATCCTGGATGAGTGACCGTAATATTGGGAATGTTGATTAATCCGCAACTGTGTGGGACTTCGGCCGCTATGCCGGTGAGACCGCAAAGCGATTTGATGTTAAATATGGTTTTTCTCTCCTGAGACAGAGTATGGCTGCTTGGTGCGCGGACTTATCATCCGTCACAGTTCGTGGATAGGGAGGTTGACAGCCTTGATGGCCTCTTTGATCTTTTCCAGTTCGATCTCCATTAGCAGTCCTCTAATTACTACGCGGAATGGTCTCTGCTCGGGGAGAACATAAGTATGGAATCCTAAATAGACGTTCCTAAGGTGCCTAGAGATGGCAAAGAAGTCATTGCTGTATACATGTGCTCATTTGATGACGGTGGCCTGGGGAGGAGCAGAACGATACCTCTAGTGCGTGTAGAGGGTGAAGCTCTTGTCAGGCCTTGGAGTCTTGACTTTCTTGTCCAAGGCACCTGACTCAGAGCCCTAGTCGGATTTTTCAGATCTTCGGACCGAGGCAGAGGTGGACGTCGGAGTCGCGTGGAGAGTCGGCGGTACTGGGTTTGGCGATTGTGGGCTGTCACTAAAGGTGACACGCAGCGCTTGCATTTGCATGAGATATTTCTCCAATTAATCAGGAGAAAACGCTTGGAAGAACGCTTGTATACTGCGGTCGTCCATTGTAAGTGGCTTTGGGGCCGGCGTTCCTCATTTTTTCATTTGCAGAACTTGAACCACGTAATGCGCATAGGCAGCATTTCCACACACCTCTATTCACTACGGAGCGATCCGAGTTTACGCCATTACTTATATAAAGCACGTTTTATACCGGAGGATCCTATTTTTAGTGACATTTTGCTATGATCAACAAATGAGTCGATGTAGATTTCTTATATTATATTAATAGTAGTGCCCTTAATTGTTATATTTTTATGATGAAAAAATCACCCCTCGATGTTTGTTTTTTGCCATGGGTCGGCGTTTCTGAACTTTTGATTGCTTTCGCCGACTTCCCTATGAAGGTGGCGCGGCACAATCGAGTCCGATTTTCGTCGGATCTGATCTTTTTTCTTATCAGTTGGCGAAGGTCCGTGGGTATGGCTGTATTGTTTGTTCGATGCGAAGACTGTCCCTTAAAATTCTTCAACTGTCGTGTTCAGTTGAGCAGGTTTCTTGGCTTCCTATGTCGAGTAAATTTATTTCTTTCGGTACCTCGTCTTGGAGCTTGGAGGCCTTAGCCCGAGTTTTGAAATAACTAGAGAGTAACCCAGTTCACCGTGGTATGGGTTTTTCTGGCGGCCCTGTCTTAGTCACTCGTTCTTTAGCGTGTCGATCACTAATGTGATTTTTTTTATTACCTCCACGTCCACAGATTTAACGCTTTCAAATCCTTTAGGTGAATCAAGCTCAAGTTAGGGGAGCTATAACATTGAAGCCAAGTGGCACTAATAGTCGTAACCCTAGCAGAATGTCAGGTTTGCTGTAGATGTCGCCTGCTCATTGCATTACGGATAGACTTGGATTAATCAGCATAGAACACACATATCAGATTCTAGAATCACTTTTGTCGGTAAGAGGTATCATGCAGTGAACTTATATTTATAACTGAACATAAAAGGACATTACAAGTATATATGTGACTCTGCCTTAATAAACACAAAAGACGATATGATATTTAAAGTTACGAGTATGTCCTGCAAGCAAACCTTAATAAAGATTATAAAATACAAAAGAACATCTCGAACTCGAGTCACATTGTTAATTTTTTATATTAATTTTACAGATATTAACCCCATTATGTCTTGCTAAATTATTTACGTTTATTATAAAATTGATACTTTACGATTAACATCAAAAATTTCGAGAAATCGGGTACATAATTATGTGCCTGTTGCCTCTGTGTCTTCTTTTTTATGAAATAAGGGTGACATTAAGCACTCAGGCCGTTGACTTCGCCCACGAACGAAGCTAATTGGAGTGGACAGAGGAGGGATTCTTGGTATTCCTTTGTACCACTCTCCCTACCCACACTGCGACTCGGCGATGCACCTGGGATGGGGCTCCGGAGGGAGGAGTGCATGGTTGAGGCAGTGAGGAATTCTTCTTCGGAGAAGAAGTTGTCTGGCAGACGCCGTAGGGGCTGCGAATGTGTGAGAGAGCATTACCATGGCCCTGCTGTATGTAGCGAAGATGGATGGCCTCAGAGATAAGAAACCAAATGATTTCTTAAAAAGGATAGGTATATGCTGCTTGTGTGATACTCACTTACCGATTAGGAATGCAAGCTCGATCGAGGTTCGGAGAAAAACGATATTATGCAGCGGCATATTCCACGTGCATTGTTAAACGAGATTCAGTCGTTGCACACGATTCTGGTGGTACTATCTTCGTTGGGGTGAGAGAGTGAAAAACGAAGAATAAACGATGAATAGAGGTCTCGACTGAGTGCCATAACCGCTCGATCACCTCTCAACCCGGTGAAACTGTAATAGCCCTCGGGTTAATAGCGGAAATCAGCCCGAAAAAAAAACCAGACCTGTGGTAATATTATAAAATATAAAAGTTAAAAAAAATCTTAATCCTGAAAATCCTCCATTTGTTGTGAAGATGGAATGCTTCGTCACGATTAACAGATATCGAATTCGGAATCCTCTGCACTCACTAAACTAAAAACGCATCAATATGCTGCTAAAAAAATCCGTGTAGAGTGTAAAAGTGTGGTTACTATAATAAAATTCCTCACTCCATGTCATAAAGTTGATTATGAACGATCGTCGATGCCGTTGCTCCCTAGTTAAGATGGGAGTAATCCACAAATGTCAAATTACTTGCAGCAATTAATTACAGTGACAATTAGCCTACACTGCAGTTTGTTTCTATCTGCAGAATGAATAGGTCACCTCGACCGGGGTAGGACTACGCCCTCAAAGAATACCAGTGTAAAATAGTAGCATATATTTTCTGTGTTTCGTTTGGTGAGTGCAGGGATCCGGAGACCTTTATTACTGGTGACGAGGCATTCCATCTCAGTCCTCAAGGATGACAAAGCATCTGCATTATGATTCCTTGTCAAGGAAGGATGTAGATGTCATGTGCCGCAGGAATCATAACACACTTAACATCCTCTTGCTCGGCGAAATATGGGAAATTATTATTATTTTATCCTCTATTCCATATTAGTCTATAGATATATATTATAAAGTTTTGAGCCCGACCTTAAAAAAAAAAAAAGATTTTTTCTAAATTATTATTTTATTTCTCTACATAGACTCCAGAATGATCTATACACTTTTACCATCTTGTCTGTAGCATTAGTATTCCTTCTAAATAAAAAGAATCTTTAATTTCATCAAAATATTCAGTCACAGCTTCATGTACCTCGATATTCGTCGAAAATTTTCGTCCAGCCATGTGTTTTTTTAGATTGGGGAACAGATGGTAATCAGACGGGGCCAAGTCCGGCGAATAGGGTGGATGCGGCAACAATTCCAAGCTACAATTGTGTATTTTTGCGATTGATTTCGCCGCAGTATGGACAGGAGTGTTATCTTGGTGGAACAAAACTTTCTTAGACAACATACCAGGCCTTTTTATTTTTATTTCTTCACGCAAACGTTGTAAGAGTGTGCATATACAATAGTCCGCATTTATGGTTTTAACTTTTTCAAGGTTTTCAACCATAATAACCCCTCTACAGTCCCAAAAAACTGAAGCCTTCTTGGTTGACAAAACGGCCCGAGCTTTTTTAGTGGGCGGTGACCCTGCTCTTTTCCATTGCTTGGATTGTACATTGGACGCTGGTGTATTTTGGTGAACCCAAGTTTCGTCCATAGTTATGAAACGGCTAAGAAAAACAATTTATTATTATCTATTAGTATTATTTTTTCTTTTGAAGTTAAATGTCAACCTTAGGCTAAAAATTTTCAATGAGCCCTACTGACTCGAAGCCGTTCCAAGAAAACGTCATCAAAACTGCCATGTTAATAGCATCGCCACACTCGCTACTTATCAAGTCATTAGGCTGTGTAATTTTGTGTGTGTGTGATTATTCCGCCATTAGTCGTTCACTAAAGCCCCGTTAGTTAGCTAAAAGTATGCACCGCGTACTAACAGTAATAGAAACATCCTGCAGCTAGTTTCTAATGCAACATGACCTCGGTCACGTTCTCATAAATACCAGATAAAATCAACGCAACGGTGCTGTGTTTCGTATGGTATGTATTGCGGTCGTACGATAAAGAGGCATTAAATTTCAGTCCACAGGAATGATGCGTTATGTGCATCCTGAATTCATTTGAGAATGTATGTTGGCATTTACGGGCCAGTTCCCATTCATCGGTTGATCTGTGTAATCTTCAGTTGTTCGTAATACGGTATTTTAACCCAAACTAAAAGGGCTTACAAATAACGGTGATAAATACTGACGTTTCATAAATATAATGTTATACGACAAACGGCCAGTTATATTTTTAAATCTTTATAAGGGGAAAGAAATAATATTTTTAACGAACTATTTGAACAAAAAATTAAATACAACAAATCTTTCTTATAGCAGATGGGATCTTTCATCGAGAGGTGAAATTAAATATAGCATAATGAAAGGAAGTGCTTTGTGTGCTCAGAGCAATGTACTATAAAACACTGGTAATGAACTGAAAAGGCCAAGGTTTGTTCGCGGCGCCGCGTATTTATTGCTTTTTTCTGTCCACTATTTTATTTGTTAATCAAATTATATTCATTGCAATGGGGTTAAGAAAAAGGAGGAGTTTCATGCGCACTTCGTTTCCTATACACGGAATTTGTTTCAATTTTAAAATATACCGTTTAAACTACAATGAGTGAATGAGATTATCCAATACGGGTTTTTGGCAGTAATTTATCATTAAAATTATAGCGTATAAAGTTTTTTAAAATATAATTTAAATTATATCATATCTGGCCTGAGAACTTTTTAATTAAATATAGTAGTAACCCATTGCTAAATCAATAAACGAAAACAATTTTCTAGAGATTGGATTTTACTCAATATATGGTTTTCTTTAGACTTTCTAATGACAAGAAAAGAGAATAGTTTGAAAAACGATATATAACAGTAAGAAACATATTTTTTTCATTAACTCGTAGTAAGAAACAAAACAAAATAAGAAATATGAAATTTAAGAATTTCAAGTTACTTTTTTTACTTGAAGAGGCAAAACGAAACTGACAAAAATATAAGTTCCAGATGATCGGCCACACAATACAATTGGTTAAAGCCAGTGCTACACCGATTACGTTCACAGATGTAAAATATAATTTTTGATAGAGGTAGAGCTACACTGCAGTTTGTTTCTAGCTGCAGAATGAATGGGTCAGCTCGACCGAGGTAAGATCACGCCCTCACAGAATATCAGCGTAAATTAGCAGCATAATGTTGCCGTGTTTCGTCTAGTAAGGGCAGGGATCCAGAGACTTTATTATATATATATTCATTAGATATACATCTTAGTCCTGTAGGGTGACATCGTATCTGCATTATGATACCTTGTCAAGGATAAATGTAGATGTCATGGGTCGCAGGAATCACTTACCGTCTCGTGAACTGTGTGCTTGTTTGTTACTCTCAATGTAATAAGAAAAAATCTAAACGTTGCCCAGCTATTTAACACGAAGAGACGTAGTGCTTAGAGTTCTTAACTTTAAGGTACATTATTTATGTATCTTTAATTGATGGTTTTCGTGTTTAGTCCTGCGTTGTATGTGTCTCTTATTTTCTTGATAGTTCATTTTATTATTCCTCCGATCTTGTTTGCATAATATTACATGTTATTACAAGTATTAATATATACTACGCAGTCTATATATAATCTTCTCTAGGAATAGAAAGGTGATAAAAATTTATATATATATATATATATAAATATATATTTGGTATGATAAAAATGTTACTCTAAAATACACCAATAGAATGAAAAACTAGCACACCAATTAGGTGATTACATGCTCAACAAAAATGAATCCCTTATTACTAGTAATTGGGTCTCTCCTTCACATACAAAACCAAATTTAAAATGCTATATAACGACAGTTTTCTGTAAAGCGAAGCTTTTTCCCCAAACGCGCTGGCCAATTGATGTAAGGCACGCGAGCTTTCGCTCAATATTTTTATGTTTATTATTTACTACATTGATCTAGTTGATACATGCTTTATCATTAAAACTGTTTGTAATATTGTATATGTTATTATATTGTTGTTATAAATATTTGAAAACAAAATGCGTGAAAGTGAACACTATAAAACGTCAATATAGATGAATCACTAGCATTTAGATTACGAAACTACGACCATTGGATTGATTCATCGTAATAAAGTCGTGAATATCAGACAATAACTTTATAAAAAACAAAGGTCATTTAAAACATGTATAAAAGAATAGGATAGAAACTTGTAAGTACTAAAGCAGGTCGTATAAATATGAAGGTAGAGTTCATCTTAATTTTACAAGCGTATATTGATATATTACCAGTATATATTTATTATTATTAAATATGATGCAAATCCTCGCTAGATTTTGTTTTCCAACTGCGGCATGTATGGTTTGCTCAACCGGGAAAGGACCATGCCCACAAAGAATACCGGCGTCAGTGGACTAAGTACATTTACAATTACTAATACAACAGTTGAACCGACGTTTTCAGATGGTATACCTCTTCCATACCTGGTAGGGAGAAAGCAATCTAAATATGAAATAAGATTCATACTATGTCCCATAGAGGAAGAAAATATCATAAAGACACATGACGTTCAAGGACTATGCACTAAAAGAAGGTTAGAGAGGTGGTCTATATCGAGAAGTAAGATCTATATTTACAGTCTTTAAATAAAACTAATTTTACGGATTTTAACGCAATTACTTTTTTTTAGCTACCAACGTTTTGACGTTTCTGTTACGTCACCTTGAGTACGCTAGTGTTTCTACTGTCTGTGAGTACAAAGTTTATAATGCAGGTATGTTATGGCTATTAAATACTTACGTGTATTAGTAGATTAATTAATTAAAAGGCCATGGAAGGTGACCGACATAGCTCTAAAGAACTGCAAATAAGAATTGGCAATGGGTCAGCCATATATCTTGTAGCACTTATATTTAAAAATAATCTTATTTAAAAAAAAGTGTTAGCAGTGACATTACTAATATTCCCGTTAATCACTCCAACTAAACTGAATATGCAGAAGCAGGAGGAAGCTAGGAGATGGTTCAGGACAATAGTCGAATGTTGAATTCGAACCTATGACCTTATGACAGTTAAAAAATAATAGTCAATATTATAATAATAAATACTTAATCGATTTAAGGTACCCGAGAGGCAACAAATACGAGTATTGGTGATCGCAATATAGACCTTCCTCTAGGTGCAGTGACGACCTGTGCAAGTTTATGGGAAATAAATGGATGCATATGGTGAAAGGTCGTGATTCATGTCTATATGTTGGACAGACCAGTGTCGAGCAGTGGACTTAAAATGAGCTGTGATGATGCTGAAGATAATAATTATTGTTATTTATAATTTATATTTATATATTTGTTAATAATAAGGTTGTACTCGCGGCTTTTCCTGTGGAAGGCTTGCTAAGTACATATTTATATATACCAGTATCAGCTCTCCAATATCACGTTAAAATCAAGTTCAATATCAAGTAAAAGATTTAAGTTGTAATTTATTCCATTTGACTTAGCTGTGTCACAACTTGATTATGTTAAGTATTTCAATATTAAAAGCACAAATGTCATTGTTTTGCGTATGCCATAGCATATTCATGTAACCCATAAGTTACATGAATAACTTAGAGTACAGTAGTCAAAGTATCTGGCTGTTGCGTTTGACTCATGGATACCAAACTTACCATTGGGTCGCGAGCCCTGGTTTTGATTCTCAACCAAGGAACAATGTTTGTACATGCCAAGTTAATTACTACTTTAGGATCTCGGTGTCTACTGAATCCAACCCATTTTAAAATTAATCTATTATATATTATTTTTCTAAAATGTCGATTTGTTAGAATGCATTGTATCCAAAATATGCTATATCAGATGTATTTTTAAAAACTCCATCAATCTACAGATATGGTTAAGTTACATTTTATTACAATGGATAAACAAATTAACTTAATTAGATAGGGACGAAGAATGTGACGTCAATAAAACCGCCATCTAAAATTAGAAATATATTGAGGGATATAATATTAAATATATTTCCATGTACACGATCCGTGATTATTGACGTCATAGTTTATCCAATAGAATGACGTAACGCATTACCCTTATAAACAATGGTTACTAATTATGAATTTAACGCACCGATTTCAATAATAGATACCACCTACGGTATTTAGAACTATGCTATTACGTTATATGTTATTAAAAGATAAGATATAGATTATAGATCATAATTATCAGTCATCAAGTGTTCAATTGCTAGGCGTATGTATAGACCTCCTGAATTTAGATTGATTAGCTTTATATATCTTTATTACTGGAGACGAGGCATTCTATCTCAGTCCTCAAGGGTGACAACGCATCTGCATTATGATTTCTTGTCAAGTATGAATGTAGATGTCATGGGCCGCAGGAATCACTTACCATCAGGTGAACTGTGTGCTCGTTTGTTACTCTTAATGCTATAAAAAAAAAAAAAACCTACGAAAAGCTATGAATGACGGAAGATATAATATAAAATACATATATTTTATATCTATAATATTATAAAACTGAAGAGTTTGTTTGGTTGAGCGCGCTAATCTCAGGAACTACCGGTTCGAATTGAAAAAATAATTTTGTGTTGGATTGTCCATGTATCGAGGAAGGGTATAACATCAGGCTGCGGCCGATAGGTGCGGAGCATCAATAAAAAATGTTGCAAAACAGGTTTATATTTACGTTTTAGTTACGTGTGCTGTTTAAACGATGAAAGTTACGTAAGAACCATGTATGACAGAATTGTTCCCTTGTAAAAGTTTTAAATAAAGCGTTGCTTTACAACAGACATAACAAGCATCCTGTAGTCAACGCGAACGAAGTCGCGGGCACAGCTAGTAGAAGATATACATAAATAATAAAAGAATGTTGTGTTGTACAAATATATGTCATTTCTAACTTCAGATTTTACAGAACTTTTAAACTCGCTACAATGTAATGCACTGCACTATAGTCAGACATGTATAGTCATAGCATAGTTATTACTGTTATTATCGTTCGCTACGGTTCTCTATGCAATGTAAGGTTTTATCTTTATTTGCACAACAAAATAATACGTCGTATAAAAACGTGGGCTAAATGCCAAAAGGCATTTACTTCTGATAAAACTTTGTATTGAATAAAAAAATATATTACAGGTACATAAAATGTACCTCATAATTAGCTATATTATAGGAATAATAATTTAAGTTATACTAGTAAGTTCTGAGTGCAAAATTATTTATAATAAATTTTAAATTTAATAATAAATTTAATTAAAAAAATTAAATACAGCCTTGAATGTTGGTTACGACGAATTAATAGCAAAATTTGCAATTATGTATTTAAAAGTATTGAATTAAAACAAATAAACAAAAATTAAATTATGAACCTGTTAACTGCTTAAGGTATAATTACTTTTAATAACATAATAATAGTCACCTATCAATTATTTAATAATAGTACCAATCACTCAATAATGATTTTAACTTTTACCATCGGTAGGCTTTGACGACAGTTGAATAAAAAATGTTTCATAAGTATTTTAATTGGTTAATTCACCAGGCGCTGATGAAATTAATTTGCTAATATATCGCTTCAATTCCTCACACCGTTAGTGCAATGTTATTTATCGAATTGGCCACCGTTAGTGCTATTAATGTGGTAATATGCTTACTGATTTCAAAGGTTAACTATTGTAGTGCAAAATAAACGATAAAAATATCTAAAATTATGTGATATGTAGGTGATCAAATTTTATATGGTCACGATATTTTTTTTATTTAAATTAATAAATATATATTTCGTCATCATTACGATATATAATAACGTATCAATTAACCCAAATAAGTTTATTCGACATAGTTTAGACTTTTATTACATATATTACTAGAATCAATGGGTTAGATTCACGTTTGAAGATTTGAGAGAAGCTTCTGAATACAATCTTGCTATGCAAAAAAAAATATACACTATACGACAGTTTTAAATCGGTAGTCTTGAAGCGCTTGAATGGTTAAACGGATCAACGATGTTATGTAACTTGTAAATGACAGTGGCTATGTTATCTATTTCTTAGCACTTTGATTTTGATGAATTGTAAGATAAATATAAATATTTACAGTATATATAACACATAATATAGAACAAACCTAGATTAAAAAAATATTGCATTCGTTGTAGTTAGTTATAAATGACATATAGTTAACACAAGGTTAAATTGTAAGACAATACATATATCTATATCTATTCATACCAATTATCGTAAAATCGATAAAGGTCGTTAAAACCTTAATCTGTTAATTATAAATAAGTAGATCCTTTTAAAGCATGGTTTTTATATCCTAATTAAACATAAGAATATTCTTTAAATATAATTTATATTAATTATGGAAGTAACCACATACCGTGTCAATTTTATTATAAAAGTTAAAGATTTATGATTCAAACTTCATAGATGTCAGTCCAACACAAAAATAATTTTTCAATTCGAACCGGTAGTTCCTGAGATTAGCAAGTTCAACCAAACATCTCTTCAGATTTATAATATTAGCATAGATATAAAATATATGTATTTCATATTATATCTTCCGTCATTCATAGCTTTTTTAAGGTGTTACTGCAGTACATAAAGCTAATCAATCTAAATTCAGGAGGTCTACAAATACGCCTAGCAAGGGAACACTTGATGACTGATAATTATGATCTATAATCTATATCTTATCTTTTAATAACATATAACGTACTAGCATAGTTCTTAATACCGTAGGTGGTATCTTTTATTAAAATCGGTGCGTTACCTATGTCAAAAATTAGAAAAATTATGTAAATAACCGAATAATACTTAGTTCTTTCCGTACTTACTAAATGTACGCGTATATAAAGTAACCGCCTATATATGTATGTATAAAAATCCCGCTGTCGGACATAGGCCTCCTCTTAGACTCTCAAGACAGGGTGTAAGAGTATAGCATATCTTAATTTATTAGACATGTAGGTTTCCTTACGATGTTTCCTCCACCGCCGAACACGTGGTATATCAGAACTTGAAATTGTAATTAACAATTTTATTGTTACCGGGACCGGAGGTCGACCTCGGTTTGCCCGTGTCACGTGGATTAAAAGCGAGCGCTTATACACTGTGTTTCCATGGCTGTACGCGTTTTATTTAAGTAATTAAAATATTTAATGTTGCCATGTCTATTTCATTATAAAGTCTACCATATGATTTCTCAACTCGAACATGAAAAATATCACTATTTTTTTTGTCATAGACATAGACACGACAATTATGTACATAACACTTTTCCGTACTTTTTAAATGTACTCGTATTAGTGAACCTATTAACTACCATGTTAATTTGATTGTAAAGTATGATTTCTTGACTCCAATTTCATTGTTATCGCTAAAATTTTTGTCCTTAAAGTTAGGAGAATTATGTAAATAATCACATAATCAAGTCCTTTCCGTACGTAATAAACTGTCATTAAGACGATGATTATAAATGAATAATAGCGAAGTAAATTAATATAGCCCCGTGAACATAATTATTTAATATGTCAACACATATGAGGGGGACCTAACCACAAACCAACAACGCTTATGGAATCTAATCTTTGTCTACGAGAGGTGTTGTTGAAGATTGTTCATCTGATCTTTTTTAAACTAGTTATATAGCTACTGAATGTACACGTATTTATGATATTTGTCCTCATCAATTTCATTATTAAGTATATGAATATATTTTTAATAATTGTTATAAGGGGTATTGTGAGGATAAGATGGAGCGAATACTCGAGGTCATTTACTGCTGTCTTAAGCATTCGACGATAAAATTCAGCATCTGTGACATTTTACTGCGAGTAGTAGAGTTTTACGATAACTTTAGAATATACTATTTACAGTATTTTATTTATAAAGAAACCATATCTTTCCTAAATTTATATTTAAATTTATATCATATAAATAATAATAAAAAGGTATTATATTCAGCTATATTTGATGCTTAATAACTTGGAATATTATAGTTAAAAAAATTTTTTTTAATAAAATAAACAAAATCAATATAATTATAATCAATCTATTTAATGAGAACAGGAGTCATTATTTTTATGGTCGATTTTATGATGTGGATGGAAAATTATTCCTGTTCTCTAAATTCAAGATCCGTAACGCGAGTTTCTAACTTATGAATACTAATGGATTTATATTAACAATAAATTAGTAACATAATAGTTACACAACAGTTATTGACAACTAAACTCTGGTATTTCAAATTACCGATACCTGTTTATTTTTAGTAAAATATATGATATAAATAATTTTATTCGGTCAATTAAATGTCAAGGAGAATATTGAAAAGATGTTTAAAATATTTAAATAATATGGATTAAATTACAGTTCATCTAGATTGAAACGTATGCTATTCTATATACCGCAGTGAAAGTAACAAATCAGAAATGCTTTGATAAAGCATATTTTTAAAACATTTCATCCACAAACTCATTACAACATCACATACAAATATATTTATTATATATATGTATCAGTAATATATGTAGCATATATATATATATACTATATGTAGCAGTTTTAGCATACTAATCAAAATTCTGATTAAACGGATTCGCGATAATTTATTAAAACATAAAACCTTATAAATATTAATACAAAATTTTCTTTAAAAAATAATCAGTAAAATTATATTCATAAAACACGTTATTAATATAAGTGTTTATGATAATTATCAATTATTTCTGACAATGACGAAAATTAAAAAATGAAGATGGCTTAAATGAATGATGAAATAAGAATATGTAATAAAGAAATGACTAAAGACAAGGAACATTTAGAAACATTGAACCATGCTGTATCTGAAGTTTTATATTTAAAGAAGAGGGAAGCCGAAAAACAAATCAACACAAAATTAAAGTTAAAGTGACGAATGATTTGGGAGACTGTTTGAATTAAATGTGTTCATTTTTGCAAACTTGAATTTCACGGATGGAAAAAACAAAATAACTGAAGCGTTGAAAATTTCAATATTATTAAAATATATATATAAAGGTTAATGAATGCAGGCCATGAGAAAACATGTAGACGAGGTTATATGCTTACTATAACCATTTGTATCCAAATCTGCTTCAAAAGGCGGGCTCGTGTATTTTTTACTCCTACCTGGAATAGAAAAATATTATGTTAATTTATATTTAGCATTTTTAAAAATAATTAAAAGCTATATTAAGTATAGACATACAAATAATTATAGATACTCAAGAAGACTACGCTAGCCGTTGGGAAAGAACAGTTCAAAAGCGGTTACTTTGTACTAGCAACCGCAACGTAGCACCAGCCTGCCTCTAGATGAAGCGTAGTAAATGGACTTGTGTTGCTTTTTCGTAACCTATCTCATTTTTTTTTCTCTAGCTAAGAAATGGATAGACTGTAGCCTTAAATTCTTTGGCGTTTAATAAACGATAGTGCAGAACTTTTTGCCTTATAGCTGTTGACCTGCGCCCACAAAATTATGTTCTTTCACCGCGTGTTTTTCTTTATGTATTCCTTATTCTTATCTTAGGACGTCTATAGGAATATTAACGTGGTATCACTCTGGCTGTCATCAGATAGACGAAGACTATCAACATTAAGTTTATCAGGCACATTAGTTAGCAATATTTATTAGGCTTCCCCAAAATATTAATATAAAACACAATCTAAGCCATTTGCATATATTAATTTACCGTACACGGTACTGATTGTTTTACTAAATTTTAATTCAAACAATTATTTTCTGTTAACAATCCATAAGTTTGTCGAATTGTAAATTAAAAGTATCATCTAACTTTTCACGTCCAATATTGTATTCATGAAACAAAAGAAAATGACAAACTATTAATTACATTTAGAAACAATCTGCTGTCAGTCGCTATTTACATTTCAGATTTTAATTAGACGACTGCCTACCTTTTATGCTGTCCGTATTAAAAATGCCATTACAATGGCGACATCTCTCATTACGAAACGAAAGAATTGTTCGCTCCTTGTTTTTGTTTCACTTTATAGCTAAAGAAAGTCCTAAATCCCGCTAGGAAATCTCACGGTACTGTACTGAACTCAATGTCGACATAAATTAAAGCAAAGCTCAAAGCTGTAACCAAGGCGAGCTCCGACACTCGACATAAAGCTACTGGCACAAGAAATTGACGGTGGTTTTTGATTTTTACGTCAAGCTCGAGTTTTATCGTTATATTACGAGTTGACTCTCAATTAAAGTGTCAACGAAATATTATAGTTTTATCTTTTGCCACATTAAACAAAATATTGGGTTATTATATGAAATTTTAAATCTTATTAAAAAAAGCCTTTGATATTTAAATAAGTTTTAGACTAATATTGTGTACCTCTTTTAATAGTACAATCGAACGGAACGAGCGTATGGTTCACCTGACCTGGTGTGTACGGTCCATGATATGTTTGTCCCCGTTTTAGAATAATGCAGATGCCTTGTCACCCCTAAGATGGATTACCATTTCATCTTTAATAAGATCTCCGAATTATTATACTCACCAGATGAAGTGATACCTTACTTATTTTAATAATATTTAAATTTTAAAAGAGATATGTATTATATAAAAATAAAAAAATAAAAATTTAGAGAGCAACAGTAGGAACTAGTTAAGTGGTAAAATTTGTTTCCACTTTGTAGATTAAAGGAAA
Organism: Teinopalpus imperialis; assembly: GCA_029286865.1. Classification (NCBI taxonomy): domain Eukaryota; kingdom Metazoa; phylum Arthropoda; class Insecta; order Lepidoptera; family Papilionidae; genus Teinopalpus; species Teinopalpus imperialis. The sequence goes on along the minus strand of JAGSMU010000009.1, from coordinate 924,453 downwards.
CAATCCAAATATATTTTCGGCAATAAACGAATCTACACACTAGTGAGGAATGAAAACGGCATGTAAAACTAAAAAAACTATAATTATCGTTTATAGTACTATCTAGTACTTCTAACAACAAATAAAGCAGATGCCGCCCATTAGAATAGTAGTAACATGTCCCTAGTATATATATATATGTTTATATATATATATATATATACAAAATCCTTACGTAAAATGAACCTAATTCAATTTTGTAAAATAAGTATACATCATTATATGAATGAAGATTAAATTTATGCTTGTGTAGTTCTTATATGTGAGTTAAATGTAATCCGGTGATTAATTTATAAATAAACTAGAATATCTTGCTCTTTAGATATTTCTATAATTAATTCCTGCTTCAATAATAAAACCACCCAACTACAAGATCGCCATTTTATAGAGATAAATATTGTTAATGATAATGGCGCTTAAAAGTCGGCTGGCGGCTGAGTGCCGCAGGTCCGCATTGAAACGTGAGCCTGCGAACGATGGCTTTAAACAGGGCTGTCATCTGTCAATATTAAACTATTTATTTCATTTTTTTTAACTTGTCTAATATGAAGTAGGAATAATAGATAAAGTTTGGTAACCTGATTTGCTGGTATATAGAATACTAATGAAACTTTTAGTTACGAGTTAGAAATAATAAGGTAATAAATATTTTTCCAGCTTCAATTTTTTTGTTGTTTAATGAATCAAACATCATAAAGGACGGTGAGGAAGGAGGAGGAAGTTACTGAATTATTATTGTGTGAACTTATTTCAACTGTTACGAATACAAAGCATGTAAATATTTTATTTATATATAAATCGAGGATTTTTTATTGTCAAGAAGTACTTGTTCGTCTAGTAGGTAAAGTACGCGGAAACCTCGTATTTATGATAATAAGGGTGATGAGTGAGAAAACCATTAACTTTAATAGTAGGTGATTCCTGTAAATCATTACACCTACATTTGTTCTCCATCATTGAAACGCCTTATCACATCTGAGGACTAAGATGGAAGTACTCGCAATAAAATCGCATTAATGTACTCTAAAACTTGTAATAATAAATAAACTTGTCAAAGAAACAACCGTTAATAATCCAATATAACTCACTTTGAAGGCTTTAGCATTTTTATATAATTTTTAATTTGAAATACACAGAAGTGTATAAAGCTACGAATAGTGCTACCGATATTTTGGTAACCCTAAAACTTAGGCTGCGCGTACTACCGCGGAAGTGGGTCAGCGCGTTCTAACGATGCTCCTTTTTGCAGCTTTTTGTACTTCCCTCCTCTCGACTCCCGTCGGTAATGTCGAGATTGGTGCAAAGCTGCCGGGACATTATTATAAGCCCGCGAGAAATGCACTGCGGAACTCTATTGATTCCTTTATTTAATTTGTTCACGATCAACATTGTCTTAACTTAATAATAACTAACGGCTCACTTTATAATAAAAGTAATAATGAATAGTATTTTAAGAAACAAACACATTCAAACAATATTAACATTGCAGTATTTCCGTGATACTTAATTTTTTAAAAAATCGACTTATGAAAAAGAAAATTTATGAAGCAGAGTTTAATGAAGACGGTTCTTATTTATTTAGGTGCTTTTTTTATCATTACACCACGCCGCGAGTAATTCCGTCTCCGGTCTCTATACTCACCATACGTAATCCGATATGAAATGATAACGCATTTCATACTGCTGTTTCAAACGAGTATTCTGAAGGGGGCCAGTCAAGCTGACTCATTCGTGTTAGAAATAATTACCAAACATTCAATTTCAATTTCAATTCAAACAGTAAAACAGTTGTGAACGATTTGAACGTGTATACTGGACTATACTTTCACAAAAAGGAATCATTCGAATTGGATACGGAAATAAATAAGGTGTCAAATTTAGTTACAACCCATTATAGAAATCAATAAAAATACTTTTTCCGTCATATTTTCTCTTATATTACGCTAATAGAAAAAATATTTAAATTAAAACACTTGTACATATTATTGAAATTACTAATTTATTTTAATTAACAGATTTATTAAATTAAGAAGATGTGTTGTTTCTGTAATACTAATAAAAACCCGGTTTTCTATTAATACGTTATATATATATGTAGTGAGTTAATGATTAAAAGACAGTTCCTAATTAATACATTAAAGAATTAAAATCAATATACAATTGTATTTTTATAATGCATCATTAATAAGGGAAGTATTAAAACATGATTTATTTATTGATACAAGGCAACATATGAAAATGATGAAAATTTTTTTGTGTTGTTTTTTTTTACCATTAGAGATTTAGTCTAAGATTACGATTTTCTCTTTTATTTTTCGATTTCGATTGTCCCGCCTCTTCAACAATTTATACATTTAGGCAACCATGCTCAACTTCAATGTTTTCATTCTATCGTTTATCAGTTTTTCGCTAATATGGTCTATGACATGTTCAATCTGGTCAACCAATCTGAAACCCAAACGGCCTTAGGACGGCCGTTTGGGTTCCTCTTAGCTTCACCATGGGTGACCAAGCCACGGTTACTAAGCCCCCCCGCCACGACAGGCGAGAACCCATCGGCGGGAGTATCCAGGTACTAACCTAACCACTACATAACGCGGTCGTCGACTGCATAAGTTGATCTGGCAAATGTTTGGTACACTTCTCATGATTATGATTAAATACAAGTGTTTGCCAAATAATGATATATTTATTTTATTGACATACGAATACAGTGGTCACCTGATGGTAGGAGATATGGTGACCATGGCGACCTCACTCAGGTTCCATAAGGAATGGCAGTACGGTGCGAGGGCATAGTTAGGGACTAAGGTGGAAGGAACCTTGTCAACAGTCACGAAGTTTTCGTTTCTTTCACTCGTTATGATTGCTACTTTATGGGAACAAGTTTATGCGATGTGACTCTATCATGTATTACCCCTGATGAAGAAATAAATCGTAGTCTGTCACTGATAAGGAAGCTTTCCTAATGATTCCTCAGAGATCACCATTCCATATTTTTCTTGGAACCCTTCTCGAACCTTTGTTGAGGAAGGATTTGCGTATTACAGACCAAAGGTGTCACCGTCAAACGCACTGTGCTAGTATGTCAACAAAAGACTTTAGTAGTTTTGTAAGACAGAAGAGCCAAGTGTTAGGTGACCTTTCTTGTCACATCAATGTACAATCAAAGCATCAATATGATATATTATAATATATTCTATCTAACTAAACGAAGAGGTATAATGTTTTGCATGAGTTGACAACGATGGCGTAAAGTAAGCGAACTGTAACATAACTTGTATGTAACCTCGTATTGTAACATTCTTGTACACTGTAACTGAACTACGTACAATGATCTATATACGTTACGAAAATATCTAAGCTAACACATTATACAAATAAACTTTTGTATCTTAACTATTTAACCTTTACCGGTAAAAGTAAGCATGTAAATAATAATGGTTACACTGAAGGTTTTATGTCAATAACTGTTAGAAATGTTTAAACTGAGCTTTCATTTTATAAAGCAAACAGGCATATAATTAATAAATTGTATATATAAATATTGTAATAAAAAACGTTGTAAATTAATACAAAATATTATTTGTTGTTTCTTTCACATTATACAAGTGTTTATGACCTATTGGTTTAGAGAACTCAAAGTAGCAACTTAACATCGTCTAGCGTCTATTTATAATATATACTACATACTGCAGTTGGTGCGGTTAACGGAAATGTAATGTAGAGACTTCCTTAATATAATAATTCCCTATTTTACACTAAATATTTAAAAAAATTAAGCATACCAAGTGCAAAAATGTTAAAAAGAATCTCCATACGATAATTGTCAACAACCGTCTCCTAGCATAAGATAATGTTACCAACGTTAATATTGTTTTAAATTAAAAAATATATAGATACTTAACGATGACTAAATACTCAAACCGTGCTATTATTATTGTTAGAAAAATCTAAGCTTTTGAATTTACAAATGTGAGTATACATATATTTTGGAGGCGTGAGCTATATTTCTATAAATATTTATGAAGGGTTTACGTAACGAAAGTTGACATTTGATTTAAAAATAAAATCCACATTTGTAAATTTATTTAAGTATATACATGTTGGATTAATTATCAGTCAATAGGACTTTTTTAAGTTCTAATTTGTTAAGAACTGTGTATTGGGTATTTTGATATTATTTAGAACAACGGCATTTGCACCTACGTTTAAGGAATTTATATTTAATTAGTCAGTTTCTAAAACCGTGTGTGGGATTTGATATTATCTTCATTGGGTTAACTTATCCCTACGAAACAAACGACTGACTAATTACTGACAAAATTGATCATAATCCAAGCTTCGAAACCTCTTTATCAAAAAAATAAAACACTTATAACTACTGCCATACACAAAAATAGTGATTTTTTTTTGTTGTAACATTCTTTCCTCCTAATCTCATCTTACAACAAAATTAATAGTATGTAATCGTTTTATAAAATTTAGTAGTCGAAAAATGTCATATCTAAAAAGGACAAAAAAGTCGTAAATTATTTTTATGTCAATTATGGCTGTAAAATGGTGACTATGACATTTTCCTTCCAAATCGAAACGTGATTTATTGTTTTCAACTTTATGTCAAGGCCAACTTGAAACGAAAACATCGGACTACGTCTACGAACGTTTACTTAAGTATACATAAAACGTATATAAATTAGTTTATTAACATTTATTTTATATTAACGAACTCTATATTTGATGAACTAAATATAAAAATCTCTAAGATGATTTGTCGTAATTCAGGGTAGACGGGTATAGCAAACAATTCTTCCACCATAAACTTATTAGACCCCAATAAAAATATCAATATACACCAGACGCCGCTTAGATTATGAGTCCAATGTCTTTCCCGCTAAGTTACCATTGCTTAATAGACTTTTAAGAACAAATAGTGTTTCGCATAATGAATAAGAAAATCTGAATATCCCAGTACTTCAGAAGGTAGTTAGTTAGTACTTTAGAAGTTAGTTAGTTAGCTTCCTTTTTAGTACTGAGTTATCATTTCTAAAGACAAAATGGAATATCTTCGTCCTGACACATCGAAGGGTCACTAATAATCATACATACTAATACATACATTAGGTGTGTTGTGTGTGAGTGGAGTGGTATCTTAAATCCATAAAAAATTTGAACAGTAGCTGATGCTCTTATCGATTAATCTTATTGCATTCTTATTTTATTGTTGTCATTTGAGTTGATTTTACGTAGTTTTTACGATAGTCGCTGTTAACCTGCTAATAGCTATTATTGCTTTACCGGGTTAACAATTTTTGGCCAAGCGCCTCATTAGAGGGGCAACTAGCACAATGAATATAATATCCCCAAAGGACGCCTCGGCTTACACCGTCACCCTAAGTAGGCTTACTGAGTTGACTCACGCTAAAGGGTGCCCGTGGGTCGATCACAGTTAGGTCGTTTACTTCTTCTTATTCTTTGTAATAATAAGGATATCTGTTTTACCGGCGCTTCGGAATGAACGTCGGCCTTGAAGAAGAATTCTTCTGCTCAGCTCTTAAGTCACTTTTTTTACAATCAGGACATACTGAGTTCAAGTAAAATCCGAATAATCCTTACTAAGCGCGAATGTTTTATTATATGATCAGAAAGGGCACACAGTTCAACTTACGGTAAGTGATAAGTACGACCCGTACATATTATCAACAAAGATTCAAGATGAACATGCGGACTGAGGACTAAGATGGAATGCTTATTTATCTGAAATTAGGTTCCTACACTCACCAGACAAAGCACAACATATCTATGTTGGTATTTAATGTTAGTATTATGTGAGAGTGTGGACGTTTGCTGGTCGAGCTAGACAGTTCATGTTACGGAAAAAGTAGATGGCTACTGTTCAATTAAATTATTAGTAATTAGTAGTCTACAAGGACAAATATTAGCTATTGATTTTTTGTAACATAACAATATGAATATTAGTTGATACAACTCAGCTTGAATTTAAACCAGCGACCGCTACATCGCAAGGGCATTGAGTTAGGTATATATTTTATAATCGAGTCTACAATAGCTGGTTGCAGCAGAATAATAATGTATTAATAATACATACGAACAGAAAGGTCAGCTGTGCAACTAGTTAACTTAAAACTTTTCTATTTATATAAAAAAACGATGATAGTTCGTTCTAGCTTCAAACTAGCCTTTTTGTTGTTCTTCAACAATGACCTTTAAGTAAACTTGTTGGGGAAAAAACAATCGGAGACAATAATAAACTCATTTTTATTAATATTAAACGAAGTCAATTTTTTGATTTTATTTAGCACATTCTTGTTGTTTTAGTGTTCTGACATAATTAGAAGCTTTAACTAAAGCTGGATTAAAACTATCAATAGAAAAAGTCATTATAGAAATGATCATTAATATACACTACACTATCACATATATTACAGGTCTGTATATATATATATATATATATTATGGCATTATCTACCAATAGAATAATCTTATATGTTATCAGCTCTTAACAGATTATTTTAAGGTAGAGAGTGAAATGTCAGATTATCTAATAGTACCTACCAATTAATTTTTTGTTAATTAATGCGCAAACTTATAAACATTTTATAAAATAGTTCGGTCGCAGCTGGTTATTAGATAATAAAACGCTCGTTAATAAATTTAATTATTGTTAAACAAAAGTAACCTTTCGCGGGCGATTTTGACTAGGCAAATACAAATTTTTACAATATTTTTAATTTAAATTTAATATATTATTCAAATATATATGATGTTCTATATGATTAAAGCAAACACGTAGAACACATACAATCATAGGAATACCACCGATCAATATGTAAAAAAATAAATCAACGAATGCCGGAGTGAAATCATGGTTTTTCACTACTATTTGTCGACTGATGAAGTTACAAAATATTTTTTTAGTCTTGCATATCCGTATCATTTCAGACAGGTTAGTAACATTTTTAAAAGTACAAGGACTTGAAATAAATAATTACAGATCGAAAAATCCGTACCCTATAAATGATTGTTATATGTTTATAGGACGATACTTTTTTCAGATACCCTATTGATTGCTTTTTTTTATACAATAGGTGGCCAATAAGCAAGCAATTCACCTGATGGTAAGTGAATACCGCAGCTCGTGATAATCCGCAACAGCAGAGGAGGACAGATGCGCTACCGGCCTTTAATGCTGTAATTAAGATTTTTAACATATATATACAGAAATATATTAAACCCACAAACATACACACGTGTTTGCAGGAATGCATATGCACGTGTGTGTGTGTACGAGCACAGGTAAGACTACCACAGCAATAAAGAACCTATTGTACAACAAATGAGCACAAGGAACACTAATTTTTCAACATAGGGAACGAATAACCGAAGAGAAAAAAGGTACCTCGAGTGAAAGTGAGAGCGACGACCGAGTGTTTACGAGAAATCGATGTATACAGGTAGGCTCGCAATAATTTTTCACGGGAACGAATAGTCGTATAGATTAGAGAGATCTTTATCAGTGAACTAAATTTACCGAATAATGACGAATAAATTTATTTTATTGAGGCTTCAAATATATAAATTTTCTCGAAAATATAAAAATGTACACAGTTCACTCATTAGGTGATGACAGAATCAGTGCTAGTTAAATTCATATATAGACAAAGATGAGATATCCTGCAATTAAGCATCATGCTCTGTGATACTTTCGCAACTACTTCGACCCTCAGTCATATCATGCACGACATCGTCAATGTTCACACTAACTATTTGTTGTAAAATCTTTACAACATTCAATATTTGCACTTCAAGTATTTTCTTTCGGCTTACGCAATATGATTATTTAGTTATCCAACGGTGTGAGATTCCAATTATAATAATGTCAATAAGGGTGTGGAAAACATAAGGAAGTCACTATTTCTTTTATATAAAACATAACTATGGTGATTGTGACTTATTAATACTTTCTTACAAACGTTTTATATTTAAAAAAAACTTAAGACTTGCGTATAAATTTTTCAACATGTATTGGTAATAGCATCTCATTCAATCCAGAAGGACCAAAGAATTGTTTTTATTGTGTATTCGAATGTATATTATAAACTAAAATTTAAGAAGCAGATGAATCAAATTGCTATTATAACAAAAGAATCGTGTATAACGTTCTTATATTATTGTAAGATTTCAAGTTCAATGTAAATTGTCAGTATTTAAATTTAATTTAACTATTTTTATATACACGGATCAAAGTTTTACATTAACATTTTCCAAATAAATAACAATAATTACAGTTTTAGTTCAAAACTGTTGAAAAAATGATGAAATGAGAACAGTGTAATGATTTAAAATATTGCGATGCAAAACCACGAAAAAGTACACTCGTCAGAAGTTAAACCACACTAAAAAAATTAACTTAATATATCAGAAGTAAAACCTAGAATCTTAGTAAAAACTGATTCAATTACATGCCTTCCGAATAAATAGAATCAATTTGTTCACTCTCGACGCTCTGCAAACCTTCGTCTTCCACCGGCGCCTGTTCTGTATCTCCTTCCTCTTCAACTTCCGGAGGATCCTCTTCCTTTTCTTCTTCTCGATGTATTGGCAATTGTCTCGCAGGCCTCTCATCCTTTTGCTTCTTAGCTGGCAATATATCAAAAATGGACGGTGGTCGGACTAAAGGATTAACATTTCTTGCTAAGCCCAGCTTCTTCTGAATATAAGCCTCTAGAATTTGCGTGGTGATTTGGTTCTGTCTCGCCAATTCTCTCGGTCCTGCGGAGAAAGGAGAAATTAGATAAAAATGACTGCGCGGATAATTTATTGCTTATTGTTCAGGTTAGGAGGGAAAGAGACAAAAATTTAAATAGAAATCGATGTCATTTTTATCTGATTCTCCCTTCTCATCTTCATATAGGGAAGAATAGAAGGGCTCGAAAGTTTTTTTATACCAATTAAGAAAAAAACTTTATGATAAAAGTTTATGATGAAATGTGATGAATTAATCATAGTAAACATAAAATTGTTTTAAACTAATTAATATTTTCAACGTAATACAAATAGTTAATTAGATGCAAAAAAGGTTTTATTTAATATAATTAAACGTAACAATAGATTATAATTGCATACAGACTTTTCAATATTCATTGTATATAAAATGAATCATACATTTATTCTCTACCTTCCCAGAACCATGTCACTGTTTTTATATAGGCAGCAACAATTCCTTAAATACTCATGCTTTACAAATTTATAGCGATCTGTCCCAATTACTTTATTCTTCTTGGAGGTTATTTACCCACTTAATGTTGGATTCCGTTTGTGCTAAACTGATTTAAAGAGATGAATATGATAGGGATTATTTATACCAGTCCATTGTTTACAAAACTATTCGAAACAAAAACAATGGCATTTTATCCGTTGTTTCTTTTCCTTTTATTTTACAAATGTGAGGAAGTTGTTTGAAAATATTAAAGGCTTTGAGGGATTCAAGGTTTTAATGGTATTCACATTCTCCCTAAACTGCAGCAATTTTCCTAATCATTAACTATATATTCAACACATCGGGTATTATCACAGATCCCATCGAAATTAGCACAAGCTTCTTCAGTTGTAAGTCATCTAAAAGAAAGTTTACCATAGCTCAGCATTTTGCCTACATTTGGGCATTATCGTCACCAGTAAGTGGGACAATAGTCAAAGACTTCATTATAAGAAAAAAGCAATTAGTATTCTGGGTCTTAATAAAGTTTTTCTCAAAAACCGTCTGCCTATAAAAAATTACATGATTCAAAATTAATTATTAAATTTGCAGTTATTTATAATTATTAAACTTGCGTTTCGCTTTGTAGCTTGACTTTCATTAAAATATTTCTTTGTATTATATAACACATATTTTTCTAACATATTTAACTATGTAATAAGAAGAAATGCTATAAACGCTAAGCACGAGCAAATTGTCTAAGGTGTGGGGGCTAATTTTGCAAGACTCATATCAAAAATAGATTCAAAAAACTCTGCGATCATACACTAAATTTTATGGATACAAGACATGAGACGAAGCTAAAGTCTTTTACTAACATGTCAGTCTAAAGGCAACTTAATAGGTAGATTATGTAGCCAGACTTATGCAGCTTTCGTACAGCTTGTACTGAGGAAGCCATGTAGCGGAACCAAGGTTCCGAAGTCTTTGCTAGAGGTCTGTCTGTTTGAATGTCAACTAAGTTGAAGAAAGATCGGATCCATAGACTAGAGATTTTGAGCGACATCAGAAGTTCTATGGACCTGTTGTGTACACATTGTCGCTGAAGCTACACGCGAGTGGGAATAGGGACCGAAGACCAATGTTTGTCCGACACTATTCCAGTGATATCTCGAGCGTCAGTCTGGCCGAAATTTGGATGGCCAAGCTGCTCAAGAGTTTAAAAATGACAAATCATCCGGAATTGACACGTAGTTCTTCCCTGTTCAAACAGTCGCTCAGTGCGTTATGGAGTAGGCTATGTTCGGTGTATACCAGCGTGATCGAATACTTAATGTGGGTATCCGCAGAAGAACTAAGGTAACTATATACGAGTAGCTCAAAGTATCAGTAAGTCGTAGTTTTATTTATTGCAATACTACGAGTATTAGCAAAGTAAAACCCAAAAAATATATTGTGTACCTTTTGCTAACGACATGGTCCTATATGCGCCTTTAAAAACGAAAACGTTTGGTTATAAAACTATTAGCAATTGAAAAAATAAAATTATAGAAGTAGAGGTCAAATTATGAAATAAAAGTAGACAGAGGTCAAATTAGAAAATAAAAATATAATAGATTAGCTAAAGGTCATTGTGGCTACTCACTTTATTTAAACAAATCAAAACAACTTATCTATAAAATATAATATTTTATTAATTTACCGACATAAAAATTTGAAAAAAAAACGATAAAGTGATGTTTGACATTTGTATACTTACAACTGGTTTTGATTTTTATTTAATAAACTTAAAAAAAATACTAGATTTTATTTTTATGAAATACAAAAATATATTTATATTTAAATTAGATAGATTTGAAATTTAGTACATCCTTTTTGGTGTTATAAATATATTTTTAAATAACACTTCAAAAAGTATTAAAATCGTGTAAGGAGTGACATCGTTAGTCAGTCACATATAATATTTTAATGTTATACGAAAAAAGGTTATGTTGAGCAAGTTGGATCATCCTTTTTAATTTTCAAGATCCACGCGATTACAAATACATTCGTATCATAAGTGTATGTCCTTAAACATCTCCCAAACGGCTTAATGTTTTCATAACTCAACAATAAAAAATACATGAATATATATTGTTATTTCGAAACATAAAGAGGAAACCAATTGTGGCAATAACCATTCGGCTACATGCGTTTTTAATGCAAGAATTGCAATGTATCAAGATTTACTATAATGACTATTTCGAATGTGGCAAACGAGAATTTTAATGGGGACTACATGATATAAAATGTTATTAAGTATTTTTGTTGCGTCCATAATATTTAATTATTGCAAATTCACTTATTAAAAGTTATGTTAGTGCCGTTACATGTTTATTCACAGTATAAGCAAAGATTTAATGAAGTATACGAATATACGAGTATTTCCCACAGATTTATAGTTTTGCTATGTTATTAATGACGCCCATCACGGTCGATTTACTTATGGAACGATTTTGTTTGATACTAGATAATGTCAACTGCTCATAACTATATTATTATTAGTAAAAGTATTTATGAAAACATTAGTCCAAAGCCTTCTCCTCTTTCCTTATCTGATGTAAGGCATATTTGATAAGAATAAAGAATAATGATTAGAACAGTGTCAGTGATATGGAACGATTTACTCAGATACTCAAATACAAATCAGTACGAAAATCAAAATTTTTTGCTGCAAAAAAATTGGCCATGTACGGAAATCGAACCCAGATAGTACGAATCAACAGTCAGATATGTATCTTCATTTCAAATTCAAATAAAAATGGTCATATTAATGCTGATGTTACTTTAAATTAAATTTTTCATTGTAACTTTATATTTGCTTATTTTTATTTTCAATCAAAAGGAAACAAACACAAGCGGAACCGTATAAAATGACCCATTTTCTCGCACCCTCTTTCATGTGAAGGGCTCTTGCCCTGCAAGGAGACGTGTGAAGTACCTTATTTTAATTAATCATCTACACAAACTACTGTTGACAAATACATTTCAAATGTTTTGTTGTTGACCCTTACTCATGATAAATTCCTTGAACTTGTTTACACAGGCGATTAACTAACAATTAATGTTGTTGGGGTTAACAAAATATTATATAAATTGGAGCAATTGAAACAAAAAAATGTTTATTGCAGTCTTTAGACTTATTATTAAATAATAGATATAATTTATTTTGTTATCTATGTAATTAAAATATCAAATAAAGAATAAGATACGAGTATCTATTTCTCGATTAACAACTTTTAGATCAAAATCTAGTATTCGAGTATATAAGCTAATTTAACAAAGAACTTATTTGATATACGCCAAAGACATAGATACGTTTCGTATATTGTAACCATTTTCCTTACTACATATCAAGAACAAAGACATAAAAAAAGAATTGATTATTAGAGACTGAATACTTGTACACCCGATTTTTCCAGTCCGCGTTTGATAGCAAGAAAATATTGCAATTACAATCTATTTTATAACATAACCTAAGCACAGGCTCTTTTATTCTTTTTGAATTCTTTTGCAATATTTTTAATCACTACAGAGTACTGATCTCGGTAAACATAGTAATTTAATTACAATTATCGAAACAGAGACTGGTATGCCACCTTGATCTATAAAAATCCTGATAGGCTTTACTGTGATTGAAAATTGATGGCACCGGAAATCTTTACCCTTCATCAATAGTTTTGTTTAACCGCTAATGTATCCGGCCATTACCAAAAGGTTAATTATTTTTAATTAATAATTTAAGTTCACATAACTAATTTATGTCAACAAGCAAATGTCATCTTTGATGAGTTTTATTACGCCGATGACATTTGTGTGATGAATTAATGTTATCCAAAAGGTATTAAAGTCATAAAATCAGTGATCAGTATTCAGAAACATTCGTGAATGTTATTTATTTCATATGACATTCGGAAAATTCTGCATATTAATCAGAAAATAAATTAATTGCGATAACTCATGGATAACTATGTTATTTTTTATACTTTATATATAAATCATTAAGGCAAAGAAACTATTGCGAAACGAATGTTTCAAAATTAAACCACCAATTGATTCTGTAAAGTGCAAAATCTTTTTGCAGCGATTAAAATGCACTTGGTTGCTGTGGATTTTTACTGTATATAACATTGAGAATAACAATGTAGTGTAAGATTTGTTTGTAATGAGAATAAGATCATTATTTGCCAGGAATAATAATAATGTTTTTTATTCGAACACACAACGACGACAACAATTTTTACGAAACTAAGAGTGACAAACGTGTACATATATATATATATATATATATATATATATATATATATATATATATATATATATATATATTTATATATTATCACCTGATAGTAATTGGTGACGGGAGTTCATAAACGCCTACATCTATCCTGAATAGATTCTAGTACACCTAAATGATCACTGACTGAGATATAAAGCCTGGCTACCAGTAACTATATGTATATCTATGAATCCCTAAGCTCACAAAATGAAGGACAACAGCGTTAAGTTGCTATTTCACGTTAGTATCCTGTGAGGGCGTGGTCACAAGTCAAGATTTATCCTTGAGATAAGATAGAAGTGACCAAGTTTACCAAAATTGTTTATACATAATATTACTAAAATAATCACAGCATAATCTATCAATAATCTAACACAGGAAATAATAACATTCTCGTAATACACCCTATAACATGTACACCCATAAAGGAAATAATAACATTCTCGTAATATACCCTATAACATGTACACCCATAAAGGAAATAATAACATTCTCGTAATATACCCCATAATATGTAACGTACTCGTAATATACGCTAGCTGGAGCGACGACCTATGCCAGTATGTGGGAAGTTGATGAATGACAGTGGCTCTGGATCATGTCTTAAGCAATACATTAAATCTATGGAAGCAGCTTTGGTTTTGGTATCTTATTGATTATTATCATGCTACTAAAACAAAATCCAATCATCGCAAGGACAGATTTCTAGCTGGATTCTTATATTTTTGCTAAATACAACCTCCATCTTGACTCTACTATACTATTCCTTGTATTATGCCGTTATTTTTTTGAAATGTTTATATTAGACACCGCATTTCAAGCTATAGTTACCAAAAACCTATTTATTAAATTAATATTAAAGACGATACGAACAAATTCAAAAGGTAAATATGGTGCGTGTATGAATGGACATTTATTACTAGTTCGTGACTTATAATCGTAAATAAGAGGGTCGTGCCCATTCCGGTGCCTTATTATTCCAATACCGAGTGTATACTACAATTCAGCTACGTTTTTCTTGTCTTTTAATTACTAAAGTTTTACAATTCATTTATATATCTTTTGTAGTTATAGCTTTGTTTTTGTGACTTTATGTGTTGGATGAATGCAAACCTATAAAAAACTTGATGATGATTCGCTTAAAGTGATATTAGACGATTACCCAGGGTTATTCCAATCAACTGTCGGACGGGCATTGTTTGAGTCCACAATGATCCGATACCAATCATCGACCATTCTAATGATGTTTATGTCCTCCCGCTCCTTTTTATATATTTTTTTTATGTTAGGACTTTACGGCATCGACACTCACTCATCTTAGCGACTACGAAGGATGTGAGATATATGACAATCATGCGCATAAATATATATATATATATATATATATATATATGTGTGTGTATTTAATAGATTTATTAATTATTAAGATATTCTAACTCTGATACTCCCTCTACTCCATGACCTCTCCTCTATCCATAAAAATTGTACACAAACATTATTCATTAACCTTTTTTTAATCAATTTAAACTACAAAAATATTGTTCATCTAATGAATGCCCTCATGAAATAATAAAGCTACTGTACAGCAATACCTCTTACTATGACAAACACTTTTACTCAAGTGCCAACAGCTATGCTAAATTTCGAACCATTCGGATGAACGAGTCATATTCGTATAGAAGCATAATAAAGCATAGCAAATAATTATCGACCCACGCCCCCACCTATTTGCACGTTGATGGTACAATGTCAGTAACTTTCACGCGAGTACCAACAAAACCTTTACAAAGTTTCAACTCAATCGGATGAACAATATGCGAACGCATAGAAAACAAACACAAAATTTTATGAAATCAAAATAAAAGTTTTAGGGATTTTGCGATAGCCTTGTCGTTAAATTAGAAAGCAGAATTCTGTTTAAAACATCATAACTTAAAAAATAAATAGCGTTAGTGTGTCTAACAAATCAGTACGTGGAAATGTTATATAGATTGATGTGTTACTATTGTTTATTGGTCCACAAGAGGTTAGTTAACATTACAATATTATCACAGATATTGAAACTATATATAATGTAGAGAAATATGCAAAACTCTATGAGAATGCTGTTGACGTGTGACCTTCACATGCGATAGCCTATACACGTTACGCAAAAAAATATCATAACATTTGACCTTAGCACATGTTCTTTTAAAATCAAACCTAGGTCGACCACCGAAAACATATTATAAATTAGACTTACTAAAGGTTAATTTACGATTAAATTACACATTGATAGATTACTAATTTACTTAGACACTAAATGCTTAAATACAATAATCTAAATTCGATTTCAAATAAGAATACCTCGAACTCATTAGAATATTGAAAGATGACGAGATTTACTTTTTAAATTTATTCGATATATCAATCAATTATAGACTCGTTAATATGCATAGTAATACTATAATACTATATTACATATCCAGAAATTGAGAGAATAATAAAAAACAAAATATATGATGAAAATATTTAAATCGTTTACATATTCAAACTTATTTTTCTTTCTTTTATTCGAATGTAAATGTGTTAATTTAACCTTTTAGTATCAATATATATCCAAATTTACAGGAATTTCAAAAATTTGTGGAAGAACAGGTAAGAGAATACTCTGGGTGTCTAAGTAGTACTCGTATATTCTTACTCTGGTACTTATGTATTTGTTTATATATTTAGTATTGAGATACAACACTTACATAAAATTACCTTTGTCATAGTTTCCCATACTCTTAGCGGTCTGATTGCAATGAACAATGCTTGTATTCGTAACTTTAAAATACAGCTCTGTTGATATTACTGACGCGTGATTTTTGACCAATTACTTTATCCCTTATGGTGTGATGCAACATAGGCGTCGTCTGTATACAAAAAAAATTACATAGCAATATTTCAGTTTATGTTATCATTTATTAAAAGTATTATTAAAACTTGTATATTTATTTACAATTTACAGCACTAACTTTGAGCGTCAATAGCCTAATGGTTTAGGGGATGGTCTGCGAAACTTGAGATCGTAGGTTAGAGACCGCCATTCGACCTATTGTTGTTAACCATCTCCTAGCTCAGTTGGAATGGTGAACCGGAATGTAGTGCTAACATTCCGGATCACCATTCCGCTAAATTTCTTTTTTTAAAAAAAACCATACGCAAAAAATATCTATGATCTATCTAGAAATCTAATATCAACACGTAACTTACAGTTTTTGCTCGCTGATACAATTAAAATGTACAATTTACAGCACTAACTTTAAAGCGTGGATAGCCTTATGGTTTAGGCACGGTCTGCGAAACTTAGGTCGTAAGTTAGACTCCGCCATTCAAATATTGTTGACAACCATCTCCTAGCACAAGTATTAGCTAGGTTAAATGAAGTGTTAGCACTGCATTCTTTTAAACATTGTTTCGAAAAAAAATCTATAATCTATCTACAAATCTAATACCAACGTGGAACTTACAGTTTTTGCTCGCCGATTCACATAAAATATTCATAATCTGAAAGGAGTAACAGTCATGCATACAAAACACGACCCTTGTCAGGATACGCATTGGCATTAAGAGATGTTACGATAAGAAAAAGTTTATATGATATTTTTTTTATTACATTGTAAGTAACAAACGAGCACACAGATCGCCGGAGGTTAAGTGATTTCTGCGGCCCATGATATCTAAATCCATCATTGACAAGGAATCATAATGCAGATGCGTTGTCACCCTTGAGGACTGTGATAGAATGCCTCGTCACCAGTAATAAAGGTCTCCGGATCCCTGCACTAACCAGACGAAACACAGCAATATTAAACTGCTATTTTACACTGGTATTCTGGACCATACCCTACCCCCGTCGAGCTGACCCATTCGTTCTGTAGCTAGAAACAAACTGCAATCTAGCTCTACCACTGTTAAATATTCTTAGGACTATCAAACGAGTACATATTCATTATTTATATTTATATTATTCTGATGGTTAGTGATAGCTGTGATCGGTGACATATAAATACATCCTTGACAATAATTCAAGATGTACCTATCCCTAGATGAAATAACTCGATACCTGTAAACCCTCCAAATCTCTACACTCAGCAAATGTTACATCAGCGTTATATAAGTCTAGTTTACACTAATTTTCTATGAAATCGGCGACCTTTCCTCTGTCGAGCCAAGCCATTTATGAACATAAACAAATGAAGACATCATATTGCCATGTGCCATGCCATCCGCTGCGATAGCCAATACGAGGATCCAGTCGATATTAATGTGTAAAAAGAATAAGCTGTTGTATTAAAGGTTATATACATAGGTGTTGATACCGTATAACGTTATTGTCATTCCTCTTTCTCATTCACAAAGCTCGATTGAAAATGTAGGCCAAGTGCATTCGGCAAGTCGGCTTAGTTAAATGAACTCTCGGCATTGATAATGGAGCTTACAATACAATATAAATAATGATGTTGTTTAATTAATTGTTGCGAATAATAATATATATATATATATATATATATATATATATATATATATATATATATATATGGGTAATAAATAATGTTTGGATATGTTAAATATACGAGTTTATCACTAAACCTTATTTAGATCTTATTCTGTATATCCTGCGCAGTTTCTGATAATCGAAAGATGTTTCCATACTCGAATTCGGCCAGTAGAATATATCAATTTATTTTAAAGCAGCAGTATGATAGTCCATGACTTTCGTTCTCCTGACACTCAGGAAACATTTGTCTCCCCAGTGTCAGAAGAACGAAGGTCATAGTTCCATATATTGTCAACTGATTCGGTACCGGCGTGTCACCTTGAGCCACATTCATTGCTAAATAAACAGTTATCTACACGATCCTAATTTATGTCACCTTGTTAAGAAACTTTGATATACGAGTGGAATAACCGCCTAAGCAAATTTAATACATATGCTTCAACCTTTATATTATTAGTGTTGATATAAAAAGCTGTAACATCTTTCAGTTCGTTTGCTTTTTGTTTTGGAATATTGCCTGTAATTTGACTCCCACTGGCTGCTGACACGGATCCTAGATTTGATTACAAACTGACGAAAATTGCAGAACAAATTATTAGTTTACGAGTTCTGGGGCTTTGTGTGTTTAGTGGATATGCGTGTTTGACACTATAATTTTTACCAGCAGGCTTCTTATCAACTGCGTAAAGAATACTTTAGCGTTACGAAAAATTTACGGTTAAGTTGGCTGTTAAGTGAACGATCTCACTTTCGCTTAGAAATTTAGTGTTAAGAATGAGGAATTTAAGCTCAATATTATCATCACTTTCTAATCATTAGTTCATTTTTGAACACAGGCCTCTCCAGCTGATTAGAACTGCGAAGCACGAAGCACGATGTTTAACCACATTTATCCGTCGACCAGTGATTTATATTTTCTTTATAAATATAAAGGACAACATATCAATTGTTTAAAGATATTGTGTATATGCTATCGTATATTGTATTAACTTATGTAAATGTCCATAAACAAAAGAGTACCCCGCTATAACAGTAGTAAGCAACTAAGTGCCTCAACGTCGGGGTCGAGCTGAGCCACTAATTTCAAGGCCACCCCTCATTATAAACCACCGTGAAATAACAGCATGACGCTGCTATGTTTCATTTGGTACGTGTAGAGATCCGAATACCCCAGTTACTGTCCATCAAAAAAAGTGAAACAGTCCATCTCAGTCGCCAGGTCTTATATGCATCTTGAATTTTTATTGATTGATGTTTACGGGCCGCAGTCATCCCTTAACAACGATGTGCTAGTTTAACACACCTTATTATATATAAAAACGGTAGGAAATATTCATCTGTTGTACGCAGATCGAAATCAGTCAAGAGAACAAAATTATAATACCCTAAATAAATGTCATGGTATTGGATGTAAAATCAAATGGTTTGAAATTAAATCATTGGTTTTCTTCCTTCATATGTCAATATGTAATAAGTTAATAAAGTATATAAAGCAAACTGCTTACACAAATTTATGTGACAAAACAAGCAAACTCAGTCCTCAGTCGTCTGGATAAAGGATTAAGGATTTGAACCAAGAATTACATATAATTTTTTAATTTTGTCAACATGAACACAAAGACTTTATTATCTACAAAGCAAGTAGATGTTAATTGAATGATATTTTAAATTAATATTGCTGATTAGCTTTATATATAAAATTTTTGAAGTATTAAAATACTTAAGTCTTTTAATTAAATGTAGGCTTGTACTCAACAACTATCCTTCCTTATGCTGATATTAGGATGACCTTTAAAGGCTTGATACAAGTATAATTACGTTAATAACTATTAACATATTTGCAATGTTAAAGTAGATAGTTTTTTTTTATAATAGATCATAAGTATTTATCTCAATAATTCCTAGCTCTAAATTCTGAATCGGAAATATTTAAATTAAATAAAAAATCAATATATTACGTATGTTAAATTATTGAAACTTTTAAGTACATATTGAACTTTTGAACTCTTAAAAGCGCATGACATTTACACAATAATCTAAACCGTATAATAATAGACTGTCACCGTTAAAAATAGTCTTAAATAATAGTAATAGTAACATCACATTTTTCATGATTAATACATAAATTAATATATTATGTGAATAAATAATAGAGCAAGATTTTAGAATTATTGACCAGTTAACATTTTATTTAACATCTGTCGCTAAAATTTAAAATAATTTATTAAATGCCAAATATAACTGTCATGGCGTCGATAAATCAATAAATTTTAACAATGTCAGTGGTCATCTGATTAGTTTGATTATAGAGCTTTATTGTGGTTAATATTGTAGAAGGTTAACAACTATAAGACATGAATAAAGATGGACTAGAACAATCTCGAAGTTGTATCATCTGCGCTATATTTGATTATAAACATGCAAATATGCAACTAGATTATTCACATTTTTTAAGCTAAATATGTCTTTGTAATTATTTTGCCCTTTTTTATTACGTTAAGTGTAACAAACGAGCACAGAGTTAACCTGATGGCAAGTGATTCCTGACATGCCCATACATCTACATTCATCCATGACAAGGAATCGTAATGCAGATGCGTTGTCAACCTTGAGGGCTTAGATGGAATGCCTTGTCACTAGTAATAAGGTCTCCGGATCCCTACACTCACCAAACGAAACACAGCAGCATTATGATGCTATTTTACGCCGGTATTCGGTGAGGGCGTGTTCCTACCCTGTTCGAGTTGACCCATTCATTCTGCAATTAGAAACACTGCAGTGTAGCTCTACCACTGTCACCATCAATCTGTGTAACATCTTTCGGGTTTTAACAAATGATCTCAACTGCAGAGGATATATTACAGTGCTGTAACGCAAGACTAATGCACTCACTCACTCCCTTATCAAATCCGATTTACTGAATATGTAATAAGATCAGAGAATTATTTGTATACAGTATCTATATCGGATAGAGGGACACGAGACACAGATTCCATACAGACTCTAGAACGAATAACTTTAGGTATAAGTTATTCGTTATGGAGTCTGTATGTGTAGTTAAGACTTTTACTTAACTAACTTTAGATTTTGAAGGTTGACCTTGAATGCAAATCAAACCTGGGAACTGAAATTCAGAATACATAATCGGTAGGTAGTCTAATAAAATGGGATCAACCTATGAGGAAGTTACCTATATCAACGGGGAACATTTTGATACCTGAATGTCTTTGATATAAAATATTTTAGTATTTCTATGCAACAATCTCTCAAATGTAGTGATCTAAATATATTTAAGCAGACGTCGTAGTCCTTGGGCGCTCCTTGTTTGAAGGAAGATGAAACTGACAACTTGTTCACCTTTTGCAATTAACTCAGTATAAGGTCTGAATATTTCCACCCACGGTCTTTTATTTTGGTGTTCGAATAAGATAATACACTGTAAAAGAGTATAATAAGTCAGCTCTCTTAAAATTAAATATTAAGTATAATGTCTTTCTGTTTGACTTTGCCCTCCAGGATATGTTCTGCGAAATATAAAACAACATCTAGTACGCATGATATATTTAGGCGTCGCTAGCATTTGAGGAATACTCCGAAGTATGCACGTCATCACCTATCACGTTCAATACTCCAAACCCAACAGCTTTTGTTACAATTGAACCCTTCATCCATAACTGAACTGGGTTCCCTAACTACAGCGCCACTGTCGAAATATAAAATTGATAATGGGATGACTGACATTATTGTGTTCCTCTGTTTGCGCGATAAACAACGACTATAATAATAAAAACGCCACCGTCGAAACGTCTCTGCCACCTGGATAGCTATAAAAAGCCGTTCAACTCTGTATCCCATACATGGCTAAAGAGGACCCTCGAGCTGTACAAGGTTCATTGTACAGTAAGAGGTTTCCTCGTGCAGTGTTTGGGGCAATCAAATTCATTCCTTTGTCTCTTAGATATAAGGGTCTTTTCCAGCATGATTATTTCAGTTCTGTCTGGTATTGCGTCTCCCTAAATCCTTTGATCACGTTGCTTGAGAATTCATGGAGAGGATTTCAGTTTCGGAGAGGAGAAATAAAAGATATCCACATTTTCTACATGGACGACCTTAAATTGACCTTTCATATCTTTGTTAAATTTACTGCACGGAGTTCAGGACGGATAAATTATCAATTTTTTTTATGTTGATAAGGATAGATTTACTAGCTCTAAGGGAATAGGTCTGTCTAAACCCATAAAAACTAACCCTTTTTTAGGACTTTGAAACGAAACATGGTTATCTATGATTGTTATCACAAAATATGTGTATCATAGTTCGTAGTTTTCGAAGAGTTTTTCACGGGATTGACAAAAAGGCTTAATAGACTTGAATAGACTAAAATTGAGACTTAAAAAAAATGCGCGTTTGGATATATACATTATATACGAAATTTCGCACCACCATGACTTTTCATATAATTGATCAAAGAACGTCGATATAGAATCTGTATTTGTTGGGCAAGCATTGTGGACGAAGCATCTGTGTCCGTAATGTAACTTCAACCAAATCGATTTATTGTCTTAGTTAGTCAATTCTTGTTTAGTATCAATATATATTGTAAAGAGGTAATAAGAGGAATTTAATTCTGTCTGTAAATTTCGTACATCATATATTGACTAAATGTATATGAAAACCTTCTGGAGTACATTTTGTCCTTTAAAAGAGTACGTAAAAGTTACGACGTATCCTTGGTGTGTGATAAATATTTAAAATACAATTGAATTAAGAACCACAATTTTTAATTTTTTTAAATAGCTAATATTAAGGTGTTTAAAATAATACTTTTGATCAGAATTGTGTTTATATAACATATAAAATCGAAGTGTTTATATCACACTTAAAATATATAAAATTCATTACGTAGTGATTTTAAACTTACTGATTTACTGATTGATAAATAAAAAAAATTGACTGCATTAAAATTTAATAATTTATAAGATTGCTAGCCGCAAAAGCACTCACCCTTATTCAAGTAAATTAGCATAATACTACCCTGATATACTGATCTTGTAGAAGGCGAAAATCCGTTAACTGAATGGCTTGCCCCAAATCCCTTATCACAGCTGAATTTTGGCTCGGGTCCAACTAAGAGCATGCAAACGTACATTTCTTTGTTATATTCTGGATGAACGTCATTATGTCAAAGCTTACAACAATGCAAATCGTTCTGTTAAGTACATTTGTTATATTCATTTCATGAATAACAAAATGAACTGAATTAATGTTCAGTTAGTGTAGTTTAATAAGGTTAAGTTCCTTGGTTTATTTGAATTCTTTACAGGCCAGTTAACCTACCTGATGGTTAAAATTTGATACAGGTGCTAATTAAAAAAAATATAGTGTAATTATGGACACACAGACTCTAAAATATATACGTACGTAGAATACTAATAATTGACTAATTGTTGACGTGAGATTTGGACAGGCGCAACAACAAACTCTTTTCAGATCTTTTCAGAGATTCAGATATATGTAACCTAAATTGTAAAATATTTTCCATGAAAGCTTGAATAATGCACTGGAACGTAAATTCAGTTGCTATGAGATGTTTATAGATTTAAAACTAAATTCAAATTTGTTTGTATATCTAGGTGATTGTACATTCAAGTGGCATTTAAAATATACAGGCGAAAATAAAAAAAAAACACCCACTTACGAGTAAATATCACCATTTAAAGTAGTTGACCTAATAAATTATGCTAAATTAGTCAGAAATGTTTAATGTGCTCTAGTTCCTATCTGACAACTTTACAGTATTATTGAAGATGTACTAATGATAACATAATGAATATATAATATATAATTTGACCTCAATTTTAAGTAACAAAAATTTGTGAAATGTAGTTCTACATTTACTTTACTATCGTTTTAGTGCATTATATTGTCATTCATCGTTCAGGTTTTAGTAATTGAGTTTAACTTTGGCAGATTTGGCGTATTTCATATTTTATTGTGTAGAGTGATATTAGTATATATTCAAGCTTTAGTGTTTTTTTTTCTATAACTATTTTGAACGTAAATTTTTATAACTATCGTTTAGTCGTGATTATTAGATTTGTTATATGATATTATGAAATTAAAAAATATAACAATGAGTAACCAAGATTCAAAGTTTTTAAATATCATAACCATAATAATATAATAATGTTATAATTAATCTTAAAAATGTTAGAAAAGTGAAATAAAAATGTCGATGATGACCTTGACGGTAAATTATAAACGATAAATAAAACGGAACACAGAGAGATTTGAAAATGTAAAATGTAAAGTTCGAAGGAGTGTTAAGGTGTGGTTAAGTATTGTGCGAGAAGTCGGCGATACGATACCATCCCTATACAGATTGCGGAATACCACATATGTATGTATATTCATTTCGGCCTGGGTGGAACCCGTGAATCGCTACCCTTTCCCCAGGTATTCAAACCACTCAGGAACTATTATACCAAAGAAAAAAAAACAAGAAAGGGAAATAATAATAGTGGCAATTAAAATTTCATCAGAGTCCTTAATTGTATAAAATAATTAACAAGTGTAGAGATTATTAAATGATGGTACACATAGATGCGCCAATCTTTATTGTAACTCGCTACAATCTAAGTTTAAGCAAAAGGGATGTGACGTATGAGGCTGCATAACAATTGAATCCTACTGCAAAATAAAACAAAGTGGACCAAAGTCCATGGCTCCGAGTCGGCTTAGTTCAGTTGTTTGATAGATAAGGAATTATAATGTCATTGCACGATTGGGGTACGTAGAATTTCTTGAATACTTTACGATTAAGGTTTAATTTAGATCTTGTTAACTGTGAGAGAGCTTTGAGAGCCACGCTGCAGTTTTTATCTACTTTCGGGATGGATGGGTCGGCTCGACCGGGAAAGGACTACGCCCTCACCAAGTACCATCGTAAAATAGCAGCATGTGTTTCGTCTGATGAGTTTAGGGACCCGGATACCCTTATCACTCGTGATGAGGCATTACATCTTAGTCGCGGGGGTAAAAATGCATCTATCATATTTTTATATTATTTATTATCAGGATGAATTTGGATTGAGGATGAAATAGTGTCATGGGCCGCAGGAACCATTTACCAACAGGTAAACTGTATGCTCCTCAATGTTAATCTAAACACAATAAAAAAAACAACAACACATTATATTCTGTCCAGTGCGTAACAAACTATGTGTTTAACTTTAATTAAATATTTTATAAAAAAAACAATAATGGTAATTAAATCAGTGTGTAAATGTATAATCAAAGATGTATAATCATTGTCATGTAAAATCTCATTTCATTTCATCAAGTTACGGCTCGATAAAAACAACCGAATTGTCAATATAATGTCCAAATGTCATCGTATCTTTTTGTGAGCAAAAGAAAAAATCGCAATAGATTACTAAAAATGGATAAAAATTCCGATTTTGAAAGCAATATGTCCTTAGACAGTTTAAATGAAAATTTTAAACAAAAAATATCGATTGAAGATAAAGTGTCGAAGGACAATGTCGATACTATACTTGTACCATTTTACGATCAAGACGTACTAATAAAAGTACCCAAGGCACACAAAAGGAATGAATATACCAATGAAAGAAATAAATCATCCAAGAAACCCATAAAAAGTTATTTAATAAATAAGGAAATGGCTAACTCTAGACGTAATTCATATCTAGAGATGTTTCGTCAAAAGAATAATCCCAAATTAGCAGATTATATGGAAATGCAGGATCAAGAATTACGATCAATGTCACCAGAATATGGTGATACAGAAAGAGAGAGTATTGGAGAGGATATAGTCTACCAAAACAAAGAATTTATTAATACGGAGTCATACAACGAAATATTTTATGAGAAACTAATGGAAAAAGGATGTAATGTATATTTTGATAATTCTATAGATGACGAAGTAAGATTCAATGAAGATATTGGAAATAAATCCCCAAGAGAAAAATACAAGGTAAGTAGTGTTTCTGAAACCTCGCTCCCTAAGCTTAGAGCTTTCTCCCCAAAGAGGAGAACTACTATTGAGCCTCTTCATAACGTTAAATTAGGTGGCCTAGGGCCAGATATAGAGAAAATTAAACCGAGACTTGAAAGGGCTAGAAGCCTACAAAGATATTCTGAAAAGGTAAGGATGGAAAATAGATTGAAAATATATAAAAAAGGAATGGAAACCGAAGAAGAAAAACGCACTGAAAGACAATTATCAGCAAAACTTGGCGCTAGAAATGAAAATCCAAAAGTAGATATAGGAGCAAAGCATTCTTCATACCTAATTAAAAATACATCAAAAGACAGAAAAGCTATTAAACTAACAAAAAATTATTGCTCAAAATCTGTAGATGCAACGCAAATGCATAAAAAGGACGAAAAATACAAAAAAGGTATGTACATCGGTAAAATTTTGCAAAATAGATCAACTTGTAAAGATATGAAGCCAAACTTAATTAATTCATATCAAGGAGAAAAAGTAAAACATGAGGTAGTTTCTAAATTGAGAAAAAAATCAGGTGCTCATTGTAAGGCAATTAACACAGATGAAAAATCTATTGATGCTGTGTCGCCCATCCAAATTAATTTTATGGTTAATTTAAGAGGTGTGCGACCTTCTAGTACTTTAAAAACACTGGAAGCAAAACATAAAATGTATCAGGAAAAAGTCAAAAAAATTTCAATACAAAAAGGAAACCAGTAAAAATATTTTTATCTATGTTTATCTTAAATCTTTTATAGCAATAAACCAATATTGATACTTAAATATGTTTTTTTTTATTTGTATGCTATTAATTAACTAATATTAAGTTAATTATTTTAAACAATGGCACACTAGATTTTTTTTAAAGAGTGATAGCCTATAGTCTCGATTGTGTCTGGATCATTTTTATTTTAATTAGATATACTATATTTACTTCGCTAAACTTGAGACTGACTTCTTCTCTAACAGCGCTTTATAATTTAATCTATTAAGTACTCGGTAACTAAGTACTCATTGGTAACACAATAAGTGAAGAAATCATGAAAAGTAAACATTTTAATAATCTTGAATATTACGTTTTATATTAAACTACCTAAAAAGAGTATCCGTCTCTGTAATTTGTGTCTTTCGTTCGTTGATCCAAATAACATAATGGAATCCGGTTTTGATTTTCTATCGTAGAGAAAGTGTGCTTATAAGCATATAGCAAATATCTATTACGGAACGCACGGTCGCGTTGTTGTTTTACCACCTTATATATGGCTGCAGAGATGTTTCTTAGAAGAAACAAAATTGTTGGTTTAAGGGTCTAGGTGCGTTTGTGAAACGACCCGTGTCATTGACTTTACTATCGAACCTTCCTCAGATTTTATTGCATATGCGGCGTTACATTGGATTACAGAATGGAAGGACGAATGAGTTCTATACACGGAACATTATTATATCTTCGGCAGTTGATATAATTCGGCAAAAAAATTATGCTTCGATTGAAATGGACTTGTAGACATCGCACTCAACATCATAGCGAATAATAAAATTGATCGTCACCTTAAACTTTAGAGAACTGCAATAAATATTAAATTTGCGTTATTTAATTTAAATATTAAAAATACTTCGCTTTTGCAATAATTCAACGGAGATGGTTTATTAATAAGCTACCTAAAGAAATAAAGAATTATGTCAATGTCTCAAGGAAACTGTGGAAATAAGACACTGGATTTGGTCTAGTGATTTTACAGTTGCGTAATCGAATCTTATGTTTAAATATCACAAACTAAAAATTATTGTTATGTGCATTATAATATGAGGCGATTATAAATTATAAAAGAAGACTCTATGACGCGGTTGGTTAGCGTTATAGAGTATACGGGTTCGAGTATTTGGTTCATGAATTCGAATCCTACAGAAATAACGTTTTTGCATATTTGTGGGAAAATATTTAAGAAAGATTGTTTTATTTTATTATTACATTGAGAGTAACAAACGAGGACACAGTTCACCAGGTGGTAAGTGATTCCTGCGGTTTATGACATCTACATTCATCCTTGACAAGGAATCATAATTCAGATGCGTTGTCACCCTTGAGGATTGAGACAGAATGCTTCGTCACCAGTAATAAAGGTCTCCGGATCATTGCACTCACCAGACGAAACACAGCAGCATTATACTGTTATTTTACGCTGGTATTCCGTGAGGTCTGCTGGGTCCACCTAGCTGACCTATTCATGCAGATAGAAATAAACTGCAGTATAGCTCGACCACTGTCTCTAACCGAAATTATGTAATAAAATTATAATATGAGAGTTATTAGAGGTCTAGCCGCATCTACGCGGAACGATGTAATTTACTTGAGTATTCAAATGTGAAATGTAATATAATTAAAATATTTAATTACGACATTAAACCGGGGTATAAGATTAAATTTAAAAGTGTTTTGTTCTAACAATTAAGTATTATTGCTATATATAGAAGACAAGGTGTGAGCTTCTTTTCACACTTTATGTAAGGTTAAGTTTACATTGCTATATAATAAATAAATAGTCTTCGATTACTTTTAGCTTAAGACTCGTTCTTGTGTAAGTTAGACTAGAATAACCTTTCGTGAAGCTAACCATGATTAAAGTGGTTAAAGGCAGAGTTGCAGCATAAAAATCTCCTGGCGCACTTCATGAGAATATTGTCGTATTTATTTCGTAGTAACATTCAATTTTAGTTAATTAATAATACTGTAAACAAAAACGAAGAAATAGCTTTAGTTTGGTTACTCAGCAAATATATACCTAAATGCAAGTTTTTCTATAATAGGGAGTTTTATTGGAGACAAAGGAACCATCACAATATTCGAAAGCAATTCTAAAATTAAAGTATGTTACAGAATAATTAAGAAAGAACCGTTGTCAGATCTAGCAAGTACTACACTTTACACCTGGAGCATATTGGATAAGTTCAATATTAGATGTTAAGGATACAAAAAAGCTATCGAATCAATCCATTAAAATATCAATCCAAAAAACAGTACCAGTTTTCTTGTGAATATTATGGACAGACATTACTGTTTGATATATAATAGAACCTAACTGCCAGTAGTTTGCCGAATGTAAACGAAGCATGAATAAGTCATCTAGAAAGAAGAAGCACAAATCAGCTACGGAAAATAAAATCACACCGCTGCTGTTTCCAATGGTTAATAATTAAAACCAGATACACAATTATTCGTATTTAGCCGTTTCATCTAGTCCTTGGCACTTCCAACAGTCCGTCTTGTTAATTATGAGATACATGTTCAAGTTTATATCATATTGGTCATGTAACATGAGATATTAGACACAGTGGTGGAGCTACGCTTCAGCTAGTTTCAATCTCCAACGTGAGTAGATCTGCTCGACCACACCCTCACTAAATATCAACATGAAATACAAGCATAAAGTTCCTGAGATTCGTTTGACGAGTGTAGGGAATTTCAGATAACGAGGCATTTCATATCTATCCTCAGGGATGACAAGGCATTGAATCTTTATTGAGGATGTGTGTAGATTTCATAGGCCGCTGTCATCGTTTACCAACAGGTGATTTGAAAAAAAAAGATAAACTATGTGCACGATAATGTTGACATGACCTCGACAAAATTGTGTTTATACTTGTATCTCTCATCATATAAATCGTAATCCGATCAGTACACAACTTTATTTACAAACATTATTTATAAATACTAATAATATACTAATTTTAGAACATATGTTTGCATAGCACAAAGTAACGAACTATGCAACCCGCTATTAGAAACAACATCAATTACTAGCGTAAGTATTAGTAAAGGGTAAACTACGTGTTTTCGAATTTATCGTGTTCTATTTTCCACACCTGCAACGCGGATTTCAGTATGTTCCCTTTAACGGGGTAAATCAGCTCTTAAAATTGCATATAACAATATCTTTGGTCCGGCAAAGATTCAAGTCGGTGTACGACGTACTATAAAATTTATAGTGCGTTCCTAATTTACATGACTTAAATAAACATGTGAAATTATAAAATATTAGATTTCATGTAGTCGACACATAACACATAATTACAACACATCGAACTGTAATATGTGTGAGTTGATTTAAAGAAAAAACACAAATCAACTTGACGGCCTGTTTCTCTAATAAGTATGTTGTACACATATTTATGTTTGTAATTACATCCGTATGTATTTTGAAAACAATAATACATTTATTTTTTGTACTATAATTTGTTATGGCTGTTCAAACATTCTTGCTGATTGTAATGTAATGTATAATAATAACCTATATATACATATAAATAAAAAAAACTGCTAGGCTTAGGTTTCCTCTCTAGTTAGGGTGTGAGTAGTCCAGCACGTGTCTCTATCGTAGATACATCCTGATTCTGTTGATATTGATGCTGTTAGCCTATGCGACTCTTACAGCTTCATCGGACACACATGGAATCGTCATTTAAATTATAACTAACAGTTTTAGTTTTTTAATATTAGTTGCCTAGAATTAAACTCCCGCTTGAGTAACGTCTTAGACGTCGAGCTAACACTGCTCTTGCTGATTACAATTTGCAATAGTCCTTTAAAATGACTAAGAACACTTTTTGTGATTTATACTTCAAAATACTATCATAAAGTATTAAGTGCCTTTATTAAATCATGACTATGACGCCACTATTTTTGAGCAATTCACAATATATCCTTTAAATATAAAGAAACGCACCTTACTCAGGAAGGAACCTTTATCATCGCGACCCACAAAAAATCTACTGATGTATATTATTTTTCTCATAAAAATAGCCTTAGAACAGATTGTACGATACACATGTTGCCCGTATGGTGTATATTTTCAAACGAAGGAGTCAAGGTGCAATCTATGAGGTCTCAGATGGAATTCCTCGTTACTAACCTTTGGGCCTTTTGTTTCTATTACTCACCACACGAAATATAGCTTGCTATCTAAGCTCATATTGGCGCAGATGCTTAGAGCACTTTGTCGACGTTGTTTTCTGGCTGAGGTAAATCATACGTTTTATTCCGTGGCTCTTATACGTAGGCTTTTCCAAGTATTTCCCGTATACAGAATCGTAATCACATCATCAGACATCTTGCTTTGCATCATGATTGCCCTTTAGCGAGCCATTTCTAACGCAGTCTTTCCGCTATATATCATTTTTAGCAAAAACTTTACTGTAAAAATATTTTTTTGATATTTTTTTCAGTATGTGTGATCTACAGGATTATATAGGGCGAAATGCAACCCTTGACCAATAGAATTTAGCAAAGTAGTAAAACTCTAAACGACTTGAGTTTAACTGTTTAAACATCCCTGCTGCCACAGGGTATTTATATTTGCAAATTATATAACATTGGGCTCCTAACAATTCGACCTTATTGTTACGACGACCGTTGTGTTTACCGGTTATAATTTGAATAAGAGAAAGATAATTAGATACGAGCGTATACGATCTCTATTAAAATTTCACACGTAATTTGTACCCTATTTATTATTTCCGGTTGATATTACTTCTTTGGCTGTAACACGGAAATGGAATGAAGGTCGTTGTATGTATAGCCAATGAAAGTGAATGAGTTTTGTTATTCAAATAATTATGATAATAATTACTAATTAGTAATTTCTACATAGAAGTGTTGTTATTACTTCTCTTATTTCGGAAAAGTAAACATCTCTTAATTAGCACGATAACCAAGAGATCTAAATTTTGTCAAAACGGTGCAATATTTGTATAACATTTAATGACATTGCATTTGTAAGAGTATATACAAATATATATTCCAATATTTACCTAATTTCTGTGTAATCTGATAAAAGTCAGTAAGCAGAGCTTACCCTTAATTTCCTTGTGTGTCAATGCGATATCATATATATTTCTCAATCATCATTTCCTTTTAGGTTTCAGCTTCTAATTTTTCTTATTTCAATGTTTACATACACCCAAATCGTGTCTGAACTCATCTCAAAAATCGTACATCGTGCTTTTCGTACGGGCAAAATTTCACCTCACAAAAGGTAAACTTTGTCGTGCATTGTTCCATGTTTGGATTTGCGGCAACTGGTATTGTCCAAACAAACACATGTCTCGCTGCGTAACGCTTGTACTTTGTAGAGAACAAAAGACATTGGCCTCTCTCAAGGCGACCCGCAACTCTCATACGGATCAAGCGAGAGAAATTTGGTGCTGTATTTCTGTAGCATTTTAATGAGTTTAACGGAAATTATTGTATATTCTTCTAATTGCAACTTTGGTAGCGTTAATACATAAAATAGAAAAAGCATTAAGATCTATCCTAAGATTTTTATCTATTTATATAAAAAATATATAAATTGTATTAATATTGTAACACCAACCGCTGTAATATTGTAATAATCATACTTTCTTCTTATTTAAAAAAGAAACACTTCCTTATGGATGTGAGAATTTCTATAACGGGCCTACTTCTCGAAACGAAGCCCAAATTTTACGTAAGAATGTAATAAAAACTCGCGAAGCGATCGGTTATGTATTCCGTTTTATTTTTAAAACATAATCACATAAAGTCACTGCATCCCTTTCACGGTTCGCAAGCAATCCACCAATGTAGGTTAAAAATCCAACCGGTCCTCGACAACTTTTACCGTCCTTGGTGCCCTTGATACGTTTAATGAACCTCAGTTTTGCCATGCTTGATGTGTTGCTAACCTATTTTTTATTTACAATTCCTATACAAAATAATTCGTCGTACGAATTCTACTCATGTGTATTAGTAAATTCAAATTCCTATGTAGAATCACATCAGGGAAAATAACATCACCCATATCATGTTTGAAAGTGAAAAGCTCTAGGTTGAAGTGGTCCGCATTAACCGGGTATATGTAATTCCTGATTTATATATGCAAGTATTGATTTCTCTTATCGTGTCATTGTCAACTCCGATGAAATATATTTGATTTGTGGATCGTGATGGTTTGATGATTATAAATGATTACACTGAGTATTAAAGAAGATATTCCAACTATCTTAATTGTTTGTTGGAAACCCAATTACGTGTACGAGGTATTCCATACAGTTACTAGGACAACGCATGTGCATCTTGCATTTGTTGATGGTAGATGCAGATCTCGTGGGCTGTAGTCATCTCTTACCTTACGGGTGAACTGTATGTAATAGTTGTGTACAACAGTATTTTTTCACAAAATATATTCTATATTGGTAATTACTTCGTTCAGGATTATTGGTGTTTCCCTAAAAGAAATTATTAGCACATTTCTTCGCGTTTACTTAGTTTTTTAAAAAATAAATTTAATAGTATTGCTAGCCAATGCTATTGAAATTACCAACACTCCAGTGTACCTGTCCAACTATGTTTAAATGCTTGGGGTAGGAAATGGTTCAATTTCCGTCGAACACACGCGGGAGTTCCCCGCCTATACTTTAGATAGCGATCCGAGTCGAGGTTTGGTACCTCACTATGAGGGGCCCTCGGATTGTATTATCGCCCCCTCTGTTGTCGTCGACGTTCTTCGTCCACAGGGGTCGGAGCACAACGCTGGTGCGGCAGCGGTCTTCGTGCTTCACTTCGCAGCATCGTCGTTGTCTCCTTACTCGGTGGGCCTCGCGCTCGCGGGTCTATTTAGATAAAGCTGTAGAGGTCACTGGACCAACAGCAATACTACACAAAAAAAAAATCCCCGCCTATAAATAATGGTTGCTTTTTAAAGTAAATGGTTCACTCACAACATAAAATTTAGTAGACTAGAATAGAGTAAAAAATTTAACAACGCCTCATGTTTATTCGTAGTATAAAAAAATCATTGACAATTTAGAAAAAAAAAACATTTCAAACAAACCACTAGGAGTAGGGTAATAATATTCTGCAGGCAGGGGATCGATACGTGATATACATACATATATATATACAATACAAAATTACAAATTACAGGGAAATATTTTGTCTATGAATTTAATTTTTTAACAAACAGATTAAAAAGCTTTGAAACATCAGATATGTTTATGAAATCTTTTTGATATTCGTGTATTCGTATATTTATTATGCTACAAGAGCAGTATCCTCATAACAAAGATGATTTAAGACGAGCGTGTAGCGTGTATTTTGTTTTATGGGAATAAAGCAAAATAGCGTTTGCTTCTTTGAGTAGAATATTACGTCGGACCTAATAGCAAATCATATAATGAAGATTAAAAAAATCTAATTCCAATAACTATTAACACGGCTTCCCTGTCAGTTGTAAGAGCTGATCACTTATAAATCGTCATCTTTAATTCTTTATCACAGACAAATATTGATTGAAACCATGAATTATGTATATTATGTGTTCTTTTGTCACCCTCAAAATGCAAGAACGCCGTTGGCTACCAAATGCACAATCTATTATTAACTACCATTTGTCATAAATAGGGGATCACCATTTGCTTACCCATGCCTTTTTAATGCTAATTTTAAGTGAGTATTTTGAACAAATATAGTCTAAAAACTGAGGTAACAGCCCTACCTATATTTCTGCGTAACAACGTTAAGAAATTTAACGTCTGATAACATGTTTTATATTATTGTCGTATATATAGTATTTACAAGCGTAATTATTGTGTTTGGATGGAGGGTATGTAATGAGGAGGCATTTGAGAAACCAAGTAAAAGTTTGGCTACTGTCATGATAAAGAAACTTGAAAATGTTTGGAAAAACCTTTTACTCATATCTCATTAACAATACAAACTAACTTTACTAACAATTAAATCAGCATAAACATACTAACACACGATTTGTGAAAATGGACGTACAACTTACGTCTCTCATTACGTACACATTCTTATTATATTTATACGTAATGAATATAGAACAAAACTTAGTATTTATAAAACAAAATAAAACTCGTTATATTTAATACATGATTCTTTAAAACTGATTTTCATTGCATAATGTAAATGTTAAAGATACCATATCACCGCATAAATACAAAAGTCCCTGTAAAACACGTAATCTGCTTCAAAACGAATTAACGAGAAAACGCTATGCCCCAGTTAAAATCAAGCTGCATATAAAAGTGAATGCAAGGGAGAGTAATAAACTCGTAATCACAAATGCATACGCTTTTAACTTGGCACAGAAACTATACTTGTTCAGTTTCTTTTACTAACAGAGTCTTAAAATCAACAAGTTTGCTACATTGAAAATTGTTTACAACGTCTTTTTTCTTGTTAATTTTTACGGTGACTTACAGTAAACGCCAGTTAATATTTTGAAGAAAGAAAAAACAAAAACATTAACAAAGTTACGAGAGTCGATAACCTTATTAATAGATCTGATTGAGAGCCTACTTCAATTCCCATATTTTACACAATATTGATAAACTCACTATGTTTTACAATAATTGAGAAAATGTATGTACCTTAATGACTAAAGCTTGTAGTTAAATAAATGGTATGTAAACTTAAACGTAAAGAATCCGGTCAAGTGCAATTTGTTCTTGCCAAATCAGTCTCGTGTATTAGAATCGTATTTTACCTCAAATAAATAATGGAAGTATGAAGTGTGATGATATTACCGTTACATCTTAATATCCTTTTTATTGATACAAGTAAAAGCCGGAAGCAAAATATTTCATGTTTTTCTTAATGAGACTTTTGGGTATTTCCAACGAGGATGCTTAATAATTGCTGTAGTAA
This sequence comes from Teinopalpus imperialis, assembly GCA_029286865.1. Taxonomy (NCBI): domain Eukaryota; kingdom Metazoa; phylum Arthropoda; class Insecta; order Lepidoptera; family Papilionidae; genus Teinopalpus; species Teinopalpus imperialis. Next base: position 888,655 of record JAGSMU010000009.1, on the reverse strand, counting down.
TCATTTTGGCGTGTTAGGTAGCTTTCTTTACGCTTGGGAGTCGGTAAATTCAGTATATAATATATACAACAGAATCCTTCTGTCTGCCTCAGATTTGTTATTCTCCCAAACGCAGTATTTACAGGTGTATTTTTGCTATACCATTATTTTCTCTAAAATTTTAAAATAGAAATATTAAGAGAATAGATTAACGTAACATAATAAAACCCAGTTTATTAGTTTAAAATGGTAATGCATATTTTTTAATAGGGTAATTTATAAATAATAAATATATTTCTGGCTATATTTAAAGGTCGATAACATTATGAATAATTTAGATATATTGAAAGTTTACAAAAACAAATAAAATATACTTCGAACTTGCTATCACCGGGCATTGCCTTGTGCAAATTACTATCTATATTTAGGGGAATAAAGTCGATAAGATCATAGATAAGGTTCAAACTTTTATAAAAAAACGTTGTTCGTCAATTTTAAAACTTAGTTAAACTTATTCCAATTTTTCAAAATTTGAATACAATATGCGAAGAAATAAATTTTGATTCATAGATAAATAATCTTCAATGGAATTATTATGATTTTAGAGAAAATAGAAAATATCACTAAAGAAGACGAACAAACCACAAAGCACGACTCGTCACTACATTTAATGAAGGCTTGTCCTACAACCACTTTTGGCAGTACGAGTTTCCCACGCGAGAACCAATATTTTCGAGGACATCCCCGGTAAAACTGAGATGATTGACATAGCTCAAAAGTCATTATCACTTCAGTTTACTGATCTTTTGAGCTGGCCATATGATCTCGTAGAACGTACAGTTTAACTAATAGTTAAATCCCGGTGTTGCCTATAAACACATTCATGTTTTATCGATAACGAATCGAGTTGACTAGACTAAGTTCCCTCGCTACTTAAGTATACACACGTCATAACAACGAGACTATATGATGATTATTGGTCGTCTTTACCTTATACGGTAGAACTAGATATACCCTGGCTAGGGCTGGACAACCTGTTCTTGGACAGAAATTAAATCTCATTACCCATGATAGTACACTTGAAAATCTACTGTTTCTTATCTATAAACAATCCTTTTGTTCTCAGTTATTTGCTTCCCTTCATACGGAAGAAATAGAAATCGATCATGCTGATTGCCCATCTGTTATCAAACGATGTTAACTGCATTTCCATCAATTTACATAAATAAAGCATTGACGCCACTATATACATATATCATCCACTGATTAATCCCAAATACCGGCACTAATGGCCATGGAATAAATTATTTGGTCACACCAAAACCAAGATTTTTAAATTAAGTTTTCGATAACGGATCTAGTCATATTTGTCTAATACAAGTAGATCGTAAATTTATAACGCCCGATTTAGTAAATTAAAGTCATAAAGATAGTCAAAATAAGATAAAAATTGCTTAATGTATATTTGATAGCCGTCATGAAATTACAGTATTCATTTGTTTTAGATGTTTAAATAAAACCCCCAAGTAACACTTAAACTTTATTTTCTGTTATACAAATCTAAATTAAGAAAAATCTTTTGATCTGGACTCTTCAATCCATTAGTATGAATAAGTCGGGCCAAGTTCCTGTCTTAACGCTAGAAAACATAGTATTTGAATTATTTTCAGAACATCACCAGTAGAACGAAGGTACATGTACCAAAAGTGCAATAAGTTCAATACTTAGGTAAGGAAGGAACGTTTCTTGAGTTGCAACCTGATAATTTTTTTTTTAAAAATTATAAGTTCAAAGCAGCTCACCCGATGGCAAGTGATTACCGCCGCTCATGAACATGAGAAGTCACAAATGCGTTGCCGGCCTTTAAGAAAGTTGTAGGCTCTTTTCTTGAAAGTCCCTAGGTAGGTCGTATCAGTTCGGAAATACCCGTGGTGATAGCTGATTCCACAGAGCAGTTGTGCGTGGGAGGAAATTTGAAAAACGGAATTAAAGACTACAACCGCACGTTTGGCGGAACTTAATGTATGTAATTGTATTATTTCATACTTAGTATTGTGCTATGTAGTTTGTCATTGACCGTAAGAAGAGTCTCTTCTTCAAGTGGGACTCATTTGTCGTCTTTATTCCCATCCCCATGCAATGTGTATTAGATAGGAAGAAGGTTCGGTATACCTTGTTACAGGCGTGAAGTTCGTTGCACAGAACAATATTTATACATTCTTTTTTTATATATTCATTAGCTTCGTGTCAGGGTGTGTTTTATGTATTTAGCGGAAAATACATACAATATACCATGTCCTGTACAGATGCAGATACGTATATAATATAATATTATGCAAGAATTGTTCTTAGATTATTATATAGTGAACAGGCATAAAGTTCATAACATATATTGTTAGCTGGTGTATTACTTTGTTATAATATAATTCATCTTCAATGCAACGTCGCTATGTTAACATGGTTGTCTGGCGCGCCATTGTACTCGGAAAGTAGAGCATGCAGACAGAACGCAATTATGATAATCATGCTTTGTGGTTCTATCCTATGCAATACTCGTACTAAGCCGACAACCATAAACACAATTAGGAAGCACGTTGTTTTTATCTACAAAAAACAACAATTATTTTTTGTTGTTAAGTAATTATCTTTATGAGATTAAATTTGACAAAAGACCGCACACTTCACCAGATGACTGTGACCAATGAACACCTACTTCTTCACCAAACGTAAGACAGCATTTAGATAGCGATCCGAGTCGAGGTTTCGTACCTCCTTATGAGGGGCCCTCGGATTATCGCCCCCTGTTGTCGTCGACGTTCTTCGTCCACAGGGGTCGGAGTGCAGCGGTGGTGCAGCAGCAGTCTCCGCGCCAGCTTTGCAGCATCGTCGTTGTCTCCCTACTCAGCGGGCCTCCCGCTCGCGAGTCTAATTAGATAATGCTGTAAAGGTCTCTGGACCAACAGCAATACTCATACAAAATAAAAAAAAAACAGCAGTTCTATTTCATACTGATATTCTGTGAACCACATCGGTCTTTATTCGTTCGAACCGACGTATTTATGCTACAATTAAAATCAAGCCAAAGCGTAGTTCTTACAATCTGTAAAATCGTTTATTATCGATTTCCTTCTGGTCGAAATCAATCACTGGGGTAATCTTCTGATAACTACACTCCGTCAATTGTTTCGGCATTATATAAGACAAAGACAAGGATCATTTATTTTGCCTTTGATTTATTAATAATAAAAGGCTAATTAATTGACTTTGAATTACGACTGTAATTTACACGGACACTAATTATTTTTCGAAAATCGTATTTAATTAACACAGAAATTCATTCAAAGTTTCGTTTCCGTAAACTTCGCAAGACATGATCAGAGCGGAGAACAGTTTCATAATTGAATTATAACTTTTTTTAAATCAAAGGATATCTCTTTTATATGCTACACTGAATAATTGGGTTGATTTTATCAAGTCTCTTGATTATTAACGATCCTAATTAATTACAGTAATTAAAACAATAAGAAAATTAAAAATAATTATACGGGTATTATTTTAATTGAAAATTAAGTGATGTTGCTTATGCTTCGAATCATAATTCCAAAATAAAAGAACATCACTGTAATATATACGTAGCTGCATATCGTTATTGGTTCTTGAATGGGGTATGAGAGATATCGGATGGTGACATCCTCCTGGTCGATTCCGACCACGTCCACCGACATCTTCAGGTTATAAGCAAATGACACTAACCGTTTCTGTGTATTAGTGTCATAAGCATTCCCTTGTCGCTCGCTTCATTATTACTACTATTGCTGTCACTTCACCAATATTGTTCAACGGCTCAAACGTGCGACGTGGCATCTTAGTACAATAACCATAAAAGAACTGAATATCTAAGAGGCATTTTAAATTTGTCCTCGTGACCAACTGCATAGTTTCGTCTATATTTGTTGAAGAGTATGAATAAAGAGTGGTTTTAGACCTCACACAACTTTTATCATCGGATTCTTAATAGTTAACAATATATAGAGCAATATATAATATATAAAATAATAATAAAAAAACGTCCACTAAACTTACATATATATAATACAAGATATAGTGGAGTTGGATATATATATATATATATATATCGAAAAATTTATCACCTAATTTGTTAATGCATCATTAATATTAGAATCTTTGACTTATATTATATTGTGATTAACAAACGAGCGAATTGTAGTCGCCTGATGGCAAGTGATTCCTGCGGCCCATGAGGACCTTCTACATTCATCCTTGACAAAGAATCATAATACAGATGCATTGTCAACCTCGAGGACTGAGATAGAATGCCGCGTCACCAGTAATAAGTCTTCGGATCTCTGTACTCATCACTCAGAAGAAACACCGCCATATTATATTGCTATTTTACGCTGGTATTCTGTGAGGGCCCAGGTCGAGCTGACCCATTCACTCTGCAGCTAGAAAAAAACTGCAGTGTAGCTCTACCAATGTAAAACATTTAGATATTACATTAAATACGGTAATAAATGTACACCGAATGCCCCGGAATGATAACACAATGGATTTAGTACAGAGCATTCAAACATATTCTGCTGCAAGCGCAGTTTGTTCGAGAACTGCCTTCGAACGCCATTAATAGCAGACGGAAGCTAATACTGTGGCTGTATGCTAGCGTAGCAATATTATGATTGAATTAATTGTACGTTGAGCATTGAGAGAATTGCCGGGGAATTACTGACTATAATTTCCCGGTGATTCTTTCAATGCAAATATGAGTAACTGGACGCAAACTTGTATTAGAAATGTGTAATAATAATAATAAACCATTTTATCTATTTAATCCACAACCAAAATATATAAAAGACTGACATAATAAATGAAAAAAATGACAATAAAATAATAATTCATTATAAATATAAATCACCACTTAATTTTACAACACTAAATTGACAGTTCGTACATCTCAGCATTTAGAAGGCTATTCTGAAGGAGCAGCTAACGCTGATGTTCTGCAGGATACCCTTGTGATTATTCTGTGCAGATTCTGTTATATAGGAGAGGTGACGTGGTCTCGTATATTATGAGTAACAAACGGATACAACAATTCATCTGAACATAGGTGGTTCCTATAATCCATTCATTCGCAAAGTAATAAAAGTAAAGTAACCTATGAACTTTTTTTGTTGTTCAGTTTTTCAAATCCACCAATCCGCATCTATTAAATATTGTTACGGATTAAAGGCGAAGTTACAGAGCTGCGAGTAAAGGCTATTTTCTATCCAATCCAAAAAAATCTACAGCTCGTAATAATATTATCAGATTTATTGTTTATTCCTTAGATATACATGTGATTTCTATATGATGCTTTTCTATACCACCATGCACTTCGTAAATCAGCACTTTAAATTACAATTTCATTGATGCCAACACCGGGGATTGAGCTTAATTTGCTCGTGTACCGTGAATTAAAGGCTGCACGCTTTATAACGTAAAACGGTAACCGAGTCATGTTGTATTTCGGATAACTAAGCATTCCGTTATAGACTTCAGCAGTGATGTTCAATTGATTCAAGATGCACATGCGTTACTTGCATCATGAATCAATTGAGTCAGTTTGTTGTGAACGGATGTAGATGTTATGTGCCGCAGTTATCATATATCATCTAGTGAACTTTGTATACTTTTGTTTCAAATAATATTAAAAAATATAAGGTATTGTGTAAAAGTTCAGATCCGCATACTTTTACCAATATTGTTCATAAATTTAAAAATGACTGTATTTGCTTAACTTACTTAACACAAAGATTTTTATTTAAAAAAAAAACTTATCAACTTCAGCAATATTCAGCAGCACTCGTTGGCTCCCAAAGCACGTAGTAAACTGAATCTAGGGTGCGGAGGGAATGGCAACCATTACATTATAGATATAATTTTATAGCATTGTCTCGGAGCGAAACGTTAAGATAAACGCTCGCAGATAGAGCAAAGTGGGGCGAAACAGCAATGCAAGCTTTGAACAAGCGAAAAACTGAAGTTGAACGTTGGAAAACGAGGTCATGCTGAACGAATCGTTTATCTGTCCATGACGTTTGACAAGTCGTTTAATTAAACCTAGCGAAGATACTTTTTGATGAAAGATTTTATGCCTTTCCGTATAGCAGAAGAGCAGAATAAAATTTCATATAAAGAAGAGATTATTTTAGTTATTTGATCTTTGATTACTTGTGATTGATTGCATTGATATTCCCGGATTAAAACGAAAAATTGAAAATTATGATTTGTGCTAGGTCAAATATACTCCTACCAAACACATTTACATACCTTCACGTATTCGATGATAGATAGACAGAGGTCGGAATAATAAAATTTTAAGATGTTTTGAATGCGAAAATAGAGACATCAACACGGGAATGTAAAACACGAAGCCCGGTGATGCCTTCTGGTTTACTACACATTTTTTGGACGTCAGCTGTATAGGATCTTTTAGTTTTGTAATTAGGCATGTACATATGTCCTTGCCTTTCTTAATGTGTATAACATAATTTTTACTAAGGAATTCAATCAAAGATAAATAACGGAGGTATTGTAACATTTAGTGACTGAAATATACAATTATAATGCAATATTCAGTGGTGTGAAACAAATTAACAACGGAATACCTCACTCCTCACGCCATCGAGTAAATGCAACGTCCAATTTGGCTTTACGAGATGGCTGTTCCGATCGAGTGGAAAACCTATTACGTTATGCTTGCCGCGGGCTGGATTTGCATGCCGCATCGCAGTAGACGGCACGAAATGGATATATGACATAGCATGACATAGCAATATGTTCTTTATTTTTACTGTGATTGAAGTGCTTCAGAATGAGGTTTTTATGAAATTATTATATTTATCGATATCGATAAATTTTCACAGTTGATACCATCACCGGCTTGTGGAGTGGGATCATTCTTATGAGTGCTTCTCTCACTCACTCAAAATTTCGAAGGTCTGTTTATGGGTTGTTGGAGCCATACTGCAACTAGCATAGAGACATTTAAAAAAAAACTTGCTGTTGTGAAATAGTGGATGAACAGGTCTTAACTCTCATATATGTTAACACATTCCTATCTTAATTATATATCAGTGGTAGAACTACGATGCAGTTTGTTTTTAGCTTCAGAATGAATGGGTCAGCTCAACCGCGGCGGGACCACGCCCTCACAGGATACCAGCGTAAAATAGCACGTTATAATAATAACGTGGTTCGTCCGGTTAGTGTGGGGATCCGGAGACCTTTATGGCTAGTGACGAGGAATTTATTTATTTATTTAATCTTTATGCACTAAACTAGTACATTTTTACAGATGTAATACCAAAGGCAGTATCTCCCAGTCTGCCATTGGGTGGTACAGAGAACATTGGTTAGGTGCACAGAAAGACTTCATATAAGTTCAATGCTAAAATTAACAGACCATGCGAACATAAGTACAAAAATATATCCAATTCATTCCATCTCAAGGCTCTTAAGGGTGATAACGCATTTGCATTATGATTCCTGGTCAAGGATGTAAGTGCCAAGCGTCGCAGAGATCACTTCACCATAAGTTGAACTGTTGTGCAAATCGTTTGTTACTCTCAATGTAATACAAAAAAAGTTAATTCTCCGGTGAAGTGTGGCCGCTTGTTCCCGCCATCTTGCGAAGTACTCTTCCGGAGTTACGATGCACTTTAATCCTGATTAGTGGAGTAAAAACACGTAGAAATTACTGCCATTGAATGAGCTATATCTTCGTATCACAGCTAAGGTCATTACAGACCTTAGGCTATAGGCTGACAATGATATGCGATGAACGTGATGATTTGTAGTAGTCGCTCATATCTTTTTCAATTCATCATCTATAAGGGATTGAGCTATTAACCTTTCTTAAAAATAGGCTATATAGCATTGTTTGCATTAAATTTAATTATTTTTATAACCTTCTCGTTACGCTCGGCTGAAGTACAAGTATCGGTGAAGTGAGTACAAGGGTCATGCGTATTACATTGTCGATAGTTTGTTCTAATTTCTGTTCAGACTTTATGTTATACAATCTCTTTTCATGACTATCATGATATATTGTTGCTTAATCGGAGAACCGAGCTCGGCAGCTCTATTTTTTGTAATATACAGGTTCGCCAAATGTGCAAGAGGGTCATCCAGGCTTCCAGTACAGTGCCAGACATTAAGGAAGATGTAATCTCTTTTCCGAGAAAACCCACCATTGTAGCTGGAAGGAAGGGGACGCCTCTGCTGATATTAGTTAGTAGCTGATGAGTGTTTTGTGTAGCGGTATACGCATTCTTTATTATATTGTATTATTGGCGAGAAACGCACTCTGTCATAGCCAAATGGGCGCAGGTACAGAGGCAATTTCCAGCTAAGATGGTGGGATGGCGTTGTAGCGGATGTAAAAACTATATATGTCAGGGCCGAAAGTTCATATAGAGAAGAATGGGAATGTGGTGGATTAGAAACAAAAAGGCTCTTATGCCTGTATAAAAAATATATAAATCTAGTGATTATTATTACGACGGACTATGGTGGACCGGAAGCCGAAATAGTACTAATGGTCAAGCTGAAACCCTCTGAGGGTAAAACGGACAGACTTTAACAGTGTCAGTACGTAAGGTTCTACGCCACACGAAGCACAACACTGCTAACTCTTTTCCCGGTCGTACCAACGCATTCATGCTACTGACAATTGACTACGAAATATTGTTAAAACTAAAAGAAATCATATTTTCTTAACTCAGTCTTAGAAATAACTTAGTAGTTAAATCCATGCCCTAGTTTAGGTAGGACTGGTTGCACAGTTAGGTTTTGGAAAGCTATTTCCTTGTCCAACGATCGTGCATTAGAGCATTTGAAAATGTTCCAGATACGAGCGTTTATTCGGAACAACCGATGTTTCGAAATAAACTGTATGTATGACAAATAATGAGTATTCCATCAATGTATAATGAAAATAATTATATGAATTACGTGGCTCGAGTATTTTGGTTACCTAGATTGGTGCATACTGCAATTTGACTTCGTACCAAAACTATATTATATATATAAATATTCGGTGCAATAATAATAATAAAAATATCATTTATTTCAGACTCATCCTAGGATTACATCCATATTTGTTAGTACAAAAGCAAGCTTACAAGATAGTGTTAGTAATATTAATATTAGTTAACAAACCTTTCACACTGCATTTGTCAGTTCCTACAATCTCACCAGAAGATTGCACGAGAAGGCTTAGGCAAGTTTCAAACATTTTGTAGCTTTGTACAATCGGTTTATTAAAACTTAATTCCGTCAATTACATTTATCATCATAATCACAGGTTCGCGTGTGAATGCTTATGTGCGTGTATCCAGTTATAATCATTCGTATGTTGCGTTTGTGACGTCATAAGTAATATCCATTATACACTGCTTATGAAAAACACATACCTGATTAGAAGTATGAGTAGGTATATGTAATTAAAATCAATATACAGCACAATGACATTCTTTGACTTTAAAAATATTACTTGACTGCTAAATGGCATTTTTATATACATAGTTGATATATAAATAGACAACTACGGTGTAGTGGTTAAGGTTACTGCGTCACAGGTCTTGGGTTCGATTCCTAGTCGAGGAACAATATTAGTTTGTCCCAAATTGTTGGTCTCTTTGACACTACATCTACTACCTTCCTCCGATATTATTGTGTCTTAGTGTTTGAACTAATGCTTACGGACATAAAATATTAATATTTTGCTTAGTTGATGTAATCTGCCATTAACCAGAGTATATCGCAGTGGTCGGAATCATATGGATAGATAAGTTTGGTTACAACTTGTATATTTATAACTTATTGTACAGTAGTTAAACTAATAATAAATTAGAGCGATTTATTCTTGGTGCGTCTTGGAAGTTGTTTGTATATTATCTACCCTATGAAATTATTGCTAAAGTGTATTCGTGTGTTTTACCAAAACTGGACGCTACTATCAATCTAAAAATAATCCGTGTAAATTTATGTAAAGTTATTATTATTAATTTGTAGACTGAGAATAAATCATTAATTCTCTACAAAAATTAAATAATAAAAACACCATATATTTTTTAAGCCATTGGTATAACCTAATATATATATAAGCGATATTGTTGTAGTTACTTTAGCTAATTAGGTATTCACCTGTAATAACTGCGTGTTAGATTTAAGCTTCATTTACAAAAAATAATATATTTACTGCAAATACGTAACATATTAAGTTGTTAGTATTCCATATTTAAACAAAATAAAAGTTCTTCGTATCAGAAGTAATATTAAATCTGAAAATTTCCAAATAAAATGAAATAAAAGATCTTCTTATTAGCAGTAATATTAAATCAGAAAGTTAAGATACAGAAAATAAACAATTTGTTAGTGTCTCGGATTTGAGATTGAGTGACTCTTAAAGTTGAAAAATAATTACGTAATAATTGTCAAATACATCTGTTTGTTTCATCACAATACGTTTTTTAGTCATTATCATAACAGTTTAAATCCAAAACCAATCTCTGATATAAAATTAAATTAATTCAATCCAACCTAAGACATTAAGAAATAAACAATTATTCGACTTGAAACAGCTTAATTAAATTATAAAAGATGCATTTTAAAATTATTTTAGTAATAGAAGGTGAAATAATGTTAAAATAAATAAGCGAATAATATTTTATTTTTTACTTTACTGCTTTTTTACACAAACTAATCAAAAGCAAAAACTGTTGGTAAACTATTGGTCGATCGGTTTCGAAATTCTAAACTTACGAATATGTTATTGTACAAAATATAAACCTAATCATATGACATAAAATGTTATAGCATTGTCATAATAATATTTGAGCTAAAGGTTATTGAAATGTAAATATATGAAAAAATATCATAAACAAAATGTCAATAACTTTAAAAATCATACAAACTATTACCACTTTTTGCGGAAAGCTACAATGCGACTTAATGTTGCAAATTTCGAAGTTGCAGCCACGTAAATCTTTTTTTAATACATATTATTTATTTCGTAATACTTTTGATTCCGATTTATTTGAAGAATGATTGTAAACCCTGTGCAAAAATTAGAGGAAAGTGTGACTTGATCCATCCGGTCCACTCAAATCAGCTTACTTACGGGATCCGGGTAACAAACCAAGCCGAGGCTCCCGCTCGGAGACCCTTGTACTAGTTACCCTACAAGAAAGGTCTCGATTGAGCACACTAAGCGGCCACCTTTACTCCGGTGTAGCTGTAAAAGCCTGCGGTCTAACAGCATCAATCATCCGTAAACAAAACATAATATTAAAAAAAGCTCACTCTACTATTCTAGTCTACTCAGGAACATCTCTCCACAGGTTGATCAAACACGATTTAGGCCGTCTACGTGCATCGACTTTCCGTAATCATACAAAGCGCATCCATTGATCTTGTTCTGTGTTGTTGTGGAATTAGATTTCGTACTAGAATACACGTGAATACGAAACATAATTCTTGCAAATTTCAGTGGCATGCAAAAATGCGATATTGAAACTACATGGCGTTAGTAAATAGATACCACGTAAGAATTTTTATCTACAGACATCGCCCTATAAAGTCCGAAGCAGAACAATCGCAACAAATTTTCATGCTATATGCATACTAGCTGCCAGAGATTGGATTCTAGCACATTTATGTAATACGTTCCATTTAAATGTGTTATGTAAGTTAATTTTTCCTACTGCCGAATTGCCAATTTAGTCAATAATTTCTAAAAGATATTATACGCTATGTAAGAATGTACGCTTATTGAAATGAGCGAATACTTGAAAACTTGCGTCTAATAACAACTTCTCGGTGCTTCCATACACCAGTATGGTAATTTATTACCGTCATTATTACATTATATATCGCTGGCAAATTTTCCAAAACATTCTAAATACGACTCTGCCACTCGCTTCACCTGTATCGAGACAAGGAAACAAGTCAATAGCACAACCTCAACGCATCCTTTTCTATATGAGAGATTAATAATTTTCCGGAGAATGTTAAATCCAAAAACGGCTTTTATCGTAACTTTTCTAGATTATTCCTCAGATGCATTAGATCATTCCTCGAATGCATGTAGTAGGGATAATGCTTAGCAAAACGTTTTCTCACCGCTGTAGAGTTCAGGAACCGAGATTGAAGCGTCGGATTTTCGTAACAATATCATTTCCTTGGCAACAGGAATTATCTACAATATATAATTTCATTCATCATCATCATTATTTCAGCCCAGCACTTGTCCACTGCTGAACATAAACCTCCCCCACATCTAGATTATGTTGATGTTGACGCTGTTAGCCTATGCGGCTCTTACAGCTTCAGGGCTCACGGAACTGAGGGGTCCGTGAGCCTACCCCACAGAATATCACTTACAGCACTCTTGCATAGATCGTATCTCCAACTAGTGCTAGTTCTACGTTGCCGTTTATATCATTTCATTAAAGGAGGTTATTATATAACAGGCTTTATGACCTCTTCATCCTAAAGTTCGAAATTTTAACAACGCAATAGGAAACAAACAAAAGATTTGTGAATAAGATAGTAAAATATTAATTTTCAATGAATACAGTTACAGCGTTGGCAACACTAAGCCTCACAATAGACCATAACTATCGATCCACACGATCACAATGGGATTTATAGTTCTATGGATAATAAATTTTACAAGTTTACTATTCTTCAAGCGGGTCACGCAAGGGGAAAATTGGTGTGTGCTTCCGGAAATAGCATTTGTAGTACACGTAAAAAGTATTATTATTGCAAGTGAATTCAATGGGCCCCTTAAATTTATTTTCTGTAGTAAATCCTTACGTAACAATACTCAGCTAAGGCCTCCTCAAGAAATGAGTTCTAATGTAAAATAGTACTCAAAGCGGTACTATTAAGCAAATTAGTCAAATACATAATTTTCTTTTTCTTTTTATTTCATCTTTATACATCTATTATCGACGTGCACATGGTAATGAGTATTTTTTCTATGAAACTAATGGTGACAAATGAGGACACACTTAACCTGATGAATACCTTTATCCATCCAGAAAGAAGATTCAAGATCCACATTCGTTATCACCGGTGAACGCTGAGATTTTAATCCGTCGGAAGCAACTGACCGAGCCAAGGTTCGGCACCCTCGAGTCATTCGCTTTCGCGCCGAGGTAACGGTCCAAACCGAGGCTCCCTCTCGGGAACCCCTGTGCTGGTTACCCATTAATAAAGATCTCGGCTGAGTGCTTAAGCGCTCGGCCACCTTCTAACCTCGAAGCTGTAAAAGCACTAAGGCTATAATCAGCCATAAAAAAAAGCGCTGAGATTTAATGCCGCGTTGCCAGTAACTAGGTCTCCAGAAAGGAAACACAGTAGTTCTATAATGCTTTTCGCAATGATATTCTATGAGGCTTGGTCCTACTCCGATCGAGACAATAATGTTGCATTCAGTAAGAAGCTGCAGTATGGCTCTACCTTTGTTAAAGTTGAAAAGCTTATTCTTATTACGACGTATATTACAGCGTACTCCCAAAATCTTTCTATAATATATAATATACCGGTATATTACCATATATAGTAAAACGGTATTTGTAATTTAAATATTACATGTCTTATTACAATTGCAAACCCGTATATCAATTATAACAATAATTTAACCATTTATAATATTACACATATACAAATGCGCAATAATAATGCTTTTATTCGACCTTTAAGGTCTTAGAAAAATGTAACATAATGTCGTAATAAACATAATTAGAGATATGATCCTTCAAAGCTGTTAACGATGCAAGAGCACGAGCCCATCCATAATAGGGCCGTACGAGCTTTTCGCCTAAGTCTCTGTAAATATTTTCTGTGATACTTGGCAGCCAGGCCTTCGTTGGGTAAATACCCAATAGTGATACTTTGGAGAGTATGAATATAAGATTCTGATAATGGCCATAAGCATACTCAGATTTACAATCATAGATTGAAACGGTCAGATGTATTAAAACGGAGGCTATCATAGGCTTGTTTTATGGTATTCGCAACCCTACAGTAAGTGAATTGAACGGCTTCATACCCACCCCTTTCCATAAGGGATCGTAACATGCATTGTAAATCCTGGGGAGAAAGATGGAATGCCTCGTGCCCCGTTATACGATTCCTTATTTCATTCACTCACCGGAAAAAGTACAGCTTCGCTGACAATTCGTTACCAAAGCTAATATTCTTTGAGATAAGGTTCCATTCCCGATCGAACTGACTCATTAGTACTGGAGCAGTTTTACTGCTTTGACGTATCTCTTCCGCACATAAATAATAAAAATTACGCAATATGTCGGCCACGCAGGTTGTAGAATCAATAACAGATAGGCAATTCAGTTGCTAGGAAGTCGATGGATGCTAGTTGCACTTGATCTATGGCAATCTATAGGTGCTAACCAGTGGACTGGGAAAGCTAAGACGAAATAAATCTTTAAACATTGTTTATTAATAAAATTAATTTAAATTAGGTTGCAATCCAACGAATATCTAGTGCACAGAATATAAAGCAATGCGAAATATTTCATAACACAATTGCGTATCATCTCATTACCAGGGCATAAAAAGATTAACACCTCTACTAACAAACAATAATAATAATAATTAAAACTCATCAAAGTAATTAAAAATTAATGTTTCTTAACTTAAATTTGAAATACTAATGCAACACGATGTATTTTTTTAAACAAGCAGAGTATAAATCGAGAGTTATTGTTTACATATAATAAAATAAATAGCCATTTCTTTTTTAATTATAATCTGCTGTCTTTTGTTTTTGTTCTGTCAAAATTGCAAAATTTGTGATCGATTTAACAAACGACGTTCGCGGTTTCCGTAGAAATGGATAAAATTGAGCACCGTTCCGTCATAAAATATTTACAAAAAAAAGGATTAACGCCAAAACAAATTTATGAAGATATGTACGAGACTTTGGGGGAATCTGCTCCATCATATGCCACTATCAAAAGATGGGTAGCGGATTTCAAACGTGGCAGAGAAGCAGTGCAAGATGAACCTAGGAGTGGTAGGCCGTCGACGGCTACCACAGACGAAAATACCAATAAAATATTAGAACTGATTTTGAATGGCAGGAGATTGACGAGCACAGAACATAATTTCCAACAATCTTGGATTTTCTAAGATCTGTGCCAAATAGGTACCTAGACTGCTTTCAGCCGAAAACAAATGCACCCGCCAAACAGTATCACAGGATTGTTTGGATCTGTTCCAAGGTGATCCTCAAGATTTTCTTAGCCGTTTCGTAACTATGGACGAAACTTGGGTTCACCACAATACACCAGAGTCCAAAGTACAATCCAAGCAATGGAAAAGAGCAGGGTTACCGCCCCCTAAAAAAGCTCGGGCCGTTATGTAAACCAAGGCTTCAGTTTTTTGTGACTGTAGAGGGGTCATTATGGTTGACTACCTTGAAAAAGGTATAACCATAAATGCGGACTATTATTGCACACTCTTACAACGTTTGCGTGTAGAAATAAAAATAAAAAGGCCTGGTATGTTGTCTAAGAAAGTTTTGTTCCACCAAGATAACGCTCCTGTCCATTCTGCGGCGAAATCAATCGCACAAAAACACAATTGTAGCTTTGAATTGTTGCCGCATCCATCCTCCGGACTTGGCCCCGTCTGATTACCATCTCTTCCCCAATCTAAAAAAAACATGGCAGGACGAAAATTTTCGATGAATATCGAGGTACAAGAAGCTGTGACTGAATATTTTGATGAAATTGAAGATTCTTTTTTTTTAGAAGGAATACTATAGCTAGAGACAAGATGGCAAAAGTGTATAGATCATTCTGGAGACTATGGAGAGAAATAAAATAATCATTTAGAAAAAAATCGTTTTTTTTAAGGTCGAGCTCAAAACTTTTCAATGTGCCCTCGTACATAGTGGTGGTCATATAATTAGAAACACTTCCTATGGTTAAAGACATAACATCAACGTACAAATGTTCGTAAAAAATTTACACATTCAATAATTAATAATCATGCAATAATATAGCCACTTAAATAAAAAACTCATTAAATGCATAAAATATAAAACATATCTTACTTTCAATTGCAAAATGAGTCTTACACATGTACGAGTTTATTTTCTGTTACTGGCCGCTTGAACGCCTAATTTTATAAAAGCATCCACAGCTCGTTCTTTTTTTGAAATTGGAGAATAAAATTTCTTTCTTGGCTTTTTCTATTATTTTGGCGGCAATTTAAAATTTAATCTGAATTTTATTTTGTTCAAAATGGGCAAAAATAAAAGTTGTGACGCGACAACTAGGCAGATAGTTGTTAATTTACGTATAGATCATAAGTGGGCGTACAGAAGAATAGCTGAGCAATTAAATTGTTCTGTTAAGAAAGTTTTTAATGCAATTGATCATTATAAAACACATGGAACTGTTGACAATGTTTTTAGAAATGCTCGGCTAAGAAAAACCTCTCCCAGAGAAGACACGGTAATCGTTCGTGTTGCTAAAAAAGACCTAAGTAAAGGCTTTGAAAAATGAATAAATATGAGATTAGTGGAAGCTAAATTGTTTGGAAGAATCTCTCGAAAGGTACCGCTTCTTACCAAGCAACACCGAGAGAAGCGATTATTATTCGCTAAAAAATATGTTAATTGGACGGTACAAGAACGGAAAAAACTGTTATTTTCAGATGAAACGAAAATAAATATGGTAAATTCTGATGGAAAGCACTATGTTAGTCTACGTCCTGTAAACAATGCTTTTAATTATAAATACACAAGGTATAGCCAAGCATGGTGGCGGTAACATTAAAGTTTGGGGAATTTTTTTTTCGGATGTGGAGTTAGACCCGTTCGGAAGATTGAAGGTACAATGCATCAATGGCAATACAAAAATATCTTAGAGCACACAATGATTCCCTACTCGGACGATCATTTGCATGTAACCTGGATCTTTCAGCATGACAATGACCCTAAATGCACGGCCAATAGCTTCAAATGTTTCCCTAGCAAACCGCCTATATCCGTTTTATACTGGCCAGCAAATAGTCCGGATTTAAGCCCGATAGAAAATCTCTGGTATATTGTTAAGAAGAAAGTCTCAAACAAACGTAACACCAGTCAAAGACAGACCGTTGGTAGTGTTTCTAATTATACGACCACCACTGTAGATGACTACTGACCGTCCGAGGTTTTGGTATGCGGACCTAGCCTGTGACGGACGCCACCTGTTGTCTGGTCAATCGGAAGCTGTGGGCGGTGAGAACCGCCCTGACACGCGGGTGTATCTAATGTAAATAACACTATTTTTATTCGCGTTGGCTTTTAACGTCACGCTTGGGCACAGAGCTAGAATGGCTCGCAATTTGTTTAACAAAAATTATGATGTATTATGTTTTAAACCCATGTCCTCATTCATAAGATCCAAGCTTTATCGCATGTAGCTTTGACAATTTGAAAACTTCCAACAATTTTATCTACACTCAAATATTAAAGCAGGTGTTTTATTCCTTATATAAGACATCTAAAAAGTGTTAAAATATTGTTATGTGACTTGTGACTTGGTGCAATTAGATCATACAATCCACTGCAGGCAAAACCTGCCTCCTGTCATTTTTAAACAATTTGCTTTTGTAAAACTACATAGTAATGTGCGATCTTTATTTGTATAAATTACTCTTTAAATTAAAAAAAGAAATGAACTCACATTAAAATCAGATTACTCTGACTTAAAAAAAATGCATCATACAATAATACAATAATTTTATTTTGGTTATCTTTACAATGTATTTTGGTAGGAAGGGAAGCCGTCGAGTTCGGTTTCTTTGTTATTCAAGATTGGCTGACGTTCAACCGCATCCTTTAATACAAAGTATCAAGGATATGAACGTTGAAAGTTGTCTTTAATATGAGACTTGAATGAATCAAATAAAAAGTCTGGACTGGAGTAATAATATAAATTACTAGGCATGAAATCCTCATCAAATCTAATATTATATGGGACAGGCATATGGTTGAGATTTTTTGCTAGTGACAAAATAATACTAAACAAAGTCCTAATTACTAGTGCAGCAAATTTTTGACGTTACAAACTTATGAACAAACTGTTAAAATAACAATAACTTATATATATAACTAAATTATATTCGTGAAATATAATAGCATATGATAGTAATAAATTTAAGATTAGTGTTGCAATAAGAAATCGTACGCATCTATTACAAGCGCCTCTGTTCAGATCTATAGTGAGGTAAAGGTTAAGGTCATAAAATAACCAATTATAAGTGTAAATAAATAACAAAGTTCAAAGGCTATAATTTGTTAATTAAACTCACTTTTTTATGTTTTATTACCAAGTTGGCAAGAAAGATACCTAAAGTATCAATATACCTAGTCCGGCCATAAATTCCACAAATGAAAATGCATTTTTTTAATGAAGTAATGTAATATTATTAAAATTTATACCTAAATATTTATTAGTCTCAGCAAAAAATAAAAAAAATATTCTAATCGAAATGGCTACCTTGCTTTGCTCCAAAGATTTTTTGAGAGACTCGTCGCTGTGTCGTTTAGAGCAGGCCATGTCCTCTAAAACTAACCATAATTTGCAGTCTAAAGGATCTGGGCTAGATGTCAGGCTTGGGTAGTTCGTGCCTTGTGACCAGGTGCAGAGTCCTGCTGGAAAGTCCACGGTATATTTTTAAAAAGTGTATTGCTGAGAGGTTTCATAACATGATCCAAGACTGTATCTTGATACAGTTTGGCTTAGTTTTCACTCCTTTTCACAAAAATCTAGTTTTGTGTCTCCTTGATAAGACACGCCCCACTAAACCATCACTGACACAGGATGATGACCACGATGATGACGATGGTGCAAGGCGATCACTGCAATCCTATTTTAATTTATATTCTTACTTATAATTAATCCTATATTCTTTAACACCCCATTCCATATTGTAAATTGATAATGAACTCAAAAAGTATGTGAAATGGCGCAAAATCGAAATAAGTTTTTAAAATAATATACGTGTTCCAAATTAAAATAATCAAAAAGTTGAAAAAAAGAAGAGTTTTTATGTAACAGTATTTATGGCCAGACTAGTTATATAAATATTAGGTCTTTACCTATGAAATTGCCGTTCTTCAGTATTGGCCACTTCAAACCAAAAAAAAGTTTTGATTGGCTGTCTATTCTAAATTCAAGTTAATTTTGTTTTAAAAACATGACCTTCTTTTTACAAAGACAGTCTTTCGTTTATTGATTAGCTTTGTATTTTCATTACGTTTGAACATTTTTCGTCATAATGTATACTTTAAATTATGGAGTATGAGTTACGTCGTGGTATCAACGCGGCACAAACAGCACGTAACATCAACAACGTTTACGGAGAGAACGTTTAAGAAACGAACGCACAATATGTTATTGGTTTGCCCGGTTCTGTTCTGGACATTTTGATTTGAAAAATGAACCTCGTGGTCGTCCGGACACTGGTCGACAATGATGAATTAAAGGCGATTGTGGAAGCTGATTGATACTCTAATGCAGCTTATGATGTTAACATCAAAACAATATTGGTCTATTTGCAACAATTGGCACGGTAAAAAAGCTTGATAGATGGGTGCCTCACGAACTAAACGATCGTCAGCGCAACATACGTGTTGAGACCTGCCTCGCGCTGCTCAACAGGCACAGAAATGAAAGAATTTTGAACCGAATTACTGAAGAACCGAAGAACTGAAGACAATTTTGGGCCACAGAGGTAGTTGCTTTCACAAACATGATTTATTATAGTTGATGTACTATATGGGTGTTATTCCATAATATCATAAAAATATAATGAAACATTGAAAATTTCTGTTTTATCTACGAACAATAAAGGTATTATATAACATTTTAAATGATTATATTTTCTGCCATGATTAAAAACAATTCGAAATCGATATAACGATTAATAAACACGTGATCAAATTAAATAAATTGCCGAAAAATAACCAATTCATATTCATAACGCTTCTGGCTCGATTTGCATATATAAATCTCATAATCGATGTTCATTTCACAAAGATATGCGTTCGTTAAATATATGTACACATGTGTCATTAAGTTGGGCCAATTATAACTAGAACCTTGACTCGCGACCTTCGTCTTATGGGCGAACTTGTTAGTTAAGCTAAAACACAAATTCACAAATATCAATCAAATTTTTCTGCATTTTGATTATTATTTTCTGATAGTTTAATGGTAGAGGCATGTCTTTTTACGTAATACCGAGGTTTTTATTTGTATATTGATCATCATTTTTATTGATCACATTGAGAGTAACAAACGAGCACACAGTTAACCTGATGACAAGTGATTCCTGCGGCCCATGACATCTACTTTCATCCTTAAAATAAATCTTAATGCAGATGCATTGTCACCATGAGGACTGAGATGGAATGCCACTCAACTCACCAGACGAAACCCAGCAGCGTTATGCTGCTGTTTTACGCTGGTATATTGTGAGGCCGGTCGAGCTGACCCATTAATTCTGCAGCTAGAAACAAACTGCAGTGTAACTCTATCACTTTGAAAATGAGTCCTGTGCTGTTATGCACATTCGTCCACGATAAGGAATCATATTGCAGGTGGAATGGGTTTCCAGATTTCTACACTTACCAAACGCAACATAGCAGTGTTTGTTTCAATCTTACCTTGGTGTTGTGTGGTATTTAGTTTAATATGGTATATTTGAAACTAATCTACTAATTAATCAACAACTCGTAGCGTGCACGAGGAAATGGCCGAATTGGTATAAGTTACCATAATTACCTAATTCCATTGAGCAAGTAGGCCACAATTCCAAATAAATTTAAATAAACAATGTTTAATTATGAAATCTCTTGATTAAAATATTTTTATTAATATGTATGGACTGAATCAGCCATTTTCGATTATGAAACTTTCACTTATATTTTAGGACTTTAATATTCATAAAACAGGATGTCATAATTTTTTTTCCACCATCTCAGACTGTCATACATTTCTGCACATAGATACACAAGTTTAGATAGACAATACAATCATAGATAAATAAATACATAATCATCACCACAATAACTACCTTCCGTAAACCATGATTTCATCATCAATAATCTAATTCTTTAGTTATGGTCTGAGAATCTTAACGTCGTAGCTTAACTTAATTCGCCATTCGACTATTTTTGAGAACCATCTACTAGCATAAGTGTTTAAGCTTTATGTGACTAGAGGTAAAGTTGATGAGTAAAGTAATGTTACTAGCATTCATTCTTAGAAGAAAGATAGTAATAGTTACCCGTTTCTTCCACTCACCATTTTCAATACTGCAGTGCTAACAAAGCAGATCTTCGTATTCGCAATATTTCTTAATACTATGTTATAAATATATTAAGAAATTATGCACAACATTTAAGCTATTACAGCAATTGTAAACAAGGTGATATATTCGTCTAGAACTCAAGCCTCTTGATTTAAATAATTTACATCTTTTAAGTATTTTTAGTGTAGTATATGTTTCAAATCCAACATCTTAAAAATCCGAACCAAATCTATATAAAATTACATATCTACGAAGGTCAAACATTTGCCTTCGGTATATTTACTACGTATTTTTTCTATTGATACCTTGTGTTACCTAACACTAGAGATGAATCTACTATTATCATATGTTTGATAATTTCAAACGAAAATCAATGAAAAGAACATGTTAATTACTCTTTCATCCAAATCATAGAAAAGTTCAAGGGCAAAGTAAGTTTTCGAATCGAAAGATTTGTAATCGACAACTGACTTTCTAGGCCTCATGGCAGTCTGTGGAAAAAGTCTATGTTCAAAGAGACTAATTATAGGTTTAGGTGATGATGCAGACGATAATGATAACGAGGTTAACAGAAGTTTTACAGATAAGTTATTTCGAAAAACGCAACACCGTTGGTACCACAAGATCCAAGGTATGTACATTAACTATTTAAAGTTTATATTTAGCTAATTTACGCTGGTATTTTGTGATGGTCCAACCTCGATCGAGCTGTGTATTGTAATAATATAGATAATAAGAGGTTTCCAAAACTTTAAAGGTTTTATTCCTTGCCCCTCGATTTCTGTAACAGTATATTATATTCTTTGCCCTTTGGTATATTAAAAGATCATAATTATATCACAACTACCAATGTCATTTTGGCAACTGGCTTAGAATTGTGTTGCAAATTCAAATTTGTTTTAAGATAGACGTGAATTAAGTCATACTCTTGGACTTGCCCGTCAATTAAATGCCGGACAAGAGAGATCCCTTGTTACCATATCAAAAAAAAACGGAATTAAATGCGTTTATCATTTTTACTCCTTTTTTGTCCCATTTTGAATTCGTTGCTTCCAACACCCATCTGTGTCATGAAATAATATATTAAAGAAGGTAATACTTATAAGTTCATGAAATAAGATTTTTTATATATATATATTTAAAATCAATAAATGAAGATCTTAGTCTATTAGAAAGTTATCATACTCATACTGCATACAATTTTATAGGCGACTAGACTTGAGATAATTGAAAATAGTTTAATAGGTAAAGAAAGTTTAAGCAGACGTCGTTAAGATTTATGATAGATACGAGTATATAATGTTCTTGTCTCATTTGTCCTGTCGTTATCGTGAAAATTTTAAAAAGATAAAATGACTAATATCTAAATATGCTCTTCTTCTGCATACTGATTCCTCGCAAAGACCAAGCAGAAGTGAGGCCATAGTGACTGCTTACCATCAGGAGGAGTACGAAAATTCCCGTTTGCCATCCAAAAGATTACTAAAATATAGGTATAATTATTTCATATGACATAGCAAGGACAAAACAGCCAAGTCATGTGAGGAATTTTACTGCGAAACTCTTAATTAAGACTACAATATATTGTACTCATAATATTAATATAATTTCTCATAGAAATAGTCAGTATCAGTTTGGACACTGTGTCTAATTGACTTTTTGTAGAATGCCGTGCCGAATACAATTATATATTTCGCCACTTGGTCGATTAATTAAGCTCACTGACATGACAACCTTTCTTTCACATGTTTTTATAGCGTGTCTTGAGCGTTATAAAGCTAAAAATTAAAAAAAACCTAGATAGAAAGTATTCACGAAAATATACTGCTTGGCATCCAAGGTATAACTGCAGTGACGACATAGAGGAGGGACCTGCGCACCCAGAATAAGAAGGAATTGGGCTCTTTGGTATAGAAGAAGGCCAAGATCTGCGTTCGCTGACCCCCTTGCTCAGCGAGTAAGTCAGAGTCTCCGTTAATTAAGTGTTAATGACATTTCATTTTGAGCTTAACGACATAATAAACATTTTGATATAAAGTTAGGCTGTTAATGTTCATAAAAATATTACAAAGAACAATAATACAATACATTTAGTTTATTTAACTTAAAAAAATATTGATAAAGGCTTCAGTTGTTCATTGACTTCGGTATTGACGACAAATAAAACTATTTCACCAATAGCCTCTGCACCTAACAACGGATCGCTAACAGGTATCGTAGAGAGAAAGTAAACTTAACAATCTTCTGAATCCACACTGTCTATTTTTATCTGATTTCATTTCAACAAGGTGATAAAGTATCGATTTAAAAACCATTTGCTTTGTTAACTTCTTCATTACTAGGCTACTTAAGATTTTTTTATATTATTGTTATTAAATATTTTCGGCATCTTTAGAGGATTTATGCAAATAAACAAAGATTTATGTTGCATGGCAGGTCACGTTAAGTGCATAAAATTTCGAAATTATGTAAGATGTACTGTAGAAATATATGGAAAAAGTTTAAATAACATGCAATTGAAATATAACTAAATATAGTTTATGGTACAGTGAACTTATAAGCATATAACTTCAAAATCTCGAACGTAAAAATTGACAGATAAGTTTTAACGAACATAATTTAATACTAACAGATGTTACGTGACATTTTTTTTACAAACACGAATCGCCAACAGTGGAAAGTGTCACATTTCGGATGTTTACTTTCATCGCAAGACATGACGACTTTTGTTGTATTTTGCATTTATATATTGTGGGTCATAAAGTTTTTTTTTTATTAACTTGTATTTAGGCATATGCGCGTATACGTGGTAGGGCTAAATTTATTGTTAATTAATAAACGTACGAATTGAACAGCTCGAAATGAATGGAGCAAGCTTTTATTGGATAAAAGCATAAATTAATAACTTAGCGCTCTATGTTTCGGACTTGTGTACTTTTATATTATACTAATCATATTCCATCAGATACTTTAACTTTTTTTATATTATCATCGCATTACGTCAACTACGTATTCTAAGCCAATAGTTTATTTCTATAGAGCACGCCTAAGTGAACAAATCATTTGCTAAAGTTTTTCATGTACACAGAATATCGCTTTATTATTAATTATGTAGCATACTTCGCTTTCGCATTGAGAATTTCCTTCTTAGCTGCTTAAATTATGCCTATAATAACTAAGACTTTCAATTTCACAAAGCAGCACCGACGTTGTATACTTATACTTTGCCTATATATGTATAATACCTTTATTTTTTTTATCGTTCAAGCTGCACTATCTGGAAGTTATTGCCTTATGGTGCTAGGAGAGCATGTTAAATTACTAATAATAACTATTCAATCAGCATAATTTATCAACCCCAAGATTTTTTGTCAACTATACATTAACAAAAAACAGTTCCAATAAACTTATAAATTATAAAGAGAGGATTTTTCTCAAAAAAATCTACCTATACCTGTTTCTTAAGAACTTCTGTTTACCTACTAAAATTATACAACTAATTTTCCCGGGAATTAATAAATGTTTAATAATCAAATACTATAATTAAAATTTCCATACTGGTGTCGCAGGTTCGTCTGTTGGTTTATAGCAATATGCAAATTTTTTATTAATATTATCATTTTTATACTTACTTTCCACGGCTTACTACTCTGATCTTAAAATTCATTTACCCGTTTCTAGTTCGAGTGGTCTATGTGAACAATCACTAATACGGAGGAAATATTTATTCACCTGAGTGTCTCCGCCCATAAACATCAGCAGAATCAGAGGCGTTGACATTTGCTGTCATTGCCAGTCTTTAAAACTACTTGTCGTCTACCAACTATTAGTCTTTACAAAATGTTTAATTTATAATAGAATGTAAAAATAAACTTATTTCATCATTATTATCAACAACAACCTGCAACAGTCTCTCCTGGACATAAGCCTATCCCAAGGCACGCCGCTAAGCCAGCCGTCTTACGCAGATCGCCGCTATACAGGGCCGTAACTCAATACACCTTCAATATCCACTCAAAAACGCATCTTATATACGCACCTGAAATAGATATTAAAAACGAGGATTGGGTTAAATGACATTTTTTATTGTTTTATTTAAATGACCAAAATTCGTCAATGCGTTTGCATGAAACAATGACCGTACCTAAAACCTAGCATAGATATAAATGATTTAGTGATGTGATTTGTGATTTCGATCGATATCTTTGTGGTTACTGGTCGATGACATCAACCGTCTAACGAATATGTAGTGCCATAAGCTTTCATGCAAACACAGAGACACTGGCTGTCTGCGGCCTTCTCTAATGCAACGTAACACATACAAAGATTCAAAGGGAGGTCTAGACACGGTGTCACGTACGTAGAACATACAAAACACACACAGAAATCCAAATATTTATTGTGTATATTGGGAATCAAATCAACGCGTTACTTTTACGAGTGGGCTACGAGGCTATTATTAGCTCAACTTGAGAGTATAATCAAGAAGACGTAATATTTAAAAAATACTAATTTTTGATTCAGTGATCTAAGTAGTAGATAAACTCAATATATATATATATATATATATATATATATATATATATATTCCTTATAATATTAGGGGAGATAAACAAACCCACAGTTCACCAGATGAAAAGTCATAACTGCAGCCCATGACATCTACATTCATTATCAATAAATGTTCCTGATGTATATATTGTCAACGCCTGCAACGCTTCTTCCCCTTTCATTGGGTCCTCGAATACAAAACAAAGCAGAGTGATACTGCCATTTCATAACGTTATTCCGTAAAGCTGATTTTTTTTTTTTTGCAATGTAACACAATCATAGTTCAGATATAATTAAATGACCGATTAATAAAACCTGGTATAAAACTGTATTAATATGCTCTTTGCCGTTCTCGAGTTTATAGGTATAATACCACAGTTCAATGAATATGTCAAAGCTAACTTGTCATCACTAGAACAATGTCTTAGTAATTAATTACTATAATATCATGGAATTATAATACAACTTTGTATGTCAAATGCATTCTATATCATTTCTCAGGCTATGTTGGCTGCGGACATAGTTCCAAGATACTACTAGTAATTTATTATTGAGGCATTCTAGTGAAGTTTTCAAGAAAATAAAATATAACGTGGAGGAACGGTGGACATTAGACAATGCGGAAATTAATCTTTCAATTGTACAATTAATTTTAAATGAAAATTTAAACCCAACATTTGGTATTCTACCAGATAACTGAAACCTGATTTTTACTGTATTAGAAACTACAAATGAACACAGTGTTAATCTGATGAAGTGATTACTACACAATCCTTCATAACAAATCATAATGCAGATGCCAATGCTGAAACCTAAAATGACATGCCTCGTCACCAGTAAAAAGGGTTTCGGTTTCTATCTTATACCTAACAAAACACAATTTATCTGCAATTTAACTGCGTCATTAATATAGATTCATGTTCCAACTATTAACAGGTCATTTTTATACCGGGGTATTAGGGATGGTAGTACGATATGAATCTTTTTTTTTTTTAGAAATGAATGCTAGGAGTACTATTAACATTAAATCAGTTCACTAAGCTTAAAATTCTCGTGCTAGGTTATGGTTCTCGACATTATAAATTTCGCAGACCGTACCCTGAACGATTAGGCTGTTGACGCTTGATAAATCTATATCCGTAAGGCCGCATGTTCAATATCGTAGCCACAAACCCATCACCGCATTCATGCTGCAATGCACCGTTCAAAGCTAAAATGTCACTGTCATATAATGTCGAAGTAATCTAGTCATCATGTGACCTTGTTTCTAGTACAATATCTTAGTATTAAATTGACTATGATATCATAAAATTAAATCATCTAAAATACTGTGAGAAATTTGCTAATTATATATGAGTATTATCGGCCGCTTACCGTAGTGAGTTGTGAGTATGAGATGAGTTCAAATGCATGACGAGTGAGTGCATCTGCGTACTGTAAATGCATGCTATCTGGTACCAAAATATATCGCTTCTTTTTGTTTCATGGAT
Organism: Teinopalpus imperialis; assembly: GCA_029286865.1. Taxonomy (NCBI): domain Eukaryota; kingdom Metazoa; phylum Arthropoda; class Insecta; order Lepidoptera; family Papilionidae; genus Teinopalpus; species Teinopalpus imperialis. The sequence continues at coordinate 861,224 of JAGSMU010000009.1, read as the reverse complement.
TATGGCCATTGTTAGCCCGAGGGCTTTCACATCTTCACCGGGACATTTATTAATGGGTAATCAGTACAAGGTTTCCCGAGAGGGAGCCTCAGCTTGGACCGTTACCCTTTTACTCACTCTAGGATGCTCGAGAGGGCCGAAATTCAGCTCGGCCAGTTGCTCCTGATGGGTTATCTACTCGTAAATTAATATCAATATTATTATTAAAGATCTGTACCACCACTTCGGAATGCGTTGGCTCTGGAGAAAAAGTGGCGCAAGATACTCCAGCGACGTATAGAAGATATGTGATAATTGGTGAAAATATGGCGGTATCGCGAATAATTTTATTCTTTGCGACGCCTTTGCCGTCAGCGTGGGCAGTATGTGGGTGCAATGTTTTGAGCAGGGCTTGGGCCCTGGTGGTCTCATCGTCGGGGTCGTCTCCCTCGGGTACTGTTGAATTGGTTGCCTAATATGTTTAAACTTAAACTTGATTGGTTTATATTATCCATAAAAAAGTTTATCAGTCTATAGTCAGTTATTTATTTTTAGATTAAATTTACTTCACCTGTCACCTTATAAGGAGCCATATCTTGCTCAATGTCACTTGACAATGACCTGGTATTTCAGATCAACGCCTGAATTCCTTACGTATGATACGGATGAAATGAGTTTTCAAGCGTTAAGATTTCTTGAAGTCTATCCTTCAAGTGATTGCTATTATTAATTATTTAGTCCTAAAATTATGCGTTTTTTTTTCATGATAATTCCAGAATCTTATTTGATTTAAAGCATTTATTTAAAAAACAATAAAACAAGAATAAATATTGGATCTAAAAAGGATTTTTTTAAACTTCTATGTATCTATCATTTCTTCTTTATACCTTACTATACCTTTTTTATTTCCTTTTTAACATTTAAATTAATATAGAGTGATATATTTATAGCAATTATTATGTTTCATAAATAATTTTTTGTGGATTATTGAAAGTATGTAACACCAAGAAATAAAAAAAAGGATGCGGCAGTACTACCAACATTACTGACATTCGTTTATCCATTCCAACTAAACTGAAATTGCTTGTGCTACATGATTCACTATGCGTATACATAAAGCATAATTTTGGATAAGTATGTTATATATTTTCCATTTGATATATTTGCCATTTAATAAATACAGTTAAATTTATTAAATGTAAAATATATTAATAACTAATAAAATTATTAATAAAGTGTACAAAAAATAAATATATTACGCCGTACACGACGTACGTAGAAATATATTTATATAACTATAGTAAAAGTGGTGTGTAAATAAATGTCATAGCAACAAATAGTATGTCCACACATAGTCGTTGCAAACAGTAACATTGTTTGAAACTGAAAGTCATTGTTATATTCCCAATCACTACTTGCATGCATGGTCAAATGGTCCTAGTTTGGATGCTGCGTGGCTGTTATTTTGGGTATTTTTGGTGGTATGTTATATATATATAACACCAACATATATATATATATATATATATATATATATATATATATAAATATATAAAGCCACCTACAGCATCATAAAAGAACAATTCTTTAAAAAGAGTATACAAAACAAAATAACCCATCATTTCCAAACACGGAACAAAACTAAAGGAAAATTGGCCACTATCGCAGCAACTAATATTTATGATGAAAGGACCACTCCGTATCTCATAACACGCATTCTTAATGATATGGATGCATCTTTCATTCAATGCATCACTGTTAAAAACATAAAGCAAAAATTAAAATCTAATTTCTGTAACAACCTGTACATGCATTGAATGCATCGGTGCTCTTTCTACCCACCTTTACTTCTGTGTGTGTAAATTAAGATCTTCAGTGTATTATATTTTTAGTTATTAATGTAGGTACTTGCATGTATTGCTCAACATTTTTATTGAAAATATTATTGTCAAATAACATTCTCGACAAACCTCTGTGGTTTTCTGAATGTTATTTTTTGTAATTAAAATATTATGTACTCTTATTATAAATAAATATAAATAAAAATAAAGTAATATATATATATATTCTTTGTATATATATAGAATATTCGATTCGATTTATACAAAGATTCGAGATTCGCATGCATTTTCTCCAAACCCCAGAACCAAGACGGAATCCTTGCTACCATTAATTAGCAATCCACCACTGTGCGCTTTATGTGAAATTTTCTGCCACGCACGACTACTCTGTGGAATCAGCTATCGCTGGCCGTATTACCGTACTGATACGACTTAGGGACCTTCAAGAAAAAAGAGATACGCAGATACGCTGTCAGCCTTCCTTAAACTGCTGACAGCGTATCTACGACTCCTCTCGTGTTGCGAATGTTCACGGGCAGAGGTGTTCACTTACCATCAGATTAGCTGCTGACTCGTTTGCTCAGCTATTCTACAAAACGAAACTGATTCTCCGTATCTATACACTCATTATACGCAACGCAACAACGTTATGCTGCTATTTTTATATCTCTATATATCTTATATATCTCTATCTGCATGCATACTCGTGAGCGCGTGATCCTTCCTTGGTCGAGCCAGTCCGTTGTTGTTAAAATTGGACTACGAACAAGCTACAGCGTGGCTCTACCACTGTTTAACTATGCCACTTACATAGGATTCTGAATCTTTCTTCGATCATGTAATGTAATACATGGGACTGGGCAAGGGGATGATAAGTGCTTTGTTTTCGCAAATTCAGGAATTACTCATCATGGTTAATGCGATCTGGTTATAATAATAACCATCATCGATACGTATTACAAAACAAATTCCCGCTTCCATCGCCGTGTATGTTCGTCTGTATGCGCTAACCTTGGAGACAAAAAATCCTTAAGTTTTCACCACTAAATAGATCGATTCTTGGGAAAGATTTTATATGTTTCGTGTTAAGTTATGTACAAAATATTAAAACGCTAGTGAATGGCGATTCGAGTTGCATTAGTTATTTTAATTATTTAGTATTACACTTAAATTTGTTTATTTCTAAAATATGCATATCTTTATAGTAGAATCACCAATTATAATATTTGTAATCTAATTGCAATTATGTTAAAATCTATTAAGACAAATATTTTATTTATATGATTAATATACACAAACATATTTAAAATCGGAATACTTTACGAAAAGTTTATCAAGATTAGTATAAAATCATATTATTTTGATATATTTTAATTTTTATTGAATTTTAATGGTAGAAAATTCAAAGATATCAAAATGGTTTCAATTCAAAGATATCGTTGGTTAAATCTATTAACTCTCAACACGTGGTATTTTTTACTACCAACAGTATGTACATGATAGAAATTTCCACTATATAATGTTTCCATACATGAAAACTTGAGATTAAGATGCCTCTCATTTTTGCTGTAATTTTTTTTTATTTAATTCAAAAACATACATTAACTGCAATAGAATGAACTGTTTAGAAGAAGATAAAAATAAACTGAATAGTTATATACGCTTTAAGGCTATCATTAACGGGCGTTGGAGAGAGAAATCTCACTCGTAGTTGTGTCACTAAAAGTAAAAGTCGTATCGTAGGATCCAAAACACTATATAATATACCTTCTGGTGCATAATCACGGCCACTTGTTATATAATACGATGAAAGGAGTTCCGAATTGAAATAAAATCGCTAAACGCCTGTTAAACACGTAAAGGAAATTAAGAGTTGATTATTTATTGATGTAAAATATATTAATTTGAAAATAAAATCAATTAAACGCAAAACATAACCAATCCGCCTAACCCGGGTTCCCTTTATTAATATATATTTTCCTCTTTTATTTATTGGACATGTAGGGCGATCTTTTCATTTATCGTTAATAAATCAACTTTTTAAATTTCAATCAAACTTTATCTTAGTAAACGGCATTAGAAATTGAACGGGAGTTGTTGTTTACTATGTTATAAAAGGCTAGGCACAGATATCTGAGGTACCGTAGCACAAATAATTAAAAATAACATAACCAGTTATTCAGTTACAGGATATTCACAAATATTTCGTACATTGTTTCTCTCTATTTCTATTTACTATCCCCCATCTTTTAATATTCTGCACAAAAACTGTTTATTGCAGAATAGTACAAAGAAAAGATCCTTGATACTTTAGTTGATGATATGCAAGAATTGATTAATGTATTTAAATTTTAAATAAGACAATAAACATTTAAATCGCCGATATCATCAATACAGATACCATTAGTTCAATGGACGCTCCAACGCAATAGGTTGCGTTGAATTAATCACATTTTTTAATTATAGTGTGAGATTTGACCTTAATATCTAAAAAAAAATCGATCTACGAGCTTATATTACAAAAAGCATTCATTCGCTTGAGGACAGATTATAAAAAAACACAAAGTTATTAAAGCCAAACTTATTTCTGTTTATTCTAATAACTCACCGACGTCTCGTTGATTATTATTAGATGGCCTTTGAGCACTGGCTAATAAAACTAGGAAAGTTAAAAGAACACTAGGTACGTATCTAAAGCCGAATAATTTCATTTTAACCACTATCTTTTCTCAATTTGGAAAAAATCAATAATAATGATAGGACTTTAAGCAGCAAGGAGTTTCTAATGCGAATCGAATGTTCAAATTTAGAAACTCGATTTCATTTTCGCGCGAATTTAGCGGCCGCAGTGGAACGGCGCGTGCTGTGCGGCCTTTAAAAACTATACTGAGACCGACTGCGCGAGCGCAGGCGCGTAATACGCCGGAGAAAGATCAACTGTACCAGTAGCGAAGACCACAGTAAGGGTCTAGCCGTGAACCTTAACGTAATCGAATAAAAACTATTTTATAATAATTAGATGTAAAGCGAACTTCAAAACGGTAATTCAAGTTGAACCGGTCCATAAATTTAAATTAGATGCATCGGAAATCTTCTTCATCAATACCAAGGTCTCGTAATTAAAAATACCTTTTGCTTCTGTATAATATATTTTTAATACTTAATAAGACTTTAAAAATTAAAATAGTGTTTAAAGAAACTATATTAATTTAAATATTTGTTTGATGTCTAGATGTTTGAAAGATATTTGTTCATTTTCAAAGGTCATACAAATCATAATAGGTATGGATCTGGACTCAATAAGTCTCGAAGCCAATATTTAATTTTAAAACTGTTATTTATAATTTTTAATATAACGGGTCGGGGAAAATGTTTTTTCGTTTTTATTTACAAATTCAAGATATTTTTTATCATCGTTTATATTTACATTTCATTGTAATTTGTATATGCCATTTTGTTCAATAACTTGTTGCCATTTTGTAGATAGTGACATAATTTAATTCCATTGCTGTAGATATTTTGGGACTTTTGGTTTTTTGAGTCCTCTTTTAATGTTAACCTAACACTACCTAAATAATTATATTAAGAGACCGAAACAGGTGAAAATTTGAGGGTGCAAGGTCAGAGCTATATAGTGATTGCATTAACACTTCCCAACCAAGCTCTCTCAATATTTGCTGAGTGGACAAAGTTGTGTGTGGTCCAGCGTTATCATGATGAAAAACCACACACTGTCTATCTGTCATGATCTTGACAGTTGATCAATTCTTAAGTCTCAGAAACTGTTGACTGTAAAGATTCAAATCGCTGGTATTATCCGGCGATAAACAGCTCATAATGAGCGAGGCCATTCCAAACCCACCATACACCCAGCATCACATTATTACGAGTTTCTCTATAGTCTGTGGAGCTTGACTGCCCTGTGACCATGATCTGTTTTCGTACGTTCTTATAGCAAGTAATCTACTTTTCATCACCAATGACTTATCTTTACAAAAACGGTTCGGTTTCATTGTGTTTCAATAGAGAAACGCAAATGAGTACACGATTCATTAGGTTTCTTGCAGTGAGCCCGTGAGGCACCCAAATATCGAGCTTTTTTGTATATTCACACTTTATCAAATGGGTCAAAATTGTTTTGTGGTCCACTCTTAGCTCTTCAGCTATGACGTAACTATTAATTTGCCGACCTTGCCCCACTTTTTCAAAAATGACATCGAATTTATCTGTAACAGGTCGATCAGCGCGAGCTTCATCTTTGACGTCAAAATTCCCGGACTAAAAACGCTTAAACAAATTTCGTGCTACTCTTACTGACCCTGTAAAATCGGCGGTAAACCGTTATTACTTTTTATGTCTGTTTTTAAAATGTCATCAAATGATATCAAAAACCAGCCAGATACAAAAAGTACAAATTTTTTCGCATAAAATATGAAAAAACTTTTACCCCGACCCATTATGTACATATTTCTAGAAGCAAGTGCCTAAATATTAGCTATAATTAAATTAGCCTTAAACAAATATTTTATTTATATGATTAATATACACAAACATATTTAAAATCGGAATACTTTACGAAAAGTTTATCAAGATTAGTATAAAATCATATTATTTTGATATATTTTAATTTTTATTGAATTTTAATGGTAGAAAATTCAAAGATATCAAAATGGTTTCAATTCAAAGATATCGTTGGTTAAATCTATTAACTCTCAACACGTGGTATTTTTACTACCAACAGTATGTACATGATAGAAATTTCCACTATATAATGTTTCCATACATGAAAACTTGAGATTAAGATGCCTCTCATTTTGCTGTAATTTTTTTATTTAATTCAAAAACATACATTAACTGCAATAGAATGAACTGTTTAGAAGAAGATAAAAATAAACTGAATAGTTATATACGCTTTAAGGCTATCATTAACGGGCGTTGGAGAGAGAAATCTCACTCGTAGTTGTGTCACTAAAAGTAAAAGTCGTATCGTAGGATCCAAAACACTATATAATATACCTTCTGGTGCATAATCACGGCCACTTGTTATATAATACGATGAAAGGAGTTCCGAATTGAAATAAAATCGCTAAACGCCTGTTAAACACGTAAAGGAAATTAAGAGTTGATTATTTATTGATGTAAAATATATTAATTTGAAAATAAAATCAATTAAACGCAAAACATAACCAATCCGCCTAACCCGGGTTCCCTTTATTAATATATATTTTCCTCTTTATTTATTGGACATGTAGGGCGATCTTTTCATTTATCGTTAATAAATCAACTTTTTAAATTTCAATCAAACTTTATCTTAGTAAACGGCATTAGAAATTGAACGGAGTTGTTGTTTACTATGTTATAAAAGGCTAGGCACAGATATCTGAGGTACCGTAGCACAAATAATTAAAAATAACATAACCAGTTATTCAGTTACAGGATATTCACAAATATTTCGTACATTGTTTCTCTCTATTTCTATTTACTATCCCCCATCTTTTAATATTCTGCACAAAAACTGTTTATTGCAGAATAGTACAAAGAAAAGATCCTTGATACTTTAGTTGATGATATGCAAGAATTGATTAATGTATTTAAATTTTAAATAAGACAATAAACATTTAAATCGCCGATATCATCAATACAGATACCATTAGTTCAATGGACGCTCCAACGCAATAGGTTGCGTTGAATTAATCACATTTTTAATTATAGTGTGAGATTTGACCTTAATATCTAAAAAATCGATCTACGAGCTTATATTACAAAAAGCATTCATTCGCTTGAGGACAGATTATAAAAACACAAAGTTATTAAAGCCAAACTTATTTCTGTTTATTCTAATAACTCACCGACGTCTCGTTGATTATTATTAGATGGCCTTTGAGCACTGGCTAATAAAACTAGGAAAGTTAAAAAGAACACTAGGTACGTATCTAAAGCCGAATAATTTCATTTTAACCACTATCTTTTCTCAATTTGGAAAAAATCAATAATAATGATAGGACTTTAAGCAGCAAGGAGTTTCTAATGCGAATCGAATGTTCAAATTTAGAAACTCGATTTCATTTTCGCGCGAATTTAGCGGCCGCAGTGGAACGGCGCGTGCTGTGCGGCCTTTAAAAACTATACTGAGACCGACTGCGCGAGCGCAGGCGCGTAATACGCCGGAGAAAGATCAACTGTACCAGTAGCGAAGACCACAGTAAGGGTCTAGCCGTGAACCTTAACGTAATCGAATAAAAACTATTTTATAATAATTAGATGTAAAGCGAACTTCAAAACGGCAATTCAAGTTGAACCGGTCCATAAATTTAAATTAGATGCATCGGAAATCTTCTTCATCAATACCAAGGTCTCGTAATTAAAAATACCTTTTGCTTCTGTATAATATATTTTTTAATACTTAATAAGACTTTAAAAATTAAAATAGTGTTTAAAGAAACTATATTAATTTAAATATTTGTTTGATGTCTAGATGTTTGAAAGATATTTGTTCATTTTCAAAGGTCATACAAATCATAATAGGTATGGATCTGGACTCAATAAGTCTCGAAGCCAATATTTAATTTTAAAACTGTTATTTATAATTTTTAATATAACGGGTCGGGGAAAATGTTTTTTCGTTTTTATTTACAAATTCAAGATATTTTTTATCATCGTTTATTTACATTTCATTGTAATTTGTATATGCCATTTTGTTCGATAACTTGTTGCCATTTTGTAGATAGTGACATAATTTAATTCCATTGCTGTAGAAATTTTGGGACTTTTGGTTTTTTGAGTCCTCTTTTAATGTTAACCTAACACTACCTAAATATTTATATTAAGAGACCGAAACAGGTGAAAATCTGAGGGTGCAAGGTCAGAGCTATATAGTGATTGCATTAACACTTCCCAACCAAGCTCTCTCAATATTTGCTGAGTGGACAAAGTTGTGTGTGGTCCAGCGTTATCATGATGAAAAACCACACACTGTCTATCTGTCATGATCTTGACAGTTGATCAATTCTTAAGTCTCAGAAACTGTTGACTGTAAAGATTCAAATCGCTGGTATTATCCGGCGATAAACAGCTCATAATGAGCGAGGCCCTTCCAAACCCACCATACACCCAGCATCACATTATTACGAGTTTCTCTATAGTCTGTGGAGCTTGACTGCCCTGTGACCATGATCTGTTTTCGTACGTTCTTATAGCAAGTAATCTACTTTTCATCACCAATGACTAATCTTTACAAAAACGGTTCGGTTTCATTGTGTTTCAATAGAGAATCGTACATGAGTACACGATTCATTAGGTTTCTTGCAGTGAGCCCGTGAGGCACCCAAATATCGAGCTTTTTTGTATATTCACACTTTATCAAATGGGTCAAAATTGTTTTGTGGTCCACTCTTAGCTCTTCAGCTATGACGTAACTATTAATTTGCCGACCTTGCCCCACTTTTTCAAAAATGACATCGAATTTATCTGTAACAGGTCGATCAGCGCGAGCTTCATCTTTGACGTCAAAATTCCCGGACTAAAAACGTTTAAACAAATTTCGTGCTACTCTTACTGACCCTGTAAAATCGGCGGTAAACCGTTATTACTTTTTATGTCTGTTTTTAAAATGTCATCAAATGATATCAAAAACCAGCCAGATACAAAAAGTACAAATTTTTTCGCATAAAATATGAAAAAACTTTTACCCCGACCCATTATGTACATATTTCTAGAAGCAAGTGCCTAAATATTAGCTATAATTAAATTAGCCTTAAACAAATATTTTATTTGAGCTAGCTTCTATCCTCCTTTTAGCTTAAATACTGAACCAATGCAAATAAAATATTTTTGGAACCAATTTGAGACATTCTTCTACCGAATAAAAAATGAATCATGCAGGTCCGCCCGAAATTTCGGAGAAGTCATGTACGAGCATAAAAAACGCATCGAATCGATTACACACTCATTTTTGAAGTCCGTTAAAAAACCAAAACAGCTAACAAACCTAAAGTAATAAAATATCACATAATACTTATGTATGCGACTTATTGAAATTTACATGATATTCTTTTATTTAAAATAAAGTTAAAATTCGGAAATTTTAAGCGAGTTTGAGTTTTGAATTAAAAAGAAAAGAACCGGTTGAGCATCACTAAAGTAGGTATTTACCGTGTCGATAATGCTATGTAAAAAGAAATATGCAAATATAGTCAGTCTAGAATGTTGATACCGGATTTTGTTGGTTCATAAACGAATATGGCGTAACGATTGTAAGATACATTTAACTAAAATATATTTATTTTTAAATAAAACTGCTACCATAATTAGTAGTTACAGTTATGTCTCCAAAATTTATAGAATTTTATTTATATAATTAAAACATTTTAGTATGTCTGTAAGTAGCACTGCGGGCCATATACAGAAGAATGGGCGAAGATGTCCAAGGGGCGAATGAAAGTAATTTAATACCAAACATGAACTTTGAGAAGGGGATTATATGGAATGTTTTTGTTACCAGCACCTTATAATTATTATAAAAATATCTTTTGTGGTCTTGAGTGATTGAGTCAATAATTACAACGGATTAATAGTTGCATTGTGTTCTTGTTTGTTATCCATAGTAAATTATATAAAAATATTATCATAAAATAAAAAAAATAAGAACTATTAAAAAATAAAAGCCAGCTAACATTCGAAACTATGTCCACTAGATTGTGAAGATGACGTACTTCTACGCCGAATATAGGCCTCCTCCGTATACGTTATAAACTAACTGTAGCCCAATAGTTTAGCTCATTCAAGACCACGGAATACCACAATAAAATAGCGCTACTGTATTTTGTCTAGTGATAGCAAAATACCCGACACCCTGTTACTGGTTACAAGGCAATCTATCTTCATACTCCGAAGTGACAGTTCAACATTTTTAAGACACGTTTTTTGATCGAGGATGAGTGTGCATAACGTGTGCTGCTGAAATCACTTACCTTCAAGTGTTGTGTCTGCTCATTTGTCACTCTTGTATTATAAACAGTCGTTTGTAGTTTTTGATAATTTTAATCCAATTTTGTAAATTTCCGATTGTTCTGAGTGCTAATCTTGGTCGATATTATACGACAGTATAATTATGTCGCATTACATTAAATTTATGGGACTTAATATGTACGGTTCATGTCAGGAAGTATCATCTTTATAATTAAACTGCAAACTTATGTAGATACTGCATCAGTCCCAGACCTCAACAAATAACAGCTATCACAATTTCCTTATAAAGTATTCTGCCGCCTCATTGAAACGAAGCCAATATCTTCTGATTATTACTTTGAGATGTCATCCACGCAAGATATTGCCAATATTGCACGAACCTGCAAAATTGTACATATATTTATATATCAATCACGTACTTGTAGTCATTTATGAGTGCTTTTAACGAGCCTTTTCTTCGTTGTGTTGCCATTCAGATCGGTAGACACATTTTGCATCCGCATCACTGTTACTACATCCTTTAAACTCTTTGCATGTCCTTTTCTTCCATTCGCAGCCTCTTTTATTAAACCGCTCGTTTTTTTTTTTACCTGCGAAACAAAACTTTACTACTAGATACTATTTTGGAATTAATAACCATCATAGGCCAAAAGTTTAAGGCCACCTTAATTAAAGTATATAATAGAAAATAAAGTAAAACTCCAAAAAAATATTTAATGTTTAATTAACCTGTTTAATCATCTAATAGAACATCGATTGACAAATAATATACTTAAAAAGCGTAAATAAATATTAACAGTCCATGCAAAAAAGGCTATAGTTAGCTAAACTGATTTTTCATCCAAAAATCCTCCTTCTTTTTTCACAAGTCTCGGCATACGGGAATCAATTTGTTAATGGTGTCTTGTGATATATTGTTCCAAATTTCGCATAAAGCATTCCACATTTCTTCTCGCGAGGATGGGCCAGGATTACGGACGTTCCTATCAAGCTCTTCCCACAAAAGTTCAATGAGATTGAGATCCGGGCTCTAAGGAGGCCAAGGCATGTTTTTTACACCCTTTTCCTCTTTTCTTCTAAATATCCTCTACATAATTTTAAACTATGCTTTGGCTTATTATCTTGTTGGAAAATTAATCCATCTCCAATTAATCGCCACCCGGAAGAAAGGGCATTTTGTTCTAAAATGTTTTGTACTGTTCCTTTTTCAAAATTCCTTCAATTTCATCAAATCGCCTCAGACATAATTGATTGTTGGCACTACACAATCTGAGATATTGAGCACTGCGTCGAACGTAAATTCTACGTTTTGAACCGAATAGTTCAAACTTGGATTCATCGGTATTTTTAGCAAGCACTTTTTTAAAATCCTCTTCAGTCCAATCTCACTGCATCCGTTTTTTCTTGTTTTGCGGCCTTAGCAGAGGTTTTCGAACGGCAACGCGACCATACAACTTCGCATTTCTCAGTCGCCGTTTTACTGTAGTCAATGATAAAGATTTAACTCGGGTTTTGTTTACTTTAACGTCTGGTGCTGTTAAGCGTCTTTTTCGCTTGCTGGTAACAACAATGAAATTATCTTCACTAGACGTAGTAGCTCTCAGCTTTCTCGAGCGTGGACGATCTTGAAAACTGCATGTCTCCCTGTATCGAGTTATTGTGCCATGAACACAAGTCTTCGATAACTTCAGTTGTGAGGCAATCTCACGTTCGGATTTGCCTTCATTATGTAAAACAACGATGGCAGAACGCACTTCACTGCTAATTTCTCGAGCTTTTCCAATTTTATGACGTAAGAAAGTAGAAATCACAAGCTTAGACAAATTGAGATTGTTTGTGAACACACCCAAGTAAACACGGGTAATAATAAGTCAGAAACACGTGTTTTCAGGAGCTAAATAATCCTAATTATTGACCATAACAAAAGCAAAGTAATTAGTAATGAGGACATTATAAAAATATTATTTCGACTCTACCACCTGGCTCTAGTGCAGCGTTTGTCGGTGTTTGAAAATAATAGATGTTTATTGTCCAATAACTTGAAAGTAAACAAAAGAATGATTTCTTTAAATATTCGATACCAACAATAGAATATGCAGATTAGAAGAATATGAGATTTCTTTTATTTATCCTATGGGATTTAATTACAATTGATGGATAATTATGTTGTTTATGTGTGGTCTTAAATTTTTGGCTGGCAGGGTACTTAATCAATATATAAAAAAAAACATATACAGAGATTTACAAGGATTTAAAGTTTATGGTGGTCATTGTTTCTAAAATAGTATCTAAGTGGTTTTAAGATTTAACCCATCTTAAAAGACTTAAGGAGAAATAAATTCATGGTAAAACCAAGAGTAACTGGCTGTACACAGAATTGATCAGCTCGACTGGAAAAGGATATTATACTTTCTCTGTCTAATACCAATTAAAAATAATGAAACGGATTTGTGATCATAGAAATTAAATTATTTTTAAACAATCATTACTTATTAACTTGGATGTCCATGGGCTGAAGTAATTACTTAACTCTTATTCGATCGCTTCCGTAATAGGATAGTAGAGTAGGGGAAGTGACGTCGAGGTTTCTCCCTCTGCCCTAGAAATTGTTGTCTGAAATCGATAAACTAATAGTAACCAACTGTCAAATTTCTTCTTACTAAGCTTTGTTCACAAAATTTAATAATCATCATAAACATCTACGTAGCCCAAACTTTTTCTCAGATATAACGGAATATGTCAGCGGTTACCATATTAAACTTAAAAATCATTTTCTTAGCCCTTTGATTAAGCCACTGCTGGACGTAGATCTCCCCCATAGATAGCTGTAAAAAACAATTCAGCGTTACTTGCATCCGTCGATTTCCTACATATTTACATAGGTCACTCCATCTAGTGAGGGTTGCCCTACACTACGATGATTAATACGAGTTTTTTGTCTCTTTTCCTCTAAATAAGAACACAACATAGATTTACTATTTGTTTTTTTTATTATAATCGATTTTGTTTTCTTGTCATCAAAAAAGCCGCTGGATATTTGTCTTATATTAATAAATATAAGTCTCTTCCTAGTTAAAACATTTACCTTAGCGCTACTAATCGTTATCGCTATACCAACTGCTCAAAATATTCAATACGACACTTCTTTCAACCATCGGTCTGGTATTTTGGTTATCGTGTTAGTATTCGAGATAATCTTCTTTATGATACGGTAGTAAAAAAGTGGTAGGGCTACGCTGTATTTAGTTTCTAGCTACAACATGAATGGGTTGGTTCGATCGGGGTGGGACCTCTGCTGTGTTTCGTACGGTGGGTGAAGAGCCAATTTTTATGTAACGTGACTTTCCATCTCAGGCCTCGTAGGTGAAAACACATGTAAATCTTTGATAAGGATGAATGTAGATGTCCTAAAACGCAATTATCACTTATTATCAGTTGAACAGAATATTAGTAATGTTAAAAGCATTGCCAATACATTAAAAAAAATAACAATTCATTTTTGTGGTCACCTCCAAAAATTAAATTTGCCTTCAAATGTATTGATTTGAGGAAGTCTGATATTCCCAAGTATACAATAATAGGCAAGCTATCAAATATTATATACTATCTATATCATTGTTTAAGTACATAGGTACCTACGTACCGTATTAAGAACGGGCATCCATAAACGCTAAATCTTTTTAAATTAAAGCTTTAAAAGCCACTATAATATCGACGGTCCCTACATACAACCCCGCATATGGTAGATACGTGATTTGTGTGATCACTCACACATACAGTATTGGTTTGGTTCAAAAAATTCAAAGTTTCTACTCAAATTCAACCTTATTGCCATTAACACAAAATCTCGTAACTACAGAATTAAGGACGGTTTCCGAAGTAAAGTCGCAGTAGTGGTAGTTAGGCGAGTGATTTAACTTCGGAACGCACGCTTTACCCCGCAACTGCCACTTGCGTTCTTACTATTATGTAGTGTATGTAGTCAGATTATATATCATTAATTGAGTGTACTTTATGAAAGAAATTGCTAGTATATTCATTGGATAAATTTCATTTAACACTATCCCAACGTAATGTCTATGTCTACGTAATATCTGTATATGGTAGTTACCTTGTGTTACACGGGAAAACTTAACTTACCATTATTATTAAGTGGTTACTGCCACTTCGGAAATGTTTGTATCATGTTTGCAACTTACTGCCACTTGTGGTTTTTTACGTTAACAATTGTATTTTCAATCTGGAGGAGATGATAATGAAACAAGATATTATATACGAAAGGACTAAAGACTCATTGCAACGAAAATCCTCTGCTACCAAATACGACCGTAAGGCCACTTCCAGATTCACAAAAGACAACGATATCATTATCGACAGAGAGCCACCCAATAATGTTCAGGAATCACCGAGGTCATCCTTTTCTCCATCCATAATTCCTCAAGAAATTATTGCTGGTATACGATCAAAAGAATGACAATTGTGTTCTGAACACGACAAAGACATCTGTCTTAATACGATAGAAGTTGCTACTCAAATTCACATGAATAGTATTGATGAACCTGTTGCAACACCGAGAGAAAGAAGAAAGTAAAGAAGAAAACTAATTAGGGGAGAATACGCAAAGCTAAAAGGTATGTATGGATAGATAATCAGAGAAAGCAATTAAAAATCAGGTTTTAAGTTACATCAGTCGAGGAGGAAAAAAAAAAACCTGAAAAATCTATGTTGACTGGTTGTGATGATAAATGTCGATTAGAGTGTAAATAAAAAATAGAAGAGCATGTTCCAAAACAACTGTTCACAAGATTTCTATTCTCTAGGCGATATACTATTCTACTCTAATCGTACGCGACAGCAGGGATTGTTATCTCGATGGTGAGAAAAAATTTGAAAGAAACGCATTACAACAGAAGGCCCATCAAAAACACACTTTTCTAATAGAATCTAATATACTATCTGCCATTCACTGTTGGTAGTAATAACGAGGGGCAGTAATAAAAAAGGGATTAATAAAAAAGATGTTTTTGCACACCTTTGCTATAGGTGAAGGTGTGGTACGAACAGCTTTGAATAAAATCGCTGAAGGTGACGGGCTGTTAGAGTAAAGTGATATGAGAAGACATCATAATAAATACCTGAAAGCCAAAATGAGGAAATGATTAATCGATTTAGCGTTTGAACACGTAAAGTCTTTCACCCCAGTTGAAGCACACTATACCAGGAAATCATCTTCAAAGTTATATCTAGATATTGACTTGACAATATCTAAAATGTTTAAACTTTATTAAGTGTGGGTAACAGGGACAGCTGAGGCAGTATACTGATATTGTCAATGAAAACTTTAACATTTCATTTAGCGTTTCACAGGCCTAAAAAAGACCAATGCGATGAATGCATTGCGTAGGATAATCTGCCAAAGCCCATATATCAAGATGATCAAGACTTATTATATATAAGAACACATGCGAAATAAGGACCTGGCATGAAGTTTGATAAACGAAGATAAACTATCTGCTTTAAGATCACCCGGCACAACTGTAACGGCGGCGTAGATTCTATAATTACCTAATGAATGATACTACTTTAAGTCTAACTGTTAACTTGTTTTGTAAGTAGCTGTTTATAAATAAGTAATGATGTATCATACCATTGATGTTCCAGCATTAGTAGGTACCTATATAATGTGTAGTGGATTAGGAGGAGGTTCGATTTCTAGCCGAGATATAATATCCGTGGACCAAAGTGATACAGGATTAAACTGTAAGCAATATGATTATCCCTAAAGTCATAATAATATAACATATAAATCTATAGAGTAAATGAAAATTATTTTAATTTACCTTAAAAAATAATATTTATTACTTAAGTGTTGATAATATTTAAATTAAATTAGGTTAATAAAATTATTAATATAATATAGGAAAGTATTATTTATACAAGCAAAATATTTGTAAGTTAACAAACTTTTTAAATAAATTTATTTAAAATGTGAGTGTAAAATGTGTCTGCTGTATGATCAAATATTGTTGCCATCTATATATATTGGGGCATTGAAAAAAGTAGCTGTCAAGTAGAGATGTCAATTTTATTTCGCGGCGCTTGTCGTTTGTTGTGACAAAATTAGTTTTAACTGCGACATGGCAGGTTTTACGGAAAATGCTTTAGTTCGTAAGCTGCAGGACTTAAATTCCAGCCAACAAAGTATTCAAACGTTATCTTTATGGTTAATACATCATCGGAAACACCACGCCGCCGTGGTTAAAACTTGGTTTAAGGAGTTGTTAAAAGGTAGTGTGTTCCTCTTATAATATAACATCACATAATACTAATGCTGGTTAAAATCAATGCAATACTTGTTAAACTACAATCGTAAAAAGTTTCAGTTTTTAACTTTCCTTTTATTTTCTGTTACCAAAAAAATTGTAACAGAAATTGTTGCATTGGATTGCTTATCTACGCTTAACCATTTTTAGTATATTTAAATCTATTTATTCAAATCTATACATTGTTTATTTTCCTTTACATAACGTATTGTACCAATAATATTTTTGTTTTAGTGAAGGACAGTAAACAACTCACTTTTATGTATCTAGCTAATGATGTGATACAAAATAGTAAAAAGAAAGGTCCAGAGTATGGTAAAGAGTTTGGTAAAGTTCTTGTAGAATCATTTGAACACATGGCTAAGACTGGTATAAATCTAAAAACCAAAAATTCATTGCACAGAATACTATCTATTTGGCAAGAAAGAGGAGTATATGATGCTCAGAAAATACAGGACTTCAAAGAAGCTAGTAAGTCAAATAATTTCCACAAACTTTATACAACCTTTTTAATTACTTCTCCTTAGTGGTATTACCACCTTTCATGAACACAAGCCAATGCTCAATGCAAGGGTTAGATTAGAGACAATGTCAGAGACATAGATCATAGATAACACACCTAGATCAGAATATCAACAATTTGTGATGTATAAATATTGTTCCTCGGCTGGGAGTGGAGGGCAAGCAAGACAACAGCTACATATACTACTGTTCAACCCAGGCTTTACTATCTTTGTTCTTGGATCTGAGAGTGATGGATGTGTATATGGCTCCCTTGTTCCTAGCAATGAACATTTCTCCAATGTTATTGCACATGCATTACTTTGCAGAAAGCGGTGATGAGTGAGTGCCTCTGTTTTTATATGTATAATATTGGCATCATAATAGGCACTTGCCTGAATTGATTAATATTATATGGTAATACCTAGAATAAATCTTGACCAGGAAAACAATGGATTGTGTCAATACGGTCATTATTTTACAGAGTATCTGTAAATTATAAGTGCTACTAATCATATGGTAAGTTAATAAAGAATCCGGTAACCTGTGACAGTCCACCTTGCACAACCATCTTTCAGTTCACAGTTCCCCTGATAAAATAGAAATAAAATCAAATATTTTGTAAATACAACAACTATTATAATAGTAGTCTGCAATTGTTGACATAGTTGTTTATTAGGGTTATATAAGGCAGTAAAAGCAAAAAGTATTGCCAGAGTGTCCATTATTCCATATAATAAAAAACAAAATTATATATTAAAAATTTTCAGTGGATCCAAATGATGCAATACCCAAAAAAGTGAGTAAACGGAAATCAATTGACATAGACATAAAGGAACTTGAAAAGAAGCCAAAATTAGAAAATAAGGAAAGTCGTGAAAGAAGTAGAAGTGAAACAAAAGTGGAAGTTGATGGTCATATAGAGACTCATGTCACACTTAGTCCTAAGTCTCCCCCTGGTGACCCTCCTGAGCCTGAAGATTTAATTAAGGTTTGAATCCTTATTCACATTTTATTAAGTTTAAAGTTATCAATGATTTAAATGTATATATTATGACTCATGCTGTTTAACAACTCTTATCTTAATCTATTTCTAATTTTAATATGAAAATTGTACTTTTCAGGCATTATTAGAATTAGAATCGAGTGCCTCAAGTGATGAAGCAGTGAGAGAGAGAATTGCCTCATTACCCCCAGAAGTGTCTGAAGTGCAATTATTATCTAAGTTAGAAGGTAACATTAATCTCTATGACAGACTGCATCAAGCAGTTTTTGTTCCAAATAATGTTTTAATACATTTCAAAATAAATGTTGACACATTTCAAATTTCGTTTCATTTGTTTCACAATCTACTGTTTTATGCAGTCTGCCAGTAATTGCATTTTTGGTTAATTTGTAGTATCATTTTCAAAAACATACAACATACACTGTATTTACACATTATGTACATATTACTTTATTAAAAAAACTATATTAATTATTAACCACAAGCAAACTTGGAATAGATTTTAATATCCAGGGAGATAATCCCTGTGTGCAATAATTCAAAAATTTTAAAGAGAATGTGTAGTTAACAATCATCATTATAATACTTATAATTCACAAACACACAAAATTTGTCAGTGTGCACAATGTGTCATTGTGTCTGACAGAGAGGGCAGTTGCAAGTGAAACTCCATGTTAAGAAATGCATGTACACATTGACACATACAAATACTACTCTGTCAAGAAAGTACCGGGAAAAGATCAATAATACACAAAATGTTAGTTATTCATCCAAATTTATTTAATCACCTTCAAAGTATGCTCCTTTAGAAACGATACTCCAACAAATAATCCAATCATCAAAACATTTTTTAAACGCTTTTCCGGAATTGAGTTCAGTTCTCGCCGCCAAATTCTCCTTTGTGTCTTCTACCGAATGAAAATGGAGCCATATCTGGAGAATAAGTTATTTGTTAGAGTATTTGGTCAAAAATTCGTTCACAATGATGGACTTGTACGAAGGCGCATTTTCGTGGTGCAAAATCCAAGAAATTTCTTTCCACAAATCTGGTCTTTTTCATCGAATTTGCTCTCTTAAATGACGCATAACACTCAAAGCCACTCCGAAGCTTGTTGACTAGTTTGCATGTCAAACCCACTTTTTTTTCCCCTTCACTTTTGCGATGTTAACTTCAGTTGCAGACATTGATGGCCTATGGTTGATGCCCGCTTTTGAACGCTTTGTACAATTCTTAAGCATGTGTTTTTGATAAAGTCGCCTTAAGCCTTCTGTAACATTTTCAGTGACTCCGAACACGAAATTCCATTGGCGATGCAAAATTAGACAACTTCTTGGTTCAATGTTTTTGTCTATTATGAAATTCGCAATACACAATAGATATGGTATAGCTAATAACAGCACTGTATTATCTAAATAACATGCAATTCAAACGCCGCATCAAAATGGAAAACAGTTGTGCCAAACTAACAACAACAAAAAATTGAATTTGGAACCATAAATCATCCATTCCCGATACTTTTTTGACAAAATGTACATTTTATCACAAGTAAAGCTTTATGAATAGTGATGAATTGCGAGATCTACAGCAGTTAGATTTGGCAAAGTAACTAGACATTCCATCTCAGTCCCAGGGATGCAATGTGCATTTTGGATCTTAATTTCTATGTTACTTGGTACACATTGAAGGTAAAATTTAAATATAAAGTTTATATTAATATAGTAGTTTCATATCGAAGTTAATGTGTGATTAGCAGCTGAACTAAAATTGAAGCAATGGGGTGCTAAATCAAGTAGTAGTAGTACTAATTCTAACATACATGCATTACATTTTTTTAAATTTTTGATATATGGAACATGAGGCAAACTGGCATGCGGCTCACCTGATGGTTAGTCACACAGCTGGCCAAGAATATCCACAATATCAGTAAATATTGTTTTTACAACTCTTAACGAGTTACAATTTTCTAACTTGTTGCTCGACTATTCAATATCAAACACGAAAATGTGTTCTAGTCACATTCCAGTGGCATCAACTGCAAGGGATATTATAGTGCCATAAGCATTAATGTAACATGGAGGCACTCACTCATTGTCCCGTTGCCTATTTCAATGTAATGCATATGCAATAAGATGAGAAGAAGGTTTAGATGCAGTGTCAAGGACATGGGACATACATACTACACACCAGACATGAAAGCAAATAATTTGTGGAGATTATGGGAATATATATATAATTTTGGATCTTATAAATATATTTTTATCAAGTTTAGTACAAATTCCTTCCTTCAGTAGCTAGAGACCATTTCTATAACACATGGAAAACAAGGATTTTTTTTTGTTGTCATGGATGGATGTCAAAAATAAGATAAACATTTTAAAAGAAAAACACAAATTTCTTGATAACTTTCATGAAGCAACATTACAATAATTAACATCACATATAAATGTTTATTATATATTGAGAATCATCTATATATATATATATATACATATATACATAAAATTCCCAGACCAATATTAACCAATAACTGGACTTCTAACTTTATAACACATCCTCATAACTTACTGTGGATTAGGATGACATTATATGTAAAAAATTAAACTGTCATATACTTATAATTTCCCATTATTCCTGTCTCTCATAGCGTTCTTTACATGATCTATTCAAAACTTCAAACCTCCTCACTTTTCTTGTAACTTGCCTATCTCTTATTTAAAAAAGCAATTTATTAATTTTATTGCCAAAATTTGTTTAATTTTATCCAACCAACAAACTTAATAACCATAAAAAAATTACAGATAAGGATTCAGCACTAAGCCTCAGTGCTGTTGTAAACTCTGCTGTGGAGCTATTAGCTGAATATAACCTAAGGCTGTCTGAGGAATTAGAGAAGAGAAGAAGGGTGGCCGGCATGTTAAGAGATTTTGCACAAGCACAGAGAGACCTTGCAAAACAAGCAGAGACCAGACTTGAGGTAATATATAAATTTGTAAAATACCACCAGGATTTGAAACAATTGCCATTATATATCATATTTTATTTGTAAATTGAGATAACACTGTAATAAACAATACAAAAATTTGTTATTGTTCTTAAGGTTAAGCTTCAATATTTCAATGTTGACCCAAATTAAAATTGTAATTATGTTAAATTAGTCATTTTACTGACTGATATTAACACAAAATTTGGTAATAATAATGGATAGTTGCATGTACATTGCAATAAAGGGTCTTACCTCCTTATTTCATTAAAAAAAATCATTTTACAAGACTTATATAAAGACACTAAAGTTCACAGTATAACATAAATGTTAATAATTGAATAAGTTTTGTTTCGGCTAAAAATCTAAATTGTTGTCAATAATAATGGCTTATAATTGCAAATACATTGTACTTATGTACTTACCTCGTTTTCATTACAGGAATATAATATTAAACTACAAAAAATCTATGCAGTCAAAGCAGAAGTCAAATCACATATAGAGAATCTACCCGATGTGTCAAGATTACCCGATGTTACTGGAGGACTGGCACCTTTGCCTTCAGCTGGTGACCTCTTCAGCCTCTAAAACTATGTATTCCCCCTAAAACATTTACACAATAGAAATATACAAGCTGCTGTTCTTCAGTTATGTGCCAGCACAAGAAATGCTATATTTTTTACATTAGCATATATAGAGACTTGAAATTTACTAAGCATGACAAAAAACTCAAAAGCAACATTAAGCAAATTACTTGCGCCTTTATATAAAATAGAGTTGTAATAAAATTGCATGGATTTGAATGGAGTTATAAAAGTATATAATCTAATTGCAAGTTTATTAAGTGATCAGTATTTAATCATTACATTATACAGATGTTTAAAATGTTATATTTGAGAGTATTGCATATTGCCCTGCAACCAATATGCAAGCATGGAAGATATATTTTTTAATTAGGCTTATGAAGAGTTCCTGCAAACATAAAAAATGTGCTTAAAAGACAGAAAAGCAATAAAATAACTTTCTGTACATATTTTAGTAGTTATTAGTTTATATCTGAAGATTGACTACAAATGTACTAGATATTAAATACACTGATAATTTCTTTTTTCTTAAAGTATTCTTATTTATGTATATTACCATCGATAAAATTAGCCTACATTAGGATTTTCACATTTCTTTTAAATTTTATTTGGGATATCTTTATTTCAACAAAAATTTGTATTAATAGTTATTAATGCATACACAAATGCACTTAAATGGATCGACTGATGAATTGTAGGCAATTAAACATTAACTAATGCCAAATTTGGATTGGCCGAAGAAATAGTAGTGCCTTAGGAAGTGAATTTTCTCACACAATGTAACAGTTCTGTCTTAAGAGGGACAAAATTTCACGGTCTACAATTGTATCTTGTATGCTTTTTTATATATCATTATTCTATTAATTACAAGTAATAAAAGTGTATATTTAAGATTTTACACCACTTGACAATATTTGCAAGCAATAAATACCTTAAGATTTGACTATTACATACTTAATTATTATCAAAACCTAGTTCAGATGTATAAAACTACTCAATAATTTTAACTACAGCTTACTTAAAATACAAATTAATGTGAATATTTGTTTATAAATCAATAATATATATAAAGTAAGAACATCTTTTTAGATTGGTTAAATAAGTACCGCATGCACAGCAACATGATAGTGACTTTGGCACAAGTCATAGTTTCCGTTATATGGCCTAATACTTCCTTTATATAAAATCAGGTGATACACAAGTACATTGGTCACTTGAAGGTAAGCGATTCCTAGGGCCCGTGGTACATTCATCCTTGATATGCAATTTAGGAACAAAAATCATAATGCAGATGTTTCGAAACTTCATGGAGAAAGGCTCTAGGTGTCCATGGAGACTATTCCATAAAAATAAATGATTTGTTGCAATCTAATTAAATTGAAAGCCTGTACCAAGTTTTATGCTCAATTCAGTACGGAAACTGACCAAAAAACATTTACATTCGGCAAAATTAGTACTCAGTTTGATAAAGAATCATACAATAATGTAAATGCGCGCTTTCAAATTGCAAGGAATTAAGGAAGGAGGACTAAAGTTCCCGAGGCGGGAGACTCGATTTTGGCGGGTAGTTTCGATAGCTGTCACCTCTATGAAATATAACCTAACTTTCGTTCCTGATATTTGGTCTCCGGTTCTGTCTCGTGAGAGTACACTGTTTATTATTATTATGAACAAAATTTGATTTTTAAGTTAAGAAGTTAGTAGTTATTAAGTCTTATCTTATCTATAAATTTTATCGTTTAATTTATATTGGGTATAAATTATCATTACTACAATAATACGTACGTTTGTATAGTTGTATATTATTATTGCACTACTTTGCAAACTCGATGTTAAAAGTTGACTAACAATAATATTATTTTGCGACAATTGGTTTTTTTATATAGATTTTTTGTGAAGTATGGATTTCCTTAAATATATCTGCTCATAATAATGAAAAGTATGTATTTATATAAATACTACAAGGAGAATAATCAGCGTAGTAAGTAGGAGCTAGCAGAGTGGACGGGTGCTCTCGAGACCCGACAGCATCCGGGCACGGCACATGAACAGCTTAATGAAATTTAATATATAAGTTTATGCTTGCAATTGATTACTATAGCGCCTAAACTACCTAAACGAACCTTCAATCGTAGTTTATAACAAATATTTTCTCTACAAAATATTCACTGCCGACTCGCACATAACGAAGATATTGCTGTCTTGAACGTTTGTTACACGTAAGTAAAATTACAGTAAAATTGTTTTGATGTACTGTTTGTATTTGGCTGGTTTTAATAACATTAAATAAATGACATTTTAAAACAGAAAATAGAACTTAAAACAGTTTCCCGCCATTTTTCTATTGTTTTCTTGTCCGCCAAAATGAGTAAATCTAACGAAGAAATTCTATACATTTTGAAGTTTTATTACAAAATATAATTTATCATCACATAGTATTAAAATTGTGCATACCCAAGATTAGTGCCGCAAACTTAATGTTGGTATTTGATTTTTATAAAAGACCGTCAGATATTATGACTGAAATGATTATGATTTGACTATGGTAGGTTTTCTTTATATTTATATTTTAATTTTGAGTTTGTTTCTCTAGAAAACATGGCAGTTTGTTTCAGTGCTTATTATTATTTAGTCGTGTAAGTAAACCTATTAATGATGAGCCGAAATAAAAAAAAAACTGGTTATTTTAACAACCATTCTTTTATTTCTCATTTCCCTTAACACATAACCTACGTACAAGTAAAGGTTTTTCGTATTTTGTAAGTAAAATTACAGTAAAATTGTTTTGGATGTACTGTTTGTATTTGGCTGGTTTTAATAACATTAAATAAATGATTTGTTGCAATCTAATTAAATTGAAAGCCTGTACCAAGTTTTATGCTCAATTCAGTACGGAAACTGACCAAAAACATTTACATTCGGCAAAATTAGTACTCTGTTTGATAAAGAATCATACACAATGTAAATGCCCGCTTTCAAATTGCAAGGAATTAAGGAAGGAGGACTAAAGTTCCCGAGGCGGGAGACTCGATTTTGGCGGGTAGTTTCGATAGCTGTCACCTCTATGAAATATAACATAACTTTCGTTCCTGATATTTGGTCTCCGGTTCTGTCTCGTGAGAGTACACTGTTTATTATTATTATGAACAAAATTTGATTTTTAAGTTAAGAAGTTAGTAGTTATTAAGTCTTATCTTATCTATAAATTTTATCGTTTAATTTATATTGGGTATAAATTATCATTACTACAATAATACGTACGTTTGAATAGTTGTATATTATTATTGCACTACTTTGCAAACTCGATGTTAAAAGTTGACTAACAATAATATTATTTTGCGACAATTGGTTTTTTTATATAGATTTTTTGTGAAGTATGGATTTCCTTAAATATATCTGCTCATAATAATGAAAAGTATGTATTTATATAAATACTACAAGGAGAATAATCAGCGTAGTAAGTAGGAGCTAGCAGAGTGGACGGGTGCTCTCGAGACCCGACAGCATCCGGGCACGGCACATGAACAGCTTAATGAAATTTAATATATAAGTTTATGCTTGCAATTGATTACTATAGCGCCTAAACTACCTAAACGAACCTTCAATCGTAGTTTATAACAAATATTTTCTCTACAAAATATTCACTGCCGACTCGCACATAACGAAGATATTGCTGTCTTGAACGTTTGTTACACGTACGGAAAATACATCTGTTATACTCTGTCAGAATGAGTAGGCTAAAGTAAGCTTTTTTAGTGATATCATATGTACGAGTACTTTTAACTAAGTTATTAAATTGTATCTATTTCTTAACACAATAACTTGGCGCCGCAAAATTGAAATCTCGCTCTGGGGGCTCCTGACCTTAGCTACGACACTGATAATAATCATAATATGAATATAACAATATTTTTTTATTAGTATATATAACTATTATAAAACTGTAACTTTCCATTGCACATGTTTACAAAATCAACCCAGATTGACTATTCAGAGGTCAATTAATGACTGACCTTTACTGTTTCTAGATTTTTATCCGTTTGTTACCCATTAAATAGAATATTAGTAATACGATTTTAATGCATTTTTTTAGAGTGATTGATTATAAAAATCGCGAAACAACGTAGTACAATTTTTATTTATCAAGCAAGTAGTGCTTGATAAATAAAAATTGACATGATTGACATTGACGTGACAACACCGGCAAAAGTTAGTACGCATTACAATTTTGCCTTCTTTCGTATAACGTACTAGCCGTATAAATTCAAACGTAAAAACCTTTTTCTTTATTACAAAATGGGTAAAATGCTACACAAGCTGCGAAATTTATTTATGACGTATAAGGACTTACGGTGTCAGTAAGAGTAGCACAAAATATGTTTGATGTCAAAGATGAAACTCACTGTGGTCGACCTGTTACAGATAAAGTCGATAACATTTTTGAATAAGTGGTGCAAGATCGGCATATATAGTTACGAGCTGGTTGCTGAAGGGTTAAGGATAACCAAAAAAACAGTTTTCGACTCATTTTAAAAAGTGTAGATATACAAAAAAGCTCGATATTTGGGTGCCACACGAGCTCACTGAAAGAAACCTAATGAATCTTGTATCTTGTCGCACATGAGGCGACTCTATTTAAACATAATGAAACCGAACCGTTTTTGAAATTATTGATCACTGGTGTTGGAATGTAAATTACCTACGACAAAAATGTGCGATAAAGATCATGGTCAAATGGCAGTCAAGCACTGATTAAAGCGAAACTTGGATCAACTCGCATATGGTGGGATTGAAGGGGAATCGTTCATTATGAGCTTTATCCGCCGGGAAAAACCATCGATTCGAATCTCTACTGCCAACAGCTGATGAAACTCAAGCAAGAAATATAGGAAAATTGGCCGGAATTGATAGCTTAACATCAAGACTGTCAAAATTACTTGTCGCAGTTTTTTGATCAAAGTATCAAAATTTCTACAGGAGTGGAGTGGGTAATTAAAATAGTAGTTTTTTTTTTCACTTTTAATCGTTAGGAATACTCAAAACATTTTAAGTTGGTTTTAATATTATTGCGGTAAGTAATTTTACTTCCTTCTCTGAGAACTTTCTTTTATTATAAATTCAATCGAAAAAGACACTGTATGGTACTTTATGTATACGCGAATTTTAAAATATTGTTTGATATGTTTGAGATTATATAATATTGTTGAGATTTGAAAGGATTATACATATCACCCTGGGTATGTGTTAATTGTAATAAGTATACAAATTAAAGAGTTCATAAAAGAGTTTAAAAGTGCCTAACAACAATACCACCATCGTCTTATGATGAGCTAAAATAATGATAGGGTGTATTATTAAATAACCTTATATAAATACAATGGAAAAGAGGATTTGTCCTCTTTGTTTGCAAAGACTACAATTTTGTGACGTCACATTTCTTAAACGTAAATCAACAAGGAAAAGTAAAATAACATGAATCAATCTGACGGTTCAGTTTTGACGCATGTTTACAACACGAAAATATTTTTTTATTAGTATATATAACTATTATAAACTGTAACTTTCCATTGCACATGTTTACAAAATCAACCCAGATTGACTATTCAGAGGTCAATTAATGACTGACCTTTACTGTTTCTAGATTTTTATCCGTTTGTTACCCATTAAATAGAATATTAGTAATACGATTTTAATGCATTTTTAGAGTGATTGATTATAAAAATCGCGAACAACGTAGTACAATTTTTATTTATCAAGCAAGTAGTGCTTGATAAATAAAAATTGACATAAATGACATTTTAAAAACAGAAAAATAGAACTTAAAACAGTTTCCCGCCATTTTTCTATTGTTTTCTTGTCCGCCAAAATGAGTAAATCTAACGAAGAAAATCTATACATTTTGAAGTTTTATTACAAAATGGGTAAAATGCTACACAAGCTGCGAAATTTATTTATGACGTTTATGGACTTACAGTGTCAGTAAGAGTAGCACAAAATATGTTTGATGTCAAAGATGAAACTCACTGTGGTCGACCTGTTACAGATAAAGTCGATACCATTTTTGAAAAAGTGGTGCAAGATCGGCATATTGGTAGTTACGAGCTGGTTGCACATACATAGCTGAAGGGTTAAGGATGACCAAAAAAACAGTTTTCGACTCATTTTAAAAAGTGTAGATATACAAAAAAGCTCGATATTTGGGTGCCACGCGAGCTCACTGAAAGAAACCTAATGAATCTTGTACTCATGTGCGACTCTATTTAAACATAATGAAACCGAACCGTTTTTGAAATTATTGATCACTGGTGTTGGAATGTAAATTACCTACGACAAGAATGTGCGATAAAGATCATGGTCAAATGGCAGTCAAGCACTGATTAAAGCGAAACCTGGATCAACTCGCATATGGTGGGATTGAAGGGGAATCGTTCATTATGAGCTTTATCCGCCGGGAAAAACCATCGATTCGAATCTCTACTGCCAACAGCTGATGAAACTCAAGCAAGAAATATAGGAAAATTGGCCGGAATTGATAGGTTAACATCAAGACTGTCAAAATTACTTGTCGCAGTTTTTTGATCAAAGTATCAAAATTTCTACAGGAGTGGAGTGGGTAATTAAAATAGTAGTTTTTTTTTCACTTTTAATCGTTAGGAATACTCAAAACATTTTAAGTTGGTTTTAATATTATTGCGGTAAGTAATTTTACTTCCTTCTCTGAGAACTTTCTTTTATTATAAATTCAATCGAAAAAGACACTGTATGGTACGTTATCTATACGCGAATTTTATAATATTGTTTGATATGTTTGAGATTATATAATATTGTTGAGATTTGAAAGGATTATACATATCACCCTGGGTATGTGTTAATTGTAATAAGTATACAAATTAAAGAGTTCATAAAAGAGTTTAAAAGTGCCTAACAACAATACCACCATCGTCTTATGATGAGCTAAAATAATGATAGGGTGTATTATTAAATAACCTTATATAAATACAATGGTAAAGAGGATTTGTCCTGTTTGCATAGACTACAATTTTGTGACGTCACATTTATTAAACGTAAATCAACAAGGAAAAGTAAAATAACATGAATCAATCTGACGGTTCAGTTTTGACGCATGTTTACAACACGAAAATATTTTTTTATTATTATTCTGGTCATTATAATTCTCTTAATATGAGCGAAAGTGCGGTACGTATCTGAATTCAAATGAGCTTTGAGCTTTGAAGTATTTTATTTTATTGTAATAACTTTTCAGTACTCAATATCGCTTTTGTTTGCAGAGCACACATTCAAAAACTTTAAGCGTTTCAAACACAGCTGAATCCATAGAAAATCCTTTGGTAAAAATTATTTATTTTCTTAGGTGCACTATATGTTATTCCCATAAATAAAAGTATAAAGTAACGATACTGATCGATGAATGTTTGTGTATGTAATATATAAATCGTTATTTATGTGAACCAGAATTTTTAGAACATTACTTGTCAAGGCCAAGGGAAGGGTTCCCGCCTGGTCGTGGTGGGAGGGGCTTAGTAGCCACGATGCAGCTAAGAGTAACTAAAGAGTAGTCGGGATGTATAGGTTGTATGTGCGCCGTGCATATTTGTTGGGGACGGATATATACGTGTTAATGGGTTGCAATCATCACTTAGGTCTCAATCATCATCATCATCAGGTGGATTGTGTGCTCGTTTGTCCCTTAGTAGCATAAAAAGTAGCCACGATACACCACGATTCCTTTGAAATATGCCGCGACGAACGACTTTGTTATAGTCGACGCATTTTAAACTGAGTCGTCGGACAATAAATGCCACTGACAGTAGGAATGTGCACGCAATGCAACCCGTTATCGATACTTAGCTTCCTGCGCACTCGGGGTCGATGCGTCATCGTGACCTTCATTAGCACTGTGACTCCTGATTGGTCGTTACGAGTAAGGGTTGTTGTTTTTCTATAAATATAAGGTTTTTTTTATGACACTCATTATATTACATTACTTACGCTTCGTTACGCAATACGCACAATGGAGAATTTATTTTCTAACGTCGTTTTTAAGAAATATTTTCAGATAGCGAAAAATTATTCCTATTGATTCTTAACTTAATTTAGCATATCCATCGTACCTATCCCGTTATCGATATGTACTTCTACAATTCTTACGCACAACACTACACCTCTCCATAAGACCTGTAAGTGCGAGCGACAGAGACAGATGAATATGATTTATGACCCGAAACCTCAGTTCATAATGCGTCGACTATAGCATTTGTGCGGTAGTAGATAATACAATGGAGTTTGTAGCGGCCGCAATCGAGTAATTTAATTATTTTGACCTACCAATTTTTTTTTTATTATTACTATAAGTTTATTTCTTCTTCCTTACAGATTAATGATAGATGGACGAATAATATAAATTATAGACAACTTGTTATGTCTTCCTGCATCGGTATCACACAAGTGTGTTGGCACCCTTACTTACACGATCTACGCAAGTTCATACCGTTCGTTTTTCTCTACAACATATTTAGTGTGATCTTTGGTTATCCTTTATTGTATCTGGAATTAGCTTTGGGAGTCGTTACAAAGAAAGGTGTACTAAACTGTTGGGATTTGGCACCGGTAGCTAGAGGTAAGAATTTTAGGTCGAGAAATTTGATAATAAAGCAATATAAAAATCCAAGATGATTTGGTATAACTTAAGTTCAGATATATGTATATAGTATCACATTTTCCAACTCTGTAATGTTCAGATTAGACCACAAACTCACATGGGAGATGCTTCGATCAAATAACCGATTAAGAATCAAATGCTAGACTAAGATGAAATGTTTAGTTAAAGTTACATCCACTAGTTATATTTACAACGCATGTAAACCCAGCAACAGTAGGCTACTATTACACTCACATATACTTTGATATCGTGTTAATTCCTGTTCATCGTCAGTCGTGGTATTCAAAATCGATTTTAAGCTTAGGGGTGACATACTCGCATACAGTTCAATTCATGATTAGGGAATTGTACGGCTGATAATAAATAAAAATATATAATTGTAACAAAATTATAACGCAGATGCGTTGTCACCGTTGAGGTCTAAGATGGAAGGCCTCGTCAAAAGTAACAATGTCTTCGATTTCTAACGCACTAACTATTTAAAACTCTACAAGTTTACCTAGAATGATTTTTTTTCGTGTAGGTGTAGGCTTCGCGATGTTATCGGCCTGCGTTCTGACAGCTTTAGTGACGGGCATTTTAAGTGCGTGGTGTTTGGCGCTGTTTGTGCATTCATTCCATTCGTTCCTGCCGTGGCTACATTGTGCTGCAACGGCACACCCAGCGTGCGCCGCCAGGCACCGACCCTTGCCTGATGGCAGCGAAACTCCGGCGCAGTCCTTCTTCTTGTAAGTATATTATATTTAAAATTTAGTAGAATGATGAGGTTGATAGACGATGTGTCCTCGTGTTATTAGTATATGTTTACATAAAGCTGCGTAAGCGTTTGCGCAAACATAGGCAATTACTAAAATATTTAACTTCGGGTGAGAATTAAACTCAGGATCACAGGTACTATACAGAATGGTATAATTAGGATATAGATAACTAGTCCTTGGCGTCTCAATATAATTTGACAGATAGACACACTACAATTGTCAATTCTTAGTATTTAATTATCGATTATTATTGAAATCATATATTCTTTTTATCACAATATTTATATATTTATCTAATTATACGTTATATTTCCAGTAATTTTGTATTGAATTTGAAACGCGACGGACTAAAAGGCGGGCTGGGTAATATTGTACCAGAATTGACATTTTACTATGTAATTTCCTGGATTTTAATTTACTTCATTGCCTTCAAAAGGATATATGGTTACTCAAAAGTAAGTGACATTGTGGATGAAAATTTAATGATTTTCTTCTGTCCGTAAGTATTTTATCATTGTAATACAGTGCTATATAGCACAAAATATTTTATATATCCAAACCAATCGCAATTCGGGTTTACCAGACTAATTGGTGAATTATCACGAGTTTTCAAAGCCGGCACAACTGGAAAGCTGCAATATTTCGGATAGCGAAATAGAATGGGAAGACCAGAAAATCAGATCCCATCATCAGATTGGAATAACAAAGTCTAATGGGACAAATTTGGATGTGTTGCCTATAATTCGTGTCCCTAACAATATATACAAACTATCCTCTAATTTTATTTAAGATATGTATAACATCGGAATGGTGTATTACCGAAGTGGAAACGAAAGACAAAGGAATGCATGTGTACTAAAATATTACCTTGGCTGTCGATGTCGTCTAGTAATTATTAGAAGATATAACAATAGATGAAATCAGCAAGGATATTATCATAATTATCATTTCTTTCAGAAAGTTATTGTCCTATTTATGTCCATTCTTTATAACTTTATAATCTTTCAGTTGATATTATTCAAAGATGTACTCGCTTACTTCGTCTTGTTGATCGTTGTGCTAGGCGCTACACGTCTTGATGGCGGCACTTCCATGTTCAACCAATGTGATTGGTCCGTATTGTTTGAAGGCACTCAGGTAATTATTTCATAGTTTTATCATGTAACGTTGTCCTCCCTTTTGATAGCGATCCGAGTCGAGGTTTCGTACCTGCTTATGAGGGGACCTGGGATCGTCGTTGTCTCCCTACTCAGCGAGCCTCCCGCTCGCGAGTCTAATTAGATAGAGCTGTAGAGGTCTCTGGATAAACAGCAATATTCACACAAAAAAAATATGTAACGTTTCGCGACAAAATTTTCTAAAGAATGTTCTGCGGTCTATTGTTTTATAATATCATAAAACAACACTCCCTCGTGGTTGTATAAACTTATATAAGACTATTTATTGAATAATATATATATAGATAAAAAATGATTTTATATATTTTTTTAAAAAAGTCTCGGCGATAATTCGTGGCGTATTAACAGTACACCACACGGATATAAGAAATAGTCAAGGTCGTAATGTATTGAAAATGTTCTGAAGAATGCCATAATGCAGTGGTAGGTTAACTACAAAAGCTTCGCTTCAATGTCACTGTTATATGCCGCATGAAACACAGCCCATCAGACGAACGTTGTCCGTTTCACTTATAGAAAAAATATTAATTTTCATTCGACGATTACCACAGATTTGGCGCGATGCTCTAGAATACTGCCTAGTACAGATGTCGGTATCTCAAGGTGTCCTGGTGATGTTGGGCTCGTATTGTCCCAAGGAGCAACACAAGCTTGCCACAACGGCGTTACTCGCGTTCGTCGCATCAAAAACCAGCTGTATGGGCAGCGCGTTTATTCTGGGAGCCGCCCATGGTGCGCTGCACAGAGATTACGACAATGGGACAAATATTTGGAGTGGTAAGAAGTCCTCGACTTCTTTTCGTCACCATCATTATTTCAGCCCTTCAGTAGTCCACTGGTGAACATAGGCCTTCCACTATACATTGACATAGGGTACGATCCTGAGTCATCCACATTCATCGACTTTCCGCAGACTTACATAGGTCTAGTGGGAGGTCGTCATACACCGCGAATGCCGGTTGTCATTCGGAAAACTTCCTTCCCCACTATCGATTTAATTAAATTACGAAAATTTAATCACCCCTACATATGGCTGAAAGGATGTGTAATAAGTAACCGCCACCCACGTTATCCTAGAGGGTTTGTGGGAGTGAAATGGAAGCACAAAATCCACCGTTCCCCGAGGTCGCTTCCGGAATTCTGCTAAAGTTCCAGTAGCAAACTGGGTTACGCATAATGAACTTCCCAAGAGTTTAAATGAGCCCATCGTACTTTACTTACTCCTACTCTCGTACAGTTTTTAAAGCGGTATAGGATCGTAAAGATATCGCTAACCTCGACCTATATAAAAGGACGTATTCGTAATTCTATCAGACACTAAATAGACATTTTGATTGGAAATTCAGCGACTACATTTTTTTTTATTTGAGTAAATTATCGTAGGCATAATCACCAGTTTACAAGTGTTAAAGCCACGTGTATGTGCATTTTAGCTATAAAATCAATGGGAATTGTTGGTATGCATTCCAATTAGTCCTCAGGGGTGACCCCGCATGTGCGTGTTGAATCTTTGTTGAAGATAGATGTAGATACCATGGGCCGGAGTCATCACTTACGAGTACTGGTAAACTATGTACTCGTTTGTTTCCCCTTATATTATAAAAGAAAACCATATCTATCAAATGCCTCCACGTAAGGGGTCTTATAAAAGCGAACTATTGTGAATTATATATATCTACATTTTTAGTTGCTGGTAAAATTGGTAAAGCTGGTAAATTCACTTTTTCTCTTCCAGGTTCTTCGTCATCGATAATATTATGGGCAGACTACGTAGCAAGGATACCCGGTAGTCAATTTTGGTCGGCACTTATTTTCTTCACGCTTTTTGTTATCGCACTGTCCACCACGGTAATAACACTACAACAATAATAGTAGTATATACTAGTCTGTCCATAAATACTGTTACATAAAAACTTTTCTTTTTTTCAACTTTTTAGTTATTTTGAATTTGGAACACGTATATAACAGATTAAAGATCTGTATAAAAGCCAAAGAATTTTTTTTTGTTGAGAGAGTTTAAGAGAATGAATATGTAACCATAAATTTAAATAATATTACATTACTTCATTAAAAAATGCATTTTCATTTGTAACAGAACTTATGGCCGGACTGGGTACATACCATAATATACGTATATCATCATCAGTATTTAGGAAATAATCAATTGCCCGTATCTAGTCTCTAATTTATAACACCGGTAGAGCTACGCTGCAGATTGTTTCTAGCTGCAGAATGAATGGGTCAGCTCGACCGGAGAAGGAACACGCCCTCATAGAATACCAGCGTAAAATAGCAGCATAATGCTTCTGTGTTTCGTCTGGCGAGTGTAGGAATCCGGAGACCTTTATTACTATTATTACTGGTGACGAGGCGTTCTATCTAAAAAATACGAAGATTGGCCATAACGCTTCAGTTATTCCATGTATTTTCTTATTTTTATAGAATAGATGGCATACGATCATCCTGATGGCAAGTGATCACGGCCGCCCATGAACATCCGCAACACCAGACGAGCAAACGCGCTGCCGGCCTGTTGCTTTGAATATCTATATTATAAATTATATGACAAATACGACAATTTCTTTCTTGTTATCACCAGGTGACATTTATTGCGTAGTGCCGTATGTATACGGACAGATAAATATAGATAATCGTCATTCCTTAGTCCGGTTAGATACATGTGCTGAAAGATTGGAGGAAAGTTCAGACAGTTTCAGCAAGACTGGACATATATAAAACATACCATTTTATGCCATCTATCGGAAACCTTAAAAGTTTCCTGGCATTACCCGTATTCGCTTTATAAAACACCTACTTCGAGCGTGATTTTGATGAGTTTCTCCACCGATGAACTCATGGGAAGCGGTTTTCTCTTATTTGATCTAGGTCTGATATTAAATACTTTGTTTATTAGGCAGCTGATTCTTAATTTTTTTTTCTTACAGGCGCTCTTGGTTCACACTATAATGTCAACTTTTACAGGGCACTCCATGCATAAAATGACATGGGCATTCCTTGTTATAATTTGTGTATTGTTTTGCTTTATTGGCGTGATGACACTTTGCACTCAGGTTTGATTTTTTTCAATAAATTATAGATGGTCGGTCAAACTTAGATTTCAAGATTTTTTGTTCTACCTGGAAGCAAGACTCCACGATTGAAACGGTCCCCGTGGCAATCACATCACGCTCAGTGAATGAGCGCTTTTGGTGTAAGTAAGAGAACCATAATTTTAACCAGCTCACGGACCCCTCAGTTACGTGAGCCCTATGTCCGATGAAGCTGTATGAGCCGCATAAGCTGACAGCATCAACGTCAACAGAATCTAGACGGCGGCCCCATCTCAGGGGAGGAATTCCTTTCACCCTCGTCTTTGGGCGCCAGACCAAGGAGTGCACGTTCTCAAACACCGAGTCCATCACCTGGTGGCCACGAAAGCAAATAAGTTTTCCTGGTAGCAAACATTTGAACGTAATACCGACATTGATCTACTCCGCTTACCATACATACATTTACAATGACTTTTTCCGCTTACAACTGATTGTGTCTAAAACTTAAATTTGTCCTTTTTGTTCCATTTGATTTTTCCATCAGATTGAAAATTCCATGTTCATTTATTCTCTGCTATTGGAATGGCTTTTTTGGTGTAATAAAATTAACTACGTTTAAATATATTTTCTTTTTTTTAAGGGCGGGCTCTATATTGTAAACTTTCTAATGACGTGGCCGGTATCGAAGGTACGAGCGCCCATAGCGGGCGTTGTTGTAATGGTCATCACATATGTTTACGGGCAGACTACGTTCTGTGAAGAAGTCTACTTCGCCGTGGAGGAGTATCCATGTGTGTTCATGAGGATAAGCTGGGCTCTTACACCAGTTGTAATATTGGTACGTTATTTTTTAGTATGTGTATTCGGATTTTGTGATACAATTCTCGATCGAGTAAAATATCTACTATCAGTTTAGTGAATAGACTTTTACTAACCCGAGCGCACTTTACGATGACATGACACGAATTTTCAAATAGTGTTGCTAGCGAATATTTATCGAACTAAAATTCGCTTCGAGTTGACAGATGTCATAATAATTTTCCGTTATAACTGTAGTCACACATTTCATTAAATTCATGTTTAAACTGCGTTCGATGTTCAATAAAAAGTAGTAGCAAGAACAATATTGATAAGAATTGATTTCTTACAGAAAACCTGTAAGAAATAAATCACACTTGTATGATCCTCTATTTTCTTTTTATGAGAACCCGGAGAACCAATTCCGAGTAACAAAATACTTTTATTGCTCAATATGCTCTTAGCACTTCTGCATCTTAATAATTAATTGAAGATAAACACAACACACGTACTAAAGGTAAATTGCCTTGAAATGGTGGCGTGTCTGAGTTTACATGTATTACATGAGCCGTCTTCCACCTATAGCGGCTTACACGCGATCTACTCGTGCACTAGGCCGCTTTTAAAAATCGCCCTGTCCTCCCTTTAGATAGCGATCCGAGTTGAGGTTTCGTACCTCCCCATGAGGGTCCCTCGGATCGTATTATTGCTCTCCTCTGTTGTCGTCGACGTTCTTCGTCCACAGGGGTCGGAGTATAGCAGTGGTTCAGCAGCAGTCTTCGCGCCAGCTTCGCAGCATCGTCGTTGTCTCCCCACTCAGCGAGCCTCCCGCTTGCGAGTCTAATCAGATAAAGCTGTAGAGGGCTCAGGACTAACAGCAATACACAATAATCAGAAAAAAAATTAAAATAGACTTCTTTTCATTGAAATTGCCTCTCGAAGTTACAAAAAAATGGTTCATTAATAACTATGAATACTGTATGATCGAAAAAAAAATTAAGGAAATTTCGAGTGGAACTGTACCATATACTGTTCCTCTACGCCTGCACATTTACCATAAATACCACGGTGGTGATTGGTATTTTTATTTAACATATATCTATATACATATATATCAACTAAAATCCCACGATATATATATATATATATATATTATATAAACACATTATATATTAGCTCTACATTTTTAATAAGACTTATTTCAGATTATTGCTAAACTCGCTCGCTAAGATTTGTTTGTGTTCAAAGGTTATAACGTTGACTGGTTTTGGCTCTCTGTCAGCATATAACGCTACGGCCGGTTCAATATCAGTCATATTGTCCCTACTGGCTATTCCTGTATTTGTTATTTTCTACTTCGTGTTCCGGTGCAGAGTAAGGGTAAGACTTCTATTGTATTTAAACTTTCCACATAAATTCCTTCATGCATTCTAGTTCACAAAACTATAAATACAAACCTTTGGCTCTATTGGCCATATGTCTTTGCTAAATTGGCCATCATAAAGAATTATAAAATTAATTTGTAAGTCAGTCAGTATTCCAGTATTAATCTGCTGCTGAACTGTTCCCGTAGATTGCCGCAAAACTTGACCAAAATCTACCTCCATATATTTTTGACAGACTCAATAATTTACCCAAGTCAAGCAAATAAATAAAAAAAAATATATATCATTTGCTAACTTTACATAATCAATTATATCAATGGTAAAAAAATTAAATGTTCAAATATTCATTGTTTGACGGTTCATAATTATACTTTTAAAATATTTTTATCTTGTTTCAGAATATCGTGGATAACGTTAAATAACGCAATGCCCTTATATATGTAATTCTATATAAATAAATCTAATTAATTATGTATTCATTTAAACCTTTAATTACATTCCATTTAAAGTATTCGTCGAAACCAAACTACTAGTAAACAAAGCCGAAAGTTAAATAGGATTTGGGGAACGGGAAATTGGACTGTCAAGTCTCTCGAAAGAGTTTCAAACCAACCATCATACGAACAAGACCTGGCTGTATGGACTAAAGTCCTTTGCCTTTCCCATTAGGGATAAATTAATATCATGATCATATGTCTCTTGCTTCATTTTAGGGACACTGAAAAGTGAATAAAATAATTAAAAGGAATGTTACAATTTGAATGGAAATATACAATTATTATTATAATATAATGGGTACAGGAAAAAGGTTCTTCGTATTTTACAAGTATAAAGGTCCAGTAAAATCTCTTTGTTCATTCTGGCTTGGTTTTGATACCCACCATTTTTCTATCCTATCGTTTTCTGCCAAGAAGTTTTATAACAAAAAAGGAAACGCCACCCAAGCCGCGAAAAATATTTGTGTCGTTCATTGATTTACAGTGTCAGTAAGAGTAGCTCGAAATTTGCATATTGGCAGTTACGACATAGCTTAAGAGCTAGGGGTTGGCCACAAAATAGTTTTGATCCATTTGAAAAAGTGTGGGTATACAAAAAAGCTAGATATTTGGGTGCGCGCCACACGGGCTCACTGAAAGAACCTAATGAATCGTGTACTCATTTACGTTTCTTTATTGAAACATTATGAAACCGAACCGATTTTGTAAAGATTGGTCACTCGTTGATTGCTTACGGTAAGAACGTGCGAAAAAGGTCATGGTCACAGGGCAGTAAATCGCCACATACTATGGCGAAACCTTGATGAACTCTCAAAGGTGATGTGATGCTGGGTTTGGGAGGGAATCGTTCATTATGAGACTTTACTGCCGGGTAAAAGCTCCGATTAGGATCTCTTCGGCCGACAGCTGATGACTGAAGCCAGAAATAGTCTAATTTTTGGAAATAATGCCGGAATTTATTAACAGAAAGGGTGTGGTTTTTCATCAAGATAACGCCAGACAACACATTTTTCTATAGTAGCAAATATTGAGAGCTTTGTTAAAGAATCCACCATATAACCCTGACCTTGAACCCTCAGATTTTTACCTATTTCTTCTGCATCAGAATTATTTAGGTAGTGTTAGGATAACATCAAGAGAGAACTCAAAACTAGTTTTTAGATTAAAACTCATGAACGGTACTCATGCAAGACTTAATTTCACTAGCGCTCTAATAATCAATGATACTAAAGATAGCGTAATAATAATAAACATTACGATTTTGGGAAAACAGACCTCAATTTTAGCTTGTAAGGACAGCATTTATTTATATTTTTCGTACATAAAATTCCGTTACAGACGAACATAAAAAGATTGAAAACCTTATTAACTATACAAGCTATATCTATATAAAATGGTAATTTCTAGTGAATCCAGTCAGGGTTGCAAAGAAACAGATTTGTTTTGCACCGACAAGTGTACCTTCCTAGAACGAATCAGTCCAGCTGATAGATGTCGATGACCCCAGCGAGATAACTGATTAATAAAAAAAAAACTAGTTTTCAGAATGACACCGTATTTTATTCACAAATTTTCATAACACCAATTTGTTACCAAAATAAAGGATTTTTTTTATTTAGTCATACACACATATTAACAACTTATAGAGATGGTCGTAACAGAGTAAGCATTTGTCTGTAACGAGTATGATGCTTTTCCATCCATTTAAAGCTTAACTGTTACGTCCGATAGGAGTATTTTTACAAGATATCCAAATGGGTTAAATAAAACATTGTAAGGTTCCATGGGAAAAAAACACTCCTTTTTAATACAGCCTTGGATCTTATCACTAAAATTAATATTAACTTAAATTATAACTTCTCATATAAAAATAATAATAGTTAAAAATAAGCATATTACATACATCATTATATTCTAAGTAGATAGACCGATGAAATTTTCATTGTTATTGTTCTGATTATACCCAGTTTTTTTTATAATTTTTTACATCTATTGCAAATCCATAAAACAATTTTGAAGTATATATTTTTTTATTTACTCTTCTATCGATGGTGGGACATATAAAATGTCTTATTAACATTGTTGTACTAAACATGTTAAAATCAAATTTAGATGTAGACTAGAAATCATTATTTGACCAATGGAAAAGATTGCAATTTACAGCACTTCTTTTTTAGTATAAATCTGCACTTATATTTTGTGCATAATGTCTATGATCAGTGACT
The DNA here is from genome assembly GCA_029286865.1 of Teinopalpus imperialis. Classification (NCBI taxonomy): domain Eukaryota; kingdom Metazoa; phylum Arthropoda; class Insecta; order Lepidoptera; family Papilionidae; genus Teinopalpus; species Teinopalpus imperialis. The sequence continues at coordinate 820,471 of JAGSMU010000009.1, read as the reverse complement.
ACTTTTACAGTGCTTAAGATCTGAATCGTTATCTTAAAAAAGTGTTGAAATTATCTCTACTAGTACAATACATTTCGAATCACTAAATCATTATGTGAAAAAAAAATTAACCAATGTAACACTTCCTCAAACTAATTTAATAATGTAATATAATCTTATACTAAGAAATAAGTTAAAAAACGTCAGCAAAAAGCATAATAGGAAAAGGCAACTTGAGTTGATTTCAAAATAAGGGCATCGGTTACCGAATGGATAACTTGTGTAGGCCATAGCCAAAGTATAAATTGCGACAATAAAGCTGCATAAACAAGTAAAAATACAAAAAACTTTTATTCAACTACTTTGATCATTAAATTAATAATTACAATAAAATATCCTCAGGAACGTTCATTATTGATAAAACTAATTTACAGAATATTTTCTCATTCTTCAAACATGACATCTGAATTACTTACTGAAACAAACTGCTCTGAATTATATGTAAACATAATTTATGTTAAATTATGATAATAATTAATTCATTAATAGTTGTATAAAATAAATGATTCCTTAATCATTTATACAGTGTAAAGGCCGAAATAATGTCACAGCCAACTGCTTATAGGACCAATCAATGATTATAAATGTCCCGTGTTAGCCAGATGAAGGTAGCCATGACTCTTCCTATGAAGCAAATATGCAGTAGTGTCAAGTTATGTAAATACCATTTATTTATGTAATGGTAATATTAAGAATTTATAAATAGATATTGACAAGCATTATAACTCTAACACTGCAATACCTATTTAATTATGGTAATGTAAATTAATTTTAAGTTTGTTTACATGTCTGTCATAGGATGGTGGCAAGATATTACTAAATTACGGATAACCGTTACCAGTACAAATATATCAATAAATATGCAACACGGACACTTAACTAAAGAGGCAGTATTACAAGAGAAACTTACTTGCTAAAATGTGCTGCTTCTATTTATATAACGAAAATAAACCGACATTCGGGACCCTGCGTTCAGTCTTACGCATTTAAAACATTTCGTGGAATAAAACAAAGTCACCAATTTACACACAGTGAAGAAATCTAAAAATAAATGTGCTACTCAAAATTGTAGTGCTATTTTTTCTCTCATAAATTGTTTTCTTCATAGAAATCTGTAACTATTAATTTATATCTAATTAGAAAGAGTTATATTATGTTGATGACGCAACATCGCGAATATAAAAAATAAATGGTATAGCAGTCTGTTTAAATTTGAATTTGAAAAATTGTAATGCACGCAATGCAAATAAATTCAATTTTATTTTTGAGAAAATGTCAGAAATAGTTGTCTGTATTAATATAATCAATACTGGATTAAAGAGGTAGCTTGTGTTTTATAAATTCATTTGTTCAAGGCGTGAAATTGTTACACGATAGTCTAATATTTTTTAAATGTTATAAAAACAATTAGCATGTTATAAGCGATATTGCGTCATAGCATCTTTTACATTCTATCATAGATATCATAGAGCTTATCAATAGCTGCTTAATGCTATATCGCTGTGCGAAAATTCTAATTGTAACATGCTATAAGCCATAACTATACAATGCTTAATTTGAATTCAAATTTGAAAACCAAAATACAATTATAGGCAATTAATAGTTCCATGCTAGTGATACTTCACTAAATTATTAGCTACCCATATTCCAGAAAACAATCAACAACCGACGGTACAAATAAAAAACTTAGTAAACTACAAATAAATCAGTGTATCCAAAACTAATATAAAACTAAACATATTTCACTTTGTTATATTCATAGTTTTAAATTAATTAACATCTAGTTTTTATATATCATCGACTTAACCAGTGTGTATTCATTTTAACATGTTAAGTATAAAAGCTCTATAAAGCAGCAATTTTGATGAATATTACTTATAATTTAAGACATATTAGCAAAATATTTTCATAAAATAAGGCATTGATATATTGCCTCTACGAAAGGAAATTTACATCCACATTGTGATTTAAATCAAAACAACATTAAGGTGAGATCAGACCATTCATTATTAAAATTGACAATTAATTGAATCTAAGATAGCTCAGCCAATGCTCTTATAGATCACTAGTCATTTATAAAACAAATGTACAATAGCTTACTGTACAATGTAGTATACTCCAACTTCATCGCTAGCAGGCCCACATACGTATTTTACAGTTCCGCAATCATATTCCAACAGAAAGTTCCCGAGTCGTTTTTCAATAATATTAAAAACACGCCTCCACCTACACCAAAGGCGAGATAATATAATCATTTATATTTAACACTTACATAGTTATAAATAATATTATACAATGAATATTACTAAAAATACGTAGTAATCGTACACCATCCATATCACAAAACAAAGTGCACATTACACTCACCGCATTGCGTTCAGTCCATTACAGCACCGAGTCACGCCAAGAGCGCGATGACCGGTGTTGTTCATTGGTTGACATGGACAATTATAAAAATACTAGCACCATATATAAAGAATTCCGACGTAACTTCAGACGAACCAAATTTTATTTCATTAATTTCTAAACATATCAAAATGGAATATAACAGTGTGTAATAAAGCTGAGGAATAAAAGTATGTGCTAGAGCCACACCACAGTTATACACTTCATAGAATACCAAGGTGATATGTTTATTTTAATGTGGTTCTTGTTTTTATGTAATTACTAGGGTATGGAATAATCTTGTGCAAAATTTCAAATATTCGGATATTTCACTTGAATGCATAATATAAACAAATGGTGTGGTTTGAATGCAGACCAATTAAGTGTTTCTGGAAAATGTCCAAACATCAAAGAACTGAAGAGAACTTAAGATTATTTTATGATGCTATAGTAGACCAGAGATGGCCAATGGTATATAAGATTTACTTTTTATCTTAAAAGTGTGTTTATCTTAAGTGCGTCACAGTGTAAGTGGGAAGAAGGGGGTGGGAAATGCATACTATGTTTATACAAGTACAAGTTGGCCACCCTTCTTATAGACAAATTACTTCCGTTTGTTCCTCAATAAAATGAAGACCATAACATCAGTATAGTTAAAGTTGTTATATGGTATTGAATTTAATAAAACGGAAGCTTTATTTATATCTTTTAGCTTTTTGTTCCATCATTAAATTTACCCATTTGAATATTAATTTGACTTAATTTCACTTCTTTTCCCAAAAAAAAAATGTTTTTATTTCGCATTGTAAGATATTGGTTTAAATTAATTAGTAAAATATAATATAATAATTAGTAATAATTTACCAATATTATACAGGGGCAAGGCACATGCGACTTATTACTCTATTATTATGAAGGAATATATTTTGAAAAATTATGGTCCCTATTCTGGCATCTCATCCACATGGTTATCTATTTATTTTATTGGTAATTATTGTGGGTTGATAGTTATTTATAATCGTCCACATCCATGTAGAGTAATTATTAAGAAAGATGTTTAAAATAAAGTATGTATGCTAGGCCATATCAAAAAGCATATTCAAACATATAATAGCTAATGTATCATATCACATCCCAATTTTAGCTAATGATATAATAGATTGTAGTCAATTTTGACTTTATAAAATAATTTAATACAAATTGCAAATAAAAAATAGCATAAGCACTTCTCATACATAATCAAATTATTCATTAAAATTTCTTAACACTGACCATATAATGCTACCTACCACACGCAACCTTCTTAAAATATACCACTAGAACAATATTATATTATTGTACCAATCTGATGGTTAATTTGAATGTGAAGTCACATGCACTGCCATGTATTGTTTGTCACCTATATGCCATCGTTAATGCAGTTCAAAACTATATTCATGTTGAATGCATGTGATCATACAAACTTTTTCCACTATACACACACACTTCTTAAAATGCAATGTGGCATTCATTGACTTCCCATATCAGAACTTTGTACTTTCCATCAGTTAATTTTTTTTAAAATTTCAATTTTTAAAATCAATACAGTGATGTATTATTACTATGGTACATTTTTTTTTACTTTTTTTAATTTATAGCACAATTCCATATTGTCCATAACTTAGTGACTAATTAGGGAGGAGTTGCAACAATAATATTATTAAAAAACTTTGGCAGTTTAAAATTAAGACCCTTCTCGAAATATTTTTGGAATTTTATAACCTTATAACCAAAACGTAATTTTACAACCTTATAACCAAAATAATAATTTTTGGGGTCCCATCAACTTGGCCCAACTCCTTTAGTATAAATATACAAACATATTTACAAATTTACCGTCCATTCCTTGATGAGAATAAGTTAAAATTTTGATAGCAAGCAAGTCATTAATCCCAATCCCTCCAACTAATTTTATAAAACAAAATGTCTAAACATTTTGAATGAATAGTCTAAATATTATTTACAGCTGTAGAAAACCCTAATCATAAATTATTTTAAGTTTAATTTACATTATAATACAAAAATAATTCAGTGACAATAAAGTAAGCCTTGAAACTATGGAACAAAAAAAAATGCTCAAGTTGCATTTGAGAAGAGAAACAAACAGAAAATATACAATGATGCACTTGTTTACACAAATTTGAGTCCTTAAGTGTAATTTACATATATGATGACAATTTTGTTGTGCAATAACTAATATGACAGGCACAACAGTCTTATTTACAATTATATTGATAGTCACACCACTGTTCTCACTGGATTAATTCTTAATTTAGTCTCTAACAAACAGATGTTTGTTGGGTTATTTTATTCTGGTTTGCCAGATGCTCTATGGGGAGCCAACATATCATGTCGTCTGTACATAAGCAAATATGGCATCCTTGGGGGCTTAGGCTTTAGTATTCGAGCATCAGTGACTTGAGTCACTGTTGAATCATCATACCTGTGGGGAAATGGATATATTATAGAAACTATAAAGGTTAGTTATACATATTCATTTTAGAGGTTTTACTCAGTCAAACATTTCTACATGGTAGTGATTGCAATCACTTTCGGAGACGAAAAATAAGTACCATCATTGTAAATAAAATACCTTTGTGATTAGTATATTCATTAAATTTTGCAAGGAGTCTCACTAAGACAATAGTAATTGTCAAGCAAGGTTGTAGCAACTTTGCAAACTATAATAGGTGATAAACACACATACCTATAATAATCGTAAAAAAAATCCATAAGTAACATACCTTATCCATCCAACTTGTCCATGATATGTGTCAGTGACATAGTGACCCTTAACAGCTTCTACCCCTCATGATATACAACTGCAAACAACTTGTAGAGACGTTGCTGAGTATATTTTAACTTTGATGACATTATCTCTGCAAATAATTTTTGTTTAATGTAATAACTTGAAAATGTATATTTAAGCACCATTGAATATGTTGGGAATACTCAGTCTTTCTTGGCAACATTAATGTGTTTTTTCACATTCAGAGACGAAAAATAAGTTCCATCATTGTATCCATAATTTAGTTTACACACAACCAATCCAAGTCAAATATCAGCAGAATTGAAGGCCCATCAATAGCTTCAGAATTTATTGAAGGAATTGCCTTTAATGATATTAGCTCTTAAGTGGTGAATAAAAAAATGAGCATGTGCATTTAATATGCAACTAAATATTAAAAGTATCTGGATAGATATGGTGGTGCTGCAAAATATTTTTATATTGGTTACTAAAACAAACAGAAATTGAAGATATTTCTTTTTAAGAAATCTTAACTTCAAATTAAAGAATGAAAAATTTAAGCCGAAAGTTGGATTAGGTGGACACTAGACGTCTGTATGCACAAAATGGAAACACTAGCAAGTGAATTAACATGATTAACAAATACACTTGGATCAATTCAGTCTGATAGGAAGTCAATATTCTTGACTATCTTTGCAGTGTGGCCTTCAGAGCCGAAACACTCTGGGAGATGCAATAAAATTTTCTCTCACTGGCAACTCTTCAATGGAGAGCTTGTTGTCACGCGTCTGATACGCCTTCGAGAGTATCTTTCCCAGCCAGAAGCTCCAAGGCGTCTTTCACAGTGTTGGAACGCTGAAAGAACATGTAGTTTATATACAGCCCCACATGAATCATAAAAACTAAAGGTGAATTCAGGAAAGGACAACTGTGCCGATACGCGGCTGTGTTTGTGGCTGCAGATTATAGCTACTTATATTTACACTCATGAGCAAAAAAATAAACTCAAGCATTTTGCATGAGGTTGAATGTTTTTAAAAAATAAAGCCCTAAGTTATAATTTTCTTTTCAGCTTCTAAATAATGTAAACAAATGTTATCTGTCAAAGCCCAAGAATACAACCCAAATACATGTTACTAATAATCACCATTTTGCACCTGTTTTACAAGTGTTAATTTGGTTGTCATGCCCAAAAAGGTCATTTTCTTGACCTTCACTATGCATTACTACCTGCGTACCTATGAGTTAGTGTTGTCACCAACTGGTAATAATTTATCCTTTATTATATATAAAACAAATATTGCCTAAAATAGACTTATCTATTGAAGAACTGGCGCCCAAGAGGTTGCCCTATGCCCTAGAACAAGGCCAGAGTCAGCAAGAAGTAGCTTGTGTGTTAAACATAAGCCAGTCTGCTGTATCCAGCGTTTACCGGCGATACGAGGAGACTGGTAGCTTAAACTGAAGAAGCAAATTCTTCGAAGAAGGTGCACATCAGAGAGGGATGACCGATTCGTCAGTACTTCGCTCAGAAAACAGGCCCCGCCTGGCATTGATGTCCAACAGGAGCTAAGAGAAATACGGGAGTGGCTGTAAGCCGCTAACATGACTCGAAAAGACCCCAGCTCAACTACGTTTTACAAGATAACTAGATGGACAGTGGAAATATTAGTATTTGCCAGGTGTCTTAAAAAATACCTCTTGTGAACTTAAAAGGCCGAAGCTGATGATGATTAAGCAATTCAATTGTACATACCTCAATATCAAGTTGAAGAGTAAGAAAGGTTGCACAGCATCAGTGACGCCATGATGCTGTGCGCGATGTAAACGATGGCGAGTACGACCTCTAAAGATGTCGGCTACAGGAGTTCTTCGGGCTGCCCATACCTTCTGACTGCCCCCGGTTTCTTGGTCCCATTACCTATAATAAGAGAAAGATAAAATTATATCTATTACTAATTATACAATTAACTTTTCATCCTTATGAAATCTATTCAACTATTTTTACATTAATTGTCTAAATACAAACACATTTATTCTCTGAAACAATAATTTTTATTTCACAAATATTTATTTCAATTGATTGATGCATTAGCTAGCTAAGGAGCTGCTAATGTAAACTAGAGTTTACAAATTAACAGTCCAGTTTTCTTGCTATGGCACAAAATTTATAATAACTGTAAAACACAATATTTTAATTTGCCATAACCAGCTGATAAATAATCACATTGTCAGACACCCCAAGCTTCCTTTAACACCAATCTGTCCATATTATGCTATAAGGTTTTATAGGTATTTCCAAATCTCCCACATGGGACATTCTTAAGGTTTTTGAAAATACCTTCTTTGCTTCTTGTACCAAAGTTGTGTAACTTTTCAATGTTAATAGTGACAGTGTAATCACTACGATTTTACCTGGTCCACTGGCTGTTGATGCTTCCAGGCTAAAATCAAAGCTACATCATATTACCTTCCATTCATCATCGTCGTCATCTTCCTGAAGAGGTTGTGGGTCCTGTGCAACAACACCATTAGGTCGGTTGTTAGTGTCTTTAGGCTCTTCAGGCTGCACTAGCTTCATTAACTGAAATCAGAAAATGCTTCCTTAAAATCATCATCAAAGTGTCACTAGCCTAATAGCTTAGGGTACGATCAGAAACTTATGGTCATAGGTTCAAATCCACCCTTCAACTATTGTTCATGAACCATCTCCTAGCACAAACATTTTCAGCTTAGTTGGAGTGGTTAACCAGAATATTTGTTTTATAGCATTGCTAATATTCTTTTGAAATAAAAAATATATTTTTTTTATTGCAATTATAATTATCATTATTAGCCCATATTGGTCCACTGCTGGACATAGTAAAAAATTAATGTTATCAGCTTATATATAGATACCATTCCCTGCTATGGGTACAGATTATCTAAAGAAGGCATGATGGCTGCAGGGCCTGGATTTGATTCCCAGCTGAGGAACAAAACTTTGTACATTACAAATTTTTGGTTTCCAGGTCTGGGTGTTTTAGGCATGTTCTTTTTTTTAAGGTCATCTTAATCTTCAGCAGATCTTATTGCATATGCTTTAGAACGATTGGAAGCAAAGGGATTGACAAAGAGTTTGTGTGAATGCTTTTGCCAATTTGTAATTTGAAAGAAACAAAAAATGTATTGGTTACCCATTCTTCTAACTTATCCAAATTTGAGAAATGTACTGTTTGTTTTCTTAGATAATCTATGCCAGACTAAGATTCAAATTCTTATATCAGTATAAAGTGCTTTCTGCAAAATAAACATGGCTAACATGTTACCAAGTAAATCAACTTTTGTCTAGTTAATCCAGTAGAACTACTTAATAAAATAAATATGTATACCTCCAACATTTCATCATTAAGTGAGTTCAGCAAGCAGCCAAGGAACTCTTCCGCGTCTTCCTGCCTACCCTCTTGTGATCCGGGGAAAGGGCGGATGCCTTACACACCTAAACCTGCGGCGCTATCTGAGGGTGGCCCAGCTGGCACTGGGTGGGGCTACACTGGCATTAGCATTACCATTACCGCCAGTGCCCACCTCACGACTGGGTGACGTTACGCTTGCCAGTGGCCGAATTCGTAACATAGCTCCACCCTGTCATTGGAAACGAGAATAATTGTAATCTATAAAATTGGTGTTTATTGTGTCATTGGTATTTGAGATTAGGAAATATACACCAAAAACCATAACAATTAATAGATGTTATAGTTTTGGTGTATGACACCAATGTTTCTTCTGATGACTATATTTTAAAACAGCAATATTTATCAGGATATATGTTTTGTATCAGTAGGGGTTACTAACCTACACACAATTTATGTGATAAGGGTTCATATATGCAGGTGCATTGTCACATCTAAGGATTAACTTTCTTACACCAGATGAAACAATTGAGATAAAATATTCCAAAAGACATGGTTAAACCCCACCCAGGCTGACCTTATACAAAACTCTACCACAAAAATTTTACCAATCATTAACAATTATTCTATATATATAAATAGGAAATGCTTATTTCATATTAATAAGTATTAGTAGTAAGTTGTAGTATTAGCATAGTATTTAACCACAAAATTAAAAGAGCATAGTTGTTTTTATATGTTTAGTGGTGTAAATTATAATCTAGAACAAAGATTATGTATGGAGTTCAATGTTAAGATAGAGAAAATATGCTTACTTATTAGTTGAATAATTTAAGATATGCATTAAATATAAATATCATATATCATCTTTAAGATTATAAATAAAAAATATATAGTTGTTTTTATTATTTTCATTAGCTTTGAAATACCAGACCTTTAGACCCTTGACCTTAGGGGAGATCTGACTCTCTATAGAAGGCCTATTTTCATCTCATGAGCAGGATGCGTGATTGGTGGTGGCGAGAGGTTCATAATGATTATCACATTTACTATTACCAAATAAAAAATAAAGAGATTTTTATACAGCCACCTCGGAAATTTTATCAGTTTTACATTGAGAATAGATTTCATTTGCATCCTGTACTTTAGCTTCTCTCAAAATAGAAAATAATATAGAGGTATAAATGTGGCCTTGATCATGTTCCTGGGTCATTTTAACTGTCCTTTGTTGTCTGACTCTTGTGTATGATTTAATACCTACAGTAACTGCAAATGTGTATATAGTACATTTGTAGACCTGATATTGTTTTTGTGAAAGTTATTTAAGTGTTTGTCGATTTATAGCTTTAATCCATCTTAATTAATTTTTGATACATAACTGGATATTTTCGCAAATGGATTGAACCAATATTTCTATGTCCATTGTATGCAAATGTACCATCTGGTAGTTGGACAATACTGGAGTAATGTCTATGCAATGTCTTTATTTGAAGAAGAACTTGTACAGCATACATCTGTCATCAGAATATAACTCTAAAAAAATGTTCAGTGTTTCTGGAACATGCCAATTATATTGCAAAAATAACTTGTGGTTGTTTGTCCGCAAACAACAAATTTGTTCATTGAGAATGGGCCTTTACTTTCTAGATATTTTATCATAAAGACATTTGTTGGCAGTAGTATATTGAAAGTGCTTTTTTCACCTAAGCTTCTTACCATTTAAGGAAATTTAATGAGCATCAGTGGAACAGACTAGAAATAAAAGTTTTAATAATTCAAAGGTTTCATACTTAGACATAAAACAATACAGATAAGCTGTAATATTGTTAATAAATAGCAAATAAAATTATAATAAATAGCATTTTATACTTACATGGAATCAATAACAGGTGTACTAGACTCAATGGCGTGTCTGATAAGGAAGCGCCTTCAGCATGTTGTAAAATGGCGGGCATGCGATTAACGCTTGCAAGATTGCATTTACATAGCAATAATTGATCGGTTTGTAAGACCGCGTGGGAGAAGCGAGACTGGCCTATTGTCTAGCTGGTACTTCGTTAGGAATTTGAAAACAAAAAACGTACATAAATTACATTCTAACTTAGTAATTGGACATAATAACACATGAAATGAAAACTATTGTCAATTATAATACGAATATTCATATTAAATTCATAAATAACAAACATTAGATTATAAAGGATTGTGCAAGATGATGTTTTAGATCTAAGGGCCACAAAAAGATCCTCTCATTTAATCTAATGGACCGCCAATAAATATCTATATCCAAATTTAACAAAGATTCAAAATGCACAAACATTGTAACCACATGCAATGGCGTCAAACTAACACCTATATGGAATGCCTGCAGGTAGTTCAGAGGACTGTCGCCCTTCAGAGACCCTTAATCTAGTAGAAATTAACTATAGTGTGCTCGGTCAGTTGCTTCTCTAACTACGGATTATCTAAATTAATATCCCTATTATTATTAGCTATCTGTACCACAACTTTTGTAGTGAGACTACTACCACTGAAGCATAGGTACTAATGATTTTCATCTGATACTAAGGATTCCCCTGTTTTATTTTCGAATAATAAATATTTTCATATAGTAAAAAGTTGCTTAGGACATTTATACATTTACCCCTAATCCTGTATGAGCTGGGATCGCATGGCGAAGGCTGAATAGGTAGTGTCGGTGATGGATCCTTCTGCATTGGCACTTCTGCACTTCGGCAACTGGCGACGAACGTTTTCACTGGAGCCAAGCTGGTGGCATCATAACTGCATTAACTGACGCTTCCGAATATGATACAGCTGGCCCCCGAGTATCACCGGCTTGCGTAGCATTTGTAGTGGCGATGCGTCGTAAGGAAGCACCTTAGCTACCGGCTTTCGTACATTAGAAGGACTGGGTGGTATAGCTGTAGCTGACTGAAGGTTCTTCTAATTGGCGCCAGGTGGTTGGTGGCGGAGTTATGGTTGTAGTCTTATTTAGAACAAACTGGCCCATGATTTGCCAGGCGCAGGCGATAGGTTTGGTTGGATGACTGGTATGGAACTGGTCTCCTATTTCTTGGAGTGGGGGTGGGGAAAATCTGAAGCTGTGGGCGCCGGAGGGGAGGCTGTGGGACTGGATGGTTCGGGAATTGGTGCTACTTCTTTTCTTGAGGTCCAAATGGAGACTTATTAGTCACAATTACAGGAGGACCTTGAGAGTGCAATGTTATGGAAATTGGCATCGGAGCTTTGCTTGGTGGTAACGGTGGCTCGCGCTTTATGTGCTCCATCGGTTTATCATCAACGCTATCGTTAGATGGAGAACGGTTTGTACCTTCTCGCTTTTGCCTCATCGAACGGCGGTTTCAACGAGACAGATTGTAACGGTACAACTGTTTGAGGAACTGAAGGTTTTGATGGCTGTTTTCCAATGAGAAAGGAGCAGCAGGTCCTTTAAGTGCTTTTCCAGCTGGTAGATGGTCCTTTGTTGTTACTAGACTGACCATTTGGAAGCGATTGCGGGAAAGTCTTATTAGCATTCTGGAACCTGATTACAGTCTACAGGTTTGTTTTCGTTGGGCGTCCATGCAGGTTTCATAGCATCTGTTTTCGCATCAACACCTCGTCAATACCTATCATTGGCAGGCAGGTACTTTCCGTCACGTTTCTGGACCCTTTACCGGTGATTTTCAGATCTTCATTTGATGCGATTCAACCGATCCCACATTAGAACTAGCGGACGCTGAAACAGTGGCTATAGCATTTTATCAGTTTTATCTGAAAGCATATAGTTCCTTTGTTATGGTTCTGTCCCCCTGAACAAAATTCTTCTGCGCACGTTGAACTGATGGGGAGCAGGATTGATGGACATTTGTTGCCGTATCGGTATCGGTCCAGGGTGAGGAGGCGGCGTGCACAAAGGTGGCATATTCCTACACCTTCTGGCCAGGTGGCCCATATGGCGGACCTGCATAATGTGCGTTAGCGTAATAAGCTTCCACCGCTTCTGCTCCATCGCCAACTTCTGCTGGTACTCATCAGGACTCTTTATCTGACTTCACCTTCGACTGGTATCTGGTACTCTGGATAATAAGGAGGATAGGCATACGGGCCGTAGACCAGGGGTTGGCACATAGGCAGGTGGTATAGAGGAGAGCGCCTTGTGCTTGCGCCGCTGGATAATACTGCGGGTACTGGACGTAGTATGGCGGTGGCTGTGGCGGAGGAGATGGAGGTCTTTTCCCCGTCTGTCTCTGCCCATGGTTGCGAGGTGGTCGTTCCACTTGCGGCGGCGGTGGACATACCGATGTTGTGGGGTTGGTAGTATTGTCTCCATGTAACCGTGCACGTTGACGTTCGCGGTGACTTGGCTAATCGCATACGTCTGGCGGCGCTACGGCCACTGCGGTGGTGGATATGTGAGGGGCCAGCCATAGGGTGGCGGGTGGGGGGCGTGCGGAGGGCCGGTGCTTCGCCTCTGCTGCGGCGAATGGGGCGCCATCTCGCACTCTCGCCCGATAGGCTATCCAGGCTGCTCGACACTGTCGGTGGACCTGCTGTACCGATGAACACGATGAAAACCCATCCAAAAGCAATGTTAAAACACTTTATTAATTAAAGATTACACAAGCTACAATTTACGTACATATGAGAGGTGACTCTTTCTCTCAATCAAAATGATGTACCAAATCATCAGGTCCAGTTCTCCTAGCATACAATAATAAATTTGGGGTGTTTTTTAATCAAGATCTAACATATACATCATTCTCAATCTACCATTATTACTACACTGTTAAAACAACCCTTTAATTTAAACTGAATTTTATAATTTTAAATTCCATTGACACCAAGCATATATACTAGTAATTTATATACCTTACTATTGAAATTAAGGCATGTATTTATAAATATGCATTATATTATACATTACTAACAAGCTGAACTTTGACAAAGCCCAATAAATTTGTAGGATAGTTAAAATGAAAAGATATCTAATTTTATGTACATAACTACTAGAAGGATAAGAAAACAGTAATCAAATCTTCATTTGAAAACAATTGCATTTTTATTAACCTTAATAGGGACATTTTGCTAACAGCCTTGGCACATTTACAATTGCCCCATGACCCAGAAGTCTAAGACATTTTATGGTACAAGTAAAAACAAATGCTATTATTCTATACTAACTTACATATTCAGATTCATCAAATTATTCAACCAAATATAGTAGTTTGCAGAGTATAATAACACAGTATAAACTCTTTTATAAATCTTAGAAACTCAAGGACTGAACATTTTTATTGTAATAGAGTTACTGCTATATGGAGTGAAGATATATATCAAAATTAATTTGTTGGATGGGATGATAATGTCATTGTATAATTTAATGATTTCCATACAGTTAAACATGGGTTCTATATATTTTAAAATTAATGAATGAATAGATGCTCATGATAATAGTTGAATGCCAGATGCAAGTCCACATTGTTAACCTTGACAGATGAGATATTTTTTTTATAGCATTAAGAGTAACAAATGAATACACAGTTCACCTGATGGTAAGAGATTCCTGCTGCTCATGACATCTACATTCATCCTTGCCATGAATCATAATGCAGATGCATTCTCACCCCTGAGGACTGAGATGGAATTCCCATCACCAGTAATAAAGTTCTCTGGACTCACACTCACCACAATGCAAACACAGTATGTTAAGCTGCTATCTTTATTGGCATACCAGAGTGGATAGTCCCACCCATATCTGACTCCATCTTTTCTCTGCAGCTAAAACAAACTGCAGTGTAGCTCTCTACCACTGATGAGACTTCTAATGATTGACATTTCTAAACTTAATGATTAAAGCATGATTATACTACAAGTTATCATGTAAAACAGACAAGCAAATAACATTATCAGTGTCATACCTGTATGTTAGTCAGACAAATAAATGACCTTGTAGGTTAAAGAAAATGAAAACATTTACTATATAAACAATCTGAAAGAGGTCTAATCAAAGTCCTTGAGAGGAAACAACTTTTGATAATTATATATCAATTTATTTACTTAATAGAATTATACTTGTATCTACTGAAAATAATTATCTAAGGTTATACAACTTGAAATGAGTGAATACACAGAAATACAAAATATTATCAAACTTTTAATAAAGTTTAGTAATTTTTCATGCTAATTATCATGATTATACATATTATTTATGATTACATAATAGTTAAATATAATACCGTGATATATTTACATTTATGATATCTTTTAAATAAACGGATTTCTAACCTGCCACAGGTTCAGTCCAACCCTGGTGCAGTTGTGAAGTTTACAGAACCATCCGAGTCCTCTTGAACAGCACACTGCAGACTGCTCAGCCCTTCTTCACATCTGATAAGTCTAGAACTCATTCTGAAACATGCCACTTTTAATCTAGCAGAGCCCTTGGTATCTCATATATTTATAGTCCAATATTACATAAATAATGCATAAATTATTTGCCATGCTTATGTTTCCATACTTTGATGAAAGAAATAGTATAAATTATATATAACCACCTGAGTTTGCTATGAAGAAAGCAATTCTAAGATGAAACTAATGGTTCACATTCTCTTTGAGATGTGATTTAATAAAATTATTGTTTTAGTATGTTTATATTGTTACAGTTCACAGTCAGAAGGCATGTCTGTGGTGGTGGATCTGTTCTCTTATTTAATGCATGTAATATTGAGTATAATAACTGGTCTTCTTTAACAGGATGCATTCTTTGACTAAGGCTTCATACAAATTAGGTTTTAGGTGGAAGTATATATATATCTTTATATATATGTAAGATCAGAGAAAGGTCCATATCTTGCATCTGCCACAAAGAATAACTACAATGTTGATAGATCTAATAAACTTTAACTTCAGGTCATTATTCCTCAGTTGTGACTTGGCCAGATTCTTGATGCTATGACCATTTAAGACTGCCAACCAAAGTAACTTAATAGAAACTTTTGCAGCTATTTTGTTTTATCATATGGGTGTGTTATCCAACATGAAACATGTGAGATATTTATAGCAGCAACCGCTTTTTAAGTTTATTTCTTTAAAATATTAATTTTCATTCGACGATTAACACAGATTTGCCGATGCTCTATCACTGCCCAGTACAGATGACGGTATCTCAAGGTGTCCTGGTGATGTTGGGCCTGCATTGTCCCAAGGAGCAACACAAGCTTGCCACAACGGCGTTACTCGCGTTCGTCGCATCAAAACCAGCTGTATGGGCAGCGTTTATTCTGGGAGCCGCCCATGGTGCACTGCACAGAGATTACGACAATGGGACAACATTTGAGTGGTAAGAAGTCCTCGACTTTCGTCACCATCATTATTTCAGCCCTTCAGTAGTCCACTGGTGAACATAGGCCTTCCACTATACATTGACATCCATATGGTACGATCCTGAGTCATCCACATTCATCGACTTTCCGCAGACTTACATAGGTCTAGTGGGAGGTCGTCATACACCGCGAATGCCAATACGCGGTTGTCATTCGGAAAACTTCCTTCCCCACTATCAATTTAATTAAATAAAAAAAATTTAATCACCCCTACATATGGCTGAAAGGATGTGCAATAAGTAACCGCCACCCACGTTATCCTAGAGTGTTTGCGGGAGTGAAATGGAAGCACAAAATCCTCCGATCCCCGAGGTCGCTTCCGGAATTCTGCTAAAGTTCCAGAAAACTTTCCAGAAGCAAACTGGAGTAGTCGACCTTTACGCATAATGAACTTCCCAAGAGTTTAAATGAGCCCATCGTACTTTACTTACTCCTACTCACGTACAGTTTTTAAAGCGGTATAGGATCGTAAAGATATTGCTAACCTCGACCTATAGAAAAGGAAGTATTCGTAATTCTATCAGACACTAAATAGACATTTTGATTGGAAATTCAGCGACTACATTTTTTTTATTTGAGTAAATTATCGTAGGCATAATCACCAGTTTACAAGTGTTAAAGCCACGTGTATGTGCACTTTAGCTATAAAATCAATGGGAATTGTTGGTATGCATTCCAATTAGTCCTCAGGGGTGACCCTGCATGTTCATGTTGAATCTTGTTGAGGGATGTACGTGACATGTCATGAGTTCCAGTCAGTGTTCACTATTTTCCCTTTTTTTACTTCAAAAACTATTAAAAATAAAGATACCTTTTAGTTCAAAAATAAAGTAATGCAATAATAAGCTTGTCAAGATTATCCCTAATGGTAATAATATAAAAGATGCTTGTATTCAGCAGGGAACCTGGATGATGATTGTTGATGAATATTAATTAAGTTTCATAACTGTTTTACTATATTATGTAATTATAGAAGAAACCTAGTGTGGATCACTGTTGGTAGAAAATATTTTGACATAAATTAATATTTTACAATAATCTGTAAATCTGTAAATAGAACAGGGTGAGCAAATCATGTGATCATTTAATAATTTTTTTATGCAGTCCACCAAACATTTATTTATATCTCCCACTCTATATCTTGTTGTAATCTAATGTTTATAATATGAATACAATTTTAAATACTATTAAGAAGTGTGATTTTGGCCCACCAAAATTTTAAATATTTGGATAGTCCCATTGCTAAAAAATGGTTGCTCACCTCTGAATTAAATATTCAATAAGATATAAACTGTATGTTCTGAATTATAAAGCAACCACATATAATAAATAAAATTATAACATACACTTTATGGAAAATAGATTTACATTTACACTCTGTATAAGAGTATAATTTAGCAAACAAACTAAAGTGGCTTAATTAATTAATATATTGGATATGTTCTACATATAATTTTTTTTAAACATTGGTGATATAAACTTCTAGGATTTTCTATATTTGACCATAATTAATAACTTGTTCTTATATCCATTGATTATTGTACATAATTGCAAATGTTGACTTCATCTATATAAAATATTTGTAAATGATATAATTCAAACTAAAGAGAAAAACAAAAACACCGCGAAATACCAAACCCACTATATATGCAGGATACATCACATATTTGTTAAATACAACAATAAGTCTGCAATTTTAGACATATCTAACAAGCAAAAAGAGTTTATTAGTAAGAAGATATAACACAGATTTTCAGTTAGCATCAAGCCAATAAATATCAAACAAACATTGAATTGGTTTATTTTCCATCTTTTATTTACAATCAATCAAAATGGGGACTGCTTTTCTTGAATATTATATATTAATTAATTAATTTGAATATTATATTTCAATAACCAAGTCACCTTGAAATAGGTTTAAGTGTCATATGCTAATGAACATTGACTTCATTCCAGGTTGTCAAATTTATAGGTTATAACATTATCGGGAATTACCTCCATGTAAAGCTTAAAGAAAATAAAATCATCGTAAAATGATAATTTTAACTTTCGAATATTGAGCAAGCATATATTATGCAATTTTGTCGGTGCTGACTAAATAACAACAACAAATCCATCTTATGCACATGTGGTTTCCAATGTCATGTAATACGATGCACAGTGAAATACACATACCCAGAACCAATGTTTATCAAATCGATTTCCTTTTCAATTCCTTCCGATTAAATAATATTTTCATCATCTAGTATATCCTTGTAAAAACTCAAAGCTGCAAAATGTATGAACATTTGAGGACTATAAGATGGCGTAATAACGCTCGGTTGCCGGGTGCCATTTATTGACAATCAAACATCAAACATCAACTCTGCAATTGATATGTGCAAACCCGAAACTGGACACAGTTTATTCAATAAAAACTATTAGACTTACTCTCCCACGTGCACACACATTCTGAAAGAGATTTTTCTATGTAATGGCCAGTTTCAAAATCACCAAAACAAGAAACAAAAGCCAAAACAAAATTAAACGTAATATGCTGTAACTATGTTGTTTCACTGTTTCTATCAAATCCATGGCCTACAGGACACCATCACGAATAATATTTTGCGATAATATTACATATGTGAAAAGACTGGGTGGTCTTATCAAATAAAAATGTTGAACGTGGGATCAACGTCGAGGCCATGCACTCACCAATACATAACAGGATGTGACAAAACAAGCGCCATTTACAACTTAATTTTTATAATAATAGAATTACGATGTTTTGTCAAAGAGTCCTGACACAGATACCTTACATAATGCTGCGCTGTTCGGATGTTACGTAGTTAATAATATGATTTTTATTTAAGGACTAACACACTTTTATACACATTAAAACTTTCGACGAAATCGTTTACTGATTATATAGAATATTAAAATAAAAACTCTATAAAACTAGGAAACTGCATTATAGATAAATTATTTAAAGTATTATAATTTATATATATATATATATATATATATATATATATATATATATATATATATATATATATATATATATATATATATATATATATATATTAGTTTTAATTAGTATAGTATGCACGTTTAACACTAGAGGATTCATACAACTTGAAAGAGGTAAATCAATACACACAATTACAATTAATGTTGTGTTGGAATTAATGTTTTGTATTAAAATAGTAAAATCGCCAAGATGTAGATTACATTTTTTTACTAATTTGAGCTAGTAATAAAATGTTGCAGTAGGTATGAAGAGAATTTGTGAATATTTGGTATTAACTTTTAGTAAGTATATGATACAACTATAAAGTCGGGGCCGTAAACCATAGACTATATTTTAATTGTTATTATGAACCTAAAACATCTTATAAATGAAATAAGAATCGAAAATCAAAAATACGCAAAGTAATCTTTTAGGTTTTCTGAATGTTATTTTTTTGTTATTAAAATGTTATGTACTCTTATTATAAATGAATAAAAAAAAATCACTTAAAGAAATAATATTATTTATTTATTTCCTTATTTAGATTGTTATTATATATTGAAAAATTCATCAACATTTATTTTTATTATTTACTTCATAATTTCATTGCACAGGCACGGATAGAACTCGGCTGTTTATATTATGAATGAGCTCGACTAACATCGTGATACCAAAGAACCAATAGATGTCAAAGTAATTACTTTCCTAATATTATTCATGATGCTGATAGATGTTAGTAGTCAGGCCATGCCATTTCTGTCCAGTTGAGCTTAAGCCAAAATATTTGTTCAAAAACATGTTTCTGAGGAAGCTTCAATTTTATTTATTAAGCATTACAACACAAGCGTTATTAAATAATTGATAACAAAATATCATAACTGTAGACGGTTTTTCCTTGAAGATACACGATATTAACAGGATAATAATTATATTTAACAATTGACGATCTCTCTCATATATTATATTAAAATAATATATTTTCTTTTGTCACAGTTGAGGAGCGTAAGATAAATGTTATTATCGTTGCTTTGTTATTTTATGAATGGGGAGTATTAGGAACCGGGAACAGCATAGATAACGAGGATTACATTTCCTAGGGTGATAACCATGCATATTGAATCTTAGCTGAGGAAAAGATGATGTTATAGGCCACAGTAATTACTTATGATGAACTGTACTATAAAGTGAGCTCGTTTCAAATACTTTTCTTAGTAATCAATATAATAAAATATCCATATGTTTTACTTATAAATATTATGAATTGCACTTAATCTTCATAACTTACTACACAATAGTAAGCATATCAAACCACATTGACAATATATGTGAAAATAATCTCATAGGTCGCGAAAAATATATTATTGTATTAATCGGATTATAATAGGTGGTATATTTACCATTATTTGCATATATCCTTACTTGCAGTTCCTGAACTATTAACAAATTATTGGTTGAATATAGAACTATTGTGCACTGAAATACTGGTCACATTGATATTGAATATGAACAAATACCCCATCATACTCATATATATATTATATAAACAGATTATATATTAGCTCTACATTTTAATAAGACTTATTTCAGATTATTGCTAAACTCGCTCGCTAAGATTTGTTTGTGTTCAAAGGTTATAACGTTGACTGGTTTTGGCTCTCTGTCAGCATATAACGCTACGGCCGGTTCAATATCAGTCATATTGTCCCTAATGGCTATTCCTGTATTTGTAATTTTCTACTTCGTGTTCCGGTGCAGAGTAAGGGTAAGACTTCTATTGTATTTAAACTTTCCACATAAATTCCTTCATGCATTCTAGTTCACAAAACTATAAATACAAACCTTTGGCTCTATTGGCCATATGTATTTGCTAAATTGGCCATCATAAAGAATTATGAAATTAATTTGTAAGTCAGTCAGTATTCCAGTATTAATCTGCTGCTGAATTGTTCCCGTAGATTGCTGCAAAGCTTGACCAAAATCTACCTCCATATATTTTGACAGACTCAATAATTTACCCAAGTCAAGCAAATAAAAAAATATATATATCATTTGCTAACGTTACATAATCAATTATATCAATGGTAAAAAATTAAAATGGACTTTTCATTGAAATTGCCTCTCGAAGTTACAAAAAATGGTTCATTAATAACTATGAATACTGTATGGTCGAAAAAATTAAGGAAATTTCGAGTGGAACTGTACCATATACCGTTCCTCTACGCCTGCACATTTACCATAAATACCACGGTGGTGATTGGTATTTTATTTAACATATATCTATATACATATATATCAACTAAAATCCCACGATATATATATATATTATATAAACAGATTATATATTAGCTCTACATTTTAATAAGACTTATTTCAGATTATTGCTAAACTCGCTCGCTAAGATTTGTTTGTGTTCAAAGGTTATAACGTTGACTGGTTTTGGCTCTCTGTCAGCATATAACGCTACGGCCGGTTCAATATCAGTCATATTGTCCCTACTGGCTATTCCTGTATTTGTAATTTTCTACTTCGTGTTCCGGTGCAGAGTAAGGGTAAGACTTCATTGTATTTAAACTTTCCACATAAATTCCTTCATGCATTCTAGTTCACAAACTATAAATACAAACCTTTGGCTCTATTGGCCATATGTATTTGCTAAATTGGCCATCATAAAGAATTATGAAATTAATTTGTAAGTCAGTCAGTATTCCAGTATTAATCTGTTGCTGAACTGTTCCCGTAGATTGCTGCAAAGCTTGACCAAAATCTACCTCCATATATTTTGACAGACTCTCAATAATTTACCCAAGTCAAGCAAATAAATAAAAAAATATATATATCATTTGCTAACGTTACATAATCAATTATATCAATGGTAAAAAAAAAATTAAGGAAATTTCGAGTGGAACTGTACCATATACTGTTCCTCTACGCCTGCACATTTACCATAAATACCACGGTGGTGATTGGTATTTTTATTTAACATATATCTATATACATATATATCAACTAAAATCCCACGATATATATATATATATATATATTATATAAACAGATTATATATTAGCTCTACATTTTTAATAAGACTTATTTCAGATTATTGCTAAACTCGCTCGCTAAGATTTGTTTGTGTTCAAAGGTTATAACGTTGACTGGTTTTGGCTCTCTGTCAGCATATAACGCTACGGCCGGTTCAATATCAGTCATATTGTCCCTAATGGCTATTCCTGTATTTGTAATTTTCTACTTCGTGTTCCGGTGCAGAGTAAGGGTAAGACTTCTATTGTATTTAAACTTTCCACATAAATTCCTTCATGCATTCTAGTTCACAAAACTATAAATACAAACCTTTGGCTCTATTGGCCATATGTATTTGCTAAATTGGCCATCATAAAGAATTATGAAATTAATTTGTAAGTCAGTCAGTATTCCAGTATTAATCTGCTGCTGAATTGTTCCCGTAGATTGCTGCAAAGCTTGACCAAAATCTACCTCCATATATTTTTGACAGACTCTCAATAATTTACCCAAGTCAAGCAAATAAAAAAAAATATATATATCATTTGCTAACGTTACATAATCAATTATATCAATGGTAAAAAAAATTAAATGTTAAAATATTCATTGTTTGACGGTTCATAATTATATTTTTAAAATATTTTTATCTTGTTTCAGAATATCGTGGATAACGTTAAATAACGCAATGCCCTTATATATGTAATTCTATATAAATAAATCTAATTAATTATGTATTCATTTTAACCTTTAATTACATTCCATTTAAAGTATTAGTCGAAACCAAACTACTAGTAAACAAAGCCGAAAGTTAAATAGGATTTGGGGAGCGGGAAATTGGACTGTCAAGTCTCTCGAAAGAGTTTCAAACCAACCATCATACGAACAAGACCTGGCTGTATGGACTAAAGTCCTTTGCCTTTCCCATTAGGGATAAATTAATATCATCATCATATATCTCTTGCTTCATTTTAGGGACACTGAAAAGTGAATAAAATAATTAAAAGGAATGTTACAATTAGAGTGGAAATATACAATTATTATTATAATATAATGGGTACGGGAAAAAGGTTCTTCGTATTTTACAAGTATTAAGGTCCAGTAAAATCTCTTTGTTCCTTCTGGCTTGGTTTTGATACCCACCATTTTTCTATCCTTTCGTTTTCTGCCCGCCGAAAGAAGTTTTATTACAAAAAAGGAAAAAACGCCACCCAAGCCGCGAAAAATATTTGTGTCGTTCATTGATTTACAGTGTCAGTAAGAGTAGCTCGAAATTTGATAAAGCGTTTTCAGTCCGGGAATTTTAACGTCAAAGATGAAGCTCGCTCTGGTCGACCTGTTACAGAAGTCGATTCCATTTTGAAAAAGTGGAGCAAGATTGGCAGTTACGACATAGCTTAAGAGCTAGGATCAAAACTATTTTGTGGCCAACCCACAAAATAGTTTTGATCCATTTGAAAAAGTGTGGGTATACAAAAAAGCTAGATATTTGGGTGCGCGTCACAAGGGCTCACTGAAAGAACCTAATGAATCGTGTACTCATTTAAGTTTCTTTATTGAAACATTATGAAACCGAACCGATTTTGTAAAGATTGGTCACTGGTAGATTGCTTACGGTAAGAACGTGCGAAAAAGATCATGGTCACAGGGCAGCAAATCTCCACATACTATGGCGAAACCTGGATGAACTCTCAAAGGTGATGTGATGCTGGGTTTGGGAGGGAATCGTTCATTATGAGACTTTACTGCCGGGTAAAAGCACCGATTAGGATCTCTTCGGCCGACAGCTGATGACTGAAGCCAGAAATAGTCTAATTTTTGGAAATAATGCCGGAATTTATTAACAGAAAGGGTGTGGTTTTTCATCAAGATAACGCCAGACAACACATTTTTCTATAGTAGCAAATATTGAGAGCTTTGTTAAAGAATCCACCATATAACCCTGACCTTGAACCCTCAGATTTTTACCTATTTCTTTCGCATCAGAATTATTTAGGTAGTGTTTGGATAACATCAAGAGAGAACTCAAAACTAGTTTTTAGATTAAAACTCATGAACGGTACTCATGCAAGACTTAATTTCACTAGCGCTCTAATAATCAATGATACTAAAGATAGCGTAATAATAATAAACATTACGATTTTTGGGAAAACAGACCTCAATTTTTAGCTTGTAAGGACAGCATTTATTTATATTTTTCGTACATAAAATTCCGTTACAGACTAACATAAAAAGATTGAAAACCTTATTAACTATACAAGCTATATCTATATAAAATGGTAATTTCTAGTGAATCCAGTCAGGGTTGCAAAGAAACAGATTTGTTTTGCACCGACAAGTGTACCTTCCTAGAACGAATCAGTCCAGCTGATAGATGTCGATGACCCCCGCGAGATAACTGATTAATAAAAAAAAAACTAGTTTTCAGAATGACACCGTATTTTATTCACAAATTTTCATAACACCAATTTGTTACCAAAATAAAGGATTTTTTTTATTTAGTCATACACACATATTAACAACTTATAGAGATGGTCGTAACAGAGTAAGCATTTGTCTGTAACGAGTATGATGCTTTTCCATCCATTTAAAGCTTAACTGTTACGTCCGATAGGAGTATTTTTACAAGATATCCAAATGGGTTAAATAAAAACATTGTAAGGTTCCATGGGAAAAAAAACACTCCTTTTTAATACAGCCTTGGATCTTATCACTAAAATTAATATTAACTTAAATTATAACTTCTCATATAAAAATAATAATAGTTAAAAATAAGCATATTACATACATCATTATATTCTAAGTAGATAGACCGATGAAATTTTCATTGTTATTGTTCTGATTATACCCAGTTTTTTTTATAATTTTTTACATCTATTGCAAATCCATAAAACAATTTTGAAGTATATATTTTTTTATTTACTCTTCTATCGATGGTGGGACATATAAAATGTCTTATTAACATTGTTGTACTAAACATGTTAAAATCAAATTTAGATGTAGACTAGAAATCATTATTTGACCAATGGAAAAGATTGCAATTTACAGCACTTCTTTTTAGTATAAATCTGCACTTATATTTTGTGCATAATGTCTATGATCAGTGACTACTTTTACAGTGCTTAAGATCTGAATCGTTATCTTAAAAAAGTGTTGAAATTATCTCTACTAGTACAATACATTTCGAATCACTAAATCATTATGTGAAAAAAAAATTAACCAATGTAACACTTCCTCAAACTAATTTAATAATGTAATATAATCTTATACTAAGAAATAAGTTAAAAAACGTCAGCAAAAAGCATAATAGGAAAAGGCAACTTGAGTTGATTTCAAAATAAGGGCATCGGTTACCGAATGGATAACTTGTGTAGGCCATAGCCAAAGTATAAATTGCGACAATAAAGCTGCATAAACAAGTAAAAATACAAAAACTTTTATTCAACTACTTTGATCATTAAATTAATAATTACAATAAAATATCCTCAGGAACGTTCATTATTGATAAAACTAATTTACAGAATATTTTCTCATTCTTCAAACATGACATCTGAATTACTTACTGAAACAAACTGCTCTGAATTATATGTAAACATAATTTATGTTAAATTATGATAATAATTAATTCATTAATAGTTGTATAAAATAAATGATTCCTTAATCATTTATACAGTGTAAAGGCCGAAATAATGTCACAGCCAACTGCGATAGGACCAATCAATGATTATAAATGTCCCGTGTTAGCCAGATGAAGGTAGCCATGACTCTTCCTATGAAGCAAATATGCAGTAGTGTCAAGTTATGTAAATACCATTTATTTATGTAATGGTAATATTAAGAATTTATAAATAGATATTGACAAGCATTATAACTCTAACACTGCAATACCTATTTAATTATGGTAATGTAAATTAATTTTAAGTTTGTTTACATGTCTGCTTCATAGGATGGTGGCAAGATATTACTAAATTACGGATAACCGTTACCAGTACAAATATATCAATAAATATGCAACACGGACACTTAACTAAAGAGGCAGTATTACAAGAGAAACTTACTTGCTAAAAATGTGCTGCTTCTATTTATATAACGAAAATAAACCAACATTCGGGACCCTGCGTTCAGTCTTACGCATTTAAAACATTTCGTGGAATAAAAACAAAGTCACCAATTTACACACAGTGAAGAAATCTAAAAATAAATGTGCTACTCAAAATTGTAGTGCTATTTTTTTCTCTCATAAATTCGTTTTTCTTCATAGAAATCTGTAACTATTAATTTATATCTAATTAGAAAGAGTTATATTATGTTGATGACGCAACATCGCGAATATAAAAAATAAATGGTATAGCAGTCTGTTTAAATTTGAATTTGAAAAATTGTAATGCACGCAATGCAAATAAATTCAATTTTATTTTTGAGAAAATGTCAGAAATAGTTGTCTGTATTAATATAATCAATACTGGATTAAAGAGGTAGCTTGTGTTTTATAAATTCATTTGTTCAAGGCGTGAAATTGTTACACGATAGTCTAATATTTTTTAAATGTTATAAAAACAATTAGCATGTTATAAGCGATATTGCGTCATAGCATCTTTTACATTCTATCATAGATATCATAGAGCTTATCAATAGCTGCTTAATGCTATATCGCTGTGCGAAAATTCTAATTGTAACATGCTATAAGCCATAACTATACAATGCTTAATTTGAATTCAAATTTGAAAACCAAAATACAATTATAGGCAATTAATAGTTCCAATGCTAGTGATACTTCACTAAATTATTAGCTACCCATATTCCAGAAAACAATCAACAACCGACGGTACAAATAAAAAAAACTTAGTAACCACAAATAAATCAGTGTATCCAAAACTAATATAAAACTAAACATATTTCACTTTGTTATATTCATAGTTTTAAATTAATTAACATCTAGTTTTTATATATCATCGACTTAACCAGTGTGTATTCATTTTAACATGTTAAGTATAAAAGCTCTATAAAGCAGCAATTTTGATGAATATTACTTATAATTTAAGACATATTAGCAAAATATTTTCATAAAATAAGGCATTGATATATTGCCTCTACGAAAGGAAATTTACATCCACATTGTGATTTAAATCAAAACAACATTAAGGTGAGATCAGACCATTCATTATTAAAATTCGACAATTAATTGAATCTAAGATAGCTCAGCCAATGCTCTTATAGATCACTAGTCATTTATAAAACAAATGTACAATAGCTTACTGTACAATGTAGTATACTCCAACTTCATCGCTTGCAGGCCCACATACGTATTTTACAGTTCCGCAATCATATTCCAACAGAAAAAGTTCCCGAGTCGTTTTTCAATAATATTAAAAACACGCCTCCACTCTACACCAAAGGCGAGATAATATAATCATTTATATTTAACACTTACATAGTTATAACAATATTATACAATGAATATTACTAAAAAATACGTAGTAATCGTACACCATCCATATCACAAAACAAAGTGCACATTACACTCACCGCATTGCGTTCAGTCCATTACAGCACCGAGTCACGCCAAGAGCGCGATGACCGGTGTTGTTCATTGGTTGACATGGACAATTATAAAAATACTAGCACCATATATAAAGAATTCCGACGTAACTTCAGACGAACCAAATTTTATTTCATTAATTTCTAAACATATCAAAATGGAATATAACAGTGTGTAATAAAGCTGAGGAATAAAAGTATGTGCTAGAGCCACACCACAGTTCTACACTTCATAGAATACCAAGGTGATATGTTTATTTTAATGTGGTTCTTGTTTTTATGTAATTACTAGGGTATGGTAATCTTGTGCAAAATTTCAAATATAAATATAAACAAATGGTGTGGTTTGAATGCAGACCAATTAAGTGTTTCTGGAAAATGTCCAAACATCAAAGAACTGAAGAGAACTTAAGATTATTTTATGATGCTATAGTAGACCAGAGATGGCCAATGGTATATAAGATTTACTTTTTATCTTAAAAGTGTGTTTATCTTAAGTGCGTCACAGTGTAAGTGGGAAGAAGGGGGTGGGAAATGCATACTATGTTTATACAAGTACAAGTTGGCCACCCTTCTTATAGACAAATTACTTCCGTTTGTTCCTCAATAAAATGAAGACCATAACATCAGTATAGTTAAAGTTGTTATATGGTATTGAATTTAATAAAACGGAAGCTTTATTTATATCTTTTAGCTTTTTGTTCCATCATTAAATTTACCCATTTGAATATTAATTTGACTTAATTTCACTTCTTTTCCCAAAAAAAAAATGTTTTTATTTCGCATTGTAAGATATTGGTTTAAATTAATTAGTAAAATATAATATAATAATTAGTAATAATTTACCAATATTATACAGGGGCAAGGCACATGCGACTTATTACTCTATTATTATGAAGGGAATATATTTTGAAAATTATGGTCCTCATTCTGGCATCTCATCCACATGGTTATCTATTTATTTTTATTGGTAATTATTGTGGGTTGATAGTTATTTATAATCGTCCACATCCATGTAGAGTAATTATTAAGAAAGATGTTTAAAATAAAGTATGTATGCTAGGCCATATCAAAAAGCATATTCAAACATATAATAGCTAATGTATCATATCACATCCCAATTTTAGCTAATGATATAATAGATTGTAGTCAATTTTGACTTTATAAAATAATTTAATACAAATTGCAAATAAAAAAATAGCATAAGCACTTCTCATACATAATCAAATTATTCATTAAAATTTCTTAACACTGACCATAATGCTACCTACCACACGCAACCTTCTTAAAATATACCACTAGAACAATATTATATTATTGTACCAATCTGATGGTTAATTTGAATGTGAAGTCACATGCACTGCCATGTATTGTTTGTCACCTATATGCCATCGTTAATGCAGTTCAAAACTATATTCATGTTGAATGCATGTGATCATACAAACTTTTTCCACTATACACACACACTTCTTAAAATGCAATGTGGCATTCATTGACTTCCCATATCAGAACTTTGTACTTTCCATCAGTTAATTTTTTTTAAAATTTCAATTTTAAAATCAATACAGTGATGTATTATTACTATGGTACATTTTTTTACTTTTTAATTTATAGCACAATTCCATATTGTCCATAACTTAGTGACTAATTAGGAGGAGTTGCAACAATAATATTATTAAAAAACTTTGGCAGTTTAAAATTAAGACCCTTCTCGAAATATTTTTGGAATTTTATAACCTTATAACCAAAACGTAATTTTACAACCTTATAACCAAAATAATAATTTTTGGGGTCCCATCAACTTGGCCCAACTCCTTTAGTATAAATATACAAACATATTTACAAATTTACCGTCCATTCCTTGATGAGAATAAGTTAAAATTTTGATAGCAAGCAAGTCATTAATCCCAATCCCTCCAACTAATTTTGGCGTAAAAAACAAAATGTCTAAACATTTTGAATGAATAGTCTAAATATTATTTACAGCTGTAGAAAACCCTAATCATAAATTATTTTAAGTTTAATTTACATTATAATACAAAAATAATTCAGTGACAATAAAGTAAGCCTTGAAACTATGGAACAAAAAAAAATGCTCAAGTTGCATTTGAGAAGAGAAACAAACAGAAAATATACAATGATGCACTTGTTTACACAAATTTGAGTCCTTAAGTGTACTTACATATATGGGAGACAATTTTGTTGTGCAATAACTAATATGACAGGCACAACAGTCTTATTTACAATTATATTGATAGTCACACCACTGTTCTCACTGGATTAATTCTTAATTTAGTCTCTAACAAACAGATGTTTGTTGGGTTATTTTATTCTGGTTTGCCAGATGCTCTATGGGGAGCCAACATATCATGTCGTCTGTACATAAGCAAATATGGCATCCTTGGGGGCTTAGGCTTTAGTACCTGAGCATCAGTGACTTGAGTCACTGTTGAATCATCATACCTGTGGGGAAATGGATATATTATAGAAACTATAAAGGTTAGTTATACATATTCATTTTAGAGGTTTTACTCAGTCAAACATTTCTACATGGTAGTGATTGCAATCACTTTCGGAGACGAAAAATAAGTACCATCATTGTAAATAAAATACCTTTGTGATTAGTATATTCATTAAATTTTGCAAGGGAGTCTCACTAAGACAATAGTAATTGTCAAGCAAGGTTGTAGCAACTTTTGCAAACTATAATAGGTGATAAACACACATACCTATAATAATCGTAAAAAAAATCCATAAGTAACATACCTTATCCATCCAACTTGTCCATGATATGTATCAGTGACATAGTGACCCTTAACAGCTTCTACCCCCTCATGATATACAACTGCAAACAACTTGTAGAGACGTTGCTTTTGAGTATATTTTAACTTTGATGACATTATCTCTGCAAATAATTTTTGTTTAATGTAATAACTTGAAAATGTATATTTAAGCACCATTGAATATAAGTTGGGAATACTCAGTCTTTCTTGGCAACATTAATGTGTTTTTTCACATTCAGAGACGAAAAATAAGTTCCATCATTGTATCCATAATTTAGTTTACACACAACCAATCCAAGTCAAATATTAGCAGAATTGAAGGCCCATCAATAGCTTCAGAATTTATTGAAGGAATTGCCTTTAATGATATTAGCTCTTAAGTGGTGAATAAAAAAATGAGCATGTGCATTTAATATGCAACTAAATATTAATAGATCTGGATAGATATGGTGTTGCTATGTAAAATATTTTTTATATTGGTTACTAAAGAAACAAACAGAAATTGAAGATATTTCTTTTTTAAGAAATCTTAACTTCAAATTAAAGAATGAAAAAATTTAAGCCGAAAGTTGGATTAGGTGGACACTAGACGTCTGTATGCACAAAAATGGAAACACTAACAAGTGAATTAAGATGATTAACAAATACACACTTGGATCAATCTTCAGGTCGATAGGGAAGTCAATATTCTTGACTATCTTTGCAGTGTGGCCTTCAGAGTCAAGCTGGAAACACTTGAGATGCAATAGCAGTACCACAGGCAACTCTTCAATGGAGAGCTGTTGCCACGCGTCTGATACGCCTTCGAGAGTATCTTTCCCAGCCAGAAGCTCCAAGGCGTCTTTCACAGTGTTGGAACGCTGAAAAGAACATGTAGTTTATATACAGCCCCACATGAATCATAAAAACTAAAGGTGAATTCAGGAAAGGACAACTGTGCCGATACGCGGCTGTGTTGGTGGCTCACAGATTATAGCTACTTATATTTACACTCATGAGCAAAAAATAAACTCAAGTATTTTGCATGAGGTTGAATGTTTTTTAAAAAAATAAAGCCCTAAGTTATAATTTTCTTTTCAGCTTCTAAATAATGTAAACAAATGTTATCTGTCAAAGCTCCAAGAATACAACCCAAATACATGTTACTAATAATCACCATTTTTGCACCTGTTTTACAAGTGTTAATTTGGTTGTCATGCCCAAAAAAGGTCATTTTCTTGACCTTCACTATGCATTACTACCTGCGGTACCTATGAGTTAGTTGTCAAATTTCAACCGGTACACTTATCCCTTATTATATATAAAAAACAAATATTGCCTAAAAATAGACTTATCTATTGAAGAACTGGCGCCCAAGAGGTTGCCCTATGCCCTAGGAACAAGGCCAGAGTCAGCAAGAAGTAGCTTGTGTGTTAAACATAAGCCAGTCTGCTGTATCCAGCGTTTACCGGCGATACGAGGAGACTGGTAGCTTAAACTGAAGAAGCAAATTCTTCGGAAGAAGGTGCACATCAGAGAGGGATGACCGATTCGTCAGTACTTCGCTCAGAAAACAGGCCCCGTCTGGCATTGATGTCCAACAGGAGCTAAGAGAAATACGGGGAGTGGCTGTAAGCCGCTAACATGACTCGAAAAGACCCCAGCTCAACTACGTTTTACAAGATAACTAGATGGACAGTGGAAATATTAGTATTTGCCAGGTGTCTTAAAAATACCTCTTGTGAACTTAAAAGGCCGAAGCTGATGATGATTAAGCAATTCAATTGTACATACCTCAATATCAAGTTGAAGAGTAAAGAAAGGTTGCACAGCATCAGTGACGTCATGATGCTGTGCGCGATGTAAACGATGGCGAGTACGACCTCTAAAGATGTCGGCTACAGGAGTTCTTCGGGCTGCCCAGCGCCTTTCGACCGCTCCCCGGTTTCTTGGTCCCATTACCTATAATAAGAGAAAGATAAAATTATATCTATTACTAATTATACAATTAACTTTTCATCCTTATGAAATCTATTCAACTATTTTTACATTAATTGTCTAAATACAAACACATTTATTCTCTGAAACAATAATTTTTATTTCACAAATATTTATTTCAATTGATTGATGCATTAGCTAGCTAAGGAGCTGCTAATGTAAACTAGAGTTTACAAATTAACAGTCCAGTTTTCTTGCTATGGCACAAAATTTATAATAACTGTAAAACACAATATTTTAATTTGCCATAACCAGCTGATAAATAATCACATTGTCAGACACCCCAAGCTTCCTTTAACACCAATCTGTCCATATTATGCTATAAGGTTTTATAGGTATTTCCAAATCTCCCACAGGGGACATTCTTAAGGTTTTTGAAAATACCTTCTTTGCTTCTTGTACCAAAGTTGTGTAATTTTTCAATGTTAATAGTGACAGTGGTAGTGATTTTACCTGGTCCACTGGCTGTTGATGCTTCCAGGCTAAAATCAAAGCTACATCATATTACCTTCCATTCATCATCGTCGTCATCTTCCTGAAGAGGTTGTGGGTCCTGCGCAACAACACCATTAGGTCGGTTGTTAGTGTCTTTAGGCTCTTCAGGCTGCACTAGCTTCATTAACTGAAAACAGAAAATGCTTCCTTAAAATCATCATTAAAGTGTCACTAGCCTAATAGCTTAGGGTACGGACTGTGAAACTTATGGTCATAGGTTCAAATCCACCCTTCAACTATTGTTCATGAACCATCTCCTAGCACAAACATTTTCAGCTTAGTTGGAGTGGTTAACCAGAATATTTGTTTTATAGCATTGCTAATATTCTTTTGAAATAAAAAATATATTTTTTTATTGCAATTATAATTATCATTATTAGCCCATATTGGTCCATTTTTTATTGCAATTATAATTATCATTATTAGCCCATATTGGTCCACTGCTGGACATAGTAAAAAAATAATGTTATCAGCTTATATATAGATACCATTCCCTGCTATGGGTACAGATTATCTAAAGAAGGCATGATGGCTGCAGGGCCTGGATTTGATTCCCAGCTGAGGAACAAAACTTTGTACATTATAAATTTTTGGTTTCCAGGTCTGGGTGTTGCATGTTCTTTTTTTTAAGGTCATCTTAATCTTCAGCAGATCTTATTGCATATGCTTTACAATGGACAAAGCAAAGGGATTGACAAAGAGTTTGTGTGAATGCTTTTGCCAATTTGTAATTTGAAAGAAAACCAAAAAAATGTATTGGTTACCCATTCTTCTAACTTATCCAAATTTGAGAAATGTACTGTTTGTTTTCTCAGATAATCTATGCCAGACTAAGATTCAAATTCTTATATCAGTATAAAGTGCTTTCTGCAAAATAAACATGGCGAACATGTTACCAAGTAAATCAACTTTTTGTCTAGTTAATCCAGTAGAACTACTTAATAAAATAAATATGTATACCTCCAACATTTCATCATTAAGTGAGTTCAACAAGCAGCCAAGGAACTCTTCCGCGTCTTCCTGCCTACCCTCTTGTGATCCGGGGAAAGGGCGGAGTGCTCTTAGCACACGCAAACCTGCGGCGCCATCTAGTGGTGGCCCAGCCGGTACTGCGGGGGCTACACTGGCATTAGCATTACCATTACCGCCAGTGCCCACCTCGCCACGACTGCGACGTGTTACGCTTGCCAATTGGCCGAATTCGTAACATAGCTCCACCCTGTCATTGGAAACGAGAATAATTGTAATCTATAAAATTGGTGTTTATTGTGTCATTGGTATTTTGAAGTATTGGTGTCATACACCAAAACTATAACAATTAATAGATGTTATAGTTTTGGTGTATGACACCAATGTTTCTTCTGATGACTATATTTTAAAACAGCAATATTTATCAGGATATATGTTTTTGTATCAGTAGGGGTTACTAACCTACACACAATTTATGTGATAAGGGTTCATATATGCAGGTGCATTGTCACATCTAAGGATTAACTTTCTTACACCAGATGAAACAATTGAGATGAAATATTCCAAAAGACATGGTTAAACCCGACCCAGGCTGACCTTTATACAAAACTCTCTACCACAAAAATTTTACCAATCATTAACAATTATTCTATATATATAAATAGGAAATGCTTATTTCATATTAATAAGTATTAGTAGTAAGTTGTAGTATTAGCATAGTATTTAACCACAAAATTAAAGAGCACAGGTGCTTTTTATATGTTTAGTGGTGTAAATTATAATCTAGAACAAAGATTATGTATGGAGTTCAATGTTAAGATAGAGAAAATATGCTTACTTATTAGTTGAATAATTTAAGATATGCATTAAATATAGTCATCATATATCATCTTTAAGATTATAAATAAAAATATATAGTTGTTTTTATTATTTTTCATTAGCTTTTGAAATACCAGACCTTTAGACCCTTGACCTTAGGGAGATTCGAGATTCTCTGAGGAAGGCCTATTTTCAGTCTCATGAGCAGTGGATGCGTGATTGGTGTGGTGGCGAGAGGTTCATAATGATTATCACATTTACTATTACCAAATAAAAATAAAGAGATTTTTTATACAGCGTACCTCGGAAATTTTATCAGTTTTTACATTGAGAATAGATTTATTTGGTATCCTGTATCTTTAGCTTCTCTCAAAATAGACAATAATATAGAGGTATAAATGTGGCCTTGATCATGTTCTGGGTCATTTATTTCTTAACTGTCCTTTGTTGTCTGACTCTTGTGTATGATTTAATACCTACAGTAACTGCAAATGTGTATATAGTACATTTGTAGACCTGATATTGTTTTTGTGAAAGTTATTTAAGTGTTTGTCGATTTATAGCTTTAATCCATCTTAATTAATTTTTTGATACATAACTGGATATTTTCGCAAATGGATTGAACCAATATTTCTATGTCCATTGTATGCAAATGTACCATCTGGTAGTTGGACACTACTACTGGAGTAATGTCTATGCAATGTCTTTATTTGAAGAAGAACTTGTACAGTATACATCTGTCATCAGAATATAACCTCTAAAAATAAATTAGTGTTTCTGAAATAAGTGTCAAATTATAGTTAACAGTTTGGTGTAATAACTTGTGGTTGTTTGTCCGTAAACAAAATTTGTTCATTGAGAATGGGCCTTTACTTTCTAGATATTTTATCATAAAGACATTTGTTGGCAGTAGTATATTGAAAGTGCTTTTTTCACCTAAGCTTCTTACCATTTAAGGAAATTTAATGAGCATCAGTGGAACAGACTAGAAATAAAAGTTTTAATAATTCAAAGGTTTCATACTTAGACATAAAACAATACATGATAAGCTGTAATATTGTTAATAAATAGCAAATAAAATTATAATAAATAGCATTTTATACTTACATGGAATCAATAACAGGTGTACTAGACTTCCCACGGCGTGTCTGATAAGGAAGCGCCTTCAGCATGTTGTAAAATGGCGGGCATGCGATTAACGCTTGCAAGATTGCATTTACATAGCAATAATTGGATCGGTTTGTAAGACCGCGTGGGAGAAGCGAGACTGGCCTATTGTCTAGCTGGTACTTCGTTAGGAATTCTGAAAATAACAAAAAACGTACATAAATTATATTCTAACTTAGTAATTGGACATAATAACACATGAAATGAAAACTATTGTCAATTATAATACGAATATTCATATTAGTCTATAAATAACAAACATTAGATTATAAAGGATTGTGCAAGATGTGATGTTTTAGATCTAAGGGCCACAAAAAGATCCTCTCATTTAATCTAATGGACCGCCAATAAATATCTATATCCAAATTTAACAAAGATTCAAAATGCACAAACATTGTAACCACATGCAATGGCGTCAAACTAACACCTATATGGAATGGCCTCGCAGGTAGTTCGTGAGGACTGTCGCCCTTTCAGAGACCCTTTAATCTAGTAGAAATTAACTATAGTGTGCTCGGTCAGTTGCTTCTAACTACGGATTATCTATAAATTAATATCCCTATTATTATTAGCTATCTGTACCACAACTTTTTGTAGTGAGACTACTACCACTTAAAAGTATAGGTAGTAATGATTTTCATCTGATACTAAGGATTCCCCCGTTTTTTATTTTCGAATAATAAATATTTTCATATAGTAAAAAGTTAAGCTTAGGACATTTATATTTACCTCCCATCCTGTATGAGTTGGGATCGTCACTGTATGGCGAAGGTTGAATAGGTAGTGTCGGTGATGGATCCTTCTGCATTGGCACTTGCACTTCGGCAACTGGCGTGACGAACGTTTTCACTGGAGCCAAGTTGGTGGCATTGCTAACTGCATTAACTGACGTCTTCTCTGAATATGATACAGTTGGCCCCGGAGTAGTCACCGGCTTAAGTGTAGCATTTTGTAGTGGCGATGCGTCGTAAGGAAGCACCTTAGCTACTGGCTTTTGTACATTAGAAGGGACTGGTGGTATAGTTGTAGTTGGACTTGAAGGTTCTTCAATTGGCGCTGTGGTGGTTGGTGGCGGAGTTATGGTTGTAGTCTTATTTGAGAACAAACTGGCCCATGATTTGCCAGGCGCAGGCGATAGGTTTGGTTGGACGACTGGTAAGGGAACTGGTTCCCCCCTATT
This sequence comes from Teinopalpus imperialis, assembly GCA_029286865.1. NCBI lineage: Eukaryota > Metazoa > Arthropoda > Insecta > Lepidoptera > Papilionidae > Teinopalpus > Teinopalpus imperialis. Next base: position 783,547 of record JAGSMU010000009.1, on the reverse strand, counting down.
TCTCGGAGTGGGGGGTGGGGGAAAATCTGAAGCTGTGGGCGCCGGAGGGGGAGGCTGTGGGACTGGAGGTGGTTCGGGAATTGGTGCTACTTTTCTTGAGTGTCCAAATGGAGACTTATTAGTCACAATTACAGGAGGACCTTGAGAGTGCAATGTTATGGAAATTGGCATCGGAGCTTTGCTTGGTGGTAACGGTGGCTCGCGCTTTATGTGCTCCATCGGTTTATCATCAACGTTATCGTTAGATGGAGAACGGTTTGTACCTTCTCGCTTTTGCCTGTTTCCGAACGGCGGTTTCGGAATGGAGACAGATTGTAACGGTACAACTGTTTGAGGAACTGAAGGTTTTGATGGCTGTTTTCCACCGGAGAAAGGAGCAGCAGGTCCTTTAAGTGCTTTTCCAGCGGTAGATGGTCCTTTGTTGTTACTAGACTGACCATTTGAAGCGATTGGGGAAAGTCTTATTAGCATTCTGAACCTGATTACAGTCTACAGGTTTGTTTTCGTTGGGCGTCCATGCAGGTTTCATAGTATCTGTTTTCAGCATCAACACCTTGTCATTTGGCATTGGCGGTTTCTGTTGATTTAAATCGACAGGTCGCTCATTGTGTTTAGGGCTACTTGGACCTTTACTGGTGATTTTCAGATCTTTCATTTGATGCGATTCAACCGATCCCACATTAGAACTAGCGGACGCTGAAACAGTGGCTATAGCATTTTTATCAGTTTTATCTGAAAGCATATAGTTCTTGTTATGGTTCTGCCCTTGAACAAAATTCTTCGCGTGCACGTTGAACTGATGGGGAGCAGATTGATGGGACATTTGTTGCTGTATCGGTATCGGTCCAGGGTGAGGAGGCGGCGGTAAGTACAAAGGTGGCATATATTCTACACCTTCTACAGGTGGCCCATATGGCGGACCTGCATAATGTGCGTTAGCGTAATAAGCTTCCACCGCTTCTTGCTCCATCACAACTTCTTGCTGGTACTCATCAGGACCCTTATCTGGATCACCTTCGACTGGTATCTGGTACTCTGGATAATAAGGAGGATAGGCATACGGGCCGTAGACCAGGGGTTGGTACATAGGCAGGTGGTATAGAGGAGCGCCTTGTGCTTGCGCCGCTGGATAATACTGCGGGTACTGGACGTAGTATGGCGGTGGCTGTGGCGGAGGAGATGGAGGTCTTTTTCCCCGTCTGTCTCGTCTATGGTTGCGAGGTGGTCGTTCCACTTGCGGCGGCGGTGGGACATACTGATGTTGTGGGGGTTGGTAGTATTGTCCCATGTAACCGTGCACGTTGACGTTCGCGGTGACTTGGCTAACGTATACGTTCGGCGGCGCTACGGGCCACTGCGGTGGTGGATATGTGGGAGGGGGCTGTACATAGGGTGGCGGGTGTGGGGGGGCGTGCGGAGGGCCGGCAGCGCCCCGCTGCGGCGAATGGGGCGCCATCTCGCACTCCCCGCCCGATAGGCTATCCAGGCTGCTCGACACGGTCGGTGGACCCGCTGTGCTCGATGAACACGATGAAAAACCTATCCAAAAGCAATGTTAAAACACTTTATTAATTAAAGATTACATAAAAGCATACAATTTACGTATATATGAGAGGTGACTCTTTCTCTAACAAAATGATGTACCAAATCATCAGGTCCAGTTCTCCTAGCATACAATAATAAATTTGGGGTGTTTTTTTAAATCAAGATCTAACATATATATCATTTCAATCTACCATTATTACTACACTGTTAAAACAACCCTTTAATTTAAACTGAATTTTATAATTTTTAAATTCCATTGACACCAAGTATATATACTAGTAATTTATATGTTTCATTATTGAAATTAAGGTGCATGTATTTATAAATATGCATTATATTATACATTACTAAATAAGTTGAACTTTGACAAAGTCTAATAAATTTGTAGGATAGTTAAAATGAAAAGATATCTAATTTTATGTACATAACTACTAGAAGGATAAGAAAAATAGTAATCAAATCTTCATTTGAAAACAATTGCATTTTTTATTAACCTTAATGATGTTTTTGTCAACAGCCTTGGCACATTTACAATTGCCCGATGACCTGAAGTCTTAAAACATTTTTATGGTACAAGTAAAAACAAATGCTATTATTCTATACTAAATTTACATATATTCAGATCTATCAAATTATTCAACCAAATATAGTAGTTGTAGAGTATACAAATACAGTATAAACTCTTTATAACGAAACTCAAGGGACTGAACATTTTTTATTGTAATAGAGTTACCGTTATATGGAGTGAAGATATATATCAAAATTAATTTGTTTTGGATGGGATAATGTCATTGTATAATTTAATGATTTACACAGTTAAACATGGGTTCTATATATTTTAAAATTAATGAATGAATAGATGCTCATGATAATAGTTGAATGCCAGATGCAAGTCCACATTGTTAACCTTGACAGATGAGATACTTTTTTTTTATAGCATTAAGAGTAACAAATGAATACACAGTTCACCTGATGGTAAGAGATTCCTGCGGCTCATGACATCTACATTCATCCTTGCCAAGGAATCATAATGCAGATGCATTCTCACCCCTGAGGACTGAGATGGAATGCCTCATCACCAGTAATAAAGTTCTCTGGATCCCTACACTCACCATACGAAACACAGTAGTGTTAAGCTGCTATTTTACACTGGTATACTGTGAGTGGATAGTCCCACCCCGGTATATCTGACCCATTCTTTCTGCAGCTAAAAACAAACTGCAGTGTAGCTCTACCACTGATGAGACTTCTAATGATTGACATTTCTAAACTTAATGATTAAAGCATGATTATACTACAAGTTATCATGTAAAACACAGACAAGCAAATAACATTATCAGTGTCATACCTGTATGTTAGTCAGACAAATAAATGACCTTGTAGGTTAAAGAAAATGAAAACATTTACTATATAAACAATCTGAAGGTCTAATCAAAAGTCCTTGAGAGGAAACAACTTTTGATAATTATATATCAATTTATTTCATTTAATAGAATATACTTGTATCTACTGAAAATAATTATCTAAGGTTATACAACTTGAAAATGAGTGGAATACAATAGAAATACAAAAATATTATCAAACTTTTAATAAAGTTTAGTAATTTTTTCAAGTGTTAATTATCATGATTATACATATTATTTATGATTACATAATAGTTAAATATAATACCGTGTGATATATTTACATTTATGATATCTTTTAAATAAACGGATTTTCTAACCTGCCACAGGTTCAGTCCAACCCTGTGCAGTTGTGGTGTTTACAGAACTATCCGGAGTCCTCTTGAACAGTGCACACTGCAGACTGCTCAGCTCCGCTTCTTTCACATCTGATAAGTCTAGGAACTCATATTCCTGAAACATGCCATTTTAATTTAGCAGAGCCCTTGGTATCTCATATATTTATAGTCCAATATTACATAAATAATGGCTAAATTACTTGCTATGCTTATGTTTCATACTTTGATGAAAGAAATAGTATAAATTATATATAACCACTTGAGTTTGCTATGAAGAAAGCAATTCTAAGATGAAACTAATGGTTCACATTCTCTTTTGAGATGTGATTTAATAAAATTATTGTTTTAGTATGTTTATATTGTTACAGTTCACAGTCAGAAGGCATGTCTGTGGTGGTGATGTCTGTTCTCTTATTTAATGCATGTAATATTGAGTATAATAATTGGTCTTCTTAACAGATGCATTCTTTGACTAAGGTTTACACAAATTAGGTTTTAGGTGAAGTATATATATATCTTTATATATATGTAAGATCAGAGAAAGGTCCATATCTTGCATCTGCTACGAAGAATAACTACAATGTTGATAGATCTAATAAATCCTTTTAATCAGGTCATTATTCCTCAGTTGTGACTTGGCCAGATTCTTGATGCGTTGCGATCATTTAAGACTGCCAACCAAAGCAACTTAATAGAAACTTTTGCAGCTATTTTGTTTTATCATATGGGTGTGTTATCCAATATGAAACATGTGAGATATTTATAGCAGCAAAACCGTTTTAAGTTTATTTCTTAAAAAATATTAATTTTGTCACAATAATATTCAAATTACTAATCTACAATTTTTTTATGGAATTAATGTGCTAATCTAAGCAGCAGATAAGTATCCTTGTAGCCTAATCACCTACATTTATTTTCAGTAAGAAATCTGCATCTTGCATTATTATTATGAGAACTATGAGGGAATGATGTTTTGATAAAGTCATTTAGTCTTCTAATAAGTATTGTATTTGATTGAACACATTATTTTCCTTTGTGTTATATATTAATTTTTATTATTCATTGAATCTGTACTTCCCAAATACTTGTTTATAATAATTTTTGAATTTCTATGAAATAACATTAGATTATCAATTCATTAACTATAGACAAAAGGGGCTAAATTCAATATCTTAAATAAGAATGGAATAATTGAAAACATTAGAATAAAACTATCTAAATATGCTATCTCTTTTTTGTTTGTTGATTGTCTTCTGAAATATTTTACTTGTTTTTTTTTTATATTTTAAACTTATTTTACACAACCTCATATAGTTATAATCGTCTATCTCAGAACTATGTCAAGTAAATACATGTTCATGTTGAATCTTTGTTGAGGATGTACGTACATGTCATGAGTTCCAGTCAGTGTTCACTATTTTCCCCTTTTTTTTTACTAAAAACTATTAAAAATAAAGATACCTTTTTAGTTCAAAAATAAAGTAATGCAATAATAAGCTTGCCTAAGATTATCCCTAATGGTAATAATATAAAAGATGCTTGTATTCAGCAGGGAACCTGGATGATGATTGTTGATGAATATTAATTAAGTTTCATAACTGTTTTACTATATTATGTGTAATTATAGAAGAAACCTAGTGTGGATCACTGTTGGTAGAAAATATTTTTTGACATAAATTAATATTTTACAATAATTCCAAATTGCAATAGAACAGGGGTGAGCAACTGCGGATCATTTAATAATTTTATGCAGTCCACCAAACATTTATTTATATCTCCCACTTATATCTTAAGTTGTAATCTAATGTTTATAATATGAATACAATTTTAAATACTATTAAGAAGTGTGATTTTGGCCCACCAAAATTTTAAATATTTGGATAGTCCCATTGCTAAAAAATGGTTGCTCACCTCTGGAATTGAATATTCAATAAGATATAAACTTATGTTCTGAATTATAAAGTAACCACATATAATAAATAAAATTATAACATACACTTTATGGAAAAATAGATTTACATTTACACTCTGTATAAGAGTATAATTTAGCAAACAAACTAAAGTGGCTTAATTAATTAATATATTGGATATGTTCACATATAATTTTTTTTTAAACATTGGTGATATAAACTTCTAGATTTTCTTATATTTGACCATAATTCAATAACTTGTTTTTATATCCATTGATTATTGTACATAATTGCAAATGTTGACTTCATCTATATAAAATATTTGTAAATGATATAATTCAAACGAAAGAGAAAAAAAACAAAAACAATTCAAGAAATACCAAACCCAATTATATATGCAGCAGGATACATCACATATTTGTTAAATACAACAATAAGTCTGCAATTTTAGACATATCTTAACAAGCAAAAAGAGTTTATTAGTAAGAAGATATAAACACAGATTTTCATGCAGTTAGCATCAAGCTAATAACATCAAACAAACATTGAATTGGTTTTATTTTTCCATCTTTTTTATTTACAATCAATCAAAATGGGGACTGCTTTTCTTTGAATATTATATATTAATTAATTAATTTGAATATTATATTTCAATAACCAAGTCACCTTGAAATAGGTTTAAGTGTCATATACAATGAACATTGGACTTCATTCCAGGTTGTCAAATTTATAGGTTATAACATTATCGGGAATTACCTCCATGTAAAGCTTAAAGAAAATAAAATCATCGTAAAATGATACTCTTAACTTTTCGAATATTGAGCAAGCATATATTATGCAATTTTGTCGGTGCCGACCAAATAACAACAACAAATCCATCTATGCACATGTGGTTTGTCAAGTCATGTAATACGATGCAATAGTGAAATACACATACCCAGAACCAATGTTTATCAAATCGATTTCCTTTTCAATTCCTTCCGATTAAATAATATTTTTCATCATCTAGTATATCCTTGTAAAAACTCAAAGCTGCAAAATGTGCGGAACATTTGGAGGACTATAAGATGGCGTAACAACGCTCGGTTGCCGGGTGCCATTTATTGACAAATCAACATCAAACATCAACTTGCAATTGATATGTGCAAACCCGAAACTGGACACAGTTTATTCAATAAAAACTATTAGACTTACCTCCCACGTGCACACACATTCTGGAAAGAGATTTTTCTATGTAATGGCCAGTTTCAAAATCACCAAAACAAGAAACAAAAGCCAAACAAAATTAAACGTAATATGCTGTAACTATGTTGCTCTTACCGTTTTCATCAAATCCATGGCCTTTTACAGGACACCATCACGAATAATATTTTGCGATAATATTACATATGTGAAAAGACTGCGGTCTTACGGAATAAAAATGTTGGAACGGGATCAACGTCGAGGCCATGCACTCACCAATACATAACAGGATGTGACAAAACGCGCGCCATTTACAACTTAATTTTTATAGCCAATAGAATTACGATGTTTTGGTCAAAGAGTCCGACAATAGACAATTTTACGCATAATGTTGTCGCGCTGTTCGGATGTTACGAAGCTAATAATATGATTTTTTATTTAAGGACTAACACACTTTTATACACATTAAAACTTTCGACGAAATCGTTTACTGATTATATAGAATATTAAAATAAAAACTCTATAAAACTAGAAATCGTATTATAGATAAATTATTTAAAGTATTATAATTTATATATATATATATATATATATATATATATATATATATATATATATATATATATATATATATATATATATTAGTTTATATGTATAATAATATATAATATATATATTAGTTTTAATTAGTATAGTGCGCACGTTTAACACTAGAGGATTCATACAACTTGAGAGGTAAATCAATACACACAATTACAATTAATGTTGTGTTGGAATTAATGTTTTGTATTAAAATAGTAAAATCGCCAAGATGTAGATTACATTTTTTTAATTTGAGCTTTAGTAATAAAATTTTGCGGTAGGTATGAAGAGAATTTGTGAATATTTGGTATTAACTTTGTAAGTGTTATGATACAACTATAAAGTCGTGGGGGTCGTAAACCATAGACTATATTTTAATTGTTATTATTATGAATCTAAAACATCTTATAAATGAAATAAGAATCGAAAATCAAAAATACGCAAAGTAATCTTTTAGGTTTTCTGAATGTTATTTTTTTGTTATTAAAATGTTATGTACTCTTATTATAAATGAATAAAAAAAAATCACTTAAAGAAATAATATTATTTATTTATTTCCTTATTTAGATTGTTATTGGACAATTCTTCGTTGTCAATTCTAAATATTTGAATTCTTATAAACTAATGTTACAGAATTTAATGAGTAGTTAATTTTCAATCTTGAAAAATTCATCTACATTATTTTTATTATTTACTTCATAATTTCATTGCACAGGCACTGTGGATAGAACTCGGGCTGTTTGAGTATTATGAAATGAGCTCGGACTAACATCGTGATACCAAAGAAATCAATAGATGTCAGCACTACTTTTCCTAATATTATTCATGATGCCGATAGATGTCGTTAGTAGTCAGGCCATGCCATTTCTGTCCAGTTGAGCTTAAGCCAAAATATTTGTTCAAAAATATGTTTCTTGGAGGAAGTCAATTTTTATATTTATTAAGTATTACAACACAAGCGTTATTAAATAATTGATAACAAAATATCATAACTGTAGACGGTTTTTTCCTTAGCGATACACGATATTAACAGGATAATAATTATATTTACCAATTGGACGATTCTCTCATATATTATATTAAAAATAATATATTTCTTTTTGTCACAGTTGAGGAGCGTAAGATAACAGCATATCGCTGCTTTGTTATTTTATGAATGGGGAGTATTAGGAACCGGGAACAGTATAGATAACGAGGATTACATTTCCTAGGGGTGATAACCATGTGCATATTGAATCTTAGTTGAGGAAAGATGTCGATGTTATAGGCCACAGTAATTACTTATGATGAACTGTACTATAAAGTGAGCTCGTTTCAAATACTTTTCTTGTAATCAATATAATAAAATATCCATATGTTTTACTTATAAATATTATGAATTGCACTTAATCTTCATAACTTAATATTGACAATAGTAAGCATATCAAAACCACGACAATATATGTGAAAATAATTCACAGGTCGCGAAAAATATATTATTGTATTAATCGATTATAATAGGTATATTTACCATTATTTGCATATATCCTTACTTGCAGTTCCTGAACTATTAACAAATTATTGGTTGAATATAGACAACCATATTGTGCAATTTAGTTACTGGTCGCTACATTGATATTGAATATGAACAAATACCCCATCATACTCATATGTATATTCTATTGCAGTACTGGCTGTGGCGATTGGAGCCCGATTATTATTATTAGGATTTTAAGTTTAAGTAGGAGGTAGTATAATTAGGAGGTTAAGTTTCTTGAAAGTGACATCAATATATTATCCAATCCCCTGCTGGGCTAGGGCTCCGTACGCTCGTGTTTTGTGGTTCGTATTCAGTAATAATTCGTTCCGTACTGGACAACGATGACAGTTCACATATGCCCCCGTAAACAATGCCCGTGGTTCGTCATTTTGTTCTTTCGTTCTTCTCGTTCTCGTTCATGTGTAAACTCACAACGACAAATCTCAATATTATCTTTTCATTCTGTTTGTCTTCCTTTTTGCAATGGAGAGTAGTCGGAAAACCACTTTTCCCATTTCTCTTTTTGTTCTTCTTAATTATTTAATTCTGTGCATGTCACAAGACTTTTTGAGTTCTCAGTCCGAATGGCTAGTAAACTTCTATGCAGTGTAAATTAGATTTCACCTTCCGTTGTTTATGATTTACATATGTGCTACCGTCGAACTTGGATTACAGGAGATACAGTGATGGGTTCTTCTTACTAACCAATATTTCGTTCTTACACATATTTAAGGCAGTCTGCTGCATATATTATATTCTAGAAAAGAAATAGAAGATAGTATAGTAGAATACGGATAGAGCGTTACCAATAGACTCGATCGTAGCACACGGAAAACGTTAAAGGCGAACAGATAATTGAAACTTTCTTTATCTGAAAAGATATCATTATATGTTTCAATTCCAAATGCGTGATATGTGAAGGTAATTAATAAATATAAATTAAAATACATTTTTAATCAAAATTTAACTTTATTTAAACTCGATACATCTATGTAACATTGTAGCTAACAAAAAACTTCGAATTTAGAAATTTAAACATAGATTTACTTAATTATATATAGCAATAGAAATTAAAATTTACAGTACATACACACTTCATATATATGTAATTACACTGTAAAAAGTCGGTTAGCTTTTTATTAATTTTTCTTTGATAATAAGAACCACGTACACCATTATGAAGATGAGGTTTTTTAAGTCTCATAGTATCATAACTGAAGTTAGAATACACAAATAAATTCTGTACTTCAGCATTTCAGCAGCAGATTTCTTCTTGAATACCCAAATGCGAGGAACCTTCATGCGTTTAGATTTCAGAACTAGAACTTAGAATTAAATATAGGTCCTATCTATTATTTTCCTGGATAATGGATATTTTGAATAACACTGAAGTTCATCGCAGGAGTAACATTCAAGTTTACATTATTACGCCACCTTTTTATTAAACTGAAAGACATTCCTGTTTTGACACAGAACTCATTGTTGTGCGCGTGATGCATCAATAATGACCAAACGCTACGTCACACGACTGTCAGCGGAGAGTAAGGCGGGGACATGAGGTTGACTGAAAATACTGCATATTTATTAACATTGTTTGGTCACCGATGGCCGCTGTTAGCCCGAGGGCTTTTACCCGGCGAAACTGTAAAAGCCCTCGGGCTAACAGCGGCCATCACCCAAAAAAAAAAATGGTCACTGTAACCAGAATCGTACTAAACGGATGTACTTTCAATGTAATATGTAAGAGACCTAATTTCAGGTCTATATATTTTTTAAATTATTAACAAATATTTTCACTCAATTAATTAAAGTACATTATAGTAAAAAATATAATGAAATGAAAATAATAATAAAATAATTAGTAATAATTGATTTCCGACTCACTTCCTGATAAGAATTTATTTATTTATTTATTTATTTATTTATTTACTTTATTAGGAAACTTCACAGCATACAAGAAACATTAAACATAAATACAATTAACAAGGATATTTAGCCATCAAAGAAGTTACAACTATATACATTTTTTTTTAAAAGTATGTGCAACAGGAGTAACATACATTTTAATCTGTAGTGTAGTGTGTGTGTGTGTGTATGTGCGTGTGTGTGTGCGTATGCATCTTGTTAAGGCGAATTCAGGAGTGCTTCAGAAACATCGTTTAGAAACTGATTTCGTTTAAGATGGAATATGTCAATATTTCCAAACATATCATTATAGACCTGCATACATCTATATAAGACTGAGCTCTGGGCATATTTCGTTTTTGTAAGAGGGACATGAAATAAATTTGTACTTCGTAGGCGGCGTGTTGAGATACGAAGATGCAATTTTTCTATCAAGGTAGGACAGTCTACGTGGCCATTTAATACATTATATAATAACCGCATATCGGAAATAATTCGTCTATTAGATAAAGACAGAAGTTTATATTCCGTCAGCGAGATATTATAGTCACGCGTGGATTTTTGGTAAAATGATTTAAAACTTTAGAAATTTTACTTGGATGTTTTCAATGTTACGAGTGTGGGTAATGTAGGATGGGGACCAAACGGGTGAAGCGTACTCAAGTGTACTTCGGACATAAGCGAAATATAGAGGTAGTAGGGACTTGAACTCCGGAATACTTTTGAAAGTCTCTTGATAAAACCAAGCATTCTAAGAGCCTTATGACAGATGTAATTGTAGTGTTCTGAAAATATTAACTTTGAATCTAACAAAACACCTAGATCCCTTACTTTCATAACACGACTTACCACACAATTATTTAATATGTACTTATATTGTAATGGATGTACTTGACGACTGAATGTAATTATTTGACATTTTTGACATTAAGATTGAGTAAATTTTTTGTGCAATAGCTTGAAAATCTGTCAAGATCATCCTGCAATTTACGACAGTCCTCGATATCACGGATCGGATAAAAAATTTTAGTGTCATCAGCGTACATGAGAAAACGAGAGTGATGAAAGCAATTTGAAATGTCATATAAATAAATGTTAAAGAGCAGGGGACATAATAAAGAGCCTTGAGGAACCCCCGATGGAATTGAAGCTTTGTCCGAACAGTAACCACCGATTTTGACCCACTGTGACCTATTTCGTAAGTAAGAGTTAAGCCACCTCAGCAAATCTCCATGTATCCATAAATTTTCTAACTTTGAAACTAGTAAGCTGTGATCAATTCTGTCGAAACATTTGGAAAAATCTGTATATACCACATCTATTTGAACGCGAGTATCCATTTTGCGGGAGATGAAATCCGTTAGGGTGCATAGATTTGTCTCCGTAGATCTTTGACGCATAAAGCCATGTTGTTCACTAGGAATAAATGAAGATACGTGAGTATAAATGGTTCCATAGACGAGACTTTCAAAAAGTTTGCCAAAGGTGGACAGAATTGAGACAGGTCTATAATTTTCTGCCAACTGCCTTGATCCACTTTTGTAGATTGGTATTATGTAAGCATCTTTCCATTTTTTAGGAAAAACGCCCTCATTTAAAGATTTATTATATATTAAAGACAGAGGAAAAGCTAGTGTTTTGGCACATTTTTTTACAAATAAAGGTGGTATGTTATCGCTACCGGCGCCCTTGTTGGTATTTATTCGAAGGATATATTTAAACACAATCTCAGGTGTTATATGGACAGATGAAAGGGTATGCGAATTCGGTTTATTAGTGGTGGCAAACAAATGTGCTGAGTTACATGAGTTATAAACTGATTGAAAATATTCAAGGAATGTATCGCATATACCTTTTCCACTAATAATTAAATCTTGGTCTTTTAGAATTTGATTGGGAATGCTACTTCGCATCTTAAGATTTTGTGCAAAATTCCACATAATTTTAGGATTAATCTTTATAAACTTTTCACATTTGCTTATATATTTATCCCAGCAGATATCTTGTTCTATTTTTTGCCTACGCCGGAGCAATGAAAATGTATCATAGTCTAATTGATTTTTATAATTTTTCCATCTTCTGTGAAACTTCTTTTTCTCTTTAATTATTTTTATAAGACTTTTAGAAAACCATCGAGGATATCTAGTTTGTATACTATAGAAGTAACGTATGGAGGTTTCAATAATATTGTTAAGAATAATATAAAATTGATCCACGGAAGCATCCACATTATCGCGTAGTAGGGCCTCTTCCCAGTCTACTTGTGACAATTGATTTTGAATTTTGTCATAGTCAGCTTTCTTAAAACTGAAAATTTTCTTTGGTGGATCTTTAAGTGAAGTAAAACGAACGTCGCATAAAGAGAGTTCTAAGGCGGGATGATGAGGCATGTCCTCTCGAGTAAGTGGGTTAGACGAACGTTTAACACCTATATGGTTAGATGCGTAGACGAGATCTAACAGACGACCATTGTCATTTAAAACATTATTATATTGATTTAGACCAGCTGATACTACATAATCCAAAAAATTCTGTCTAATATAATTAGTGTTAAAAGATGGTAGGTGATGTTCATGCTTATCATCCAAAGCCCATTTCACATCGTCCATATTAAAATCCCCCACAACAAGAAACCTTTCATTCTGGTGCCGACTTATGATACCTTTAAGTAGATTTGTGAAATGTTCTAAGATGAAGTTATGCCTTCCGTTTGTACCAGGCAGATAAACACATATGATGTTAAGAAGTCCACCAATTCTAACTGTTACATGAAGAACTTCATATGGGCAAGGAGGTAACGTTTTCTGAAACCATGAAGACATCTTTTGTAAGCAAAAGGACACCACCTCCACGAGTATGCCCTGAACCCACGGAATCTCTATCACATCTGTACACGTCATATCTATTGTCAGAAATTTCTGAATCACTCACTTGTGGATTAAGCCAGCTCTCCACTACACTTACTATGTCGTAATCGTAGAGGAGCAAATTGTACGAGAATTCAAATGTTTTTCCTCTTAAACTACGTGAGTTTTGAAAATATATTTTTAAGTTATTCTTCTCGACTTTTGAGTACAAATATTTCATGATTAAATTTATAAGAAATCGTACAAAAATGTTTGTAAGTATATAAAAAAAGCTTTTAAAGACTGGTTAACGCATAAAGGTATGTTAATGTTTAGCAAGTGAGTGTGTTGGTGTGTAGTGTTATTAGAGTCTAAATGTATACAACTGAGTTTATGAAGGATATGGTGATAAATGTCATTTACTGAACATTGATAGATTTTGCTTCTGTATTCAGCTTCTCTAACTGCTTCATATTTCGTATATTTATTGCAGCGCAATTGTTGTTTTTGCGAATAAATATTTTTCCATTTCTTGTCCAGACATATTGAAACCCCAAGGATTTACATTTTACTCGTGTGTTTTTCAAGAGCAATTTGTTTTGAGAAGTGAGGTGCTCATTAATATATATGGATCGAGTGTTGCCATCAAAACCCATTTCTGCTGATGTAAGACCTTTTTTTCTGCGTATGGAGCTAAGAATTTTATTTTTTTAGATCCTGCTTTAAAAATTTGACTACAATGGGTTTTGGTAGATTAGAATCTTTCAAGCGGGTCGTAATCCTAGTTGCAAACTCAATATCTCCATTATCGATGAGAACATTAAGAGAATTAGCCAGTTTACCGATAATATTTATTAAATTTTCGGAGCGGCGTTCAGGTATACCAAAAATTTCTAAGTTGTTCATTCGTGTTTTTTGTTGTTCCTCACTAAATTTTTCCTCCAAATCCTGGTTATATATCTTTATCCGTTGAAGCTCACTCTCTATGTCACTAATATTTTTCCCATGCTCAGCAATTACAGAATCCACAGTAGTTAATTTACCTTGAAAATCATCGTAGGCCTTGGATACGAAATCGCAGCCAGATTCAAGCTGAGAGACCCTGTTATTAATTTCATTGTACTGCGATGTAAGCCTATCAACCTTTGTTAAGCACACATCTAATTTGGTATTAAAATCATTTTTCAACTCATCAATCTTTCGCTCAATATGGCCAAGTAAAGTTTTTGTTCCTGACTGATTGCTTCTATAGCCGAAAAAATATCATTTGAGGTATGTACTGTTGCGGAAGAAGTGGTCGCTAGTCGAGTTTGTCCCCCCGGCGACTTACTTATTGCCCCCGTTGTTGTGTTACGAGTCGAAGTGGTACGAACGGGTGTATCGTTATTATTACCCTTAGGTTTTATTGACAGGCATCCAGGACATAACCAATTGGGATCAATTCTTGTGCGTGGTAAGCGGCTCACTGAAATGTATCTTACGCATTCCAAGTGGTAATCTAAGTCACACTTTGGGCATCTTAATCGGTCAACTGATTTGACCTCATTATCACACGCAGAGCATCGGTAAGCCATAACGAAGTTATATAAAAGATAAGTATTAATTATAAGTTGGAATCGAACTCACGCACTCGAAGTTTATAATATTTGCAGTTTAGAGGGTAAGGCGACAAATCACTGCTGCAGGTAATCGCTGTGCGACAACTCCATGTACTGTAGCAAATAGCAAAAGCTGAGTCTGCGGCTAAAAGGTCTTAAGCGCCGGGCATATCGCGTCGCTTACGCGTTTTCGTCGACACGTTCACTTAATTAACTGATAACCACAAATTTTAAAAATTTCAATGTTTAAATTGTATTTTACGATAACTTTTGGACGATAGAAATGATCACAATATTAATAATAGTTGTTTGCGTCTATGTTAACTGAATTTAATCACAAATAACACAACATAAGACCTTTAATTACATTAAAATTCGCAGAGGTTGAATAACACAGTACACTACTGTCCGTGGTAAATAATATTTTTTTTCACTATTTCATATTATTTATAAAGCGTCGCATTCAGGGCAATCTATGTTACTTAATATCTTGTAATGGATTAGAAATAAACAAAATCATTAATTTTTTTTGCGTCTTTTATAAATGGCGGTTTTTTCATATATCACCAGTTTAAATAATGAATGTTAAGATTTTCGGTGCAATTTATATATACAAAAGTATCTTTTAAATAAGAAGGATCACGATACTATTTCAATAATAGGAGGCAAAGCGATTTGTGTATGTTTATACAAATATACAAAGAGAGATATTATTTATTAAACGAAAAAACATATCTGAACATCTCATAGATGGCGCTACTTTAACTAAGGAAGCCAACATTTTAAACCCATTTTTTATATATAAAATTTTAGAGGACTTAAGGATATTAATTGTGCTTTAATAATCGCCAGTAGAGTGAATCTTAAAAATAAATTAATTTTAGATTAATAATTGAAGTAAAAAAAATATCTCACTATTCTATTTTTAAGAAATTTTCAACTCTTTTATAACAACATATTACGTCATAACGTTTTTACGGTTTTAAGGTTTCATAAATGAATAAATTCTATATTGGTAAAAGCTCTACGTAATATAAATAAAAATTCTAAAGGAAAGAAATAACTTAGCCCTTAAATGTTACGCAGGGACTTACACAACCGATATACCAAATTGTATGAAAAAAGTTTGGATGAAACTTGAATACAACATTTTTGTCCACTCACAGACATATGTAAAAATCACTCATTTGACTTTAGTATATTATAGTCTCCAAGACTGATTTTTCCAAAAAATATTAGAATACAGACACCTTTTCTACAGATTTATAGATATGATGATGTGTGATTAAAGTCTTTGCAGTTGGTTGTCTCTCCATATTTATTTTATTTTCTTTTTAGATTTTATGTTCTTATGGGCATGAACGTTCACATTATCGGTAATGTACGATTGCTTTTGTGTTTTTTTTAATTTAATTAACCATGTGTAAGTTAAGGCTGCCGCTTGGCAAAGGGAGTTCGAATTCCAGGCGAAGAGTTTGTTGGCTATATAAGTGATAGTCCTTGTCATGTTTAAGGTAAAGTGCTAGGCCATTGACTCATTGTGGATTAAGTTTTGAGTATTGCGTATAGAGACAGATCTTGGAGGTTATAGATCCAACTGAAAGGAGTTTTGATTTGAATCAACCTTGTCGTTAATCGATGAAATGGTTAATACAAAAATGGGTAGTATCTGGTCATATGTTCATCATAATATAGAGTCAGGCATAATACCTTTAATCGGGTTATATATATACTATATATGTATACTTGGAAGTTTACCTTGTTATAATTTTACATTTTCGAACCTTGCAAATAACCATTCCGCAAATCATGGTGTCGACGTCATCTATCAAGGAAAAGCAAGGATAACAAGGAGAGTCATTTCGTGACACTAAACCAATAAAATCTAGGATATGTTCATGAGTCATATTTAACATGTCACGTCAATGCTGCAGTTGCAAACTGGCTATAGCATGAATATCTGCGTGAAATAGTAGCATAGCGCTGCTGTATTTCGTATGATTAGTAGTCCAATACAACGCATTGATTCCTTATTTAAGATAAGTGATATTGACCTCCGGATCTAAGAGATCATTTCCCGTTACGTACATATATTCAGTGTTTGTGTGATCTTTCTTAGTTAAATATTTGTATATTTTTTAAATGTTTATTCATAAAAAAAACATAAGATCCGTGTTGTTTGTTAAGATGTTTTCATGTGTGTATTTATCCAATTTACTTAATATATTGGACTCACGAATAGGATTGTTAAAACGAGACGAAATAATAACGAGACAGCAAGAACGGCTCGAAATTGGAGTGGAAACGATGCATGAGTCAGCTTACACCTGCCCACGGCGATCGCTACGATTCTATTAGTCCTTTTATCTTTAAATATTGGACTGTTTGCTTTCTCCGCTTAATTCGGTCTCTACGTGACGAGTTTACTCCATTATTCTCATATTAGACGTTCGAAAATAAATGATGGTTTATCGTATTTATGAGATCAGACTATTATTTTTGGTTATTGTTTTTTGTTTGCGTCTTTTAATTTTTGGTACTTATAATTATTAATATAGTTCTTTTTTTAATAGATACCTGTACCTTTATGGGGGGGACTTGTTTACACCATGTAAGGATAATTTATCCCTTGCAAGGTATAATTAATATAATTATTTTAATCAACGTTGCCCATATATACAGAAAACTTAGTTTTATGTTAAAACAAAAACATTGTTATATCTAATCCAACTGGCTTTTACCAAAGATTTCGATTATTTCTGTTGCCACGGGCCGCCGGAATTACTATCAGGTGAACTGTCTGCGTTTTCTACTCAACACAATAAAAAGATCAATTGCCGAACTCTGTTCAGTTTTAACTTCACGACACACGAAACAAACGGGTTCACTAGTGTCATCGAAGTTCGTCGAAATTTTAAGTGCTGATTCACCACGTGCTCTCCGGCAATCCACAGTGGAATTGCGCACTATGCGTCAATAAATATAGAGGTCTCCGCTGAGCGCCATAAGCGCTCGGTCACCTCGCCACCCGGCGAAACTGTAAAAGCCCTAGGGCTAACAGTGGCCGGAAAAAAAAAGCGTCAATAACTTACACAGATATCGTCACCCTACTATATACTACATACGTCATCAATATTTGTGTATTACACAAATTACTGTTTTTTTAATCTGTGTGCCTTCATTATTATTTAACATGTCTTTACATCAGCCTAGGGAAGGAGGAGATGAGTGAGTGCGTTTGTAATTGTTTGAATGCTTACGTCACTATATGATGTTCATAGGCGACAGTCAATCAATTACCATGAGGAAAGGTGGTTGCTCGTTTGCCACCTATTCAATAAAAAGTAGATTCTTGTGTATATGATGTAATCTTGTGGTTTGCTTGGTAGTCACTTCGCATTTATAAACTATCTGTAGCTAGAGCGGGACAGCTCGACCGAGATAGCTACTCATTTTACAAAATTCCAGTGTAAATACTTTATCGTTACTTTGGTTCGTCTACTAGAGACCTTATTACTAGTGACGAGTTATTCCAATAGCACTCAGACAATACATCTGCGTTATAAATCTTTATCGAGGATGAATATAATTGTCATTGGCTGACTTGGGCATTCCTACAGCCCAGTATAGGTGATAAACGAATGTCTGGTTCACTGTACATTCATTTATCAGAAACAAACGTGGCCACCCCGTGCCCGATATTGGTGACTTAGGTGGATGGTGACTTTCAAAGGTGATATGTTGAGTCCGTTATTTGATCCGTCGCTCTTTTACCAATCTTAAAGTTCAATCAAACATAATGACTTTAGAATTTGTGTTGTACCAATTTAAATTATTACGTACACGAAGGAATATTTAACTTTTATAACACCCTACATTTATATAATCATAGCCGTCTTCGCTTCGAGTTTTTAGTTTACGTAATAATTATGCAAATCATGAAGAATTTGGTCGACGACGAGACTTATATTTAGCAAATCTTCTTATTGGAGCAACAGGTAGGCTCAGTTATTTAAAATTTAATGGATGTGAAAAAGGACAGGAAAAGGACAGTGCTGTAAATATATTTGATAATATTAGTCTATTATAAAAACTAAGTCGGCTTTTACAATGATATTTATATATTTTTGTATATTAAGAATAGATGAAACGTTTTGGCAACTTTTATATTAATTATAATATATACGTAGTTTCTTAAATATTTCGTCCATGGCTTATTGTGCAGACGGACGAAGGTTGTTGTTTTATTTTATAGACACTTAGAATAATTCAACGAACATGTTCGAAATCGACCCCAGTCACTGACATCGTAGTACTGGATAAGACTCAAAGCTTCAGTGGAGCTTTGAAGCTGGAGCCCATTTATCTGCTCTAGCAGTAAGACTCAGTAGTGACTCAGTAGACCATTTATGTAACTAAAAAAAATTGAAAATTCACAGATATTAACACTACGAGACTCGTTTATTTTAGTAATTTCCACAGTCTTATGTCCTACAGAATTTTGCTATGGGGTAATGCAATTGATGTTGAAATTATATTAATCTTGCAAAAGAGAGCTATTCGCACTTTTTTATAATCTTAAATCTAGACTATCGCTAAAGGAAAAAAGTTTAGAAACAGGCATATTAACGGCTACCTCATAATATAATCACAATAACATTTTATTTATACGTAAGAAGTTACAAAAATTTTGTATAAAAGCTGACGTACACGCTATCAATACAAGAAACCAAACTTGTGACATCTATTTTTCGCTCTAAAAAGGTATAGAAATCGTTCGTGGGCGTACGCATATTTAATAAAATCATAATCGATTTGCCATTAAAGTAAAAAATTTAAAAGTTTAAAATTTTGGTTAATAACCAAATTATCAAAATATATAACTACTCTTTGTCAGAATATTTGTCTGACAAATATGCTTGGATTGAAGCTGTGAGCTCTGGGTTCAATGTGGGAAAACTCTAGGACATTCAGTAAATTATTATTTAAAAAAAAAGAAAAAAAGAGCAACTAGTCGAGTTTCTTGGCGTTTCTTCTCGCTAGGAGCTGCCTTACGAAGCGGTCCTATTAGCTATCTTGACAATATAAAAGTGTTTTGCATAAACCTACCTAGAATAAAGCTCATTTAGATTTGATTTAAGAATATACTATCGTACTCAGAGGCACTTAGTCGTCATCCTGTCTATACGATGCATGTGTAATAAAATCGGCGGAGGTACAGATGCTGTGTTCGAGATACTCAAAGCACGCCAGACGTCGAAAGACAACAATTTGTGGAATACAAATATTATTCTATGTACTCTAACTATAATGCCCCGCGATTGTCAACAAGGAATTAATAAAAGTATTTCAGATACGAAGAAAATATAAAAAATATTATGTTTTCATTCTTGAGTATATGCATAAATGTATTTTTTTTCTTACTAAGATAAGTCAACATAAATGGCCTAGAACTCGCCTGTAGTCAATATGCGAGTGGATTAAAAGACTAGGAAACTACTAATTTAAATATAGGTTAAGGATTTTAGTTCAAAATGAAATCTTATTATTATCACAACAAGATAAGTAATCGTGTGAATATCGAAATATCTTACATCCATTTGAAAATGAATACATTGTTTAAGCTTATGGATTCCAATAATATTGCAGGCTGTGATACGCTCGAGTGCTCCATATCACATGTATTTGTTGACTCTCTGAAAAACAATACGCATGAGAAAAAAAATTCTTCAACGTTCTAGAACTAACCGACTGATTCGATTAGATTTTTCTGATCTTTTTTTTATTTCGGGCCAATGGGCTCTGTTAGCCCCAAGGCTTTTACAGTTTCACCGAGTTGAGTAGTGACCGAGCGCTTATGGCGCTCAGCCGAGACGTCTATTAGTGGGTAACCAGCACCAGGGTGATGGAACCTCGGCTTGTACCGTTACCCTTGAGCGAGAGCGACGGACTCGAGTGTATCCGAGAGGGCAATTTTTTTTTCTGACACACCTAACAACTGTTAAGAAATATAACTTAACTTCAAAGTACAGATCAAAACTACTTAACTCACAAAAAGCACATCTAAAACCGATGTGGTCTTAAGTATTTTAGAGACCATTGAGTTTATCCATTAGCAAATAAATAATAGTGGATTATGTAGTCATAATCAAGCCTTATGACTCGTAAATTTTGTCTTCTTCTGTCGTCCTTGTATCTACTACGTAATAACAAGTAAAAAGCATTCAGTATACTTGGTACTTAGTTCATTCGTGCGTCGCTTTTTTTAACCACTGAACGTACGAGTACGTCATGAATTTGTTTAGGCAAGATTTCTTACAATTCAAATGAACGTACGTCATGAGTTTGGTTAGGCAAGATTTTTTACAATTCAAAGGATTATTTGTTTACCTGGTTATGTAATACATATGATACATATATGTATCCATATAATATATGATGTAAGATAACTATTCGATCAAATACGGATACACTTATCGGACATCGACTTCTCTTATCCGATATAACATTTACTAGATATCTTTTCTTTTCTTAGCCCATACCTCAAAGCCTGGAAACGAAAGCTTTCAATCAGTGCTTCCTACCTGTAATGACATACGGTGCTGGGAAGTGGCCACTCACGGTGTGACTTGTCCACCAGTTCAAGATCGCTCTGCAAGCTATGGAAAGAGCCACGCTCGGAGTGTCTCTTAGGGATTGAATCCGGAACGAAGTCCTTTGGCAGAGAACTGAAGTTACCGTTATAGCTCAACGAAATAGCAAGCTGAAGTGGCAGTGGACAGATATTATAAACCGCGGAACCGATGGCCCCTGGAGCAGACAGGTTCTCGGTGCTGCAGGGTACTAATATATTTTTTTATGTAACCAAAAGTGAGATACAAGGACACAGTTCACTTGAATGTAAGTGAGCACTAAAGATCATAAACAACTACATCCATCTTCAAACTTTCAAGATACACACGCTTTCTCATTCCCGAGGACTGAGATGGAATGTAGTTAGAACTAGTAACTCAGTCTCGGGTGCACTACTAAAGAGCTATGTGCTTTTCAATCTGTTACCTCAACTTCTGCTTTTCATCAGTTTATTTACAATTAAATAATTTTAGGTGTGAATGAATTAAGATGAAAAAGAATTGGGGCTTTGTCAATTTCGTTATATTAATATGACTGAAATCTAAAGACTTTGTCTCCCGTATTATCTGTTTTGTGTAAGTAATCTGTTTGTTTGGTAGCTTTGCGCGACCGAGCCTCTAATTGAGGGAACTTGTCGTCCTTAAACTGAAGGAGGATTTGTTAATATTCGAAGTGTCGGATTTCACCACGAGCCTTCTGATTGAAGTTAGTAACGGAGGGGCGGGGGGAGGGGAGGTGATAGTTAGGGAGTATGACAGACATGTCACGCTTCCTCGATTTACTTTCGTGACGTCTGCGATAGATAATATTTAGATGTTATAATTAAGATAGCGTTGATCGAATTATATATATACTTATTATTATTAATAATATAATAGCTATTAATAATAGTATATTAATTTTATTTACAAATGTACTACACTATTTGCACAATATAGTACAAAAAATATTGTAACGTGATACATCACTATAATAGTTTAGAATGACCTATCAATTTTGAAAATGTAAGTAATATTATATTTAAACTAGTAATAAATTGAATCGGTTAATAGTAATTAACTAATAACATACGATTCATTAATAATTAATTTAGTTAAAATTAATATTTTCTATTTTTCTGTATCACGAACAACATATCTTAATTTTAGTTCTTCCCTAGCTATCTTACTTAAGAGTATCACAATCAATGCTTTTTCCCTTATTAAAAAAAAAGTGTTACTAATGGAAAACAATCAACACTGCTCCACGAATCGTACGCAGAAGGCGCTCTCTTTGAAACCAATTACTTAAGTCGGCAGTACGTTAGCCGTGCTAAACGTTACTACTGATAGCCTCATACGATAAGATGTTCATTTTACTAACTGAATTGTGACCGACAGCTAAAGAAAATAATTAAAATTAGAAAAAAGTTAAATTTAAACATTTCTACGATGAAATATTGTATCTTTAAGGTTTAATGTATTTATTTATTAAGAAAGATAATACACCTAATCATCAATATCTTTTGCATTTTATACACAAAGTTTATGTTTACTAAATCTTAATGATTTGTCTTTATAGGTGTTTACAAAATTAGTATATCTACGCATCTAAATTTTAAAAAACTTAAAGTGCAATAGATTTTTTAATAATTTTATAAGTTTATAATTAAATATATCCATTACTTGTTTGATATAAAACATTTGTGTGCCCATGCAAAATGTAGGATTAGATAAACGAGTCATAAAGAGTAGACACATCCAAGACTTGTTGTGGATTCCTTTTGGAATTATTGAATGTAAAGTAGTTGAATTTTCAGTACAAGACATATTTATGAAGGATTTAGAACTCAACTCCTGGTCCAGAGCCAAAAAGACATAGTATAAATATAACTACAATTTAATATTTAACTATCTTGGAACACTAGTCAATAGTTGCTTAACTATATACTTGACTAGACTTATGTTTTACTAAACTAGTAGGCATGGAGTCTTGTCTATTGGCTCCAGACTGGTCTATCTATCTAAAGCCAATTTAGTGCCACTTAAACGTTAAAACATCGCATAATCCAACGTTCTTCACTTGCTCATTTGCAAATTATTGCTTAGCTATTTGCAATTCTATTTCTTAATTTGAAATTTTTAAGTTAGATTAGAATAATACTATATATTAGAATAATATATATAGTAGTAACCAGTGTAGTGCTTAAGCCGAAAACAGCCAGAACATTATCCTCATTTAAAGCTAATAAATATTTATTGTCTTTTGTTCTGCTTCCTGAAAAGAAGTGGTAAAAGATGAACGTTTGGCGGGGGGGGGGGGGAAGTGTTGGCTGTTGAAGAATCAATATATATATATATATATGTAATATAATCATTATAAGGCTATTGTTAGTAGTAGGCTGTGTTATTATTTAATTGTGTGAGAATGTCTACAAATTCGTAAAACTAAGCCCTGAACATTGAAAACGATTTCTAAATTCGATGTTATATGTACGTATTGTTTGTGGTTTATTTGAATTACACTAGATAAACATTATCTAAGAACTATTAAGGAATATTATTATTAATGCGAGTTTTTAGCACTACGAGAATTCGTTATCGTATAATTTGTATTTTGAGAAAAATTATGCTTTTATACTGTTGGAATATATCTATTAGTGTTAGTCAAATTACTCACAGTAGTAAAGGACGATACATTAATTTTAGCTGCAGCAGAAATAGGTCAGCTCATCCTGGGAAGGAGTTCGCCAACACGGGATACTATCATCAAATAGAACCGTAACGTTGTGTTTCGTGTTTGTGTGGCTACAGTGACACAGTAAACAAAGGCGAGGCATTCTATCTCTATCCTCAGATGTGACAACGCATAGGAATTTTAAATCTGTCGAGTCGATTCATTAAGTAGTTGATTTTTAATTGCAACGTGTATGTGTATCCTGTGGATGAGAACTAAATAATTTCTTATATTTAAACGAATATTACACATGAAATAAATCAAATGTCACTGATTTTATAGCGTTTAACTTTGACTTAACCGTCCAAGCCGAGGCTCGCTTTCGGGTGCCCTTGTGCTGGTTACACACTAATGAAAGTCTCGGCTGAGCGCCATAAGCGTTCGGTCACCTTTCGACCCGGTGAAACTGTAGAAGAACTAGGGCTAGTTTAGTTCGATCTATGTAGCAGGAGCTCACAGAATCTGTAGGTCTTGCAGTGGTATTTTAGGTGTTGAATTTAATTTTATTTTATCGACTAGGACCCAGCCATCTTCTCTATTATAAATCGGATGTTTTTTTTCATTAAAATAGCCTCGTGATTCTCGCATATGATCGTTGAGTGCCTTCGTCACCATGAGTGTTCGAAAAAGTGCACTTGAAATATCGGGAATTTAAATAAGTTAAAATTCAAATTTATAAAATCGTAGCAATAGGTTTTTTTTATTCTCCTGTGGCTTTTGAATTCTTTAGTGAAAAAATAAATGACCTTGCACATTTGACTATATTATTCTTAGGAAGATTGGTCCCTTCTCAAATTACATAATTTTATTCAAATTACATACATATGTTTTAAGCCAGTCTTAAAAGATTGGTATCACTTGCGGTGGATATATGCGAAATATGGTAAGTTATTGCATATTGTATGCACCGATTTTAATAAACACCAAATCTACTTCATGAATAGGACGACTTACGAAAACAACGGTTTCGTAAAGAATCGACAGAAATGTCAATTATTCATTTATTTAACCGATTTAAATTATTCTTCGATTGATTTTCAAAAGTTAAGTAGATTATTATATACTATAATATACATATTTATATTAAACTACGATTCTTAGAGCTACAACAAAGTAATATGCTGACTATATGAATTTGAATATTTTTATATTAATACGAAGTCTAAAAGTCTGTTTGCACAGTGGTCAGTTGTAATGTAGTTAATAGTAAAAAGAAAAGAGACTTTATTTTTAGAATTACTATTCTCCAACAATATGTCTTCCCTAATAACACGCACAATAAAAGTTCAGCCTTTTACTTTGGGAAACGAATGAATCTTATCTTAACAAAATATAGGTATGTATAATTCCGCCTCGTGAAACGAATAAGCGAAGCAAGAAGGGATTGGCACAGTTGTTTTGTTTTCTAATCGAAATATATATATATATATATATATATATATATATATATAAATATATTTCATACAAATTTATTAGTCTCGCCTGAAAATAAAAAAAATATTCTATTCGAAAGGTGGCCCCATTAGCTTTTATATAGGCCTTTAATCTGTTTGGCCACGAATCTATGGATTTACGCACTGTTTCCAAGGGAAATTTCGCCACTGCTTGATGATTTTTTAAGAGACTCAATGTCGCTGTGTCGTTTAGAGCAGGCCATGTCCTCTAAAACTGAACATAATTTGAAGTCTAAGGGGTTGAGGTGTGGGCTAGATGAGGGCCAGTCTTCAACTCTTATAAAGTCCGGTACGTTGGTTTCAAGCCAGGCTTGGGTAGTTCGTGCCTTGTGACCAGGTGCAGAGTCCTGCTGGAAAGTCCACGGTATATTTTCAAAAAGTGTATTGCTGAGAGATTTCACAACATGAACCAACACTGTATCTTGATACACTTTGGCTGAAGTTTTCACTCCTTTTTCACAAAAATGTAGTTTTTTGACTCCTTGATAAGACACGCCCCCCCAAACCATCACTGACGCAGGATGATGACCACGTTATACCTTTCCGACAACTTGAGCAGCTTCCTTAGAAACGTGAGCGTACACTTTATCATTTTGTTTATTATAGTGTTCTTCAATCGTGATATTTTTTTCATCGGTAAAGAGGATATTTCTGTGCCTTTCACCTGCGTATCGTGACAGAAGGCGATCCACTCTCATTAATTGTAAAGATTGATTTAGGGCATATCCTGTATATCGACGATAAGCACCGAGCTTCAGGTCTTGTTTTATAATACGCGACAGTCCTAGCGGGAATCTTCATTTCTCGCGATAAGATTTTTTGCTTCCTAATGGGGTTTCAACGAATTATGGCTTTAACAGCATTTACAGCATTTTTAGTTCTAACAGCATGCGACCGCCCCGATCTTCTCTGGTCTTCGACAGAGGATGTGTTTTATCTGTTGATAGTACGATATACGAACATACGGCTGATACCAAGCTTCTGAAGTGTCTGGAATATGATCGACGGCTTTATGCAAGGCGATCACTGCTATCCTATTTTCTTTAACACCCCATTCCATATTGTAATTTGATAATGAACACGAAAACATATGTGAAATGGGACAAAACCGAAAGAAGTTTTTAAAATAATAGACGTGTTCCAAATTCAAGTATTTAAAAAATTAAAAAGAAAAGTTTTTATGTAACAGTATTTATAGCCAGACTAGTACTACTATATGTATCGTAATGTAGTGTGAGTGAACTTAAATGAAGTCCATTATTTAATTTCACCTAAAATATTGTGCTATTGTATTGTCATTATTGTAAAAAATATTTCTTTGCGAAAAATTATCACGTAAAGGACGAAAACGAAAGAAGGTGAGCAAGACCCTTGTTAGTGCGAATCTATTGTTTACGTCAAAGAGAATTTAAGATTTGTCAAATTCGTAACTTATAAATGATAAACATGAATAACATTGAATCTGGGTTGGGTTTAGGTTTGAATCTCATACAGAGCACAAGACTTAAGAAATAACTGCGATCAAACTATCACAGTTGCCTACTAACCATACTTTTAAAAAGTTAAATATAAATAATAAATGAAAATGAGCACACAGAGAATACCAGCGTTATCCACATACCTGCAGAGCTATTTTGGTCACTACCGTATTGATTTTCAGTACGTAAGTATCGGAAACGGGATAAAACAGAAACTCATTGCTACTGGCCACCTAAAATTATGAATCCACGAGCACTGGATCGTAAGTTTGATGTGCTGATGTCCTGGTTACTACTCTATTACTTTATTTTACGGAAAATCTTCGGCCGCCTGGTGCATTAGTAGGGGCGTTTGACTGCCTCTTGGATTCTTTGGTTGGATTCCCAGCGAAGTATAAATAGCTGAGAAATATGGAACATATTTGTGTATCCCAAAATATGGTGTTTCGAGTCTGGTTATTTTGTATGTATGTCCTGTCTCTGATATTGAAACATAACCTTCTTGCAATGTTACTGCGCATATATTAAATTGGATTAGGGAATTGGCATACGAATGAGTGCAGTGGACGTTACTTATTTATGATATATCATTGATAAGTAGAAGAAACATGACGAGGATAAGAACTATGATTCTGAGGTTTGGAGTCAGAGCATGCGCCGGCCACTGCTACTTTGATGCTTTGGTCTGCGAGTAAATCTGTTGACCCATTTCTATATATAATTTCCACCAAAGTCACCAAATTCGATCTAAGGCCTTTTCTGTCTCCAGAATCACCGCTAAGGCTTCCCCCTTGGTCTCAACTACCTCCATCCAACGATGAATTAGGAAGTTTCGAAGATCACCAGCGACCTCAACGGAAACCGAAATAGTGATCACTGAATACTTTTGAGAACAAGGAGGTTATTGCTATAGGCCTGTCATAAGAAAAATCTATACTTTCTAAGCTATAAAATGCTTTTCTTCTTTAGAGAATGGGCCAGCGAGTTATCTTCCCTACTTAGAGATGGCAACGATGGCTGAATAAAAATCGCTTGCTAGCCTTGGCAAGAGACCAGAATGCACGTCTTCTGGAAGGAAGGCGATTTACTTTCGCGACAATTTTGCCAATGTGCACCAACTTTGACAAAGAATTTGGATTCCTTGAAGGATTTGGAGGCAGAGTTATACTCCTTATTGAAATTGCTGGGTTTTGTATTCCGCAACACTGATGCCGCAGTTCAGACCTGATAACATTTTCGAATCGGAAATGCACTCTGAATCATTCTGCGAGAAACAAACCATGCTGTAGGCTGCCTAAAAAATAATTAAAATAATTTGTTATAAACAAAAAATAAGTACTTAATCATAAACATGATTGAATATAAAAAAACATACGGTACGTAATTTTTTTTCTGCGTAATCAAATGGACGTTTTAAAAATACAGTTATATTTAGTTAAATGAATTGCCACCGAGACAGAAACTGAAGTCATTGATGAATTACTCCGATACAAAACTACGCGTCGTAGAACAATTATATTTAAATTATAACTAACTAATCCTAAGTACGTATTGACAGAAGTCGTAAAACAATTAATTAAAACTGATTCTAATGGTCAGTGATATAGTTACAAGTAGTGATATAGTTATACTGATAATTCTTTGTAAGAAAACTTGTATAATCTTATTCGAGTTTATTTATAGTTTATATTCGAGCTATTATACCATGGTTATGCTGAAGACTCTTTTTACGAAGATTTGACAATCGAGCTAAATCAGATAAGTAGTTGGTCTTGGTCTTGGTCCGTCGATTCATCTTGGAGGCGCTGAGGTTGGAGTTCAGTTCAAGGTTTGCTTTGGGAACATGACTAAAATATTTAAGTTTTCGACAATACTGGAAAATTAAATCCGTTGATTTCAGTGATATTTTTACGCGTCTAGGGATGTATATATGTGTGATTAGGTATTTACTAATTATTTTGTTATTCGATAACAAAACAACGTACGTATGTATGCTTTATATTCTGCGAAATTTAATGTTATTGTAAACTTAATGACATTAATGGAATAATGGACAGTAGACACACTAACTTAGTAGATTCGATTAATGCCGTGATTCTATGTAGTTCTGCTGACTAGAAGAGTAAAGTTTTAAGATAAGTTTTTAGCTTAGAGCGAGTAGTTAACGAATATATCAGTAAAGTAAATACGGCTATTAGGATAATTTGATTTTTTATATAAATATATATTATAAAAAATCCGTGACCCAATGTGTATATGTATAAATATGGAACGTGCAAAATGAGAAACCGTAATATCTTTCTTCCTCACCGGATAGCGGGCGTTATCGTTTATTTTTTTAGAAAGAAGTCGGCTAAAGATAACTCCTAAATAATATAGCTGCAAGTAAAGAAGAGTAAATTAACAGCCTATATATGTATAGAGATACTATTACTAGACATAGATAGATCACTGTCATATCCGGCACTTTTTTTTTATTTATTTACTTCATAGAAATGCACTTTTCCGCGGAGCTCGTGATAAATATCGTGAGACGTATTCAGTAATAAAAATATTTAAAGGGAATAACACCACATTTAACACTAGCGACAAATCGTCATTAGCATTAAAAAGAGCTTCCTACTAATGGCTGCACTAGCATCGGTTGAGAAGATTAGAATTGGATCGTTAAAGAGCAATAATACTGTAAGTAATGACCCTAGGAATGTCGCGTATTCTAACACGATTAATGCATGTAAGAAGTAACATATTACATGGGTATCATATATATATTTTTTAGTGGTAGAGCTAAACTGCAGTTTGTTTCTAGCTGCAGAATGGGTCAGCTCGACCGGGATAGAACCATGCCCTCACAGAATACTAGCGTGAAATAGCAGCGTAATGCTGCTGTGTTTCTTCTGGTGAGTGTAGGCATCCGGAGACCTTTATTACTGGTGACGAGCCATTCAATCTCAGTCCTCAAGGGTGACAACGCATTTGTATTATGATTCCTTGTCAAGGATGAATGTAGATGTTTTGCGTCGCAGGAATCACTTATCATCAGGGGAAATGTTTGCCCGTTTGTTACTCTCAGTGTAATAATAAAAATCATATATATACATATATATATATATATATATATATATATATATATATATATATATAGCTCTTCTAATGTGTAGTAGATACTACAATATGAACAGAGGTTTCCAATTTTTTAGAACTTGTTATATTTTGTTTCACCATATTATATTTTCCGGTTATGTCTAACATATTTCTGTAATAGGAGTAAATAGCCCCGAACATTTTTCGTAGCACGTCCACTTTTTCTTCACACTTATAAGTCTTTATTTACTAATGTTTGCCTAGTTCATATGATGTATATAGTGAAATTATCAATGCCATTTTTTTATCACAATCTTGAACGTACAAGAAAATATTTACTTTCGTGTGAGTGTGTATTAATTACATTTAAATTTATTTCTATATGATGTCTGCTTTATACCTAAAACAAATGAAATTAAGATCTAAATAAATGACACATTAATTATATCAAAATGATGAAATTAAATTATATCTTTAAAAAAAATAAGTTCGCATTTTTATTATTTATGTTATTAATCTCTCACGTCTTTCATGCATATAGCTATGAGCCCTTTACCTGGAGACTATGAACTTGCGAAACATTACGAGACTCTATTCCTTAACTGTTCACCAATATCAATAAATAAATATTTTTATTCTACATAGAATAATGGAAATCGATTTTTACAAGCCAGTACCATTCAAACAGATCCGCATCCGATGTCCTTACGATTCACATCGCATTTTGATTCCATAATTCTTTTAATGTAAACAATTACGTCATCAAGAGGATCACCGATGCTTTCGTGGATAACCTTATATATATTTTTTCATATTATATGAATGAACTTGGAGACAGTGTAATTCGTTTTTATTTGACACGTAAATAGAAAGTTCATTTTTGAGCTTAGTAGTAGTGCAGGTTTGATAATAAGATAAAATGTGTGTATTAATATATTGCTGGTAATGAAATAACTATATTGGTCCTCAAAGGTGCCAACATACCTACAATTTGATTCCTTATATGAATGGATGCAAAGGAATTAAATGGCTTGTGAGCTCATTTCCCATCTTAACTGTATAAACAATGTTGACATATACGTGAAAATTTAAGCGACGTCTGTAAAGTTTTCTAGAAATAATTGGTCAAATATAAATATCAATTATTCTATATTTGGGACTTTGTGATCGTAACTAGGTGATCCACTATTTCATAAAAACAATAGATTGTATAAATTTAATCAAACGATATTTTAATAAACGTCGAATATTTAATTTTGGGCTTTATAAATGTAATAATTGTGAAGATGATATACCTTAAATTTAAGTGAAGCTACTTTTTAATAATTGCATAAAAGAAGCCATAAATTTGTTAAAAGTAAAAAGTATCACAGGCGTATACTTAGAATCTTACAATATACGTTTCAATCACTGCTCCAAAAGTTACGTTTTGCTGAGCTTCACGCGTCTTTGAAATGTTATTTGTTTCTCGGACACAAAACTTTGTGTCTTTCTATGTTTTCCTTCACTGACGAACACGTGATAAAAAAGGTATTCTTAGACTTGCTATGGAAAATTTCATGAAAATTCAAGGTTTTAACAATTATAAGTATTAGGAATATACATTGCTTTTTACAATTTATTGCTTTAAAAATGTTTGTAACTCGTCTAAATATAATCTTAACTTGAAACGTTAATTAAACCAATGTGGTTTTGACGTAGGGAATCGTCTTGGTTAAATATACTTTTATATTCTGATATAATATTCTGGTATAATACTTTATACTTTTATTTTGAAGATGACAAATAACCACACAGTTCACGGGATGCTAAGTTATTCCTGCGGCCTATAGAACCCACATTTATCACCCTGAAGAGTAAGATGGAAAGCTCCGTCACCAATAATAAGGATCTTCGGATCACTACACTCTCCTGACCAATACAAAGTAGTAGCATTGTATTACTATTTCATGCTGATATTCCATGAGGGCGTGGTTATTCCCCAGTCAAGGATCAATGGGTAGGCTATTCATGCTGCTGCTAGAAACAAGCTGCAACGTGGCTTTACTATATCATCCAATTTAATTAACATGATTGTGACGACTTAGCGCTTAGAGTACCTGACTGCTGAGTACTACCTACTAGTAGTTTATATGTGTTTTCTAGTCTTGTCTGTATTATAAATATAACATTGCTGTGCATTGTTCTACCATTCTGCGCATCTTATTGTATAAGCGCTACACCAGATCCGTATCCATAATTCCGTAAAATTTAGTTCGTAGGAGAAATGGGTTAATATATGTATTTACCTAACATCTATCCTACGCCAATAATAACTTAAGATTTAAATTGTAAACAAAAACTAATACTTAAATTATACCTTATACTTACTTTTAACGGCTTTTTCCCATAACATAAAAATTATGGATTTTGGTTAGGTCACATCTGAGTAATAAATTCCCAAAGTGAGCTATCGATACCCAAATGTCGTTATCGACTTGCAAAAGGGTGAATAAATATTGAATTTACATAAAACTTTATTTTATTTATTGAGTCATAGACCAGTGTTTCTCTCACAGTTGTAGGATTTATAAATCCAGATTGCCTTATGTCTCCAATGCATCTGAGGTTCGTAAAATAAGGCAAGCGCAACGTACCCACTATGGTATTTCGAATCTATGTAATTTGAAATTTTCTTCACACAAAATGAAAATATTACTCTAATATTTATAGGTTATATACATACAGGGTGTCCCAGAACTCAACGTCAAGCCGTAACGGAGTGACAGGATTGATCGTAACCATCATGAGAAAAATCAGAAAAAAAATCTATCCCATGCAGTTTGAAAATTATGATGATTATGATACTGCTTTTACTAAAGTCAACAAAAGTAAGTAAAATTATCAAAATAATAAAAAATCTGTGTGGCGTCACTATCGGTCTCGCTCACTCATGGCCAACAGGTCCAGTATCCATCTCTCTTATCATGTTGCCGTAAAATTGAGAAATTACCAAGAACTTGTGTGAATCAAAAACATTTTAACTGAGTAAAATGGGTTAGCAAAAATCGGGTAACTTGAGGTTTCAATTTTTACTTGTTTTTATAGTATGAAACTAATAAGTATTGTACCATTTTACATTCCTGATTAAATGCGCCATTTTTTTAAAGGAGGGGCTTTCAATGTCGATTTATTTTGAAAATTTTAAATTCGTAGTTTAGCAAATTAGTCTTAATTATAGGAAACTTGGGACAATTGTGTCATTATTTTTGACTGACATTCAGATATGTTATTTTGGGTTATGGTTCCAATGTTTAAATGAACAAAAATAATAAAAATTAACCACAATAACCGAAAAATGGTTACAGTTTGAGGTTTTTCTTAAAATGCTCATAATTTTCAAACTGCATGGGATAGATTTTTTTTCTGATTTTTCTCATGATGGTTACGATCAATCCTGTCACCCCGTTTCGGCTTGACGTTGAGTTCTGGGACAACCTTTATATATAACTTGAATGTTTTAAATGGCACTGTTAATAAAATTCAACACAGAGGATATAGTAATATGAGATTATGTTGTACTTTTAAACAATAAACCACAGAAGAGTCTATTATTTATAGTTTAATCCATTTTTTATTATAGTTATTGCATAGCAGTTTATTCTTAACTTTGCTATAAGAATATTATTGTTTAAAAACTTTGCTCTGCAATAACAAATGACGTTTAAAGAAGTATTTTTTTAATAAAGTATACAAAGGTATTAGGTGTATTATCATTATCAACTCAGCCTAATAATAATCCTCTGCCACACAAAACCATAATTTTTTTTACCAAAAAAAAAAAAACGTGACACGAGCCATCTACGTCTATACACCTCTCGAAAACATGTAAGGTATGACTGCGAGCTATAGACACTTACATCTATACTTAACAAAGGTCTAAGATGCACATACGGTAGCATCCCTAATGATTAAGGTAGTAGCTGGCCCACCTTAATATAACATGGCAGCTAGAAACGAAAAGAACAAACTGCATCGTGGCTTTACCATTGATATTACACACAAGATCAAACTGTACACAGTTCACTTAATCCTAAACATCACTTAACGATGATGATGTTTGAGATATCTTCATCCATTTACCACAACGTATTAAGATGTGTATATGCAAACCGCAACAGAATGATTAAATAGGTAAATCTTTTTTTTTATTTCGGGATAAAACCGAGTTATTGACGTTATAAGGTTTACCTATTGAAAAGCACCGCCCTTTATTTCTATTGGGTATGCGGTCCAAGCAAGATGATACCTTGTTTGGACCG
The DNA here is from genome assembly GCA_029286865.1 of Teinopalpus imperialis. Taxonomy (NCBI): domain Eukaryota; kingdom Metazoa; phylum Arthropoda; class Insecta; order Lepidoptera; family Papilionidae; genus Teinopalpus; species Teinopalpus imperialis. The sequence continues at coordinate 749,054 of JAGSMU010000009.1, read as the reverse complement.
CAGTGTAATTAATATCAAAACGTGTTGCATATTTGTGGTGTATATTGATGAGTTAAGTTTTGGCGGACCTGATGGTAATGTCTACCGGAAGAGTATCGTTAGAGGAGTACTCGTTAAGATACATAAATTTTATTATACACAAATAAGCTATATTTATTTGATTAACCTTTTTTTTTGAAAGTATTTCAGCAAAGTAAGGTGCGATTCTATTAACTATAATATTACTTCAATGACAGCAGTTGTTTTAGTACTTTTGCGTAAGTTTATTAAACCATAGACTTAAGATTTTTCAATGGGAAAGATTGAATTATTAATTTTTGTTTTCATTACACTGATTACTATTCATTTTTTAAATAATGAAATAACAATAACTATATTTAGTAGATAGAGTTATATAATTTGACTATATACGTTTTTTTTACAAATTTAAATTAAACTCTTATGACCCTGTTTAAACACCTTATTTAGCTGTAGTCGAAGCCTACGCACGCCTACGCCGTAGGGCGAGGCGTAGCGCCGTAGCACCAACCGCTTCGCTCGCGGGTCCACCACAGGCCTATAAAATGGACCTGTGGGGACCGTTCAAGCCATTCCAGTTCTGTCAGGCCAACGTGTGTGACGCATTCGTAGCCAAAACAGTGACAGTGTCCCGTGACCAGTTACGTTAAGTTGTGAGGTAAGTTTAAGGACGTAATAGCTGCGTAATGTGTAATTTTTTTTAAATGAAAGTTATATTTTTATTTAAAAGTTTAAATATAGAAAGAAAGTTTTAAGTAATTAAAAAAAATACGTTTATAAAGTTCTATTAGTTTATCTTATTTCTTATAAAGTCATTATTTAAATATTGTTTAATATATAATGTTGATATATGGTAATCATCATAATTTTATATTTAATTTAAAAATAAATATGTTAGAAATTATGAAATAATAAAGAAGTCAGTTGTTAATATGAATACTTAGTAACCAATTGATATTTTCATGAATTATTTAAAATCTTAAATTTAGATTTGATATCGTGGCAAATGACTTGTAAATGTAATAATTATTTAAGTATGTTATACTGTTTGGCACTGTTAATAATAATACCCAATAAAACCTTATTAAAAGTTGTCAATTTGTAAAAGCTGAAAATTGATATATATCACTTACATTACTATGCGATCGCTGCAAAGGTTATTTTTAATAAACGAGTACAGAGGATGCAAGAGTCGTGAAGCGTAGGGTGCTTACTGACCTATGTGATATAACATGATCTAGATATTGGGTTCATGTTTACAGTACTGAACAAATGTTTCACGCCTACGTTACAAATTTATCGGAATTTGTTATAAATTTTAATTCGGTAACAGTTGGCATAAGTTGCCCTCGGTTCAAATACTTCTAAAAAAATATGGAAGTATTGCAGACTTATTAAGTTCCTAGTGTTAAATTGAAAATTCTAGTTTAATTAACAATATTCAAGTTGATGTAAAAAACGTTAGAAAGCAAGAGTTTGTAATTTTAAAAATAACACAAGGAAAGCAACGTTTTCCAAAAACTTCATTTAATTGAAATTAGAGTTTAAAATTTCTGGAATCATGAGGTTTTTCAGTATCGGTACTCACTTTAAAGTGTTATTTTAAAGTTAATGTTAATCAGTTTCACCCAATAAAAACTTATGGAGTAGTTTTTATAGTCAAAGAAAAAATTTACTACTCGGTTATCCTTTATAAAAACATATTACGGTAATTTTATTATCACTGTAGCCACAATACACTTTTATTAACATGAATTCGTTTTATGCTTTTCCGCCAAAACCTTAGTTGAATACAAAGGATAAAGAACCCAAGACCTTTTCAAACGAACAATTCTAAGATCTCGTTCGGAATGTCAAAAATCTTGTTATCGGCGTAGTGCGTCTTTACGAACTCTCAAATCATATCAAGACACCTCTGTTTATGTTACAGCCAATAAAGCTTCGGGTTGACTAAAAGTACTGCTCGTATAATATTGTAAGAGGCTTGAGAATCGTGAGCTTACACGTAAGCAGTATGTGTTTGAAATATAATATGTACTCTTTTGCTTTCTTGCAAACTTATTTAGATTTTTTTCCTATACGCTATTTCCTCATTATACAACTAATACTGTATAAATTTATTTCAATTGAAAAAAAAATGGTAATATAATGATAAAATAATATTTTTTTTCATAATATAAACTAATATTTTCTGGATTATTTGCAAACGTCTATAAAAATTATTGTCAAAATTATATTAAAATGCTTTATCACGCAAAGGATTAGTAAAATTACTAATAAACTACTAGTACAATTAGTTTCTATAAACATAAATAACAATAGACATATGCTTGCCACATTGTGTCATGACATATGTCATTCTCAAACATGTGTCAGCCGTAGCCAACGGAATAGAAATTATTATTGTCTTTTCGTCATGAATGCATGTCTTCGGTTCATTACAAAAACTTGTAATACATTTCCTTTTATGTAATAATGCAATCTGGTTCAATTTAAAATGTTTAAATTAAAAACTAAGCGATTGTTCTAAAGTTAAACATCTGTTATTTTTCGAAGAATTTATTCAAGCTGTTGTGCTCTTGGTAGAAAACATTTTTCAAAGAGAAAAGTTTACAAAAGATTAAACAGAAAAGTTTTTAGTACACGAAAAGATTAAGCAGTTTAAACGTCTGCAAAAATGGAGTATTATTAACGTTTTAGATTTAATATTTTTTTTTATTAGAGCATCAGGTAGCCACGGATATTTCAAATTTTACCGAAGTGAAAAGAATGGGAAGGAAAAGTACTGACAAACGTTGTTCATTTAAATTTATTAAATATTTGGAATATACATATTGAAAAAGTAATATATAATTAAATTAATATATATATATATATAAAATTAATAGGTATAACTTTACTACTTTACGATATAATAGGAATTTTATATCAATAAACTATATCTGAAGTAATTTTGATTTTCTCATTTTGTCTATCCGTCTAGTTTTAATTTACTGTAAACTAAAGTGAAACGGATACATGCACGCGATGACGTAAAATTGATTAAAATGGCACCCGACGCTGTTTAATAGAAAAACGGAACGTCACGGAGTGTTTGTTTCACATTCAATTTTGTTACCGTATATAATAGGATTGTTTGGTTGTGCGTGAGTGAAATTTATTTTCCTTTTTTCTACGTATAATGTTCAAATTGAAAATTACTAATAACAATTTGTAATTAACACGGCTAATAATAATACAAATATAGACATAAAAACATTTATAATTATCAAAACTACTGGTTGTTTCATTATTTCATGAAATTAAAGTGGAAGTTTGTTTGGCACGATGAAAGAGTTTTGGGCTACATAAATATCTAACAATAGCGTCAATATGCACAACATATTCACAAAATCCAAGTCTCCAAATTTTGAAAGTTTTCTAAGCATTTCGTTCAGACTGATTAAGAGTTATAATACAGATAAGAATATCACTTAATAATTTTTGTCGCATTTTTACTCTTCTTATAATATAATGTGGATATTTTTATGATTATCTATTGTATGTATGAATTCCTACGAAACATACAAAAGCCTTAGAAAATCCTTGCATGTGTGTATATTTTTTGCAATTCATACACTGATAATTCGTCCAATAAGGCTTAGTTATTTCATTGCTCTAAGGTTCTTGGAGTTCTCCGATTTTTAATGGACAAGAAAATATTAGATTTCAGCGACGAGCCAGGAAATTCATAAAACTTTATTATCAGATTATTAATAGGTAAGACAATTTTCATATACCTTGTTTGGTCTGGTGAATGTAAGAAACTCGTGAATCGGTTGCGTATATTTAGGCGTACTATTTGAGTTCGCGAATGGATCTCTTGCAATTAGGCGGGTGTATGGGAGTAAAGAGAAAAGAAGTGAGATTCTTCCTAATCGAAATTACACTCCATTCAAATAGTTTTACAGGTGATATTGTTAATGTAATTTTATATAAAATTGACGGCCGTGTGACCGTGTGAGCTTGTAGAATTGATTAGCTACGTCGTGGGCCCTGGGTGCTATTCTCAAATTAACACGCAATGATACAAATAACAAAGCATTCCATCTCAGTCCAACGTCGGGGGTGACAACGCATCTTGAATATTTGTTAAGGATAAATGTACATGTCACAGTTATAATTTACCATCAGGTGAACTTTGTTCCCTTATTGTAATCGTTAACATTGAAAAAAAAAATATCCTGAAAAGTTAATGTTATATGGGTGTCACTGCGATGAAAATCGACCAGGAGGACATCATACAAAATAATAAAAGTTTTAAAAAACTGCTTTATATTCTCTTGTTCTCTGGTTGCCTTCTACGACAACCATGAGACTAGGTAAAGGATTCTTTTAAGCGCTTCTAAACATTGAACCCCTGTGATGTGATTCTATTGTATATTTCTCGCAGTTTTATTCCAATTTTTAATAACGGTAATTTTCTTATCTCTAGTAATGGTCCTAAAATTTGGCTACAGAGTTTATTAAAAAAGGATGTTTCAGCGGAGATAAGCTTATGGTTATAACGCGACAACATTTCCATAAATGTAAATGTCCTATTGTTCTCCCTTAGTCACCTAATTTTATTTGTACAGACAATGGTACATTGTTGAAAATGCCCACTCAATATTTTCTCTTTCTTATTACAAAATTATACGAAAATCTTGAAAATATTGTCTCTGAACTAACGTTTACCTATTCAGAAACAATGATGAATTGGTTTGTGCGTACTGTAATTAAGATTTTACAAAGGCCGACGGCAAATAATTGTAAAAAAATATTAATTATGTCATATAAAACATAATTAATTTATGGGGATAAATGGTTCCGCATCCGTGTCTCTAAAAACCTCTATTACTTTCTTGTTTATGGATCAAGTTTTGTAAAACCGGCAAATTAGTTTAAATTTTAATCAACGCTGTATCACTTAACAAAGTTTTGAGATCTTTGTTCAGGAGACGAGAGTTTAATGTTTCGTGGTTATATGGTATACTGAGTGATTTTTAGTTTCTTTCTCTTATGACATTAAAGAGATAGGTCGTATTTAAATAAGATTAATCGTTTATTTTTTTGAAGTAAAATATCTCTAAGCGTGTCTTAGATTTTTTTCGAAGGAAAATAATGTTTTACGCAGTGCTAGCATTTATACTTTAAATTATTTTTATCTAATTTATTTTTGTTATTGAATATAAATAAAAAAATAATTTTATTAATAAGTAAAAAATATATTAATAAATCAAAAATAATAAAAAGAAAAACATAACAGAAATTAATTCAGTAATTATTGTTAATTAATCATTTTCTACGAAATATATTAGGTTTTACTTTAACCGCGCGTTTAGTTTATTTTATATTATTGGTGGTAAGAGTTAAAAACGGAATAACAGTTACCCACATCTGGTTTTCTCAATTCAATGAAGCCGAACACAGTAATCACATATTCTGATCTAGTCGGGCGAACATGTACTACAAATAAAATTAAGACGTAGCATTCTATCGTCTCTACGTTAAAATCACTAACGTAACAAATATATTGAATGTATAGCAACGGTAAAAATTTAAGGCTGTAAGATATAAAGACCACGATATTGTAAATTAATGAAAATGATGAAATATAGATAAGAAAATCTCAAGTTGTGAGACATTCGCAATCTCGGTTTTCGTGATTTGTCTGAAATTGGCGTCACGTTTATAAGAACCTGGTGTCCATCACTTGGTTTGGGTTTAAACCTGGCATGTTTGCGATGGTTATTTTTACAGCTCTGAGCCCCCAATATTATTCTCGATTATATTATAAGCACCTTATCCCAACTGTACTCATGGACCGAAACACGGTTACATTCATGAGCTAAATAACGCAGATTCAACGCAGACAAAAAACGTAAAGTTTTATTTTACTCCATAATTTATTATCATTTGTTTGACACGATGAAATAATTTTGTGTTTTATCAGTATTTAACAATCGCGTCATTATGCACAACATATTCACAAAATACCAACTCTCCAAACTTTGAAAGTTTTCGCAGAATTTCGTTCGGATATTTTCATAGTTATCTATTGTATGCGTGAATTGTTAGTAATATTCTTTTCCCACGAAACATACAAAAGCCTTAGAAAATCCTTGCATGTGTGTATATTTTTTGCAATTCATTCTCTGATAATTCGTCCAATGAAAACGCTAAGTTATTTCATTTCTCGAAGGTTCTTGGAGCTCTACGGTTTTTAATGACAAGAAAATATAAGATTACAGCGACGAGATTCACAAAACATGTTTGTCCTTTGCACTATGGAGAATAGCTTGGTTAATAGGGATATAAGTATTATATTACATATCCAAGTATCCAAATTACATTCCATTCAAATAGTTTTATAAGTGATATAAGTAGATATAGTAATTTTATATTAAATTGACGGCTGTGTGACCGTGTGACTGAGTAGAAATGACTCCTACTATGTAGGCCCTGGGTGCGATTGAATGCGAATGCGAAAAAAACATATTGATACAAATAACAAGGCATTCCTTCCATCTCTAAATAATTATATGATTCAACGCAGATAAAAAACATAAAGATTTATTTTACTCCATAATTCTTTATGAACCTCGTTAACGTTTCAGAATAGAATGAGTGACATCAATTACTTTTAGATTTTCATTTGTTCTTGCATTTGCTCTCTTAACCCTTCGTAATGATGATATTACATGTCTGTCAAAATTCGCACCTTCAGCATCTTTTCCTAATCCAAATAAAGCCCGTTGAGAGATTCAATTAAGCTGAGAATGACATGGCGTTTGTTTTAAAACATAATTAATGAATGTCTGCTTCATTCAAGAGGTATGATGTAGCAAAATTTTAATAAACTCAACATCTAGTAGGTGGTTAGGTAACTGATATTTATAATTTAAGAAATTTAGTTAGTTTGATGGGTTAAACTAAACTAAAAGTTAAGAAGTTCGACAGCGTAAAACCGAGGAGGTAAAACCGAGGGGGGAGAGGGGTAAATAAGCTAATGGTGAACACCTCTTGATAAGCGATCACCGCTGGACATGAACTTATGCAACATCTGAAGAGTACAAGGCGTTGCCGGTCTTTTACAAAGGTATAGTCTCTAAGGTGCATGGGTTTAGAAATACCGCTGTGACAGGTGATTCCAACAAATTAGTTTTAAGTAACAAAAGCACCAAACAAAGGACACAGTGATGTATTATCAATCATAAATATGGTGACGATGATATTTTAAATTTTCACGATGTACACGGTTTAGCGGCTGGGGTTAATTAAAAAAAAAAACCTCCAAAAGAGAACCCGTGCTTGGCCGGGGGAAGTACATACGCTGCTTTTACTTCACTTTTTACTTATATTAGAAGTAACGCAGATTCACATTTGTATTTGCCAAAAAACTATAAAAATATAATTTAAAGTAATTAACATACTATTATAATAGTAACGAATTAAATATATGGTGCGTTTCTATAATGGAATAAGTATATCATTTACAAATTTAAAGCAAGTAAGACATTTACCTGATACGTATTGAAATTTATTTCTATTAATAATATATAATTTAAATTAGTTCCTCCTTCGAGATAATACCGTAATTGGGACTATGTAGTTGCGGTTTCTTTACAGTTAAAGTTTGCCTTTAGTGATTCGAAAATCGATTTGTTCCAATTATCATTTGCAAATAAAGGTCCATAAGCTAATTTCTCTGTGGTCATGCCGGTGCGAACTACCTAGATTGGAAGGACCGTGTGGAGTAATTACAATGTACATTGCTCGTTTGTTTTGTCTCTATTCTACGCGATTGCAATATGCAGTCTACAACTAGGATTGCAATATAATTGAATTGACTCGCATATTGTTTTGAAAAATTTCTTTGCTTTCGTAATGAAATTAACCTTTTATCAATTGAGGTAGATAAAGGTAGCAAGTGTTATCTGTGTTTCACTTTGAGTTTATATCCGATATCCTGTTGGCTCACATAATCTTTCCTGATATAAATGTTATATATAAGAATCCGAAAAATGCAAGTTCACTGTAAGACAAAACGGTAGGATTCGGATCTACTAAATCGGAATATTGGTTAACGAGGTTATTATTATGTTTAAGTTTATCATCATCTCACAAATATAGGCCACGTGTTGCCACATAGCACGTTTCTACGATTTAAAGTAAAAATTCAACCCACGAAACACATTCAAAATATGTTGAAAGGATTTGTGCATGTAAAATTACTATGGATGTTGCAACAAAAAAAATTGTATGTGGTACGTTATGTTTATATAACAATTATTTGCAAAACTAGTAATTAACTTCTTTAATTACTGTTGTTTTTGGGTTCACTGGCAATTATTAATTTAGTGTAGTTTATATTTCTAAATGTTTGATAATAAATAAGGATCTTGAATAAACACACTTCTAATCCTTTAACCCCTTGTTTGATAATATAAAATTTAACGGACCCTGATTAATCTTAAAGCCTTAATACAAATATGATTCCACGAAACATATCTTCTGTAACATTTAATAGCTATTTCCACCTTTACATTGAGTAAATATACCTATATTTATTAATATAGCGATAACATAGCGAACGAGGAACTGTATATATCACCTGTTTAATTGGGTATCTTGTGTTATACGTAAGCTGGTCCTGGATATATACTTTGCCAATGGGCTACTATGACATCATTTTATATTAACATATAAAATTGTATTATAAATCACACTATTTCGATGATTCTGCTGCTCGCACCATTGCGATTTTAAATGCCGATTTGCTAGGTTCTCGGCGTAGGAGGAAAAAATCGTGGGGAAATCTCCGAGTGTTAGTAATAAAAAGAGATGTGAAGCAACATTACGCATTAGAAGCGCAATGCGGTCTATGCACCGACACTCTCTTCATTTAGAGGATAGGAGGCCTACACAGTGGAATCTCTACATATATATATATATATATATATATATATATATATATATATTACATTGAGAGTAACAAACGAACATACAGTTCACCTGATGGTGCGTGATTCCTGCGACCCATGACATCTTCATTCATCCTTGACGGGGAATTATAATGCAATTGCGTTATCACCCTTGAGCACTGTGATGGAATGCTTCGTCACCAGTAATAAGTCCGGATCCCTTCACTCACCAGAAACACAGCATTATTATGGCGCTTTTTCACGCTGGTATTTTGTGAGGGGGTGGTCCTACTCCAGTCGAGCTGACCCATTAATTCTGCAGTTAGAAACAACCTGCTACGAGCGTAGCTCTACCACTGACAAAATATATATTATAGGCTATTACTTTACGTTTAAATTCATTTAATAAACATTTCAAGATGTGTTTCCTAATTAATCAAAGGAAATTACTATTTAGTTAACATGAGATAAATAAGAGGTGAGATATAAACACTGATTAAATTAAGTAGTTAATTTCAATCGAGCGGCTTGTAACTGTTTACCGAAAATCAATGGAAGAGTATTTAATTATTGTATTTAAAGTTACGCTTACATATTAAATAAACATGATATTAAGAATATTTTGTTAATAGCCTTCCTTGATCATTTTACTAAATAGTGTAGTAGTTGCCCATGCAACTCTTTTATATAATAAGACATATTTATTATATAATAGATCCTAACACTTCTAATAAAATGTATTTCAATTAATGTTACTAATATTGATAACTTATTTATAGAAAGATTAACAATTATTGATAATTCCAGAGTTGATTGGTCTACAGGAATCAACTTAATTAAATATAATCTCAAATCAACGGTGGCGAGTATTAGACTAACGTGCAAATTTCACTTTAGAATCCGTTAACATGAATAAGTACTGCAGCAGTACACTGCCATTTTAATATAATATATATTATATTTAAGAATTTAGTATAAATTAAAACCACCTGATGTTCTTAACATGGGTATTATGTAAAACACCATCGGAGACCAAAAGCTCATAGCTATAAGCTTTATTATAAGTATTTTGGTAAATGATTCTAACGGTCAATCGTTCATATATGTATATGTCGCCGTACTTATTTATGTGCGGTAATAATTGTGTTTTTTATATTATACACGTCCAAATTACTTACTTAATAGTTCTTCACTTCCATGCACAATAGCAGTTAGTTATTTCGTATCCCTGATATCGTCTTGTAGTTACTACCATTTAATTAAATAAAACTTGATTATTAACAAATGCCAAAAACTATTTTCTTATCTTAATAATTATCGTCTAATACTGTTAAGTTACTCCACTATAAAAAGTTATTTTTATTAGTATGAAGAATTGCCTTTATATTGTATTTGAAATGGTAATGAGTTAAGAAAATAAATTTTAGATATAAAAATTTTCTGTTTATTAATATCAGAAGAAAATATTTTTTTTTATAGTATAGGCGGTAAACGAGTATGCAGCCCACCTTATGGTAAGTGATCACCGCCGCCAATGAACATTCGCAACACCAGAGGAGTTGCAAATGCGTCGCTGGCCTTTAAGGTGTGTAGGCTCTTTTCTTGAAGGTCCCTAAGTCGTATGGCTTCGGAAATACCACTGGCGACAGCTGATACCACAGAGTAGTTGTGCGTCGTAGGAAATATCGCGTGAAGCGCACAGTGGTGGATTGCCAACCATCGAAATGATGAGGATAAAATTTTGAATTCTGTCGTGATGTACAGTAGTAACAAAAAAAAAAGACTAAAATCTGTAAGAAATACTATAAAAGGAACACGGTATTATATTTTTGAAGACCTTGCTCGCTAAATATTGTATTGCGAAGCCATTTACATACCTTTTAGTGAATACGTAGTCCCGAGCGAATATTTATACACATCGTCATATAATTTTACGGGAGTGTCCGCCATTTTAAGCCTTATTTTAATTACTACCATCACTTAACACATTTCTATTGGGATTAAGGGACTGCAAACATTTTTTATTCTTTCTTTAACTACTACAATAAGTATTTATTTAGGAATTGTATATATATTTGTATACAATACCAAGCTTCGCTCCAGAGTCTAACTACGCGACATATTATATTCTTCTGTTCGATCTATCGCTAGTTACATATAGGTTTATGCTAGCTGTTAATTAAGAATCGCAAATAAATATATGTTATATAATATAATAACAATAAAATATATTTTATTTGAAAAACATATATATATATTATAATCATAATAAATAAAATCTTTATTTAAGAGCAAATAATGAAAATTGAGTCGATTTTTTATGTACTACCCTTATAATATTTGTTTGGATTACGCAATGATTGAATTGGCCGATTGAAATTTTGCACAGTCAGGGGATCATCGCTAAAGCGAAAGAATTGGAAGAGATGCCGTCGTCAAAGTCCCTAATAACAATTTTATAGTTATAAAAATCCGACCCTTCGATGTTTGATATCCTTACCCTTCAGAATTTATACGATGGCCTTTTACCTGACCGAGACATGAGAGTAGCAACAATTAGAAGTTCTAATATTTTTTATTCACAAAGTTGATACTTTTTATCTGGATGCTAGAAGTCATTTTAGAACTACTTCAGAGTTCGGAAGAACTTTTTACTGTTAACATATAAAATACTTTTTATCATGTCCCTTTCCTGTGCTAATAATTATTTCACGTCTGTATCGAACTCTATTATTAAGAAAAAAAAAGAATTTTAACACTAATACGGTGTCAAATTTTGACAATTCACTACGTTATATAGCGATTTTAACAAAATTACACTACTGTACTAGTACTGCGTATAACAATAATGCGCACTATACTATTACTTGAAACTAACTCAAAATCAATAATTAAAATATTTCAAAAGTACATATATATTAAGGTTTGTAATATATCGTCCTACGCAATACCAATAAATATTATCTAAAAGGGTTTAAACTTCACAAATGTCCGTACTCTATTCAGGCAAAAAGTTTAACAACGTCAAAACTACCCCTGGAGAAGTTTAAAACAAGAGTACAATGATCAACATAACTTCTAGGCACGGTCTAGTTAACTGAACATCGTATTGACTATGTTTTCATTATATTTAATGCATTCGTTTGTCAAATCATGATGATGTATTTCTTTAAGGAAGGAATGTAATATGTTTCAAGGAAGAACAACGAATATTAATATGAAATGTATAAAAATCAAAACACACAAAGACACAAGAATATCATGACAACAATTGACGTTGTTGTCATATAATAAATATTAAATTCTCGTATCTTTTATCCCAATCAGAATTAAAAGGTCTGGATATATTTTTCACAATTTGATAGGCCTTTAGAGTTTAGGCGATAATTTGTCGTACTCGTATGAGTCAGATTGCCTAACTATACCTATATCTTCTGCAATCGTATCAGCAGTATAACTTTTAAATATAACATTATGTCATATCACTAACGGTAAGGGTCAGACTGGACCGATGGAGTGGCGAAGCGGCTAATGTAGTAACAATTGAATTGCAACTTAATCGCTTTTACATACGACTGAAACTGGTTTCTCCACTAAAATTACACGGGAGACTCAAAGCAATATATTTGAATCCGTAGATCTGTGTTGATCTTTAAACGCATTTTTGCTTGAGAGAAAATTATGTAATTTATTTTGATTATAAAATAATTAAGTCGGCCATGAGGTTCTATAAAACGTGTTATTATTAAAATTGCATGTATTGCCAAGGGTAAAATATTTCCATTATTTTCTTAGTATAGAACTATTTGGAAATACTAATAATATTTATATGAAGAATTTTTCCAAAGGCTGAATCCTTTGATTTCAATGAATAGATGATAATATATGTATTACTTCAAAAGATATTTTCTGAATTAATAACGTTCTTTTGTTAGTAGAGTTACATTTCAAGAGTATACAAAATATAATTATTATCAATACACAGTTTTTACTTATATTTAAGGAGTTCATTATTATTATCTAAATATTTTATGCATCTATACGAATCGATCTGTGTTACATATCAATTTCACTTTGTGTAGAATTTTATAACCTAGAGCATAAGTGCCAAATCCCAATCAGTATCGATAAGTATGAAAAGCATACTTTTACAATAAATAATAAGTCACCAAATAAATAAATTTAGAATGATGCATAATTTTTGAGCATAGAAAGTTTGATGATAAAACTTAATCGATGTAATGTTACGAAAGTTAAATTTGATAAAAGGTGTTTGAAAAGCTACTAGAATGAATCGCTTTAAAATGTTAAATGTCAACTGTGCAGTAAAAATTAGTTTTTTTTTTTAATTAAACTGTCATTTATCGTTATTTATTTCGCTTAAAGTTAAGTATTGTTTCATATCTGAGAGCGAGTATATTATTCGCCTTAGAATAAAGAGTATACATATAGAATGTGATTTGTTATTAGTAGTCCCTGCAACCTACATTCACCGATCTATTTTGGTCACGCTGTCCATTTCTACACCGAACTGTCACTAATGTCTTATACAGTTAATCACTGGTTCGGATATACATAACGTACAATTTACGAGAAATCTTTATTATAGATCGCAAGTTATATATTTCTTTAAATATTCTGATTTTATTAATTTTAAGGTTTATTTAGACAAATTAAAGAAATAACTAAAATAAAACACTAAAATAGTTTTCATAAATCATCCATTATTTTTTATAGTAAATATTACTTAGTTAGATTTTTGCAATGTTTGTTTTAATACCAACTAGGAGGATAAATGCTTAGGAAAAGTTAAATTAATAAATCTTATCCGTGAAAAAACCTTTCAACAATACTTGACTCCGTTTTAAATCCATTTGGTCTTTATATATGATAAAGCCAAGAAAAAAAGGAAGAATTGTTACCAAAAGAATTCTTTTGTTAAAACTTATTATCTTTAATTTTAATCTGAGCAGAGCTGAGTTTTTAGAAATAAATTAATATTGCGATTGTCATTCTACTCGGAGATGATCCTGAAAAAATAAGGAGAAAAAGTCAAAGTAAATTAAATAAAATTTTGCGACCCTATTCGAGTAATACATCAAATATAACGTAAAAGAAAAATAGGGGACGTTGCGTCAAAGAACTGATTTGTAATTAGTTGATTTTTAAATATTTATATTAGATCTTCAGCGTATTTTTTTTATAAAAGCCTTCGTGAGTACAAATGAATTCTGTAATTATAAGCTTAGATAATATTCTAAATCTGCAATGCAAATGTCATTAGCTACGTCATTTATTAATGAGCATTATATACGCACTGTAGCAGTATCAGTATGTAGTATCAAAAATCGAGGCATATATTGGTTCCATATACAATGTATTATATCAATACTTTACTTGATAGTATAGTACATTTAGCAAACGACTAAGTCCAGTAGCCGAGAATTTATGAAAACACGATACTAATGAAATTATAAGTCTCTAACATTCTAAGAAAGGCGTCCGAAGAAAGTGTATATTATAGTTAAATTACTTAAATTTCGGAAAGTTATTTGAGGGAAATAGTTTCTGAGTAAATAATATTCCTCAAGCGATCGAATTAAGATGTTTCTGTAAAAATGTTATTCAAATTAATATTAAATACTACATTTACATTATGATATATCATTTTACTTTAAATACCTTAAGCTCTGATATGTTCTTATTAGATTTTCATGGAACTATTGAAAACTATGAGCCATAACTTCATGTGTTTTAACTACGAAATTTAAATAGAATGATGTTGAGACAAAATTACAAATAATCCATTATATTTGGATTATTTGTAATTTTGTAATAAAAATTCGTAGCGCTATATTTACTCGATAGCAACATCTATCTTTTAATCTTAGATATCTTAAACTCAACGTTTTGTAAACATTAAGACGATTTTATCGATTGGATTAATTGTCAAAAAATGAATTTTATTGATACATAAAGGTCTCAGGAGGCGTTAACGTTTAAGACCATTGGGGAAATTGACAAAGTTATTTTTTAAATAACAGCAATGTTAGGCGCCACAAGAGTTACAATGACTTTCCAACTACTTGTTGCTCACACTTGAGGTTTTGAAATTTAGACATTGAGGTGGATTTTTGTATTTAATGCATAATATACATTTTTTTTGGATTTGTTCGTGTTTTAAACTTTTTTTTTATTCAGTGTTTCAGGTAATTAAGTTTGACAATGAAACTGTAGGTATTTTTCAGACGATATAACATAAGAGACAAAAGTGCATTGAGTTTCCGTTTACGGCACAAGATTAAGATGTAAGGTTTCTTACTTATATCGATTACAAACTTCTTGTTAAGTGTAATGTGAATAATATTAGTAGTACATAGTTGACATATAATATATTTATGTTTCGATATTCATTTATATAATGATTACATATGGTAGAATAAATTTAAAAAATATTGCAAATTCGTACTTACGTAACCAGCACAATCCCGGCAAGGTGTAGAAATCAAGTAGTCGATTTGAACATATAAACTTAAGCATTATTCGTTAAAACTTTATCGCTTTGAACATAAAAAGTTCCGTTAGCATGAAAAATCGTTAAACTGTTGCGCGTAAATTCACAAAAGTACGAGTAACAAAAAGACATCATGAGGACGATAAACATAACCTGAGGTGTTAAGTGCGTGGTAAAATATCTGTATTGCGCTATAAACTTTGCAGCACGTGCCTCTGTCTTGTTAGCTTAAAGATGTATATAAAACGTGGGTGTGTCGGACCGTATATTAGTTTCCACGGAGTACCCATAAAACAAGGTTGTTGAGTGGACCCATTATATTACGGTTTCTTCACGGTAAAAGCAAAGTTTAGTAGTTTGAGACATTTTCGGCAATTGATTTATAAGTGATTGTTCCAGAGCTAATTTTACTGATTGTTTAATTAGATCTCACATATGTTAAGGACTGTGTTTTTTTTTAATATCATGGAGGTAGTACCTCCATGATATTAAAACGTATTAAAATGACAGTACAACGAGTGTTACAATTTAGTTTGTAAAATTAAAATATATTTAAATATTTTTTGAGAAGAACAAACTATATTAATCGGGAGCCCGATTTTATATACGTTAAAGGGAAAGGCTAAAATAATTATTCTTGGTAACACAATTTGCTATTCTAAGTATTGCCAATGTCCCACCGAGATCAATTTTGGTGCCTAATAAATACTATTTAGCTATGATAAAGGATTTATAAAAGCCTATTATATATAAATTTTTATACAATATAGTACACAGAATCTGATTGAAATGGAAAATTAATTGTAATATGTTTACATGGTTGTTTTTGTTATATCTTATATTTATTAGGTATTAATAACGGCCTGACTCTACGTTATGATTGTTCACTCATATTACCTAAATCGCAGTTTTAATTGTGAGTACAATTTATAATACACGTAAATCTTTTTTGAGAAATAAAGATCTTTGAATATTGTAACCTTGCAAGTTGCGTGTGTACTTTCTTTTTTAATATATATCGAAAATTATTATAGATCCGATATTCAGTTTATCACTCGAGTATTGAGTATATGTAAAGTAAAGGTAGGAAAATCTTGATCATCTCGTGTTTCCAGATCTATATTGCCCAATCGAATCAGTATCTATGGAATGCGTATGGTAGGCGTTGTATAGTGTTGCAATAGGTAAACTACCAATCAAGCGTGGCGATGGCGATTACTACAAATCTATTAAAATTTTATAAATCCAATATATTTAAGTGACCGCGGCGTTCCTTTATTTAAATTTACATTAACAATCTTCAGTCCAATACTCGCTTAATATCTTGTTTATGGTTTGAATGGTAATTCCTAGGATCGTTCAAACGTAATACATATTTTTATAAGACGGTTGCGTAATATATACGTACGTTATGAAAATTCCATGGCATTAACCTTTACATGTCTTACGCTTCAAGTCGTGAGAATAATTTCACTATTTTGTCAACAGCCATGTAATATACTTCGAATTGCACGAGTTACGTATGCACTTAAGACTTGTAAGGTTTTTATATTGGACTTAAAAGAAGCGTAAACGATTTCAGCCACTCGATATATACGTACTTAAAGTTTATAACTAACACAAGTACGTATTACAGTTAATTACGAGAACTTATGTGCAATAGAAATATACTATTTAAATGTATGGAACTTGAGTCGATTATATCATGTTAATCGTTGAATATTTCAATAAAAATAATTTCTTAAGGCGATGTTGACCACCAATCTTCATCAGAACGCGCAAGCCGCAGTACGCCCACATTTAAGAGTCCTACGGTCGGTATTGCGAGGGATTTTGGGAAAAGAACACCGGAACTGGAGTTCGAAGGTACAGAAAGGCGTAATTGGGTTTCCGGCTTTGATTGAACTGAAATTGCGCGGAAGGCGGTAATAAGACTGTGGAATGGGCAAACAGTTCAGCCTGACTTTGGGCAAAGAAAAATTCATTTGAAGTTGACATAGAAAACCCTCGGACGGGTCTTTTATGTATTGCTTGTGTCTAAAAATCAAATTTACTTCAAGATGAATAGCATTCGCAATGGAAGTTTTCAGTTTCAAAGTCGATTTATTGGTTACTTACATTGGTGAAATAACTCATTGGCTCCACAAGATTGAGTGAAAACAAAATTGAAGGTGGAATTTTCCATTTGCTATTTTGAAATAAACTAGGCTTTTAAAGCGGTTGTACTTTGTAGCCAATCCATTCTGAATATGCAGTTATTTGTTACTATTTTTATATCATAATACAGACTGACTCTATATTCAGAAAACAAACAACAAATTACTGTATAAAAGTTTCGCACATCAGATTGGATATATTCTAAGAAAACAAGATAATATACGTTAAGAAAATCGACAGAAAATACAATGCTTCAGGCAATATCTGTCACAATCCCTCAAGACTGGTGGCCTTGTGTATATCAATGTAGAAAAACATAACTCTTGTGTTTGTAATTTACTAGCATTTTAAGTATAGGCAACGTGCTTCATTGTTAATTTATGTTCGTACCAATCAAAACTTCCCACTGAAAGCTTTTTTTACTTCTTACCGAAATTATTGAATGTAATACTGTACCTATATTTACTACACCTTAAAGTTAGAGAGAGAACTTCACAACAAGGAGAATGATCAGAGTAAATAATAGCGTAAGTAACATAAACCAAGTAGATTGTCTACATGTATAAAGCCAACACTCGCTTTGGATAAGTCACTACCTATTAACTACAGCAAGAAACAAATATACAATTAAAGAGATTCCTAACATACATATCACATTTCCTTAGATAACTATGAAGCACCACGCAGGATATTTAAGCCCAAGACCAGGCTCATGGTTGCACCTGACTTTGGCAAAAGGAGCGGTAACGATGATATTAATGATGAAGGTAATTTTTGACCCACCTTGAAGTGTCTTAAATTTTATGCTTATACAAAAACTAATTATAAAAATAATCATATTTAATATAGAGTATATTATATAGGTTTAATATACCACATTAAGATTTTCTATTTCTTTTCGTAAATATTTGTATAATTTAAGATAAATGCCTCCGTTTTCAAACAGAGGAGGAAATAAGGGTGACCAGGGGCACTTTCAAGCCCAATTCGAATATACTTATCGCCCGAGGGTATGGTAAACGAGATAAGACACAAGAAAGTGGTCGAGGTAAACCGATTATACGAGATGATTTCGATGCCAATATAAAAAATAAAAATCTACGTTATATTGGCGTTTTGTTTTTAAATGTTTTTCTCCGTATCATGCCAGCTCAGTGATAAATGACAACTGTACTGTACTCATATTTGTTTAATACATTACATATCAACCGAAAAGGCCTTAGGGACCGCCTTCATGTGATATAAGCCAACACGAAAGGGTCAGTTCAGTTAACATAACTAAACATAACAGAAATGAATCATTTACAAAACCCACACATATGTATACATGTTGCCTAGTTTTATGAAGTTATTATGTAAGGCTTTTGTAATAATGCATCCTTTTCGCTTCCTATTAAGGGCTCCAATGGAAAAATGAGATAGCTGGGATAATACGAAGCGTCTTTTTGTTGCGAACTCTTAAAGAACAATCAATGACTCGATTGTGCTTAGGTACAAGTGCTTTCGATGTGATGAAGCCTCGAGAATCACTATTGTGACCAAAATATTGCTTATTACGTCTTATGAATGTGCTATTATTATGAAATGTTCTTTGAGTGCTGACATTGAAACATTTTTATACTCTAGCATAATATAAGTGACATACATTTAGTACTGATGAAGAGTCATTCCATCTTATACGCCAGGAGGTGACAACGTATCTGGATTATGATTCCTTTTTGAGGATCAAAGTGGGTTTTATGGGCCACTGGAATCACTTGCCATCAGGTGAAATGTGTGCGTATTTGAAACACTTGCACAATAAAAATGTAAGGTTTTCTAAATCTATGAAATTATTATTGCATGCTTTTAAAACAAGTTCAACTTAAAACGTGTTCTTCATGAATGGCTGCTTGAACAAACTTACATTGACGTTGAGAAATTCCTAGAAGTGATCTCTTAATAGTTTTTAATAATTTTATGTTAAAGTATATATTATATCACAAACATGAGACACTATTACACTGCAAACACATATGTACGCTTCAATACGTGAGCGAGTATTTCAAAACACAACAAGTGTTTGGGCGCTCTTTTAAATTGCTAATTAGATTGTTAATTATTTAATATATTTTAATTATGTATATTTTAGATTTATTAAAATTTTCACATATTTTAATAAGGTAATAAGCCTATTTATCATAAGTCTTATAACTAGTTATTGCTTCCTAATGTTAATTGATTGTTTATTTTACTTTTAATTTAATTTTCTTGAATATTTGGCAAACTTTACTGAACTCTTTGTATACGTAAGTTCTGCGGAATGGTGACCTGATGTCCTGTGATTTACAGGTTTTTAATACCTACTGCAGGCATCAGTGAGCCACGACTATGTACTAATGTTTTTATTAAGGAGAACATGTTTCTATTATGTAAAAATTATTCTATGTATTTTAGTTGTGGTGAAAATAAATAAATAAATAAATAAATAAATAAATATTGTGGAAATAAATATTTAAAAGACAAATGAAAAAAATATTTCTTTTAAATACATATTTTATATGTATTTAAAATAAATAAATAAATAAATAAATATTGTGGAAATAAATATTTAAAAGACAAATGAAAAAATATTTCTTTTAAATACATATTTTATATGTATTTAAAATAAATAAATAAATAAATAAATATTGTGGAAATAAATATTTAAAAGACAAATGAAAAAATATTTCTTTTAAATACATATTTTATATGTATTTAAAATAAATAAATAAATATTGTGGAAATAAATATTTAAAAGACAAATGAAAAAATATTTCTTTTAAATACATATTTTATATGTATTTAAAATAAATAAATATTGTGGAAATAAATATTTAAAAGACAAATGAAAAAATATTTCTTTTAAATACATATTTTATATGTATTTAAAATAAATAAATATTGTGGAAATAAATATTTAAAAGACAAATGAAAAAATATTTCTTTTAAATACATATTTTATATGTATTTAAAATAAATAAATATTGTGGAAATAAATATTTAAAAGACAAATGAAAAAATATTTCTTTTAAATACATATTTTATATGTATTTAAAATAAATAAATAAATAAATAAATAAATAAATAAATAAATATTGTGGAAATAAATATTTAAAAGACAAATGAAAAAATATTTCTTTTAAATACATATTTTATATGTATTTAAAATAAATAAATAAATAAATAAATAAATATTGTGGAAATAAATATTTAAAAGACAAATGAAAAAATATTTCTTTTAAATACATATTTTATATGTATTTAAAATAAATAAATAAATAAATAAATATTGTGGAAATAAATATTTAAAAGACAAATGAAAAAATATTTCTTTTAAATACATATTTTATATGTATTTAAAATAAATAAATATTGTGGAAATAAATATTTAAAAGACAAATGAAAAAATATTTCTTTTAAATACATATTTTATATGTATTTAAAATAAATAAATAAATAAATAAATATTGTGGAAATAAATATTTAAAAGACAAATGAAAAAATATTTCTTTTAAATACATATTTTATATGTATTTAAAATAAATAAAATAATGTGCTAACCTTACCCCATAAGCCAAATATATCACAGTTCACATGATGGCAAGTGATTCCTGCAGCCCATGACATCTACATTCATTCTCCACAATGAATGCCTCCTTATCAGTAATAAAGGTCGCCGGATCCCTACACTCAACAGACGAAACAGAGCAGCATTATGCTGCTATTTTACCCTGGTATTCTGTGAAGTCTTAGTCCTAACCTGGTCGAGCGAATCTAATCATTCTGCAGCTAGAAACAAACTGCATTGTAGCTCTACCACTGTTAAGTTATGAAGATTACCAAAAATTAAATACTGCTTACATTTAAGCTAATCTGACATTGAAACATTTTTATACTCTAGCATAATATAAGTGACATACATTTAGTACTGATGAAGAGTCATTCCATCTTATACGCCAGGAGGTGACAACGTATCTGGATTATGATTCCTTTTTGAGGATCAAAGTGGGTTTTATGGGCCACTGGAATCACTTGCCATCAGGTGAAATGTGTGCGTATTTGAAACACTTGCACAATAAAAATGTAAGGTTTTCTAAATCTATGAAATTATTACAGCATCCCATTGGATTGGTTCGTGAATGAAATGTTGAACAATCCTAACTTCGCGCGGTCCGTCGTCCGAAAATTCATTGACCTTAATCAGGTAGCAAAATCTAATTTATATCTTTAAATATTTGTAATTTTAGTAATAAAACAACACATTATACTGTTTGTAAACACATTACACTGATGGTAAAACGTTAGTGGTTATTGATTGTCTGTTTCGGTACACATTTAATGCTATTTCCATATTTATCATTTCAAATTAGCTAATTTTATACTACGGTAAAATAATCATGTCCATCGTATTAATTAGATGGACAAACCGATAATACTGAGATTGTCATATTATTTCAATCGTAAAATCGCTAGACTAATTCTAGTGATATTGTGGAAATAAATATTTAAAAGGCAAATGAAAAAATTATTTCTTTTAAATACATATTTTATATGTATTTAAAATAAATAAAATACACAGATACATATATAATGTTCAGAATTGATTATCTATAACATAAATATCAAAAATATGTTCAGTGTATACATTTATTTTTCTCATTATTAGTCTTCCTATAACAGGAGAAAGTATTCGATTAAAAGGGGTATGTCTCCATTAAGTCATTATCCTCCCGTGATGATGATATTTGGGAAACGGAGGGTTAGAGGGGTGGGGGAGAAGGGTCAGCGTGGACGCACTAGTCGCGAATCGCGGGGATCTTCATGTCTAGTCAGGATGCTTTTTCGGATTGCTAGGTTAGGCTTTCAGAACCTCAACTTCAATGGCCTGCTACCACAAACTCCTGGAGGGGCCCACCGACGCCAGCGTCGGTTCACCCCCGAGCTGGTTCTTTCCCCTCCTATTCAGCACTCTTTTATTAAGAGCATTACCATTGATAGAAAACATTAATGGGTGAGAAATAGAAGAAAAACTTTACAAAGGTATTTGAAGTCCGTCAATGTGCCTAGCTATTGTTTGAACTATATTTAATCATACGAGAGCAAAACGGTGCCTGTGGTGTGGAACATATTAATGCTATTTATATTTTCAATTCCTTTTACCAAATATTTAATATTATTTTAATTACAGGACGGTGTTCTGTCTTCGGATGAATTGCTCAGGAACATGGTTTAAACTTACTAACAACGATAGATAATTCTCAAATTATGTTTATGACCTGTTATCGTATTTTTGTATGGGCGCATTATTTATTATCAATTTAAAATATATGTTAACTTTATGGTACTGTGATATGATTAAATAGAAAAATATACCTGTCCTTCATATGAATCATTTGAAAAATTCAAAAACATATATTTCATTCAATCTTGAACTACTAGACAACAATAGAAAGTTTCTTTTATAAACATTGTAAATAATATTATGTGACACAGGACCGACTACAAAAAAGTGTTGAAATATTGTCCACACAGGTAGTCTCGTGTTTCTAAAATGTTTATTAAACACTCGTTGTTTATACTATGTTTGTCGTTTCGTTATTTTCCATATCTATTCACTCTATGATGGAAAAATGATATATGTTGATAATCATTAAGAGATGCAAGACTATGATGTATTTAATAATGTTTAATCTGTTAATACTTTTCAATGTTCGGTATTTGGTTCTAAACTTTTTCCTAATCTTGATGTAATTATATATAGTATTTAACAAGGGGAAAGGCAAATTCGATATAAAACTAATTATTAATGTTATTAATACTTTAGGCTGGGACTTTCAGTGTATTTTAATAATGTCAATTTAAATAAAAATTAGTGAATTTTGTCCAATCTCTCTGTCTAGTTACCACTCTACATACATACATGTAATAAAAATATATGACTATACTGACATTTAGGCTAATCGGTGCGTATTCAAATACTAAATGTTTGGATACTCGATGACTATTATATTTAGTTGTTAATGTATAACAATCAGTTGTGGACATAATAAAATTAAATATCGGGTATCGAAAAAGTTACTTTGTTTTTTCTTTCTCCGAGCTCCTAATAATACCTAATATTTCATTTATATATTACACATTTATTATTACACACAATGGTGATACAAGATGCCAAAGATAAAAAAATAAAAAGATAAAAAAGATATAAAACTAATTATTAATGTTTAATCTGTTAATACTTTTCAATGTTCGGTATTTGGTTCTAAACTTTTCCTAATCTTGATGTAATTATATATAGTATTTAACAAGGGAAAGGCAAATTCGATATAAAACTAATTATTAATGTTATTAATATATAATCTCAGATCGTTAAGAACTTGGGAGAGGACTGAGTAACACCCATTTGCATAATCAATGATAGGCAATATTAATGTTTGGTCAAGTATGATCTTTGCTTTCATAGGAAGTAAATGCTTTAGACGACTGCAGAATCGCATTGACTTCGCGGCTAATACCTGTGAATTTAAAATTATAGTTATATGTTACTTATTCACCATTTAATAGTAGTTGGAACATGTTTTATTGTGAATCAAGATTTTTCTCAGAACTATTTATCATACATACGGGAGAAAAGGCAAAATACAACAAAACTTAAGCCTACGAGTAATAGAGTAATTGTACGAGATCATTGTGGTAACACGAAACAATGACATAGTTTTCCATAATAATTTATGATAAGTTAAAAGTTAGTAATGTACAAATGAAAATCCGCAAATGTCGGATATTTTTTTTGTACATAGTTTCTTTTCTTTTGACATTTTAAATTATGACAATAAATATGAATTAAGAATCTCTTGTAGTTTTTAATTTTAATTGATTTGGACAAGACAGACAGTTTGTTTTGTTTTAGGTTATACGTATTATGTGAGACGATCGAACACATGTGACTTCTGCAGACCATGGCACTCACATTTATCATCAGTAAGAAATTATAACTAGTGTCTCGACTCGGTTTCGTTCGAAACTTTGAATTTTCAATATACTACTTTTATAAATTATACATTTTAATCTTCATCAAGAATCAATTCAACCTGAATAAAATGTGTTGGTTGGTTTCCGATATTAGAGCGTAAGAGTATCATGCCAAAAGAATATAGATAATCAAATTGGAGCATCGCAGGAGGTTTTTGGGCCTCTCTTCTTCAGCGCCAGCGCATTCCTAAGCGGTGGTAAATGTCGTTAATAATAATGTTATTAATTTTGTTAATACGGCTGAGTGTTCTAAGCACTCGGCCACCTGGTGAAGGTGTAAAAGCCTTTGGGTTAACAATGGCCACCGGCCATAAAAAAAGACATTTTTATAAAATATTCATCATACAATTAACTAACTTATTTAGATACCTCAAAACACTCAAAGTTATAAACAGCTAAGGTATCTTCTATATTTTTAAACGATTGCTCTTAATCTTTTGGTCAAAGGTAAAAAAGGTGCTGTGTTAGTGAAATATGGCGGTTAAGGTACATACGATACGTTTTTGAATCAGTCGATTGTTATGAGAGTACGAGATACCTGATTTCGATCCCTTGTCACACACACCACACTGACAACATTTTTGAGATAACACACACACAATAAACTTGCTTAGACCTACTAGCACCATAGGAGTATTGTATCCTGTCTTATAGAAAAATGAGGCAACCATTTATATCTACGTGTTTCGTGCACGGCGACATTTCGTTGGATCATCGGGTTGTAATGCTGCTTCAGCATCGTATTTAAACCATGGATCCCAGTTCATCCATGTTTCGTCACCTATCAATATATCATAAGCGTTTTTTTCTTCTGGTTCGAATTAAAAGAAAAGAACAACGCATACGGAGGGACGGTTTGTGTTCAAGCTCTAATCTCACGAATACTTTTTTGGAAGATCGATATATCGGGAAAATTTGTAAATTAACCTAACCTGTCTTCAGCTTCAGCAGTCAAAGCTTCCCTGTATTCTTTTAAATTCAGCAAACCAATTAAAATCTGTTGCTCGTTAACAAAGAGCTAAAAGTTATGGCATTAAAAGTTCAAAACATTCTTGTGGCTTTTTATCGTTATAATAAATAATAACGTATTGTTGCTAGCGAATTTCCGACAGATTGTTTTGGAAGTTGATTTTTGAAGTGTGCCTTTTACAAATTTGTCACTGTTTATGATTGTATCTTAGGCCGCTGTGTAGTTGTTAGAGTACCTGGCTACTTTGTCGCGGGTCCTGGGTTCGAGTTCTAGCCGAGGAACAATATTCGTGTACCACAAATTGTTGGATTTTGTTGGTCCAGGTTTGTTGTACGTACATCCCGTGTCCCTGATACTATATCTGAACCTTCCTCAGATTTTATTGAATACGCATTACGCCGTTGTCAAACAAATCGGTAAGGGGTATCTAATTTAGACATGACTAGCATTAGCCTCGTATAGACTTTTATTTTGATATCTGCCGAAGATGATATATAGATTATATGTATATCATAAAATTATATAATTAAATTAACCTATAATATCTACAAAAATTAGTTCGCTGTATTATGACTACTGAGCCGTAAGGACATGGCTATTATATCTCGCTGACGTGCGCACTCACGTCTTGTCTTTTTCGGTAATGTTCGGTTCCTGTCGTTCGACTAACGACCTAAAGCACCGTTACTTGCATACAGCTTGCTATGTGATTTTTTTTTAATGAAACCCAAAAGCAACGTCTATTTTTTTTATTTTATGCGTGTGATGGTCGATAAGCGGAACAATATTCTGTTCCATAGTAAGGTAGGTAGGTACGTGGCTTGGCGAATCAGCAGTACACCAACTCATACGTTGTAATTTGTTAATATATATTAATAATATGGGTCTCACAATCAGAACGGACTTTTATTTTCCAAGAGGCCAAAGAGCACTAAAATAAGTCGAATTCGGATGTAGTATTGCGTTGAAATAGCAGGAATAATAGGAATAGAAAACAGAATTCTCAGTAGTTTACACTTACGTAGCGAGTCCAGATTCTATGTAGTATCCACAGGTTTCTTCAACCGACAAATATATTTTATTACAAATTTTCTAAACAGCATTCTACATACAGCTTTTTCGGCGATTCATGTAGTTTTAGTTACTTGTTCGAGGCAAAAAGATTCCAAGTATTCGTTTTCGATAATCGTGTAAACGTTGATCTATGGATACGCAAAATAGAAAGGTATTCCTGAAATATACGTGTAAAATATCCGAGAAATATACGCTAGGCGTTAGTTTTTTGTTGATATTATAATTCAAATAAATTTTGGAAATTATATTAATAAAAATATCAACGGAAAAAGCACTAAAATAAGTCGAATTTGTTTGTTATATTGCGTTGAAATAGAATTAATTAGTAAAGAAGAGAAAACATAAATCTCCACGGTCTACACTTACGTAGCGAGACCAGCATGCGTAGCTTCTATGTAGTACAGACAGTTTTCATCAACGTTTAAATATATTTTATTAAAAAAAATCCGGGCAGCATTCTACCGCTACTTTCTACTTCAGGCTTTCCAGCGATTCCCTTAGTTTTACTTACTTGCCTCTAAAGCCTCTAAAGGCTGAATGAAAAGTATTCCAAAGTATTTTTGAGCGATAATCGTGTAAACATTGATCTATGGATATGCATAATATAAATATATTCTTGAAATATACCTGTAACATATCTCTGAAATATACGTAAGGCGTAAGATTTTGTTAGTATATTAATAATAATATTACGGATTATTATATCCACCATATAGTAAAATCCATTAATTCAATTACATAGAGTCGATAGATTCAAACCTTAAATATTAATTGCTTGTAGTTGATACCACAAAAACCAATTTAGTAATCTAGGACGTTATCGAGAGACTGTTATCGTTTAAATTAACTGTGGTTATCTTAATTGATGAACCAATGGATATTGTATATCGGAAATACTATAATTTGAATGTAAAATTCAATGATTGTGTGATAATCTACAAAGCTACAAGATCTATAATCAAATATCATGCAAAACGTCAATATTTAAATCGCCTAATTTTATTGCACGATTCTTTTAATACCACTGTTTGATAATGTGTCAGCTTCGCGTATATTTATACCAAAACCATGAAGTGTCACAGGATAGGGCAATCTAATTAAGGTGCTAACCTGAGTAAATGATCTTGAAATTAAACTTAACCCTACCATCTCGCTGTTATACCTTTTTTTTACTAACTTCGCCCTATAATACATAGGTACGTAATAAAATAACAAATGAAAGTGAAGTTGAATTCAGAGATCAAACCTTGGTTAGTTACATATCAATTTTTCCTTTTTATGTGAATACAAGATACATTTAATTGGTTAAATTTCTTTTTGGTATGGATTCGCAAAGTAACATCTGATTCTATTAACCAGGCTATAATTATATTATCTCAGGTGATACTAGTATGACTATGTCAAAGGCTTTGGTCCAGATGATTCTTAATTAAAAGCAATGTTTTGTGGTTAATGTGGCAACTGAATTGAACTGTGGTTAAGTACAGTGTAGCGTTTCTGCATTGTGTAAGCGCTAGTTCAAATATTTATAGACTCAATGTGCGTTTATGCATATAAGAGCTCCTACCTAAAGTTGTATGACAACTAATTTTATTTGATTGTCCTTTAAATAAATAACTAAAATGTGATCATTAATCAAAGTTGAAAAGAGTTCAGTAACATTATGTAGCTGCATCCGTTGTTATGAAACAATAAGAATGTGTTCTTTATTTGTGGTACGAGCATACCGAGAATTATGGCAGGAAAAACCTTTTTTTAGACAACATAATAAAAAGAAATGAAAGAAAGTCAACACGGTTAACAAAAGATTAAATTAGTTTTAATGCAGACCTTTAACAAAACAATGTGACCTTTAACATAATAATGAATTCAGCACAATTTCCTGCAATATTAAACATTTCCGTAATAAATATCAAATTTATTACAAATTAATTTTTGAAGATTATTTGCAGAAGCCTCATAAACATTATAATAAACCAAATGAACGTTAGTGCCAAAATGATGAAATAATGCCACTCATTTGATGTTTAGTATGCACTCAATTTAGTATATTGATTTATTTGAACGAGTTTTAAATTGTCATTATATTATTAGACAATTTTCTAGTTCTTTAAAATTATTTACCGCATACGACGCCTTAAAAGAAAAAGAAATAAAGTGAACAAAATCTTACGAAATTTAAACTAACAGTAAACATTAAAATTCAAAGTACATAACAATCTATATCTATCGTTAATCCACAAATGTTTTTTAATCTAATTCTTAAATTTCATAATTTAAATACAAAGACTGATGATAAAAAACCTCATAATGCATCGTGGCGTTAAAGTCGACGTTACCTCATTTTCAACAATACATCTACTATCTACTAGATACTTCTATCATTATAAATTAATCAGATGATATGGTTATTCCCCAGGTTATACACCGATATAACATGATGAATATTAGAATTAATATTATTATGGTCTTGCTATATAAATATAATTTAACATTTTTTTAATATACGAGTATTACTGGAAGCATCTGCTTATTAAGGTGTCTCGCATAACTCATGCAATATAAATTGGTCGTTTTGAGTTTGTCCCCGACACTGCACCTGAGATTCCCACTGACTTTATTGATTTGTATGACAATGCTACGAATTATTATGTGATCGGATCGTGTGTATGTGCTTTACGTTGACTTTAGGAAGGGAAAGACGAGTGAATGCCTCTATGTTTTGCACATAGTTGATATTAACTAAACATGTTAAAGCCATATTAATATTAACAACATCTTCCTTAGAGTAGAATGGTAGAGATAGAGTCAAAAGACAGGAAAGGGAGCTAGGAGCTCTCTTCCTTCACAGGATAAGCATATTAGGCTATTGTGTTTTGACATAAATGAGAATAATACGACAGCGTGACATTTTAAAACAAATTATTAGTAATTAGCCAATATTTAACTAACTCAATTGCAGGTTTTTTAAATGATAAACATTTATTTGAATTTATTACATTCTTATTTATTATTATGATATTTGATTTATTTCTTGAAAAATTATACAAATAGTATCGTTTTGACATTTGTATTTTTTGCTTTGGTATTTTTATTTTTATATTAATGGTTTATTCCAACACAATTTATTGTTTACAGTTATTAAAATATGACATGGATTCTAGCCTAACTCTCTCTCTCTCTTTCTTTAGCTCTATGGAGTAATCCAAAACCAGTAATTTGTATTACACAAATATTCCTCTTTCCACGGAAATACAACCCCCAGCTTTTTACTAAAAAGCTCTCTACTCTAACTGTTACACCATCAGCTCACAGCTCACGAACCCCTCAGTTCCGTGAGCCCTGTGTCCGATGAAGCTGCAAGAGGCACATAGGCCAAAAGCGTCATCAACAGAATCTAGATATTACACCATGCAAGCACCATCTCTTATTAATTACATTCCTAATCAATTATTTGTACTCACGTATCTGAGAAAGGTCGTTAGAATCGTTATCAATTATAATTTTATCTAAACTAATTTTATATTCATGATTCCTCCTCATCCTTTTTTTTGGTTAGAATTAAAAATGAATGTCCATTATCCCCACTCAGCTGTAAATTGGTATAACAATGCATACGCTATAACATACTTCGCTATAAACAACCAGATCAGATATAACAATTTGTTAGTTTCGCAATGAGCTGACCATCTCGAGTGGCAAACTCGTTTTTGGACATCACAGTGTAGGAAAACTTCTTACTAGATGTCTGTCTAGTAAGGAGTTTACGGCCGGTGAAAGTCCGTGGAAAGTAGACGCATACTAGTGGTATAGAATCGGGCTTCGAGACAGTCGTCTGTCCAGGAGTGAACTAGCTATGCCTGATAGTCAATTTCAACAAGATTTTTTTGTATTTATTTATTTTTCCATTTGTTTGTATTTATATATTTTTATTTATTATAAATAAAAAATGTATAAATACAACAACAAGTGGATTATTTGTTAAAAAAACGTTTTTAAATATTTAATAAAAATATGTTTCCTAATGAAAAATATAACAATGAAACTTTTATTTTTTAACTTCCATTTGCTCACAATTAAGAAGAAATTAGCTGGCCATTGTATTTTATAGGAAATGGGTTTCTTCATGGCCATGAAAACACATGTGAATGGAGAAAAAAAAGTTTCTTTGTTTATGTTTATTAGGTTCCTTTGTTAAAAAAATATGTATAGAATGTGGAAATGTGGAAACATTAGAAATAAAATAAAATAAATTAAGAACATTATTTATAGCTATCGTCAAGTTTTTGTGTATTTGTTTTATGTTTAAATTTTGTATCTGTGGGTTATTTGGAAAAAAATGCTTTCAAAGCGATAAGACCGCTTGTTGTACGAGTTTTGGTATTATTTACTTAAATAACTTTTATATATTACAACTATATTATTTACTGGTGTACAAAAAATATGTATCGATTACATTTTAGTGAAAATTGAGGAACCTAAGAATATTTTAAAAGAAATTAAACTTTCTTTTCTGGAAGTTTCGATCAGATTGCACCAGATTGTCACGGATGGACTGAGATGGCGCTGTGTAATCTTCGTGAAGCGGGGGTATCATCATCTATACTCACTTGATCATCATCAATAATATTATAAATTTTTCAACAGAATACAAATTTAATTTAAACAGAATTAAAATTAACCCGGATCCCAATTTATTAACGAGCTATGCAAGATTTCTTTTATAAATTACTATTATAACTAATCTACAAATTATTTGCAATATAAAATTGGACTTTAATTTGGCGGTATTAAAAAAAGGTTATGCTAGACAGGTACTTAAGAGTCACGGAAACAAATAGATAATTACGTAAAAGCAACACGATGTTGTGTGGAAAATATCAAAAATTTCATTTCGCTAAAACGGCGTTTCGGTAAACTTTATCGAAATATACTTAAAATTAATCTCGGTTATTCGTATCAGCTAATAAACTTTCATGTGAAATGTGAAAAATGTGTGGAAAAATACACTTTTATTTAAGATATATTATTATTAATATATATTAATATATTATTCGATACCTCAAACATCTTATTCCCTGTATTGTAAAACACTCGAAACATATGAAATTAAAAAGTTAAAATAAGCGCGACAAAATTCGATAAATTAGTTTTATTCAGTATTTTAGTTTAAGAATTTTTCACGGCACATAGTTTTTGCTTTAGTTATAATGTAAAGTAAGGTAGACCGGTAACCGGGATGGAATTGGATTTACTCGCATACCGAGCTGCCAACAATGTAATGCAGTTAAAGTTGTTATCGAAACATATGTCTCGTAGAACTGACAAACGCAGAAATGTTCTCCATTGCCGTCGTATTGACAGTCACACCAGGCTCGGAGTGACATGGGTAATGCATATTTGCGAAATTCGATAGATGCGGATGGCTCAGGTTTATGCTATCTAGCAATGTGTAGGAAGGTTTATGTTCAACCGTGAACTAATGCCGAACTGTGATAAAAAAAAAAGTGATTAGTATAAATGAGGCATAGCGTCCTACTCTTTAGGGCTAACAATGCACCAGTTATCAAAGATAGCTCCATCCAACTTCATCTTCCTGCATCACGGACAGCATCATGATTAGGTCCACAGTGTGTAAGTCATTCTGATATCATTTAAAAGCATGCAAATATATTTAACACACATAAATTACATTCTGACGTTCATATATTAACCGTAAATAAAGATAAAAATTTGGCCATACAGTCGTGATATAATAAATAAAAAAGGACAATTAATTAAATTCTTTATTTAAAAATTTTCCTAAAATCGATGCATAAATTTTGTTGCACGGAGATTTATGGTTTTAATATTCTTTTCTATCATATACTCGTATATAAAGAATAAAAATGAACCGAAGACAACTTTTGCTTTATCGCTCTTAAAAATATATATAGTCTAGAAACAGGGGTCGAAGATGAGAATGCGTGATTGTCGTGGTCTGATCGTTGTAATTTGTGGGGGACGCCTATGTTGTGTGTACGTTTGTATGTTATTGTGATATGTTCTGTGTATAATGATGACAACATATTATCCTACTGTTATAGATTTTGATGAGAGATATTTTCGTTATAGTGCTACCGGGGCTAAAATACAGACTTTTTAATTCATTAATTGGTTCCTTTGCCACCCTTATGAAATTGATAATTAATGACATGTAATAGTATTTACTTGCTCGTAACCAGATGTTTTGAATAAGTCACAGAAGTAAGAAAAACGTTGGCAACAGGCCAATCCACAGAGTAGTTGTGCGTGGAAGAAAATTTCGCGTAAAGCCCACTGTGGGGAATTGAGTATCATCGAGATTATGAGGATGAGAATTTGGATTCTGTCGTGTTGTACGATGTTTAAACTCAGTGGCTTGAATGAATCAAGAATTCCTCAAGACACTCCCCGTGGTGAATTGGAAAAAAAAATGCATAGAGATGAGAATCAACGATTGCGGTCAAATGGAAGGAGATGGTACTGGGGATCCCGACCCCCAATGACGAGAATAGTAGTTCATGTCAGGCGGATCATGCGCTTTCAAATTAATGATATAAATAATAATAAATAATAAAAAAAATCACATAGGCCGAAACTAAATACTGTCTATTAAGCACGTTCAGGTTTTTAGGCGCTAATTTGGCCTCTCTCTCCAACTGATCATGGATCTGAAGATCGCTCGATGTGGCATTCGCGAAGGATTACGATACTAGATGAAGTGAAAGGGAAATTCAATTCAATTTCAAAATTACTATACTATGATTGCTGCATCTAATAAGGACATTTAAATTCAGTACAACTTATAAAAGATTTGTTATGTAATTCACAACATGAATTATTTACAAGACGTGTTCTCCAAGTCAGACTGCCGTAGTCAATTTTATCACTATTTAAAGAAAAGAAGTGTCCTTGCACATTTTTGTGTATGTTGTAGCAACAATGTATCTTTTCACTATGAAGCATACAATACTTAGTTGCCTGGATAAACAAAGAACGCCTACTTGCCTTTGTCTCATAACAATAGATGCAAGTCCATTACGGCCACGTTTCATACAACTCTACTCTTGTCTAGGTGGCCGAGGGACATTGTCTAATGCGTAAACAATGAAAACCGTATGTTAAAGCGAATATGAGTTCGAAGTGGTTCATTTCACCAATTACATTATCACTCACTATTAAATTAAGTAATTAAGCTTATGTTTATTTCAAGAATGTAAAAAAAAGTGGGTAAAGTTCTGTAATGGAATTGGGGTCCAATGAGAAAATCTAAAGTCCATTGCGTTCATTAACAACACAAGAATCTTTATAGTTGGGGTTCATTGTACCTCTTAACTGGTTCCATTTTTTGGATGTGGTAGGTTTTTACATATAATTAACAAATATAACTAATGATTATATAATAACATTTTATTATGGAAAAAATAAAAAAGCGTAATGAAATTGACCGTTGAACCGTTCGTTTCACAGCCGTTGCGTTTTAATTTCTATTCATAAAATACACTGAGAAAAGCTTTTAGAAGTCGTAAAAGCTATAATCTCTTTCCTATAACTAATGTGTAAACTGTAATATATAGGTGTACAGATGGCATAAAAACGTTACAAACGTCAGCCTTATCTTTTCGTTTTGTAAGTTCCCGAATAAGAGAATAATTTATACAAACCTCCTTGGAAATCTGTGACACATGGACTTCAAGCAGTCAGTCAAATGAAATAGATAAGGGATTTATATACAGGGAACATTTAACATTTAATTTTAGGAACGATTGTATCCTTTGTGGTTACTTGATATACCCTAAAACTTAAAGTCTGAACATTTGAAATTTGAAATAACTTGAAACTGTTTCAGGTATCTAGTTTCAATCAAGTCATAAACACTTGTTTCTTAGTAAAATAAAGATCAAAGAATTCATAATTGAATACTCGATTACGATTAACGAAAACAACACGTATGCAAACAAATCAAGACGTGGACTATATAATCTTATTTAATTTGGTCAATTGTGAAAAATTGCATTTTATCTTCGGTGAACATATCTCTGAATTTTTATCTCTTCTGAATGTTAATCTATTCAATTATAGCGAATTATGATTGCTCGGTTTTCTCTTTTTTCAAACTTTCTAATCTAAATAGATAGACACCACTCTTCGCATGATTCCATAAATTGGTTATCCGGAATTGGTGGTATTTATTTTCATTATTATATTTTGTGTTATTGTATGGTTTTAAAGAATATTTTGATTTGATATTATATATATTTCCTAATTAACACAGTAATGTATTACATTTTCTCTATCTTACATATTCGCTACTTATATATATGACTCAATTTACTTTCATATACCTTTTATTGATAATCAAGTCACTAAAATGGAAAAATACAGAATTTGTCCAAAGCTTATTAACTCTAATCTATTTTTTTCCATTTGGATATGCCCATTTTGTCTTGTCGTGAAACGAATCCAAAATTGTTTCGTTAAAAAGTTATACAAATAATAATAGTAAATACCCGATCAATCACAATCACCTCACATAAACACAACACAATAAGGACAGAATGCGTCATTTGATTCTTTCTTTTGTTATCGTAAACTTTTAATGTCAAGAAAATGTTTTTAAAAAATTGTTGTCTTTTTTTATTTGATATTATTATTATTTGTAATCTGCAAGTGTGTACTTATTGCCTTCACGTTGAACATTGTAATTATTTATTTATTTATGTATATATTTATTAGACCTGCTGATTTCTTTTTAATATTTTCCGCCGAGCATGTGATAACACGTTACTGCACAAATAATGCATACACGCTGTTATGTTTATGACCTCCGCCGCTAGCAGAAATCAGTATATATATATATGTATAGTATATATAAGTTACTTAAAATAACGCTTAATAAAATAACATCAAACAACAATTTTATTAGTACTTTGATGTTGATCTGGAACAAACTCCTTTTAGGATAAGTTCATCAATCAAGTATCATGAAATTAAAAAATGTAATGAGTGCGCGCCAGTAATTTATTGAGAATGGTAGGCTATATTAGAGATTGTTAGCAAGATCTGCCATCTGTCGGCATTCATTTTTCACATTTGTTATTATTCCCTTAACTAACTGTCGACTCTATGGCGGTCTAAGAATTGTTTGTAAGAGCCTTGAATAAGAAAAAAATTGCCCCCAATACAAACAGTTTTAAAAGCACAACGTTTATATCTTAAGATTATTATTCTTTTCCTATTATAACTTACACGTTTGTAACTTAATTTCAATAAAAATAACAACCAGTGTTAAATCAATTTCCTGTAAATGTAAATACAATATTTATATCTCCTTTCAATTAAAATAAAATTTTTAAACGGATATTTTGCGGAGATGATAACTTAGTCTAGTGATCCGGATAGTCCCTTACTATCAAAACGGTCGTACTTCGGCGTGAATATTTTGCGATGTATTTTAATTAAGATTTATGATAAAGCTAGTTTAGAACAACGACGCGACTCTATGTATAAGTATGGATAATGCCCATTTTCATATTGGAATAGACTATTTATTTATTTATAATAAGAGTACATAACATTTTAATTACAAAAAAATAACATTCAGAAAACCACAGAGGTTTGTCGAGAATGTTGAGCAATACATGCAAGTATCTACATCAATAACTAAAAATATAACACACTGAAGATCTTAATGTACACACACAGAAGTAAAGGTGGGCAGAAAGAGCACCGATGCATTCAATGGATGTACAGGTCGTTCAAGAAATGAGATTTTAATTTTTGCTCTATGTTTTTAACTGTGTTGCATTGAATAAAAGATGCATCCATATCATTAAGAATGTGTGATATGAGATACGGTGTGGTTCTTTCACCATAAATATTAGTTTCTGCGATAGTGACCAATTTCTTTCATTTTTTTTTGACGATACATATTTTCAACGCTATAAAATAATTAGTATAAAAAAGTGTACTACCATAACCGTTTCGACTAAAATAGCTGTAATTAATAGTATTAAAAGTCATTTACCTCTTATCAAATCTAATAATCTCATGTAGGTACCTAAAATATTACAAAAAACTTGATTGCTCAAAACAGACAATAGGTAAATTGTTCTTTTCATACGTTGTTTGATTGATCAAGCAACTTGCATTGCTGGCGATGATTGGTTGTCCAAATTTAGTGACATAGTTACAAAACACTCATTATTATAGACACCTTAAATCTGTGATCTAAGTTGTGCATTTAACCATTGATTCATAGACAAACAGATATAATCGTAATTTTTATTTCAAAAATTTTGGTGCGGGAATGCTAAGTATTGTTCCCGTTACATTTTACCTTATTCAGGAGTAGGAATATTTAATCAATGTAATTTTTTTTAAGTCAAAATAAAATGTAGAAAATATATAAATAAATAAAAATGTTTTAAAGTTCAGCCGCACATGGAATACTGTTCTCATCTCTGGGCGTTGGCATCCCAGTACCAGCTTCTGCCATTTGACCGCATTCAAGAGGGAGCGGCTAGAATCGTTGATGACCAGGTTCTTTCCGATCGGTTTGATTCACTGGCATTGCGAAGAAATGTTGCATCATTTTACATTTTCTACCGAATTTACCATGGGGAGTGTTCTGAGGTGGTTATGTCTGATTAATTTCAGCCACTGTGTTTGAATATCGTACATCATAATAGAATTCAAAATTTCATCCGCTGGTTGGCAATCCACTACTGTGCGCTTTACGTGAAATTTTCTGCCACGCACAACTACTCTGTGGAATCAGCTGTCGCCTTCGGTATTACCGAACCGGTGTTTCTTATTTATGTTATAATAACAGGGATATCCTTCTGTGAATATACATATTTATATACTCAATATATTTATCTAACAAAGAGAGTGGCAAAATGTGGAATGGTTTAAGTAATGGTGTACATCGATCGAATATCATGCCAACATTTAGCTTTTAACAGAAATCAAGTTGCAGATGATGTGCTCCGTAGCCACCCCAAATTTAAATATATATATATTTAAGCGACCTATTACCAACATGTTCATTACTCAATTGGTATTCATATCAGTCAACTGTAAACACACGGTGAAATACCATATATATAATATAGAGCGCCTCTTAAGCGTGAATGAATTCATTTTTAGTGTAAATTGAAAGTATACATTTAAATACTATATATAAAATAAATAAAAGTAGTGCAATTTGAATAAAAAATATATTATATTTTCCAGTGCATTGCGTTTTATTATTAATAAAAATTAATAAATTTAGTATTTTTAAATTGAAATTTAAAGCTTCTCAGCGCCATGTCTGTCAAATTGTCACTTAGAAGTTTCAGACCTTTTTTAAACACACATTAATGACGTGTGACTCGGGTTTCTATTTTTCCACGCTTGCATGAAAAGGTAACCTAATTTATTAAAATACAATCGTCGACAAAGCGTGCGGATAGTATATTCATTTCGACGTTGCGAATTTTGATGAATTCCTATTCTGCTTTTGTAATTTGAAACATGTTTAAAGGTA
Source organism: Teinopalpus imperialis (assembly GCA_029286865.1). NCBI lineage: Eukaryota > Metazoa > Arthropoda > Insecta > Lepidoptera > Papilionidae > Teinopalpus > Teinopalpus imperialis. Next base: position 710,769 of record JAGSMU010000009.1, on the reverse strand, counting down.
GGATATGTGAGAATATGTTGTGAAAGAATTTAGCAACGCGTTAATCTTGATAAAGATAAGAACCCTGGACTAACTTAGTTTATTTCATAGCAATGTAGTCTTTCTCTTAAATCTTTTTCTACAACCCAAAATAAAACGTATTTGCGTATTTAAGCTCACGGAATAGTGTGGTTGGAGCAGGATACATATAAAGTTTTAATATAATTGTCTAACTTGAACTGTATTAAAACTGTTGAACTATCGTCGATCAAGTTACTCAATCGGGAAGGAAGTGTGAAATACGGAAAAAAACGAGTGTTCCGTAATAGACTGGAAAACATGTTTTCGGTTTACGGTGGCAAGTGGCACAATATAGTTAAGCAAGGGAGGGAATCTCACAATCGAGGCAATCCATTAAAGTTTTAACATCAGAAATTCATGTTAAAGTAGAAAAATTAACATAGGAAGATGCTCGGCTAAAGAAGAAACAATTCGGTTATTTCTCCGAATTGTTTCTTCCTAAGCCTCTGGAGACTCTGATGCGTGACCATTTTTATAATTATTAATGATCTTCTTGCATGACTATTATCAGCGCAAGATAGATGGCAAGAAAGCTCACGCCGCACGTCGTTCGTTTTTGAATTTTGTAGACTTTGAACACAAGAATGGTGTATTGGGTCAAATTGTTACAGGAGATGAAACTTGGGTTCATAAATATGAACCCCAGTCCAAATAAAACTCCATATAGTGGTATAAAAATATACACCACAACCGAGAAGTTTAAGGTATCACAATCTGCCGGAAAACGCATGGCAACCATCTTTTGGGACTCAAAAGGATTCCTATTAATCGAACACAATGATAGTGATGTTTCTATAACCGGAGTTTTCTCCGTGTTAAACACATGAATTAAAGGAATTCATTAAAAGTAAAATGGTGTCCTGCTTCTTCACGACAATGCTCGCATCTACAAGAGTCATGTTTCGCTGGCTTCTCTGCATAAGGAAGGCTTCGATATTTTGAATCTCCCACCTTATAGTCAAGATCGTATATAGTATATACTACCTAGGGGTACTGCTACCCAGAGATTATTACTTTGCCTGGGAAGAAATTTACTTATTTTTATTTAGAGAAAACATTTTTTAATAAAGGTTTAGTTTTTAAGCTAATTGAAAGGTCTGAAAAATATATTCGTCCTTCAGGTAATAAAATATTGAGTCATGATCCTTCAGGTGATAAAATATTGATAATAAAATAAATATTGAGAAGGAAAAATAATTTTGGTTTTTTTTTTCATTTCTTGTTTCATTCCGCAAACTTAAAAACCTTTCCTCGTACCTATATACTGATCAATCACCATAAATATATCATGACATCATCTTATACAAACCGGATATTACCGTGGTGAGGTGGGGTGAGAAACGTCAGATTAATAAATTTCAGCGTTCCACAGGGTATCCGTATTTGGTCCAACAATATTCAGTGTAGCCTGGAGCGGATTAGCGTCTTCCACTGTTATTACTCTCAAAAGAGGACAATGAGCCGTTCTAAAGGTAGCCCTTAAGAAACTCATGAAATATCCGACTATATATCTGTATAATGAAGCAGAGGTTCTCAGTGTCAGGAGGCTGTACTTAGTACCAGTTACAGCATTCGTACATAAATTCGTTTTGAACTCCACCGTTTCTCTCTCTCACCGAATCTTGGTATGTTTAACAGGAGAACATTAAATTGAGCAATGACTGCATTTGCACGACGATTTTGATTTTTTCATCTTTTCCCGAGTATTTACAACAAATTAGAAAATTTTGGCGATTTTAAATATTGTGCGCCAAAGCAACTTAAACTTTCTCTCGCAAGGATTCTTTTAAAACGGAATTGTATTAAAACTGTAAACATAATGACAACAATTATTTCACTTGAATCCCGGTTATTGTAGTCTGTAGTGACTTCGCTCGAGGTATGTGCTGTGCTTGTGCATTTTTACATACATGCAAATACGCACACACGAATACATACATACACTTTAAATGCCTACGGTGTTTAGGATTAGAATTTAGTATATCCTAAGAATAGATTTAAATAATTGTTAAGTCTCCCGTTATTTATTTTTAGATATTATTGGATTTTGTAAATTTGAAACTATTTTTATTAGTTTAGTTTTTTAGTTGTTTCCCCCCATAGGACAGGCGTTCGCCTAGTGTGGGGTGTACATATTATTGTATGTATATCTATTATTCATGGGCATTAACTAATTTGTTTTGATTTGATCTAATTCATCAAGGTGGACATTATATATTTTGATGATATGCTATTAATAAAACAATGATCTTCATTGTCATCGATATTTTATCTTTCCGCAAGCATCTTTAGCAAGACTATAGAGCTAATAGCACCTTTATAAAGCCTTTTTACAACAAACCCACTGTACTTCGAGTGGTTCCGGGTCCACTGCTAATGAATACAAAAAGTTGTAAGGGAAACTAACAAAGTTATGAATCGTAGCCCATACCTTAGTGAATTACAAAAAGCACGAACTATGGCCTGTTTAGCCAGTATATTTTTAAAATTCACATACTAAATACTTTAACTCAGATATTATAAACAATATAAGATATAATGCATTATAAAATAAATGTATAAATCTTGATATTTAATAAAATTTCTATAACATGTTTTATTTTAATTAAATCACTTAAAATTTAGGGCAAAACGTCATATTTAAGGAGTTTTAATACTAGTTAATAATATTGATCTTATCTTATTGATAGATATATAGTTATCAAAATATACTCGTATAAAGATAAATCCGGTTATGAAACCGTGATGTTTGAACTCCATTAACAGATATTATGGGGTCGCATTATGTGCCATTTATTAGAATCATAATTTATCTAAAGCCTTAATAAAGATTATAGCCCATAAAATAAAACCATGTCAGTTGTTTATAATTGAAAAAAAACGGAATTGACAGACAAACGAAAGGCGGAAAATTTGTTCGTGCTACCCGTGCCATGAGAGCCGTTGCCTACTAAAATTTTGCAATAGTGTTTGTGATTTATATGGCACATAAAATAAATAATTTTGTATCAATACATTTTTTTTATTTCGTAAAATACTAGAGGTTAATAATGAATGCCATTGAATTAACTTTTACGGTAAAAAGTTGTTATGATTAATTAAGAACATATTTACTGTAAGTTTGCTTAAAAACTTTACAGTTCACGGTCAATAGTGGCAACATGTACTTCTATTCAAATTCTCTTTCCTTCAACTTTCATATTGCATATTTCGGTCCCGCAACGTCCTTATATTGTCATTTTTATTAGTATTTAGAAAAACTCGTAATAATTTTTGGTGCTGCGTTGTCAATTACGACGTTATAACAAGTGTAGTACGTCTAAGAAATAAAATTAAAAAAATGTCACTTTAAAAGTATTAGAAGCCATCAACCAAAATAAGAATATATCCAATACAATATTTTTAGAATATATGTAACATAATTTTTATTATATATATTTTTATCTATATATACGATGTTTATTACGAGATATTTTATGATACAGCTCATGAACAATACTATTTATATTAATACATCCAAAAAATATATTAACATTCTAATACAGTAATGTAATTATAATTAAAAAATAATGTCAAACAGTCGTTATAAGTACACTTCACACCTGCCATCTAAGTCGCTATGCTGATCTACGTCGTAACAAACATTTGTCTAATACAAACATGTTCTTAAGACTTTCATTATTAATTTTAATTATTTTTTTTATTTTCTTTCCTTTGTTTATTTCTATATATTATAGACTTTATATCAATGCTTCTATACATACCGTACTGCGTACGTACATACATACATTTAACGAGACAGCCTTTATAGACAGGCCTGGCCTAATGATTGTAAGTTTACATATTGATTTTTAAATAACTTCTCTTTTTTATTGATGTTACCGTGGCAATTGTAAAAAACTTTTACTTAACGGTGGTTGATTAGGTAATCACAGCGACGTTTAAACGTTAAAGTCTACGAATATAGCTACGAATAATCTACGAAACAAGATAAACCTAACACTAACGACTCATTACCTCATTATTTTGGGCGTCCAAATTCTTTCACTCAATATGCGAAATAGGGGAGAGATTTTATACTGGGATTGGGATATATGGGAAGAGAAAGTATTAGAAGACCTCTTTACCATACGATATCGTACGTTGTGTTTGGTTGAACGATGATTGGGTTGTATGTATAGACTGCATCTCTTATTATAACTTTCTTGTTCTATTGGTATCTAAAAGTCTATTGTAAAAAAACTAGTCTATCACATGGCTTAAATTAGTAAAAACTTTCTCCTATTATTCATGTTTATGCCTTCTAAGAAAAGTTAGCGGACTAATTCAATTAATAAAGCATTCATAAATGAAAATTTGTATAATGTAGCTTCATTTCATTTACGTTTTAATGGCCCACGCTAATGTTATTTAAACGAAACTGGGAATGAAATGAGCAGACAAAATGAAATTAGTACGTGTATGTGAGTAAACAAAGTTTTGGTGGAAACATTAAATTTAATAAATAAATTTAATTTCTGCAATTATTATTTCTATCTTAATAACCACACAGAATATGTTTGACAATGTCTTCCGAACTGATTTAGATCTTAGTGATATCTTGTAATAGATGTGTAAGATATATTTAACCTCTGTGACCACTTACCCAAGCCTCAGCGGCTCTTATTATCGGCTTCCCTAAACAGAGATAAAGCATATACTATAATTTCAGAAGACGATTCGGGTGCAATCATAACGACTCAGACCAAGTTAAGAATATACCCGGAACCAGAAAACGAAGTATTAATTCTTGACTTCAGCTAGGTACTCAGGCCACTGCGAAGCGACGGTCAAAATGGTAGATATAATTTATTAGTCCGATCGTATCCGTGAATTTATTCGTAAAAGATATATGCAATAGATTGAACTCACGTGTAAATTTATCTTTGTGCTTAAAGAACCCCACTAGTACCACACGAAATATTAACAACCTATTACACTAACAGTGGATTAATAAAATTTCTAAAAATTCAAATAATACCACATATCTCTTCGAAGGAATGAAAATTTTGTTATAAAGAAATTCTTGACACTTTGTTATACAGAATGTAGCTAAATAACCGCAGCTATGAATGAAGAGAAATTTTAATAAAAGACAGGGCAGTAAAATAAGATTAGTCGGTGTATTTTAAGGTTTTTTCAATGTACTCGGCTTTTAAAAAATTACATAGACAGCACACTGTTAGGCTTTACCTTCATACATTAATATACATTATAATATGTGAAAATTTAGTGTGCAGGACCACTAGACCCCTAGCATAAAATAGAATAGGGAATAGGTATCACGTACTATATAAATATTAGCATAATTAACATAGACTGCGTAATTATAGAAGAAATTGTAATGTATAAGGAACCTAGTACCTAAAAATAGTAAGATTAATGTGAATCGGGTTGCCCTGTGACTTACAGTAACACTCATACGCATACACAACGCCTTACACTCCGACATCCACACAGACACGCCATCCGCACCACACTAATCATACAAAATGTTATACACCAATCACAGGGCCTCCTTTAAAGTAGACGTTGCAATTCGCGGAACCCTCGCAGCCGACCGACCGGCGGGACGGGCACAGGGCAGGTAGCCCGCGACGACCTCGAACACGAGCCTCCGTCCCGCTAGTTAGACACCCGAACCTCGGGGATAAAAAGGGCCGCATTTCGACGTATTGAGACTGACCGCCGGGACTCTACAAGAAGAACATCAACAGGAAGAACATCTGCAAGCAAGAATAAAGGAAACAAGAACAATAGAAGAAAGAACAAAGAGTCCCCGGCCTAGTGAATAGTTTTTTGCCAAAGTTTAACGTAGAGTCAGTATTTATTTTGAATCTTTAACAATTGTAGAATCTCTTTTAAAATAGTATTAAATAGTGTTGACAAAAGGGTTTTTTCTTCGCAATCCAGCAGTAGAAAGTGGGCTTTGTTTCGGTCACCCGAACAGATAGAGGCATCGTCCACATTAATGGTCCTTCGAGCCGGATCTACGAGGAGAAACCTTTGCGTGAGCCTATTTAAAATCAGTGTATTTATCAAGTAAAGTCAGTGCATAAAACTACGAGGAAGCATGCCGGAAACCAGATCCTCCGCGAACAAGAATATGTCAGCAACGGGATCGATAACGGATACGAACACCGCAACGCCGAGCACCGGTCAGACCGAGTCGACTGGTACCACACTCACCTCGAGCGGTACCAGGCAGACGGAGTCCACCGATGTAACGCTAACGTCGGGTAGTACCGAACGGTCAAATACCACGCCGATCGAACCAACCGTCATCACAACAGCAACAGCCGCCGTTGCCGACAACCACCGAACGCCGAACCTTCGCCAGGACTCCGTAACCGGAAGTGCAACCTCGACCACGAAGCCGAGGCGGATCAGTCAGATCCACAAAGTCGCGCCGCATAGTACAGGCTAGGCTCGAACTTGCACAGCTCAAAATAGAGCTAGCCGCCGCCCGACTTGCAGAATTAGAACGCGAAACCGAAGATGAAGATGACACCATCATTACCGAGGTTGAAAAGGAACGGCGAGTTGACGATTGGCTGAAATCCAGCCACCCCCTCGCAATAGACAACCAGCCCTTTAATGATGGAAGGATGCCACCGAACCAGCAGCCGCCGACCGATCCGACACCAGTGATCACAGCCGCATCCTGGAACCCCTCGGCCGCTGCACCGGCGGGAGCTAATATCGAGCTTCCGTCGATAGGGCATCCACCGATCTCGTCAGCCATCACTCATGCCATACAAGCAGCTCAACATCGTGAGCCAGGAACTAGGCATACCGAACTGCCCTGCTTCAACGGCGCCTATCAGGACTGGCTAACATTCCGCGCCGCCTACCACGAAGCAGCACCGCACCTCTCCGCGCTAGAAAATATGTCGAAGCTGAGGAGGAGTCTACGAGGAACCGCCAGGGAGGCCGTTCAGGGACTCCTTATAACAAACGCGGAGCCGAACCACGTGATGAAGACCCTGGAGATGCGCTTCGGTAGACCTGAATCAATAGCGATGGCTGAAATGGAACGCCTAAAGGCGCTACCACGTCTCACCGAGTCAGCGAGACCTCTGCACCTTCACCACCAGGGTGAACAATATAGTGGGAACGTTGCAAGCACTCGACTGCACGTTCTACCTGTATAACCCCGAGGCAACGAAGAATATGGTGGAGAAGCTGACCCCGACCCTTAGGAGACAGTGGTACGAGTTTGCAGCCGCACAGCCTAGACACGAACCCGACCTATTGAAGATCGACCGCTTCCTGCAGAGGGAAGCCGAAATCTGTAGCCCGTTCGCCCTCCCGGAGGCGATAAGCGCCGTTCATGTAGCCGAAAGCAACCGGCGACAACAGCGGGTCCACACGGTCAACGAGGGCGGAAGGCCGAAGTGTGGACTGTGTGAGCAACCAGGGCATCAACCGGCCGAATGCGGTGAGTTCAAGAAGATGGACGTCAACGCACGATGGGACGTCGCCAAGAAGCACCACCTGTGTTTTCGCTGCCTACGCTTCCGATCGAAGCAACATAGCTGCCGACCGCGCAGATGCGACGTAAACAACTGCGCCCATCTGCACCACCGGATGCTGCACTCCGCGCCGAGAGTAGAGAACATGAACCGAACCGCATCGAACCAGCCCGGAGAGCAGGTGAACTTGCGTGGACACCGAAGGTGTCTTTTGAAAATAGCCAGAGTTCACATCTCCGGACCGGCGGAGTCGCAGACACCTACGCGCTATTGGACGACGGACCCACGGTGACGCTCATCGACGCTGACCTCGCAACTCGAATCGGAGCTGACGGGCCTGAAGAACCCTTCACATCCTGACCTTCGAAGGGGATACAGGGACCACACGCAGATCGCGTAGGGTCAGCTTCGCGATTCAGGGCACCAACGCCCGCGAGACACGAATCCACGCGCGCACCGTAGAGCACCTGGAGCTAGCAGCGCAGCGGATACCAAAGGAGGCAGTCCAAGGTTGTGAGCATCTTAGAAACCTCGCTGATGAAGTCTGCGATGAAGACGCCAAACCCCAGATCCTTATAGGACAGGATAACTGGGACCTCCTGCTGGCATCAGAGACAAGGAGAGGCAAGCGAAACCAACCAGTAGCATCGTTAACGCTACTCGGTTGCGATCCACGGCAGCCACACAAGAACCCTCGGGCATCGAGTGAACTTCCTACGTCACGTCGAACAGCGAGATCCTCTGACGAAATGGTACGAGACTATTTCATCCAGGACAACCTTTCGTCAACCCAGAGTCCTGGCCCCAAGACACCGCGAGGTCACTGCTGACGACGGGCGAAGAGAGGACCTGCGTTGTCACCTCACACGCGCCACCTCCTGACATCAGACAGAGTACGCCAGAAGTCGAACGCTTCTCACGATGGAAAGGTACGTACGAACCATGGCACGAGTACTCCAATTCGTGCGCCTCTGCCGTGCGACGAAACAGAGCGTCCACTACAAGAGGAACGTGAGAAGCAAGAGCTGCGATCCTGACTGGCGAGCCCGAAGTAAGAAGCAACGAACGCCAACGGCTAAGAAGCAGACGCCTCGCACACGCGAGTACCAACCCTTGCCCGCCGAGCTCCTGCGCAATGCTGAAGACCTGCTACTGCGAAGTGCACAGCAGGACTCTTTCGGAGAAGAGATAGCAGCGCTACAGAACAACAGACCCTTACCACGACACAGCCGCCTCCAAAAACTTAGCCTCGCACTGATCGACGGCCGACTGAAACTCAAGAGTCGGATCGAAGCCACTACCGACATATCGGAAGCCATTAAACGACCCTCGTATTAGACGGTGAACACCGAACCACGAGGCTCTGATAGAGCATGTTCACCGCCAGCTGCATCACTCGGGGTCGAGGCGACAGTCAACGAGTGTCGCCAACAGCATTGGGTCCTCCGATTAAGGCCGACAGTGAAGCTGTTAATCAAGCGATGTCTGCACTGCCACCTGAGAACAGCATCGCCGCCGCAGCCGATAACAGGTGACTTGCCATCCTGCCGCCTAGCACACCACCGACGGCCGTTTTCCTTCACCGGACTAGACTACTTCGGCCCGCTGACGATCACCGTAGGACGGAGTCGCCAGAAGAGGTACGTGGCTATATTCACGTGCCTCACCACGAGAGCTATACACCTCGAACTGGCGACATCGTTAACCACCGACTCGGCAATCATGGCGTTAAGACGCATGATAGCTCGTCGAGGATGCCCGACCCAACTATGGTCTGACAACGGGACCAACTTTCACGGTGCCGAAAAGGAACTGAAGAAGGCAGTCGTCGAGGCCACGGCGGAGGAAGCTGCGCGTAGGCTAATCGACTGGCGGTTCATCCCTCCCGGAGCGCCATTCATGGGAGGCGCATGGGAACGCATGGTACGGTCGGTAAAGACCGCCTTAACTGCGACCCTCTCCGAAAGACATCCAACGGAGGAGGTCCTAAATACGCTACTCGCCGAGGCAGAACATACGGTAAATAGCCGCCCGCTCACTCACGTCTCGGTCGACCCAGACGACCCCGAGGCGTTGACCCCGAACCACTTCCTCCTGGGAGGCCCAGGAAGGACGTCAACCCCGGGGACATTTACAGAACGGGACATAGACCTACGGAGCAGCTGGCGTGCCTCGCAACGACTCGCCGACATATTCTGGAGAAGACAGAAGCGCGAGTACCATCCGGAAATAAGAAACAGACACGACACTCATGGAAGAGGACCAGATTTGCAGATAGGCGACTTGGTCCTCATAGCCGACGGCAATCTTCCACTGAACGCGTGGGTACGCGGATGTATCCGCACAATCTACCCCGGACCCGACGGCGTCATACGCACTCTGGATGTCGACACGAAGGGAGGAGTACTGCGTCGACCGAAAAGGAAGATCGTCGTGATCCCCACGAGCCACGGTGATCCTACACTGCAACATCCTGCATCGCCAGCCGAAGCCAACGATACACGGCGGGAGTAATGTGCAGGACCACTAGACCCCTAGCATAAAATAGAATAGGGAATAGGTATCACGTACTATATAAATATTAGCATAATTAACATAGACTGCGTAATTATAGAAGAAATTGTAATGTATAAGGAACCTAGTACCTAAAAATAGTAAGATTAATGTGAATCGGGTTGCCCTGTGACTTACAGTAACACTCATACGCATACACAACGCCTTACACTCCGACATCCACACAGACACGCCATCCGCACCACACTAATCATACAAAATGTTATACACCAATCACAGGGCCTCCTTTAAAGTAGACGTTGCAATTCGCGGAACCCTCGCAGCCGACTGACCGGCGGGACGGGCACAGGGCAGGTAGCCCGCGACGACCCGAACACGAGCCTCCGTCCCGCTAGTTAGACACCCGAACCTCGGGGATAAAAAGGGCCGCATTTCGACGTATTGAGACTGACCGCCGGGACTCTACAAGAAGAACATCAACAGGAAGAACATCTGCAAGCAAGAATAAAGGAAACAAGAACAATAGAAGAAAGAACAAAGAGTCCCCGGCCTAGTGAATAGTTTTGCCAAAGTTTAACGTAGAGTCAGTATTTATTTTGAATCTTTAACAATTGTAGAATCTCTTTAAAATAGTATTAAATAGTGTTGACAAAGCGGTTTTTCTTCGCAATCCAGCAGTAGAAAGTGGGCTTTGTTTCGGTCACCCGAACAGATAGAGGCATCGTCCACATTAATGGTCCTTCGAGCCGGATCTACGAGGAGAAAACTTTGCGTGAGCCTATTTAAAATCAGTGTATTTATCAAGTAAAGTCAGTGCATAAAACTACGAGGAAGCATGCCGGAAACCAGATCCTCCGCGAACAAGAATATGTCAGCAACGGGATCGATAACGGATACGAACACCGCAACGCCGAGCACCGGTCAGACCGAGTCGACTGGTACCACACTCACCTCGAGCGGTACCAGGCAGACGGAGTCCACCGATGTAACGCTAACGTCGGGTAGTACCGAACGGTCAAATACCACGCCGATCGAACCAACCGTCATCACAACAGCAACAGCCGCCGTTGCCGACAACCACCGAACGCCGAACCTTCGCCAGGACCTGCAACCGGAAGTGCAACCTCGACCACGAAGCCGAGGCGGATCAGTCAGATCCACAAAGTCGCGCCGCATAGTACAGGCTAGGCTCGAACTTGCACAGCTCAAAATAGAGCTAGCCGCCGCCCGACTTGCAGAATTAGAACGCGAAACCGAAGATGAAGATGACACCATCATTACCGAGGTTGAAAAGGAACGGCGAGTTGACGATTGGCTGAAATCCAGCCACCCCCTCGCAATAGACAACCAGCCCTTTAATGATGGAAGGATGCCACCGAACCAGCAGCCGCCGACCGATCCGACACCAGTGATCACAGCCGCATCCTGAACCCTCGGCCGCTGCACCGGCGGGAGCTAATATCGAGCTTCCGTCGATAGGGCATCCACCGATCTCGTCAGCCATCACCATGCCATACAAGCAGCTCAACATCGTGAGCCAGGAACTAGGCATACCGAACTGCCCTGCTTCAACGGCGCCTATCAGGACTGGCTAACATTCCGCGCCGCCTACCACGAAGCAGCACCGCACCTCTCCGCGCTAGAAAATATGTCGAAGCTGAGGAGGAGTCTACGAGGAACCGCCAGGAGGCCGTTCAGGGACTCCTTATAACAAACGCGGAGCCGAACCACGTGATGAAGACCCTGAGATGCGCTTCGGTAGACCTGAATCAATAGCGATGGCTGAAATGGAACGCCTAAAGGCGCTACCACGTCTCACCGAGTCAGCGAGAGACCTCTGCACCTTCACCACCAGGGTGAACAATATAGTGGGAACGTTGCAAGCACTCGACTGCACGTTCTACCTGTATAACCCCGAGGCAACGAAGAATATGGTGGAGAAGCTGACCCCGACCCTTAGGAGACAGTGGTACGAGTTTGCAGCCGCACAGCCTAGACACGAACCCGACCTATTGAAGATCGACCGCTTCCTGCAGAGGGAAGCCGAAATCTGTAGCCCGTTCGCCCTCCCGGAGGCGATAAGCGCCGTTCATGTAGCCGAAAGCAACCGGCGACAACAGCGGGTCCACACGGTCAACGAGGGCGGAAGGCCGAAGTGTGGACTGTGTGAGCAACCAGGGCATCAACCGGCCGAATGCGGTGAGTTCAAGAAGATGGACGTCAACGCACGATGGGACGTCGCCAAGAAGCACCACCTGTGTTTTCGCTGCCTACGCTTCCGATCGAAGCAACATAGCTGCCGACCGCGCAGATGCGACGTAAACAACTGCGCCCATCTGCACCACCGGATGCTGCACTCCGCGCCGAGAGTAGAGAACATGAACCGAACCGCATCGAACCAGCCCGGAGAGCAGGTGAACTCTGCGTGGACACCGAAGGTGTCTTTTTTGAAAATAGCCAGAGTTCACATCTCCGGACCGGCGGGAGTCGCAGACACCTACGCGCTATTGGACGACGGACCCACGGTGACGCTCATCGACGCTGACCTCGCAACTCGAATCGGAGCTGACGGGCCTGAAGAACCCTTCACATCCTGACCTTCGAAGGGGATACAGGGACCACACGCAGATCGCGTAGGGTCAGCTTCGCGATTCAGGGCACCAACGCCCGCGAGACACGAATCCACGCGCGCACCGTAGAGCACCTGGAGCTAGCAGCGCAGCGGATACCAAAGGAGGCAGTCCAAGGTTGTGAGCATCTTAGAAACCTCGCTGATGAAGTCTGCGATGAAGACGCCAAACCCCAGATCCTTATAGGACAGGATAACTGGGACCTCCTGCTGGCATCAGAGACAAGGAGAGGCAAGCGAAACCAACCAGTAGCATCGTTAACGCTACTCGGTTGGGTGATCCACGGCAGCCACACAAGAACCCTCGGGCATCGAGTGAACTTCCTACGTCACGTCGAACAGCGAGATCCTCTGGACGAAATGGTACGAGACTATTTCATCCAGGACAACCTTTTCGTCAACCCAGAGTCCTGGCCCCAAGACACCGCGAGGTCACTGCTGACGACGGGCGAAGAGAGGACCTGCGTTGTCACCTCACACGCGCCACCTCCTGACATCAGACAGAGTACGCCAGAAGTCGAACGCTTCTCACGATGGGAAAGGTACGTACGAACCATGGCACGAGTACTCCAATTCGTGCGCCTCTGCCGTGCGACGAAACAGAGCGTCCACTACAAGAGGAACGTGAGAAGCAAGAGCTGCGATCCTGACTGGCGAGCCCGAAGTAAGAAGCAACGAACGCCAACGGCTAAGAAGCAGACGCCTCGCACACGCGAGTACCAACCCTTGCCCGCCGAGCTCCTGCGCAATGCTGAAGACCTGCTACTGCGAAGTGCACAGCAGGACTCTTTCGGAGAAGAGATAGCAGCGCTACAGAACAACAGACCCTTACCACGACACAGCCGCCTCCAAAAACTTAGCCTCGCACTGATCGACGGCCGACTGAAACTCAAGAGTCGGATCGAAGCCACTACCGACATATCGGAAGCCATTAAACGACCCCTCGTATTAGACGGTGAACACCGAACCACGAGGCTCTGGATAGAGCATGTTCACCGCCAGCTGCATCACTCGGGGTCGAGGCGACAGTCAACGAGTGTCGCCAACAGCATTGGGTCCTCCGATTAAGGCCGACAGTGAAGCTGTTAATCAAGCGATGTCTGCACTGCCACCTGAGAACAGCATCGCCGCCGCAGCCGATAACAGGTGACTTGCCATCCTGCCGCCTAGCACACCACCGACGGCCGTTTTCCTTCACCGGACTAGACTACTTCGGCCCGCTGACGATCACCGTAGGACGGAGTCGCCAGAAGAGGTACGTGGCTATATTCACGTGCCTCACCACGAGAGCTATACACCTCGAACTGGCGACATCAGTTAACCACCGACTCGGCAATCATGGCGTTAAGACGCATGATAGCTCGTCGAGGATGCCCGACCCAACTATGGTCTGACAACGGGACCAACTTTCACGGTGCCGAAAAGGAACTGAAGAAGGCAGTCGTCGAGGCCACGGCGGAGGAAGCTGCGCGTAGGCTAATCGACTGGCGGTTCATCCTCCCGGAGCGCCATTCATGGGAGGCGCATGGGAACGCATGGTACGGTCGGTAAAGACCGCCTTAACTGCGACCCTCTCCGAAAGACATCCAACGGAGGAGGTCCTAAATACGCTACTCGCCGAGGCAGAACATACGGTAAATAGCCGCCCGCTCACTCACGTCTCGGTCGACCCAGACGACCCCGAGGCGTTGACCCTGAACCACTTCCTCCTGGGAGGCCCAGGAAGGACGTCAACCCCGGGACATTTACAGAACGGGACATAGACCTACGGAGCAGCTGGCGTGCTCGCAACGACTCGCCGACATATTCTGGAGAAGACAGAAGCGCGAGTACCATCCGGAAATAAGAAACAGACACGACACTCATGGAAGAGGACCAGATTTGCAGATAGGCGACTTGGTCCTCATAGCCGACGGCAATCTTCCACTGAACGCGTGGGTACGCGGATGTATCCGCACAATCTACCCCGGACCCGACGGCGTCATACGCACTCTGGATGTCGACACGAAGGGAGGAGTACTGCGTCGACCGAAAAGGAAGATCGTCGTGATCCCCACGAGCCACGGTGATCCTACACCGCAACATCCTGCATCGCCAGCCGAAGCCAACGATACACGGCGGGAGTAATGTGCAGGACCACTAGACCCCTAGCATAAAATAGAATAGGGAATAGGTATCACGTACTATATAAATATTAGCATAATTAACATAGACTGCGTAATTATAGAAGAAATTGTAATGTATAAGGAACCTAGTACCTAAAAATAGTAAGATTAATGTGAATCGGGTTGCCCTGTGACTTACAGTAACACTCATACGCATACACAACGCCTTACACTCCGACATCCACACAGACACGCCATCCGCACCACACTAATCATACAAAATGTTATACACCAATCACAGGGCCTCCTTTAAAGTAGACGTTGCAATTCGCGGAACCCTCGCAGCCGACTGACCGGCGGGACGGGCACAGGGCAGGTAGCCCGCGACGACCCGAACACGAGCCTCCGTCCCGCTAGTTAGACACCCGAACCTCGGGGATAAAAAGGGCCGCATTTCGACGTATTGAGACTGACCGCCGGGACTCTACAAGAAGAACATCAACAGGAAGAACATCTGCAAGCAAGAATAAAGGAAACAAGAACAATAGAAGAAAGAACAAAGAGTCCCCGGCCTAGTGAATAGTTTTTTGCCAAAGTTTAACGTAGAGTCAGTATTTATTTTGAATCTTTAACAATTGTAGAATCTCTTTTAAAATAGTATTAAATAGTGTTGACAAAAGGGTTTTTTCTTCGCAATCCAGCAGTAGAAAGTGGGCTTTGTTTCGGTCACCCGAACAGATAGAGGCATCGTCCACATTTAGATTAAAAACGTCTGCGGTTTGTGTACGAGCACTGAAGCCCCCGTACACGACGATGTTATACAACATTACCTTGTACAAGGAAAAAGTATCACAGTCAAAAGAATAACATAAAAATCATGTCTGAGGGCTAAAATGCAAATTCAATTCTCATCGGAATCAAAGAATTCACTAAACAAACGTAGCAATAAAGCTTTATTTTACTTTGTGTTTTAGGAAAATATGGTCTTTCAAACTGATTTCATTTTATAGGCTAATATCGCTACAGCAGTGTCCTAACATACCATATATAGTAGGTAGTATACGGCGTTTATAGATAGGTTTAGGTAGTAGTAAATCTTAAAGTACTAAGGATAAAAATATAATTTTCTGTTTGGCATCCCTTAGTACATATTACACACTTATATTTTCTTTTTGGCTTAATATTCTTACTGGTGTTCCGCAGGGTGATGTTTTATCTCTCGTTTGACTAAACACCATATCCAACAAACTTACTTCTTCCTTACATTTATGCAGATTATCCACAAATATTTGCCCAAGCCTGTTTCATGTGACGTATCAATTAGCAAACAATAACCAATCAAATATCAATAATAATTTAGCACTGATTTTGAGATGCTACAAAGAATATGGCTTAAATATTGATGTTGGTTAAATATTGAATTCGGCCAAAAAAAAATATCTTGGAAATATGTTTATTCCTTATAATACTGGTGTTATATAAATAATAGGCTAAGTTGTATTATTTAATTGTTATATTAGATATAAGGATAAGCTTAATGGAAAGAGAAAATTAAAAACAAATTTTATGATTCGATATTAAAGCGCGTTTATCACTGTTATAACCTATTCATTTGTATTTATAGGATTTTTATTACATATTTATGTGTGAGGCAACCTCGCGTATTATAGAGCGACCCTCCCATCAACATTCAAGATTTTGCTCCGTTGTTACCTTGACAGAGTTGTCCCTTCTCTGTCACTGTCGGTCTCTACAGTGTTGTAAATTATGATGTTGATTTCACTCCAGATGCTTTCCATTATAGCATCTTGGATGATCTATAGTATCTTATTTTTGTTAAAGATGTAGATATCATGGGCCATTGTCATCAATAACCACGAGATGAATTGCGTGCTGATTTCCTATATAAAAATAACGTACTTGTACAGGGAATTACTAAGTATAATAAATTAATAATTTAAAATTGATGGTAGCGTTTTAACGACTGTGCTAAAAAGATTGAGAAATCGCGGTAGGCTAAATACTGGGCTACTAAGCGGTCGGCTAACAGTGACCATAAAAAATAAAAAAGCAATGACTCTATCTAAAATGTCTGTCAAATGCTTGGACAAGTGATAATATTTATATCCAACTGCAACCAATGTAAGGTTTTCAGGATTTTAAGATTTGGTTTTTATTATACCTTGTATTAAGTTTATTAAGAATATAAATAAACAAGTACTCAACAAGTAAAAAAATGCTGTAAAATAGCCTTACTTAAATTAACTTTAGCACTAAATAGTTTTCGTAATATAAAAAAAAAACAGAGTTTTATTCCAACTCAGCCAAATTAAGATATAAAACGTCTTTTAGACTTACAAGAATTCTCACTTTACCTTATTTAAAGTTGTAAGCTCAAGTGTGTAACTCAAGAAACAGAGAAGAATTGTTCTTTACAGTTTTCGTAGTTTTACAGTAATTTAAATGTTTGCAATGTAATAGATATTTTTTACGTAGTAGAACCATAGCTAATTATATAGAAAACAACATCTTTATCTCGCGAAGAACACGCTTTTACGAGATATTAATCCACAATATCAGTATAAATCTACTGTTCTATATGTTAAAGAAATAATTAGACCTGGAGATTCAATTCCTTATAACGAGACACTTCCTTATCTTAATAGTAATCTTTAACATTTCATGTTAATAGTAATAATGCGTTTGAATCTTTGTTGTATATTAAGGATGGACTACTAATTAAATAAATAAATCTTTTGAATTTTCGGTTTAATTATTATAATTAATCAGATTATAATTATATAATGCATAAATAAACCATATATATAAAATAATAATATATGATGTATTTTATTAATATATTTTATTTATTATTATGTATTGAATTGTACAGGCAGCACATGATGACTGTGTGCTCGTTTATCTCCTCATTATATATAATACGAATAAGTATAATATATATAAAATAGGTCTTTACCTATGAAATAAGTTAAAGTATTTTTTTCAACCTTTTTATTTCTGATATTCAAAGTAATCACCCATGTAATCGATGCATATTTGCCAACGCATTGGTAGTTTATTGATGCCCTTCTTGTTAAAATCAGCGGGACGGGAGGCAACAAACTCTACAAAGGCATTTTGTACTGCCTCTCAGGAATTGATTTTTTTTCCCACTAAAAAGTTGTAAAAAGTTTCAAATTTTGGAAAAAGTAATGTTCGGTGGGTGCAAGGTCTGGTGAGTACAGTGGATGAGGGAGAGCTTCCAACCCCAACTCTTGCAGCTTGGAGACTGTCTGTTGCGAAGTATGGGGTCGCGCGTTGTCGTGTAGGAGCAGCTGGGACGACCGAGAGACCAAAGCTGGTTGCAGATGTGCGAGCTTCTCCATCATTGTCTGCAGTTATTCACAGTACACATCTGCAGTAATGCTCATGCAGTTTGGTAAAAACCTGTGATGAATCACACCGGCACTAGACCACAAACAGTGACCATCAACTTTCTAGTTAATTTTTCGTTTAGGGCATTGCTTTGGTGCTGAACCAGTATCTAACCAACTTACTGAGCGCTTTCGATTGTCGAACAGAATCCACTTTTAGTCGCACGTAACAATTCAGTTAAAAATTCTTTCATTTCTGTGCCTGTAGAGTAGCGCGAGGCAGGTCTCAACGCGTACTTTGCGCTGGCGATCGTTAAATTCGTGGGGCCCCTATCTATCAAGCTTTACCTTGCCAATTTATCGCAAATGGACCAATATTGTTTTTATGTTAACATCAAAAGCTGCTGCTAGCTCGGCTGTAGATTGAGTATCATCAGCATCCACAATCGCCTTTAATTCATCATTGCTGACCAAAGTATCCGGATGGCCACGAGGTTCATTTTTCAAATCAAGATTTCCAGAACGGAACCGGGCAAACCAATAACGGGTTGTGCGTTCGTTTATAAAGTTCTCTCCGTAAACGTTGTTGATGTTAGTTGCTGTTTGTGCCGCGTTGACGCCACGATGGAACTCATATTCCATAATTACACGAATTTTTAAAGTATCCATTATAACGAAAAATGTTCAAACGTAATGAAAATACAAAGTTAATCAATAAACAAAAGACTAACTTTGTAAAAAGAATGTCATGTTTTTAAAACAAAATAAATTTGAATTCAGAATTCACTGCAAATCAGAACGTTTTTTGGTTTGAAATAGCCAATACTGAAGAACGGCAATTTCATAGGTAAAGACCTAATAACAATGATTGAAAAGATTAAACACTGAAAGTCTCATAAACAACACATGGATGTTATGTTACCCTAAACTTCAAATGAATAAACATTTAAATAGGTTGTCATCTGTTATAAGTACTTTAATAGACCTAGTGATTTCAGTGTAATATTGTAATTGTCTAGTTATTATAACATGAAAAAACGATATGTATTTGTGCCGATAACATGTATTTCTGAACAATATGTAGACGTTAATGAAATCATCATAAATATATTAAGCTTTTTAAAATATATTGAAAATTAAGTCTTGAATTATAATTTTGAATACTTGAATATACTTAAACGATGAGTATTGAAGCACTAACATTTATTTCAAAAAAATAATATATACTGTTTCATGTCGTGTCCTTCCATTTACTACGACTTCAACAAGTTTTCAAACACTAAGTTAATTTAACTTTATATTTACTTGAGAAGCAAGGATTCTTAAGTGCAATTTGTAGACTATGACTACGTATGTCTGTGGTAGAGACCTTGTGTAGTTTAATATTATCAATCAAATACTGAAGTTTGTTATTTAGTGATTATTATTACATTGAGAGTAACAAACGAGCACACAGTTCACTTGATGTTAAGTGATTACTGCGGCCAATGACATCTACATTCATCCTTGACAAGAAATCAGAATGCAGATGCGTTGACGACTTTACGACTGAGAGGATGCCTCGTTACCATTAATAAAGGTCTCCAAATCCCTTCACTAACCAGACGAAACACATCAGCGTTATGCTGCTATTTCACGCCGGTATTCTGTGAGGGCGTGGTCCTTCCCCGGTCGAGCTGACCCATTCATTCATTAGTTAGAAACAAACTGCAGCGTCGCTCTATTAAGTGAATTATATACGTCCCACTATAGCATGGACGATTTTAGAGAAGTATCGTCTACCATGCAACCCCATTGGGGATTGGCAGCCTTTCATGTGATTTATTCAGCCCATCTCTATTAATTTTATTTAAAAGTTATATGATAAAAAAAATATTAACAATCTATTTAACATTTTAATTTAATAACAAAACTTTAATTCTTTTTTTTTAAATAATAAACAAAATAATTGATTTGTTTTGTGGACGTCAATTGATATTTATGTTGCAATATGTATGTTCTCAAAAGACTCAATAAATGTCCTTTTTGTTTTATTATATTGAAAAATTAAACTAGTAAAGATAGTTTCGACCGGAGAAGACCCGCAATCACGTAATTTAGATTACTAGCTGTAAAACAAAATATCAACTTTAAAAAGACACAGTTATATTACTGGTGGAGTCGCAGTGTAACTATTAATTTGCTGTAATAAGAATGGGTCGGATTCAGTGGGGAAAAACACTGCATTAGCATTTCCGTAAATTTTTAGCTTATCGGTAACAGATAAAAAAATTTAAATCGGTAAAGAGGAATTGCAACTTAATATCGAATATAAAATTAGGTGGACTACATAAATAACTTTCTATCCAATACAATAATCTTTGTGCTCGTTTATACGGTGATCTTACATCCAGTGCAAATGTTGTGATCTCGTCACCATCTGCTTGCGCAGAGAGACCGACCAGGTTGGGTAACATGACACATAAAACAATGAAAAAGCTTACGTAAATGAATACATTTTGTATAAAGCATTAATAATTAGTAGGATTTGTATGTCACCAAATATTTTTATTCATACAAGTAGATAAACGAGTGGACTAAAAGGCAAAACTACTAATCTCATTTTTTTTTTGTAATTATTGTCTTGGGGTATAGTGCGAGTCTATTTAAAATTTCGATTTTATGGTTTAAAAATTTAGACTAGACAATTTCTATTTTCACGATTTATTTGGTTCTATCGAATGATTATTTTCAATTTTAAACTTTTCTTCTGAATATTACTTAATTATATTACTGTTTATATATTTCATGAAAAAAAACATTTAAATTTTTGTTTTTTTTCCATATTTTTGTAATTTATACTTGTATATCATTAAGGTTAGGATAAGTAGATTATTTTTAGCTTAACTGATATCAATGTAACATACATATTCCAGCAATTAATGAATAGCTAAATAACTAATTCTGAAGCTTCAAAACATTTCACTAAGTTTCGACTAATCACTAAAGATGACTTTGCTAACAACTTATGATAAATTCCAAAGTCATTATCAAGGGATGAATATTTACATAGTTTAAGTTAAGATAGTCTCACGTACTTGAGCACCCAATTTAAGGATATTTATGGGAAATAACGATCAAATAGAATTTTAAATACAGACACATATCGTATATATTAAACCGGCGAGACCAGATTATTAGCTAATTAAAACCACCTTACCTCTTAAGGATGATGATACATCGTTATCTACCTATATATATTTACTGTTTATATAAAATCCCCGAACCTATAAATATTATCTATATAGATCTCACAGGACTACATGAATGTAGATTACACAAGATCACATAAGATACATTTCCGATTATAAATATGATAGATATATGATATATATGATATTCAATATAATGAAGGGGTACTCAGTTCGTCTTTAGTTAAATAGTCTATATAAATATATAGATTATTTAACTAAAGACGAACTGAGCACCCTTCATTATCCTATGTTCCATAAAAAAACATATACACACTATAATAAACTACTATGTTACTATATTTTCATTTGAAAAAATATTAATCTATATTTTATAGTATTTCTGGCTGCAGTTTCTGGCTTTAGAATGAATGGGTCAGCTCGATCGACTCGAAAAAAATAAAAAAATTAAAGCAACATGTTTTTTTTATTATTATTACATTGAGAGTAATAAATTAGCACACAGTTCACCTGATAGTTAGTGATTCCTGCGGCCCACGACATCTACATTCATCCTTGACAAGGAATAATTATGCAGATGCGTTGTCACCCTTGATGACAGTAATAAAGGTCTCCGGATCTCTGTACTCACCAGACGAAACTCAGCAACATCATGCTGATATTTCAAGCTGGTATTCTGTGAGAGCGTAGTCCTACCCCGGTATAGGTGACCCATTCATTCTGCGACTAGAGACAAACTGTAGTGTAGGCTCGACCACTGTCGATGTTTCGAATTTCTCTATAAATATTTTTTCAAAATCCAATTTCTTTACGAGTTAATTGTTTTAAAACAATAGTATCAAAGTATATAATGAAATAGCAGAACCATAAACGGAAAGTTATTTTAAACAAAGAAGATTAAAATAACAATGACATAGCAAGTTTACCTCGAGACAAGGGTTGCTTTAAATTGTTGAGAGTATCAGAACAACTTAAATTTCTCAGGAGATTGTTTCAAAATCGTGATTGCATTTAAATTATGTATTTAAGGAAGGATAAAGCGACCGGGGTGATCGCTAAACTAACAACTGACCGCAAATACGTTTAAGAATTCAAGGGAAAGCTCCTCTGAGCAAATCGTAAAATGAAGTAGATCTGATAAGGCTAAAAGTGGTATTGCTAATCTTAACAATCTATGGATGAATGTTATTCGCTTTAAGAACTTGTGGATGCCATTACCAGTAATTGGGTTTACGTATCTCTTTATTCAATAAACGATACACAGCAGCAATATGATATTTCACGCTGGTATTCTGTGAGGGCGTAGTCCTATTGCTAGGTCCAGTACTATGCTATTTTAATTTAAAAAAAAAACAATCCCATTTCAATAAAGAAAGTGACCGGGTGCTGCCGCCGACTTGAGATACGATTAAAATTAAATCGTACCACCAAACATTTCTCTGCGCGACATCAAGACCCTCTTTTACCGAAAGAACTCTATCAGCGTAGTTCGGTAAAACACTAATATTTATAACCTGACGGTAGCCTGTAACAATGATTGCGTCAGGATGTTCAACACTCAGTGACCCCGAGTCTACGAGCGCTGTAAAGCACACGAAAAGTTGCAAATTAAAAAGCCATATAGGCGTGATAAAAAACGTAAAAGTAGTGTTATTCAATGATATTCTTTTGTAAGGTACATTATAACGACCAGCATGAACGCTCTTAAAAGTAAGATACGGGGAAGCCGAAATTCTCTTACTCTTTAAATGAAGAATCAAGTTAACAATTTGTCTTTATTTTACTAACGTTTTCTATCTTATTTCCACCTACATGCAGCGTTGATGCTGAAATATAAAAGTTTAAAATAATAATAACACAATAAATTTCTCAACTGATGTGGTATAGAGACCGTCAAGACAAAACTGTATAGGCACCGTCTGGACTAACATATTGACCACCTTCGGCCAAGTCATTGCTCAACATGAGATTAGGCTGTATGCAAACGTTGGCTGGTTGGTTGAAATATTACAGTACTTTTGATTTTACATTAAAAAATTGTTCATAAAATGATTTCATTTATTTTAAACCAAATTAAGGTAACCTTAATTAAAGTAACCACGAAAAGTAGTCCATTTTTAAAATTTGAGGATACATTTTTCAGAAACAATTTTCTTTTATGTCACTTTAGATGTTATATTACAAGTACTTTCCGTCTAGAGTATTTTACTAATGTAATGCTCGGCTAGGGTTAGCTTTCTAAGAAAGGCAAAAATTAATAAAGCGATTTATGATTTTTGGAGTAAGTCAATCTCTACCTTTCTTAGAGGACCAGATACCCAGAGGCGTTGTATCAATCAAGGTACGGCGATGACGTGCTCTTGTCTCCTTGTGATAATTATAAAGGCCGGCACCTGTGACTTCTCTGGTATTGCAGATATTCATGGGCATCTGCGTAAGTGAAAACACTAACCATCAAGTTAACTGCTTGCTCGTTTGCTCCCTATTCTATGATAAAAAAAAATGTGTTTGTTGTGTGTTGAACATTGTTTTGTAATACCTAAAAACGTTACGGTGACATCGTAGCATAATTAAATACATAATAAGATTTTATGCGGTTCACAACATATATGATGGTTAAATATGGCATTTACGACGCCGTTATATTATTATAACACAATATTAAGCGGTTATATTAAAAATGTGATTCATAGAATATATGCCGAAAAAAAATTACTTTTCCCAACATCAGAATCTCTTGCTCTGCTGAGTAACTATAGACATCATGAGGAAATCAAGTCTCAATAACTCAATTCAACAATACAAAAACTAAACAAACCCTCGTTTGATACATCTCAATACATCTATCACCCTGGACCGTACATTTAAGGAAAGGTTATTCATTTGACTAATTACAAAGTTATATGCTCTCGAGAAAAATGGTATATTGTGAGAAACAACTTATCAGACCAATTCATCATTGATTTCCCGTTAAGCAAACTTAGTAATGACTCTTATCCATATAAATGCCACACCTTGTTCTACAGGTACCTTTTATTAAAATCTAGATATAAGACAATTTTTAGATATTTCTGTATTTTTTGGATATATGACACCGTACGATTACTTTATATTTTACATTTTATATTTAATCATCTAGATCTCTAAAGGCAAAAAAATAATTGATGAATGATTATACACCTTATGAAAAGTTTGGATCACAAATTATGAAATAAAAATATTTTCTTAAATAACTAGGAACGGCATTTGTTTATAGTCCCACAATTGAGTGTTTTACGAATGAAGAATAGATAGACGGACTTTCTTTACCTGGACAATGCAAGGATTTAAAATTACGATTGATGATCTCATCGTGAGCGACACCGAGAATCTCACTTGTATATAAAGTTCTACACTGAGCTACGAGGAATGAACAGGTTTACTCAGGTAAGACTAATGTATTAATAATGAAGCAAGTCTATACGTGTAATCGCATTTCCGGGGTAGGTAACCTAAGCATCCTGTTGCAAAACAAAGTTAAGAGCTATAATTTTACAAACCATGAATTTTGTGTACCACGTGGAAAATTTATACGTTTGGAGAGATTTCATTGAAATATAATGTTTTATTTCCTACTTAAATATTCTATTAATAGAAAAAAAATCAGAACATAGTCCTGCATTTATTTATATTTTCTTTATTTTTTTACTAAAACACTGCTATACTTTTTTCCGATAATATGTATAACACCAGTCCCGCTGGAAGTGATTTTTATTGTTAAAATAAGCTGCGCCTTTGTATACATAAAAGATAAATAAGTAAAGACACTTTTCTGAAAGTTACGTTCGAACGTTGAAATTAAATCATATTTTTAGTAATTACTGATATATGATGATATCCAGGGGCCTCCAGTAATTACTCAATGGAGATAATTGAATCCTCACTTGCTGACGAAGAATTTGTTAAAATGTAGAAGTGTTATTACCCTTCAGAACGAAATAGAACGCATCGTTAACATTTATTTCGATTTTCATACTCATCATTAAAAAAAAAACAGCGATTGCGTTGTATTCTAAAAAGGCATGGCGATTGAACAAACCTGTTCTCGATACAATTAGTTCTTAGATACAATTTGTTAGGTGGAACTTCACCTTAGGCATGGCAAATGAACATGGCAACAGTTTACAATGTAAGAGAAATTGTCTTGTACTATAGTACAATACAATATACGTAATAATAAAATTATCTTATTTTTTTGTTTTCTTTCATGACGATATTTTGTAACGACCAGAAACGTTTTTTCCGACATATTTTAGATTTTTGTACCGAGCAAACATGAAAAGAGATATTTATTAAATTTCACTTTCGCGAATGTAATGCAAACGAGAGAGAACAGAGAAAGATCAAATTACACATATACATGTATATAATATATACCTCATAGCATATAATACCTTTCATATAAGTAGCTCCACTCTTGGCGCCTTCAGGGATATTAGAGCATGTTACTAAATTGTATTTCTGACTGTACAGCGGTATTTATAAAGTTACAGATGTATTTGTAAGCTTTTGAAGTTTTATAACGTTCCTTTCCAATTAGGGATTTAAAAGAAAACTAATGAATTAATCAATGGCATAGAAAGGAAATTTATTATTCATGAAGGCAAGTAAAATTTTATCAACTAATCCTATAATGATGGCTCGTTCCCACATAACTAACTGTATATAATATTGAATTATTTCTATACGAAAATAAGCTCTTTAGAAAATACATTATTATTGACTTGTTGAATACGTGTTTAATAATCATAGTAATTAATGTTTTTTTTAGTTCTTTATTTTAAATATTTAGGTGTGCATTTGGCTGCGTACGGTTTAGTGGTGATTTGTAAGTCATTCGTCAGTGATTCTTATATCATAAAACAGTTTAGTACAGAAATGTTTTTGTTTTGTTTTCAAGTCCTATTGGTGGGCACAAGTCTTCTCTTTGTAGAATGGAATAAATTTCTATTGTAGTTTGACCTCCGTTTTCTACGTTCAATTGTCAGATTGCGTCAATCTATGCTTAATAAAAGTTGTCTCGTGTCCCTGATACAGCATGTAAATCTTCCTCTCATCTTATTGCTTTTTACCAGACTAAAAAAGAGGACACGTAGTGTTCGCTCGAATGTTTACAGCATCCAGTCTATGAAATATCCTGCACAGTTGACATCATCTCGTAACAACTATAACAACTAGAAGGTACATAGGCTATGTATGTCCCTTGCTCAGCACAGGCCACCAGCAAGAGAAATAAGACACGCGTTTTTTTTCTAAACTATATTGTTGTGCAGAAAATAAAATAAGATTAATACATTTACTTAAAATATTAACTTATTATGTCATAATTGGAGTTAAAACGAATGTTACGACCTACGTTACCATAATATTTACTATCACGCCTCTTCAGACCCTTATCATGTTAAGCCAAGCGTTAGAGCGCGTTTGGAATCAAAATTTCACATCCCAACCAAAGCTGACACTTTATTATATACATCTTAGCAAATTATAATAGTTCAATTCCGTATGCAATCAAGAGAGATATGTAGAATACGTCGTATATGAATGTATCACCTGCGCTATTTATTTTCGACTTTGAATGGTCGAATTGATTAAATTATAGTAAGTTATTATCATCATCCTATTCTTCTAGCTTCATGATCATTATCATCAATTCAGCTGATCTCTAGTCCACTGCTGAACATAAGTTAGCGTATGGGGAAGCCATTCACTAATTTATTCGAAGTAAATTAACTATCCTCTTCACCGAAGATTTACTTCTTTCGATTCAAAGTTTTACGATTTTTTAATTTTCCTCTTTTTTTTTTTAAATCGCCAGCCTCGTCCACGATATGAATTATATTGATAATATGGGAGATCACGACAGAGTACTACAAATGTGATATTTTTTATTATCATAAGAGTAAACATTACTCAAATTCAAATATCTATTTACAGATAAAATTAAACATTAACCCTTATGACTTAGTCACTTAGAACAATAGAAATAAAACACAAAGTTAAGCGGAAAATATTGTATATCTCGCTGAATATTCTTTTGACGAAAGAAATGTTTATATCGATTCGGCCCTGGTTTAATTCAAAATTTATAACGTACGATGCTATATATTACACATATAATAATGTGGAAGTAAAATTATAACAAAGAGGTATTGACTTATTCTTGAAAATGCTATGGAGTAATAATAAACAACGAACACTCTCTTGATGTCACGCAACAATAGACGTAAGCCCATTGTGAACGCTATTTGTTGCAACCCTTCACTCCTTATTGAGTGAAAATCTTTTATGTTAGCGAACTTAGATACTTTAAGTTTTTAATTAGAAGGTGATGAACGGGCACACAATACACCTAATGGTAAATGTTGCTCGGGGTCCATAAAACATTCAGCCTTGATTAGGTTTCATAATTAAATAGTCACTTTTCTCCTTGTCATCCTTAAGGACTAAGAGGGAATTCTTCGTCATTTAATAAGGCCTCCTTTTTTATAATATTGTGGGCGACAACCGAGCACACAGTTCACATTGTTTATGTAACAAACGCTACACTGCAGTTTGTATCTGACTGCGGAATGAGTAGGTCGACTCGACCGGGGAAGGGCCATGCCCTCACAGAATACCAGCGTAAATTATCCGCATAATGCTGCTGTGTTTCGTCTGGTGAGTGCAGGGATCCGGAGACCTTTATTACTGATGACGAGGCATTCCACTTCGGTCGTCAAGGAGACAGGAGATCGGAGAAAACGCATTTGCATTATGATTCCTTATCGATGAATGTAGGTGTCATAGGCCGCGTGAATCAATTACCATCGGGTGCACTGTGCGGTCGTTTGTTGCTCAATGAAATAATAATAAAAAAAAGTTGATATTATTCTCTAGCGGCAATGTGGCTCCAGCGTTAACTACTATACGAAATGCCGATTTATGTTAGTATTTTGTAAAAGTGTGATGCTACCCACCCATGCGTTCAGCTCGTAATGAATGAACATATTTTTTTTACATAACAACCGAGAATGTTTTTTAATGTCGAGACAATGAAATGCTGAGATTGAGAGGGGTGAAACTGCGAGGTAGCGCTAGTATATCTTTGATAATAAGGGTATCATGCAACTGTGAAATTCCAAGAGGGTAACAACTGTAATAAACAAAGAACACCCTCTCAGCATCATGCAACAATAGACACAATCTTATTGCGAGCGTTATTTGTTGTCAACTCATTGATCTCTATCTGTTTGAAGAATTGCCAAGCCAGCACATAGTTCATCTGATGGTAAATGAATTCTCCAGCCCTTGATACCCATATTCATCCTAAATAAAAAATAAACGATTTTACTAAATCTCCGAACATACTGTGAGATTCAGTTTTTTTTTTTATTACATTCAGAGTAACAAACGAGCACACAGTTCATCCAATGGCATCCAAAATTATACGTGCGGCCCATGACACCTAAATTCGTCCTTGACAAGGAATCATAATGCAGATACGTTGTCACCCTTGAGGAATGAGATGGAATGCCTCGTCACCAGTAATAAAGGTCTCCGGATCACTACACTCACCAGACGAAAAGTGTACCAGTTGGCGTTTGACGACTAACTGATAAGGGTAGGTCAGGTAAATGACCTTTTATAGGGTATGACAAACCCTAAGACTACATTATTTAGAAGCCAAAACATATAACTTTAATAATTCAAAAAGACAATTATAATTCACGACTCAGTTATTTTTTTAAATACATTTAATATATGTATATATATATGTGTACTTTTGTATTAATTAATTTTTTTGTTTTTAAGACCATCCTAATATACCTTATTTATTACAAGAGAAAAAATATGGGTTTGAGATACAATCTGCAAGTAATTGCTGTAATAATGTATGAGATTATATACGCTAAATATTGTAAAAACCTGTTTCTAAGATGAATAAATTCAAAATGAATAAAGTTATTACTCAAAAAACAACATGTAGTTGTATAACGAGTGTCGGCCTGGAGTATTTTAGCTGTTTATCGACTTTCCTACGACGCTCATGGGAAGGATTATGAATTTATTTATGATGCCACTAGATGACATACCTTCCAATGAAAAAAAATAAAAAAAGGAAAAATTTTATAAAAAAAATTATAAAAATATATTCTTTTTTGATAGAATAAGTAGCAAACGAGCATGCAGCCCACCTGATCGTAAATGATCACCGCCACCCATGAACATTCGCTACACCAGAGGAGTTGCAAATGCGTTGCCGGCCTATAAGGAAGGTATACATTTATTTTAAACATGTATAAAATAACAGAAAAAATTGTTTAAATCTGGCCACCATTACGGTGTGTGTATAAGTCCCAATGTGATTAACACAGGAGTTCACATTTACAATCCCACTTTGGTAAATAGCTTTTACATATAATACTTTCCAGAGTATCATAACAGCAAGCGTCTGTATTCTGGTTTATACTGTATGGTATCAATTGCGTAGGTATATTATCTTGCTGTCATCATTTGTATAAACACAGAGGCACTCATTCGTCGTCACCTTCCCTATGTTTTTCCTGGTTTATAGGAGATACAGCGGTGGGCGAGAGTGAAGGGTTCTTTTATAGCCCTTTCCTTAAACTGTAACGCATGTACAATGAGATAGGTGGAAGGTTCAGATGCAATATCAACTTTACGGGGCATATATACAACCAACCAGACCCACAAACCTGCAATCTGTGATACATTTGATTACAGTTTTATTTCTATGGAATTGCACCGGGGACCCAGCAACCTATTTTACCATTATTTTAAACCATTTAACCATCAAAACTCATATATCAATGTATGGCAAAACCATTAAGATGATACATGAGAATGTCCATAATACCTGAGTGCTACGAAACACACTCAGCCTATACCGAGTCCAAGTCTATAAGACAGATAGATTACTACGTCCTCGGGAAATTAACACTACTTTTTATTCTTTATTATATATTTTTTTAATTTCATTAAAAGTAACAAACACAGTTCACCTGATGGCAAGTGCTCCCTGCGGCACATGACATCTACATTCATCCTTGTCATGGAATCATAAGCAGATGCGTTGTACCCTTGGGGACTGAGATGGAATGCCTCATCACCAGTAATAAAGGTCTTCAAATCTCTTCACTAAACAGACGAATTATGCTGCTACTTTACTGGTATTCTGTGAGGGCGTGGTCCTATCCAGGTCTAGTTGACCCATTCATGCTGCAGTTAGAAACTAACTGCAGTGTAGCTATACATACTACGAGTATGTTATTAAGCGTCAAAAGCTTATTAAGTATGGTCTGCGAAACTTAAGGTCGTCGATTCTATATTTTTTTTTTTTAAACTTTCTATGCAAGTGCTTGACCACGATCCTACCTGCAGTCCTGGATGGTAAGTCGCACTAGCTCAGTAAATGCATATTCACTTTACTCTTGAAATCTACTCATTGTATTCGGAGGGAAAGACAGACTCGTGTTTTGGCGGCATTGAATCTCACAAGATTGGCGTCGATCCAACTGGCAACCTCCTGTAATGTGAGACTCATTCGCTCTACCATGGCTCTTTTTTGCGACTGTATTTGATACTTGGTGGCATTAGCACCTAACTGGTAACTCTCTACAACTGTGCTGTCGTCTGCATACCCAAAGTTACCGGGTTTCAACAGATCATTAATATGCAGCAGAATCAGAGTGGCAGAGAGAACAGACCCCCGAGGAACTCCAGCGTTCGTGGATTCTAATTCGCCATTCGACTATTGTAATAAACCATCTAGCAAAAAAAAACCCAGAATGTTAGCTAAGTTAATTGCACTGCTGGCTTACTTTTAAAAAAAAACATATATTTAAAAAAATATGTTATGGATTTATGTAAATGTAAAATTATTTATTATTAATCCTTGTTTTTATGATAAAATTTTCCCATAAGGAAAGATAACAATAAAAGATTATTTCAATTAGTTTTTAAAAAAGTTTCTGCAGTTACCTGAATATTATAAAATATGAAATAAACTTAGTGTGTGTCGAAATGTGATCGTTTACCGTAACTATTATCTAGTAGGTAAAATTATATATTAAAGTATAGTTGTAATTTGTCTTTAATAAACCGACTCACTCACTCACACATCAGATGTCTCTCATTCAGAACATGATTGACCTCAATCTTAATTAGTGTACACGGTTGCGCTGATGGAGATGGACTGGTGTAGAGATGGAAGTACGTGCTCATGTCAGGTTCGACTTTTCGAAGAAATTATAAAAGTGCATTTGGTATGTCAAGCGTTTGATGAAAACGTATTAGGTAGGTACTGCTTTCTGTACGTACATTTGATTTTACCATGTGTTGGTCTTTTAATGGTTACGATCTTACATGAAATATAAAATAAAACTAACTTTTTACACTTTTAATTCCAATTTTGGTAGTTCTTTAAAACGGTTACGGGGTGTATTAAGGAGTTACGTTCTGATGTCATAGTTAACCTGTGATATCGTCTGTTAAAACAGAGAGATTAATCCACATTTAACACAATTATATATTCTAATGTCTCAAGTCCCAAGTTTATACAGCAACGTGTAAGGCGTACTCGTCGCAATATAAAAAATTATAAACTACCCAGCGAGAATGTGCAGGGTTCTCACAAGCCAAAAGGTTTAAAAACCTGAAGTAAAAGTAGATGACATTGTATATGACATGTTAAAAATAAATAAATCAAATAATAAATAAATAGCTATAAAGCAGTTGTAGTTTCTTTAGATCGGACAAATTGTCCCAATCGCAGTGGACCAATAACTTACAGAATGCCAGCCACATTAAAATTGCAGCCTAACGCTACTGGGTTTTTTTTTACATTGAGAGTAACACACTAGCCCATAATTCACCTGATAGTAAGTGATTCCTGCGGCCCATTACATCTAACTTCATCCCAGACAAGGAATCGTAACGCAGATGCGTTGTCGCCCTTGAGGACTGATATAGAATGCCTCTACACCAGTAATAAAGGTCTGATAAGGTATGATGAGTGTAGGGGTATCCCCTATCACCGGTAACGAGACTTTCGTTTATCGTCCTTAATAGTGGTAGCACTGCGGTATTGGAACGTGGAATCTTTGCTGTGGACAGTTTGGCGGCGTTTGGTCAAGTTATATGACGGTGAATAGGTAATACGATTTTCATCAACGTCAGACAATGTTTTTGTGTAACAAATGACACGGCAAGCACTACAATAAAACACTACGAATACATCACTTATTTTCCATTTACAGAGATGTCTTACATGACTATATAATAGATATGTGAGACGTAGTAAAGATATATTTTTAATAAACTGTAATTCAAATCTCAATAACTGAAATAAATATAAACTCAAGTCACGATCGCTTTCGCTGAGTGACAATTACCTGCTACCATGAAAGCCACTTAAAAGACTTCGTAGACTTACTGTTCCCTGTATAAATTAAATTGTTTCACATAAGAGCGTTGTTTTCTATATTTTAAAAACGTAGCAATTTTAAAAAATATATACAATGTTAGAATAATAATACAATAATCAAAAATGATAAAGAGTTGATTCGCTTCATTTTATGTTGAGTGTTATGTTAACTTTAATTCGTCATTAACAAAGAATTTCGTTTATGTTCCAGTTCTCAAGCTGTAAATAGAATGTACTTGGAATAATAATGTTCGCACCAAATCATCATCGGATGATGTTTTGGTCACTGATTAATAGTTTACTAAATACTAAATAGTACCAAGTATATCAATACCAAATATCAAATATAGCTAAGTATCTGCTCAGCGGGTCTCCCTCTCATGAGTCTATTCATATATATATATATATATATATATATATATATATATATATATATATATATATATATATATATATATATATATATAATATAACATCTAAAAGGTTTTTTTATACTTAGCCATTAATGAGACACAAAAATAAGAAAGTAATCATTCAATGACGTCACAAACAGCCGATGATTGATCAGGTCAGTTAACAAAGGTCAATAACAATTAACATAATATATCTACAATAAGTTAGACAAAGTGAATACTAATGCCACGTACCAGGCTAGTAAATTCGGGTCCATATCAAGCCGATGCTAAATTTATTCGAAACGATTTATTTTTTTATTTTTATGTGTACCTTGCGATTACATTATATATTTTTTGGTTTTACATCGGAATAGTAATGTTGGAAA
This sequence comes from Teinopalpus imperialis, assembly GCA_029286865.1. Lineage (NCBI taxonomy): Eukaryota > Metazoa > Arthropoda > Insecta > Lepidoptera > Papilionidae > Teinopalpus > Teinopalpus imperialis. The sequence continues at coordinate 677,134 of JAGSMU010000009.1, read as the reverse complement.
TCACATGGCGTCGAAATTGTTACAATTCCCAGATAAGGAACAAAATTGTGGATCACTACGATAGTTCAAATGCTGTTAGAAATTTATCTGGCCTCCATACCTATTTCTTGAGAGCATATTGTATTACGTAAAGATTGCAGGCTAATACGAATACGGAAATCCGATATTCTGACTTCTAAATTCGTTTATGTACTGCATTCGAGTACCAACGAAGTCTTAAAAGATAGATACGAGCTTTGTTTTTTTCTTATTACGTACATATAATCCTAATGTCATAAGAAAATTCTGTTATTTGCTCAAAAAGCACGATATATTTAGGTTGATTTTCGCTGATACATAATTTTATTCGTATAGATAAAATGCAAAATAACCGTAAATGTTCGTAAAATAATGCATTTCATGCCTATTATGACAGTTAAGATTTTTTTATTTATGTACGTATGTATTAACACGTACCTATTAAAACGTCAGGAAAAGAAGAAATTGTAGAAAATGTGTGTATTTCAAATCTACGTTTAAGTGAATATTAACAGTAATTTACATATTATATATACATAGCAGTTCACATGTTTTTGACATTAACAACGAAAATATGAAATCGAAGAATCGATTTTTTTTTCTTTTTTATACTTTCAAAGCAAGTGCTTGACCACGATCCCACCTGATGTTAAGCGGAAATGCAGTCCTGGATGGTAAGGCGCACTAGCTCAGTAAATGCCTATTCACTCTACTCTTGAAAACACCCAAAGACAGAAAAGGGAAAGACAGATGCTGTACGAATAATGAAAGACGAAGCAAAGCGCTTCGTTCGTGTTTGAGGGATGATCACAACAAAAGGAAGAAATCCAGCAGTGCGTCGTAGGTTCGATAGTCGAAATCAATCAGGAAAATATCAAGATAGCAAATTACTGTGACTTTACTACCAGGTAATATCATTAGACTAGTTTTAGATTTTTTATTAATATATAATAAATATAAAAATAATAGATAAATATTTTTTAAACTCAAAGATTAAGAAAATGTCTTTAGTTATTGCACACAAAAATAACCAACAATGTCTCTTTCATGATGAAGCTTCTATAAACAAAGAACGCCAACCTGCCTTTGTACTATAACAAAAGATGCAAGTCCATTATGGCCACATTACATACAACTTGTTGCAATAATAAAACCTGCGTCACCTTCTTCAATACACAAACAATTCCATACTCGTGTAGGTGTGCGAATATAGGTTAAAAGCTGTCAATCTTTAATTCCATTACAACGCATTATAATGTTTACAGTTAAGTATATTATGATAAGTCAAAGTAGTTACTTCCCTATCTTGCGCCATGGATAAAAATAAAGATATAATTATTAACTAAATAATAACAGAGTAATCGTTATAATAATAGAGGCCGTAATAAAATGATATAACGTATATTTTATACAATGTAATTTATTATTATCGCTTTTGTCATTACAGACATTACCACACATTTCACTAATGTCATCGGCTTATTAAATTTTGAGATTAATCGGAATATAAGATGCGAATTGGCTCCGCAGTACTAGGGGGTACCTTAGATGTCGTATCTAGTTAACTATCTGGATGTTTACGAATCAGACTTATGCAAGATTGTCATTTATTATTTCTTACATACCTCTGAGGACTAAAATGGAATTGTTCTTTATCAGTATTACTAAACCATTCGACATCTCGTCTTGATAATAAAATAATTTCAAGATATAATCTATTTACCAATCACTGTTCTGACATAAATAATTTTAACTAATGATATTAAAAGTAATTTACTTATTGCTAGAATACATTATTTATCAAATACAAGTATTTCATCTTGGCACCAAATCCTGAATGTTCAAAACAAATAAGTAAATTGTTCCGATCGCACGTTGTTCGATGGAATAAACAATCGAGATGATTGGCAAAGGCTAAATTTAGTGACATAGTTACTGATACAATACACTGTTCTGATACCTGTGAGCTAGGCCGTCCAATTAAATTTTTGATCCATATATATGGAAAAATTATTTTTTTAGTGTTATTTGAAAGTTATAAATTACCCAATTATTGGCAGTGCAATATCTTAAAAATGATTGTATTTCATTAGGTCTATCAGGTATTATCAGCAACTACTGAACAAAGAGTCGCAGAATATTTGCGTGAAATAACAGGATAATACTGCTGTGTTTAGTATGGTGTGAGCAGAGTTTCGGGGACCCAATTGCCCGAATCGAGATAGAGAGGCAGTGCGTTATCCTCAGAAATGTCAACGCAGGTGCATCGTGAATCTTTGTTGAGATTAATGTAGGTGTCATGTGCCGCAGTTATCATTTACCACCAGGTGAACTGAGCGCTAATGTTATAAAAAATAAGTTCCCATCCTTATCATTAGAAAAAGTTCCAATAATAGCTATATAAAAAATAGTATAGATAAGATAAATCAGTGTGAAAAATAAAAATCATGAAGTGATAAGGCTAGATGAGATTCCTGTCCCACTGTAGAAATCTTCGGATTCTGAGGGAGATATCGGTATCTAATCTAATCTAATATAATTATACAGCTGCATATGGCTTTTATAGACCTTGTAAAAGCTTCTTACCATATAAACTGATCTGGCATGAGTCTTTCTTTTATTCAATATTTGCATTTATTCAATGTATGACTTAAGACATTCCGTCTTCTCTTTCATGGTGTCTGCTTTATACGGACGACATTGTACTTGTATATTACTGTTGCGTGACACCACTACGCAATTTACAAATTTTCCACAAATTGCAATTGTTGAAGAAAAAAGCTGACCTACAAGAACATTTGTGAGAAGTAGTTTGGAGAAAATTTATGAGTTTTACTCTTTCAACATTTTTTACTTTGTATAAACAATGTGATACAAACATGTAAAACTTTTCATAGTTTTTAAAAAACGAAATCACCTGCACTTTTTGTTCCTAGTCCAGTGTCAACGAATGCAAAAGTTTTCAGTACGCTTTAACAAAGTTATGTCATGTAACCTGCCTCTTTTGTGAATTTAAAACTTTATGTATTCATTTTATTTTAAAACTACGAACTGTAATACTCGTTGAAAACAGAAGTACTCTATTTGGTCAGTTGGTGTATTTATTATATTCAGATATCATATGATATTCAGGTACAGCGGATATCGTGTAGTATATATTTTATTTTATGAAAATGGAGATATATGTACTATGAATATTACAACTTCGTTTTCCTTGTTTATAATGATTATTGTGATCTAATCATTTTAAGCTTTTGGACATAACGCCATATAATGGCAGTAAACCATAATAATTATACCGTACACCATAAAAACCCCTTCCATATTATAAGTATAATAAGTATCCATTGGTCGTAAGTTATTGAATTTAATTAAAAATGATGTATTTTATGGTTTTTATAAGGATATGTTAATTAAGCATAAATATGAACCGCAAACCTTCGTGCAATCATAGAGGCACTCGCTCGTCGCCCCCTTCCATGAACAAATATTGTTTCAAGACTGGGAATTTAATTTTAAACCATTAATCAACAATTCAAAAACCAAGTGCTCTGACCACTTAACAACGGAGTTGTTATCATAATAATAATATAACCACACATTTAAACATAAACAAGCTAATAAACCCTGATGATTGAACCCATTAACAGATGTTATGGGATCGTATTATGTGCCATTTATTAGAATCGTCATTTATCTCAAGCTTTAATAAAGATTATACTAACCTATAAAATTAAGTTCTCATATTATATCATATATATAGTGCGAGGATGTTAAGATGCTAGTTGTGTAACGTGGGTTGCGGGTAACTTAAAAATAAAATAGTTGTCAATAATTCTTTAATAAATCTTTGAATAGTGATTTGAATACCTTGTGTATTCGACTATCTAGACCAGCACAATTACTATGTATTTATTTAAAACGATTAAAAAGAAGTATTGACGTCCAAAGACAGCCTAAATTGCGTTGTTCCCTTGCCGGACCCAGATGCTAACTGCGTATTGAAATAAGATTATCAGCTGTAATGTCGCAATAACCTTTGCGACATGTGTGACGGTGATTTAAAATATAATATAGATATTAAATATTGAGTTAAGCCATTAATTATAAAGACATACTAAATATGGTTAAGTTTTAGTCATTATCACTACTGGATAGGCCACTCCCAGGCTTAGCCCGATCATCGCCTCCACGAAATTAGTTTCAACCAGCCGTCTTAGGCAAAACGTCGCTGACTAGTGTAGTGTAGTCGCTTTGTACCTTTTTTATTTCGACTTTCTAATCATTTATAATGTTATCTAGGGTTTTAATATTATCTCGTAACTAACTTATTATTCCCAACAACTTTTGTTATTAAATTGTTGATTAAGCCAAGAGAACATTATCATCGCTTGCAAAGTGTGCTTTTATGTGTTGTTATGTTGCTAAAAATTATTAATTTATATATTCTTTATTTGCACAAATAAAATAAACAAGTACAAAGTAGCCAAAATTTAATAGTGGAAATAACGCCGTAACAAAAATGATAGAGTATATATTCTAAGATTATATCATTCTTCATGCGAGAGACGCTTGCCAATTTTGATTTATTCGCACATTTTGCTATAAATTTTTCTGGTAACTTATGATTTTATACGAAGCGGTTGGTTACTTTTGAGTAAAGACGTAAAAGTATAATAAAAAACATTAAATACTAAAACCAAAAAAATCCTTAGGGTCCTCTTTACTAACAATTTAATTTAAAGCCACTTTTGTGTTTTCAACACTGGCAACAAAACAATCGCAGTGTCATATTCTATGGTAACATTAAAGAGTAAGCTACCAATACTATTACATAAATAGTTACCGAGTACTAATGAAATTCAAAATGAATAGCACCATTACAAATTCGATGAAAATTTTATTTTAAAATTCTCAACATAGGATTAAGTCAGTAATGTTACCTGTGAATCGTTCGATTAGAAAACCTTTTCTAACAGAATCGTTTCCATGTATCTTATACTAGATGAAAACTAAGAAACTTTTTTTAATTTATTAAGGTTAGATTTTGTTCTAACATAGCTATGAATAACTCCATTCGAAATTTCGATATTTCCGTTTTTTTATTTTTTTAACATTTTCAAATCACATTGTTTTGTCAATCATCCAAAACTTAACTTAACTTATGAAAATCTATATAAAAATATATTAAATAATATATTTTGTTTTTCCAAAAGCAAGTGTTGATTGTATTTTAAATAATGTAATATAAATGGAAAAATATGTTGTTATTTGACTTTTTAAAGATTTTTAAAGTTAAACTAAACAAAATATAAACTAACACTAATTATATATTAATAATGACTTCTGATGACTTTCATCCTAATTAATATTATCATCAGTATAGAAACTCATAAGATCGATCTACTAATCCGATCCTTAAAAGTAATAGGAAAGTGTGGGAAAGATTAAATGGAAAGGTTGTCGACGGTAGCCAATTAGACCGCAGTATACTTTTGAATGAAATTGGATGGTCTCGAAGTAGATACATTATTTCTTAGCAATCAAGTTATGATTTTCTATATACGATTTATTTCCCCGTTTAAATTTTTAATAGAAATTTCTCATTACTGTGGCTTTTGGTGGTACTAGATGACATCAACTTTTTTAACCCGATGGTACAAAATATATAACATGCATATGCGATAAGATCTGGATGTATAATCAGAACCTAAAATGCGTATAAGAGCCATGTGCTCTGTATACAAGACGATACGGCTGTGTGTAGATACGAGCATTCGTAGGTTCACGCTCTTGGGCCGGCGTTATCATTGAACTTAAGCCGTAAGAGAAATTTAACATATTCAACCGTGTGTAATAACTATTATGAGTTTGTTAAATTACCGAATGCGCCTAAAATATATAAATATGTAGGTATATATATAAATTAATCTGTGATTAAATAAGATATTGTAAAAATGAGATAATTTTTGCAATTTGGATTGATACATAAAAATTCAGAAGCACACATTTTTGACCTTTTTTTTTACCTTTGGGGTGACAAACGACCACACCCACGACTTTTAGATTCACGCTCAACGAAGATTCGAGGAGCACATACGTTTTCGCCCCAGAGGTCTGTGATGCCTCTTTAGTCGTAGTTCTCCTACAATTTTTTTTATCGGTGGAAAACGAGCAAGCAACTCACCTGATGGTAAGTGTTTACCACCGCCCTTGCACATCTCCAACACCAAAAGAGTCCCAAATGCGTTTCCAGCCTTTAGGAAGATTTAGGCCCTTCTCTTGAAGGTCCCTAAGTCGTATCGGTTCCGAAACACCGCCGGGGATAGCTGATTCCTCAGAGTAGTTGTGCTTACCGACATGAAGTGATTTTCACTTTCTTTATTAATTTGTCTTGCCATTAGATTACTCGTCTTTTATCCCAATTAAGGAAGAGACATTTTACCAACAGATTAATAAGTCCTTAGATTGATTGTGGGTAAGTTTATTACCGTTCACCTTAAATTTCGCGTAAAGTGCACAGTGGTGGATTGCTCTCCTTAGAGGAAATATTTAATTCTGTCGCGAAGTACGATATTTAAACTCAGTGGCTGGAATTAATCGGAACTACAGCTCAGGACACTCGCCATGGTAAATTCTATAAAAAGTGCAAAAAGATGCAACATCTCTTCGCAACCCTAGTGAATCAAGCCAATAGGAAAGTACTCGATCAACGATTCGAGCAGTTCTCCGTTGAATGCGGTCAAATGGAAGAAGTTGGTACTGGGGTGATGGCCCAGAGATGAAGCAGTATTCAATGTGAAGCGAACTAGCGCTTTATAAAGTTGCACAGAGTAGGACATGAAATACTATCTCGCTCTATTAAGCACGACCAGTTTTTTAGAGGTTACCTTACCCTCTTAGTGGCCGCGGAATTGAACGTCACTTGATATGTCAACGCCAAAGATTCCGATACTACACCTACACCCTGCCATACAAAATAGCAGCATTATGCTGCTACTTCACGTTGGTATTCTGAGAGGGTGGATCTTCCCCGTTAGAGCCGACTAATTCAGGTTACACCTGGAAACTAGATGTAACGATCTCTAACATTGTTACTGTATCTAAAACTAGCTTATAGTTAAACCTTTATTAAGGATAAACAAACGCAACACCGGATTTGTGTTTCTAGACTGGAAAATAGTTTCCGCCTGTTGCGCCATGTTGCGGTTTGAAGTCTGAAAATCAGCACAGTGTTTCCGATTAAATCCATAGTGAAAATTGTGTAATTACATTCTGTTATTTTATATATTTTTTTAAGAATATAGTTTTGAATATAACTAATCATATAAATTTTATTATTTTTAAATTTAACTTTTTTTGTATTTAAGGTGTTTAACGTGCATATAATTCACTGATGCTAAGTGATTCCGTTGTCTCATGTTACCCACATTCATCCTCGAAATGGAATCATAATGTACGTTGTCATTCCTGAACACTAAGATCGAATGTCTACTCTCACCATAAAACAAAACACAAAACCTTATGTTGCTATTTAACGCTGGTATTCAGTGCGAGCTTGATCCTGCTCCGGTCGAGATAGATACAAAATTTTTATTACCCTATTTTTTTAGTCTTTATTGCGATTACGGCGACACCGAAGTGTTGAGACGTCTCTATGACATAGCCCAGGATACCGTCAGCTTTTTATTAAATCGTGACGTGTGTAGGCGATAGGCTCACCCTGTCACATTTGAGACTTAATAAATGTAAAAGTTCGGTGTCCGTGCGCTCGCTTGTAATTCATCGTACGCCAGCGAACTGAGTTCGAATCCCGGCACCAAATACAAACGTGCTGAGCGGGGAAGGAAAACAACGTGCGGAAAACAGCATGTCTAAAAAATATAAAATCAAAATATTTTGAAGACATGAACTGCCAATCTACTGTGGAGTAGCTCTAACATCCTCTGTAAAGTCGAGGTCGATTACCCAATTACTAACCCAGATTTATATATAGACCGATAATTATACTAAGGTGGATTGTTGATAGAGCCCATACTGGAAGAAAAAATCATGTGACATTATTTTAATTCCGTGCAAATTAATAAAATCACTAAGAATTAAAAAAAAAACGCAAATGTCTAAATTGTACTGATGATTTCGTTAAATAATTCATTGAAATAACCACAGCTTTGTATGAAGAGTTATTTAAATGAAAGTCAGGAGACTAAAATAACACTGCCCAGTCCATATTGAGGATTTTTCACAGTACACTGTTTTAAAATTGAAAGACCAAGAGTGTATGTAAATAAAGGTCCATCTGCTGTAAGTGGTCATTGTAGATTAAAGAAACTCATACGTAACCTGGATAAAGAATCTCATTACACAAAACGTAATGATATCCTCAAGGACGATTTCCACAACAGCGATATCAACTGAGCAGGATATCTTCAAGTGGCGGAAGACTCTAGGTATATGTGCGATTAGATCGGAGAATGTTTCAGATGTAGTATCAAGGACATAGAATGTACACGTTTCTAGACGGTGCCTCGACTTCAGAACTCGAGACATGGAAGTTAGGTACAATTGCCGCACGCCCGTCAAACAGCAAAATAACTTCTATATCATCGTTGCGCTCTATGGTCCTTCCTAGATGTAACTTGTATACCTATATATAATACAGTTGCTCTTGTACATTGTAACAGATTTGTACGCTATGATTGATTCATTTGTACTACTGAAAGTACTTTGTTGTTTTTACTTGTAACGGAACTACTAAATCTAAAAATATTAATGCCAAAAAACTTTATTTATACTATAGTTTTAAATTCAAGTTTGTTAATTTTGAATGTAACGTTAGCAATATGTTAATTAATTCAATCAGAAATAATAATATACTTAATAGAAAGCTACAAATTGAAAATTAGATTTAAGCATCGATTGAAACTTTGTTGAGATTAGATGTAGGTGTTTATAACCAAGTGAACGTTTTTCACCCTAAGTATAGTACAAAATGTAATTCGAAAATATATTAATAAAGCCTTTCAACCCGGTAAAACTGTGAAAGCTCTCGGAATAGCAGTGGCCATCAGCCATAAAAAAAAAAAAAGTAGACATTCACGCAAACATAGAGGGATTTACTCTACATCCCCTTCTATACCTTGAGCATAGTCCACCAAGCGGCTCTAATGCAAATTAGCCGAATTCGCGTACCTTCGAAATATTTTTTTTTACTTATCCCTTAGACATGATCATTTTTTTTTATTTATTTAAGTGCATTAAAAACTTCAAAAAACTATTTTATTGGTATCGGCACCGGGAATTGAAATAGATTTGCTCGCATACCGTGAATTAAGAGCGAGCACGTAGATACTAAGCTGCCACGGATCTCTCCTTCTTTATATATAATGTATGTGTAAAAATATTGAAGGAAGGTTAAGATATAATGTCAAGGATATACGCTGAACACTCCCCCAAACTGAAAACCAGTAATTTGTGATACCCAAATATAATTAATCGCGGGTGTCGAACCCAGGATTCAGCATCCAGGCACTCTAATCACTGCATCACACGTGTGAGTTATAACATAATACACTATTATAATGTAAGAATAAATATAAGCATATGTGCGTCAGGTGCTTACAAGAATGGGGTAATTAATCTTCTGTGGGCGACCGGTTGCGTTGGCGTACATGTAAGTATTTAGGGACTTTCTCAGTGATTGATTTGAGATATGCAATTTTAATTTCGTTACATAAAAGAAAATAACTATTTTATACGGATTATATTGCCATTATTCTTTTTGCTTGACCTTTCGAGTGCTTTACAGCATTGGGCACAAGGAGGCCTGAGGTGTTTGGCGTCCCGATGTCATCATAGCTAACCCGAAGTTTGCTTAATTTATTTATTTTTGGTCCGGTATACGCAGAAGGAGCTTTTAGCTTCTATAGTGTTTTGAGCTCTTGCCCCATGCCGATGGTAGCATCCAGACATCTTCTCTAACGAATATAGTTTTTTTTTTAATAACCTCACAAATAATCCTTGTAAGAATCGACTTTACTCTGACGCGTCATGACGCGTCTGAGTAATTCCCGTAAGTATAAAACATCATTTCATGGGTTAGTTCCTACCGCTTGACCAGACCATCTTCTGTTGGTAAATGTTAATAATTAAAAAAAATCATAATGAAGAACTATTTTAAATATTTGATAGGTTTATGAATAAGAGAAACAGATTTAGTAAGAGGATAAAAAATATATTTCATTCTAAGTCAAATCAAGATGTAAAATATTTGTTTGTCTTACAAGAATTCTCGCTTTTGCGTAATTTAATTGTTAGCTCCAAGGACTCGTTGCTTAAGAGGTCAAGAAAGAGGAAAGAATTGTTCTTTACGAGTTTCTGCTTTTACGAGAGTCCTGTGATTTTATGTGGGGGTAGAGCATTCCAAAGTCTGATGATATGCGGGGAGTTACATAACAATCCAGTTGAAGAAACGTCAAGTGCAAAACTATTCGATGAGCGGAGACAGCGTTTATGGGAGTGGACATATATGAAATTTGCATTACGAATATTCAGTGGCAAATGGATATAGTTAAGTTAGTTTTTCACACATTTTTTATAATTTAAAAAATATCAAAATATTATTTGCAAGCACTATATTTATTTTAAAAGGGTAACGAGGTCTTTTACCGCTTCATTTTAATTCATTTATATGTTACTAATTGTCAAGTTTGCCAACAGTAAGTTAATTTAAGTTCGTATTAGTTTGAGTGCATAAGGATTCAAATGTGTTTAGACTACATAGTCTTGTGTTAGAAGCCTTGCGTAGGTGCTATTTATTATTATAACATAACAAACGGTGTCACCAATCATGTAATTTGTTTTTTTTATAACTTAATATATGTATACATCCTATTGTTGGAACACAAGGCTTTCCAGGCAAATGGAGCATAGTCCGACATCCGGTATTCCTGCTGATTGGTGTAAATTAAAAATATATCATATATTTTTTTATTTACGGATATACAGGTTAGGAGCGCATTATTAAGTCAAGTCAACAAGTCTAATCAAAAATGGCATTATTGAGACACTGAGGAACAAACTCAGGCTGCTATAAATGTTAATGAAATGTAATGAGATCAGACATCTACCAGAAATCTACGCTGCCTTAAACTGATTGTTTTGTATGGGTTCGATCGTAGCAAAACTATGGTTGGCACCCTCACTCGGCATCAACTGCACACTTGACAAATAAAATAATAATGCATCTATCGCACATAATTCACGTTAAAAACACAATTAATTTTATTTTTATTATTAAGTTTATTTTAAGAAATGCATGTTGATTTTCCTTGTCGATTTTTACCAAAGCGCAAAAATTTTTTACAAAATCTGGTTGTCATATTACATACCACTAGTGGGTCCAGATGCAGTGGAGTCAGTCCACATACAACACGCCTGGACACGAAACCCAAGAATTTGTGATGCACAGCCATTATTACTCGCCAGGGAATGAAATCCTTAACACACGATATACTACACTCCAACTAATACTCTAATTTAGATTCCAAAAGGAGTCCCTAGTTTACCTGATGGTAAATAATTCATACGGGCCGACAAGGACGAATGCGTTGCCCCATCTGAGCTATATATTCCATCTAAGTTCTGAGTAGACGACCCAGTTCTCTGGCAGCCGGAACAGTACATATTTTTAATAACGACGCATCATACTTTTTTTATAATAGATGTGATAAACGAGTACATAGTTCATCTGATGGTACCTGACGATTGTAACCCTTCACTCAGGGTTCGATTAAGGTTTCAGATACGCATGCGTTGTCATCCCTAAGGGTGACTACTGAGATGGTATGTTTCTTTACCGTGATTAGGTCCCCTGATCTGGAATGCTGTGAGTGCTGGGGCACTTACTAAACGAAACAGCTGCTTTATTTATTTATTTATTTTATTTATTTAATCTGCAATTGTAAACTACGTATTTTATAATAAAAGGCTATAACCGGCGGAGTCAATGCCTTTTGGCATTCAACCCTTCTTTGATCATTATGAATAAAAAATGTATTAGCGGGATGATAATTTTTAAAATGTAAAAGTCTTTCAATTACTGGTAAACACATTCCATCTGACCTCGCAAACGGAAAATCATGCATTTGTCTTGACACATCACTCATCTCTGGACCGGGGCACTCCAGTACCAGTTTCTTTCGTTTGACCGCATTCAACGGAGAACGGCGCGAATCGTTGATGACCACCTGGTCACTTTCCGATCGGCTTGATTTTCTGGCGTTGCGAAATGACGTTGCACATCTTTGCATTTTTTTACCATAGGGAGTGTTCTGAGGAGTCGTTCGGATTAATTCCAACCGCTGAGTTTAAACATCGTACATCACGACAGAATTCAAAATTTTAACCTCATCATCTCTATGGCATTCCACGACTGTGCGCTTCACGTGAAATTACCATACACACGTACTTTGTGGTATCAGCTATCTCCAGCGGTGTTTCCGAACCGATACGACTTAGGGACCTTCAAGAAAAGAGCCTACACTTTTCTTAAAGGCCGGCAACGCATTAGTAAACTATTGTTTTTTTTGACAGTTTTATATTTTAAGGTAAAAATTACTTTTATTATACTTAATAACCTCAGGAATGAAACTAATAGACCCACAACCCAAAAAATATAATTTCACGTGAATCGAAAGTGAAAATATCTTATGTTATTATATATTATACTATTATGATGAAATAAGAAAATACAGCACACTTGTTTCATTTATTGCTGTTATACAGACAATTTAAAAACTTTTGAACCCTTTCGACACCCAAAACATTTTTGCGGTATAAAGCTTAAGGAACTTTTAAAAAGAACTTTGGCCTCTTGCATTGAAATTTTTATAAAGTAAAAGGCCCTTTCTATTTATTAGTCTATATTTATTGAACTCTTCGAGCATATGGGAACTCTCAGGTTCAAGTTTTAGTTACACCAAAGATCTAACATCTTACGAGTATATTTTTTATACAAACTGTGCACAAACATATCAAAGTTTTTCCGATAAAAATAATACTAGGATTATTGTGTAATTAACTAGGCTATTAATTACAAAAAAAGGAACATTAATGTGGAATGATATTACATTTTCTACATTTTCGCTTCCATACGAGCGGCATTGTGAAAACTGATTGAAGATTATTCTAATCTCCAGTTACGTACTAAAAATTCTATATGGTCCTAAATATTGATCCAAGACAATTGCCATAATTCTAAAACATATAACATAATTTGAAAGGATCGGCATGCGATAAACAATTTATAAATTTCGAAGAAATAAATTAAACATTATTATTAATTTCTTCTTCTCTAAAGATAGCTTTTTTTAAGAATTTGTTATATTTGTTTGTTGTTATATATTTGTTTTGTTGAAGAAACTTATTTTACATGCATAAATCCATAACTTACTTTCGCTTTGGGTTAAACTTTTGCTTACATTTTGTAAAAACTTTGGTTGTTAAAGTTTTCATTGTAATGAAATAAAAAGCTTTTTATATAGCTATTACAAAATGTTTATTTATTTTTATAGATTTAAGTGCGTAGCCGGTGTTAGAGAAAGAAGTAAGAGACTTTCCTGGAAAGGCTCTAAGATGAATATTACAATGATAAGTTCGAATTAAAATAGTCAAATAGATATTATTTAATAAAGGGGACACAGTTCACCTGATATTAAGTGATCACAGCGTCTAATTATCACTAATCTACGAAACGAAACAGTGAAATGAATTTAACACTACAGCATAGAATAAATTAATAATAAATATAAAGGTCCATGTTTCTGTTGATAATGCGCACTGTTAGTGCAGTTTTCTCAATTCTTCTTGTTCTTCTGCAATAAAACTCTTCTAACTTCTAACAGAAAAGCACTTATTTGATTCTATTACTAAACTGTTAAGTAATTTATGCTTATATATATATATACATATAATAGAAGTAAATAGAAAGGATAAATCTTGACCTGTTTAGAGACAATTTACAAACTTTTAAAGCTAAATTTAGTCGTCGTCAATGTCGTCAGGCAATAACCAGAGGATATCGCTGTGACCGAAATCGACCAACAGGCTGATGATCCTCTCACACCTAATACGTCCGGTGAAATGTCAATAGCGTGCAGTCTTCTTTTATCCCGATTAAGATAAAAAAAACGTGATATTTAACATATTATACTTGTGTGTAAACAATATAAAAACAATTTTATCGGTCAAAACACTTTTACTTTAATAAATTAAGCTCACACTTTCTTGTCTCATCATATTTTATGTGAAACACAAACGGAAGCGTTGGAGATGGTGTAATTTACAGTATCCAGTAAAATAGTATATCGATATTTGTTGTGTAACTTTATAGCGAAATCACACAGCAACATCAAACCGGAGTACATCTGAATTTCATAAATCAATACCAATTTTAACTAACTTAGTTGCCGTGCCAATAGGTTTTTCTTTTTATACTATTTTTATGACTTCCAATCCTAACGCAATTGTAGGCAGATTTAGTCTGCAAAATATGGGATTGCGAAAACGTTGTTATATCACCATTTTTGTAATATTTATTGAATAAAAAATACATATTCATCTTATTCGCTCTGTGATGGATTTATAGCAATAATATCGTATGTAGTGTAGTGGGTATTTAAATTGTAAGGTTATTCAATTCAATTCAATATTTTCAAAATAACCTTACAATTTAAATAACCACTTTTGAGCACGATGTACGATTCGCGTATTTAGGATAATAATTATTTTTAAGGTGACAACTAGAACGTTATAATTTTCTCTCTGTTTTTGTAAGATTTAAGATTAACATTAAAAAGATTAAAGTATAGTTTTCTAAATTATTAACATTATCACAGCCTATCCATAGTCCATTCCTGATCATGGCCTATGTTCAACATTGAACTATGGATCGGGCCCATACCACATAGATAAGTATAGGGTTAGACTGTTAACAAAAGAAAAATGCTAAACAAAGACGATTATTTTATTTTAAACCAAAAATACGGACAAGACAATAATACATAATGGAATCGGAATATTCAGTGGTATAACTACATTGCATTATATTTCTAGCAGCAGCTTGAATTCATCTGCTCAAACGGGTTAAGGTTCATGCTCTCATAACATCGGAAATTAGCAGCACACGCTGCTGAATTTGTTTTAGGGATCTGAGAACATAATTATTGGTAATGAGGTATTCGCAGTATATCTCAGTCCTCAGGGATGGGTCTGGAATCTTACTTGACTATGGATCTAGGTATTGTGGGCCACAGTCATTCCTTACATTATAGGGAACTGTATGCTCCTTTGTTATTATTTCCTTATTATAATAGAAAAAACAGTTCCTGACGTTAGCAGGAGCAGATTCCTGATGGTAATATTAGGACAATAATAAGGCATGCCACTGCCAACTATGTATTGAGAATCAGAGTACGAACAGACATATATGTTGCGTACATAGCACAGAGATTATCTTTGAGGTGCTTTTTTAGATTTATCGATAATTTATGCAAATATTGGACAACTCAATATATGAATAAGCGCTCGTAATACTAGAGTATCATGGTTGCTGTATGTCAGTTTAATTAGTTTAAATAGAAAGTGTTGAATATACACGTAGGTTACTTTGCACTAGTCAGACTTTTACGTGAATCTTATAGCAAGTAATTGTCACCCTGAGAGAGTACACGTTTACTCTTATCTTCTTCTCTTAACTTCATTTATTAAGTCTTAGATTTTTACATTCTTTAGATTTTTTGAAAATTGTTTAACATTATTATATGCCAATCTCACACAATACTTCTGATAATTTAAAACAACCAATTTTCTTCCATCAATCTTAATTCCAATTTCAGAGTTCTTAGGTTACAAAATTTCTTCAACTATCCCACATCAATCACCCCAAGTACTTCGGCAGCTCGATTCTCTTGGCAATCTTGTGTTGTACAAAAATTATAATCTATCGCACAAATGTTACCCAAAGTTCCAAATCAGTATGACTCACTTGAAGGTATCTGGCAGACTGGCGTTGAGCTCTATAAAAATCCATGGTTGGTTGATAATATACGCAATACCTGGGTCGCACTGAAAGTTGCCGATACCTTATTGTTTTTCGAAGTAGTCTCCGTTCTTCTATACATCTGCGAAATCAATAGAGCCTCTAAGAAAAGCAGTGGGCCAATTCTTCCTTCTTCTATGGCATTTTCGAACGCACTCACTGCATCTTCAGGGCTGGTAAAGCGAATATCTCGAAGTTTATCTTTGGTTCTTGGAGTAAATGAAAGTCGCAGGACGCCAGGTCAAGACTATATGGCGGATGACTCATTATCTCGACACCATAGTTAAATATTCAATTGTTCGTTTTGCGGAGTGTGCTGAAGCGTTGTCGTGGTGAAGAAGGATCCTACTTTCACGCGAAGGCGTTTCTGGTCTTCAGTCAAAGTATGGAGAATCCATCTGGCTCAAAGCTTCCTGACGCCTAAATGTTGGTGTAATATTTTTTGTACTTAACTCATACCAATGCCTAAGCTTACCCGCATCTGCTGGTACGTCAGTCTCTTATCTTCCTCTCTCATGCGTCGCACAGCACTGATGTTATTTTTAGATGTCACTGTTGAAGAACGTTGATGACGCAGATCATCACAGAAATTGCTACACCCATGCTTAAACTCATTAAACCAAATGTAAACAGCGGCGCGAGATGGGGCTACATAATTAAATGATAATCATTTGATTAACTAATATTAGTTAACCAAAGAGTTATTTAATCGAAGTTTTAAAGTGTTTTCATTGCCAATTTTTCTAGCTGGCCGGTGCTAAAAACTTACAGTGCCACCCACATATTTTCCACTACACAAACTGATGATAATGGTTTCATTATTTATTGCAGCCCGAAAGATTTTATTAGATTTATATCACCGCTTGCATCGAATTTGTGGGGGCAATTTTATTAACATGAATGTTTATGGTGCCCGTGCATGATGTGTCTAGACAATTTTTTAAAGAAATGACAATTCGACAAGCTTTGAAAGACGACATGGATTCTTAAAGCGTTAATAAAATAAATGTGCTTTGAAACATTAATTGTTATATTAAGTATTAATTGCGATGTTAGATGTCAATGAGCCATATAAAAAGCCATAGATATAAATGATTTTTTATGAAATTAAGGTTGTGAATCGAGCAAAAGCTCAAAAAGAATTCAAGATGCTTACGCGTTAGCAACTGGATGCTTGCTTTTTCTCATTAAGTAATATTCAAAATTTTAAATTTTCGCCAGTAAGTATTTAAAAACAAACCTCCTTAAAGAAAATATTGAAATAACAGTCAGAATGAAAAGCTATTTTCACAAAGAAGACATTAAAATAACAATGACATTTTACTTGGAAACAACGGTTGCTTTTTAAACGAAAGAAGTGGGAGTATCTGAACAAATTTATTTTCACTGATGCAAACAACAAATAGATTTAAAAGTATACTGTAACTTTAAATACTTTCATTCCCATGAAGTAATCAACTCAAAATATAAAGTATATAAGCAGTATATGAATTCATTACATTGTCTAAACTAAATAAAACTAACTAAATAAAATAGTTTTCAAGAAAACATTTCGATCATTGAGAAGAAGAAGAAGAAGAAGCCCCTCCCCCCCTCCCTGGGAAATGGAGGGGAACGTTCTCGCGTCCGTATTCTTCCGGCGCGAGAGCTTGATCGCGGTGCGCAAGTTCCCACCCACGAGGGAGTAGGTTGATGCGGCGAGGGCGGAGCGTCGAAGGGTCATGGTGCGGAGGATGCAGCATTCGCTTCGACAGCCCCGGGCCGGAACCAAGACCGTAGAGGCAGCACGTCCAGTTCTCGTGCAGTGGCTGGACAGAGGTCACGGTGTGCTCACCTTCCGGTTGTCGCAGGATGTTTCGGGAAGTACCTGCGGATCATAAGGGAGCCAAACGAGGGCTGTTAAAACACGGGGAGGCTTATAAACTCAGCGTCAAAAAAATCGCACCTTTTGAAATTTTGACTTCAAGCGAATAATACTCTTAACTTATTTATTGTACCCTACCAAAATGAATATCATTTGAAAGCACAATTAATACACTTTTAAAACGCGTATCGTTCTTTTCTGTAAAAACAATAATCACGAAACGTTAGGGTCTTTAAAAAAAAAGTTGGAGTTCGGTAGACGAAATGATATAATAATTTTATTCTGTGTTCTTTGTAATGACAATAAATTAGTTGATGCTGCTGATCCCCAGATTTCTATTAAGTACTCAATATGTGATTTTACTAGAGAACTATATATAACTGCTTTAATCTACTTAGGTGAGCTGTGAGCTATTTTGTAAAGAGCTTCTAGGAAAATTATAGGATACAAATTCAAATTGCACCCATACTCGTTAAAACATGAGCCTGATACTTTGATCGTTGTACCCTCTTGCAGTTTCTTTAAATATGTGTCGGTGCTTCATCTATAATTCTTCAGTATTATGAAGATTTCGTACATACCATTACTTACCCACTGCTGGCACGTCCTGCCCACGATATGTCATATCTATTTCATAATTATATTCTTAACTAAAATATAATTATATATTTTAGTTAAGAGCAATACTAAAAGATATTGACATGCGGATGTCATAATTTTTTAGTATTTTTAATTAAAGTCATAGCGGGTAAAATGAATATCATAATCTAATATATAATAATCATAATCTTCATTTGCAGGAATATGGGATAAAATACACTAACTTTAGTTGTAGTTCTAATTCACTTAGTATCTACCGTAATGGTAAACATTTACTTTATTTATAAGTTCTTATAATGATAGAGCTACGCTGCAGCTTTTTAGCTGCAGAATGAATGGGTCAGCTCGACCGGGGTAGTATCACACCCTCACAAGAATACCTGCGTGAAATAGCAGCATAATGCTGCCTCGTTTCATCTGGTGTGTGAAGGGATCCGGAGACCTTTATTACTGGTGACAAGGTATTCCAACTCAATCCGGGTGATAACGCATTATGATTCCTGGTCAAGGATGAATGTATATGTCATGGGCCGCAGGAATCACTTGACATCTGGTGAATTGTGTGACCGTTTCTTACTCTCAATGTAATAAAATAAAGCAACATTATTATGATATTATTATTAGATACACTAAGGAATATCATTATATCATAATATGATTGGAATAAAATATAAATAAATATAATACAAACTAAAAATATATAATATGATAAAAAAGTTAAATCAATCAAATCCTTTAAGACCCTCATGTTAGGCCAACCGCTAGAAGACCTTGAAAAAAAATTTGGACCCCCTACCTATTATTTATACTTATATATTACTTAAGTATAAAAACCTACTTCGACTAGTACCAACTACATACAGTACATCCAAATTGATATTGTTTCAAAGTATAAAAAAACAAATGTTTTTTTTTTTTTTAATTTGGGCTTTTACAATATAATTTATACAGTATTTTTAAAGATTATTAACTCTAAATTTAAATTTGCTTCAATATTCCGAGGCCGATTTTATCAATATTTGATTTTTCTCCTAGCACATTCGACATTTTGTGCAGCATTTAAGCAAGAATAATTTTATTAAATCATTTTGCACTATACTGTCGATATGAAAATCAATCTATACAGCTATACGAGAACATTGATTATAGATCCATAAGTTATAAACTTACCATAACTTATGGATTTAATGTACTTACATTACGCCTACATACGCTACGATTACAAAAACTTACTATAGTTAAATGAAATAATATGTTAAAGACAAGAAACTCATTGGCACAAAGAAATTACGACTCGAAGTCATTTCCGTAATTACTTTTAAAATATAGGATTATTAGCGTTACGACATAGTATTATACTAGGAATGACTCTTGTAACATATAAAACCAGATAATATCAAAGAAATAATGGGCGATTTTAGGAGAAAAGTACAATCGTTATTAGTTGAAAACGTTTAGTACTCAATTAAAGAAATTATTGATGACCAACTTGATTAGTTTTAACATAATTATTTCTTATTGTCATTATAAATTGTATTTTATCTTAAGTAAGCTGGTAGTAAATGCGATTAATACAATTGGTATCCCGATCTGACTTTTTTTTTCCTTTCATATAATTTTTATACTAATAATGGTAGATGAGATGAATGTACTTCTATTTATCACAACACCTTTATATACTTATGAGCAAGAAATAAGGATATTAGTATCATTATTTATGCTACCATAAATAGGTACTATATATATTGTGCTCAGTGGAGATTTACTTTAAACAATTACCAGATTTCGTCGTGTTCGAAATCAATGAGTTGATGAAAAGTCTGTACATTTCCTTTACTAAGACCATTTGCGTCATTAGCTTTCAGTGATTTGCGACTAGTGTCCAGGGAGACATTATTTTGTGGAATAAGTAATTATCCGACGTCGACGTAATGAATCTAAATGCTACAATCTAAGCAACGGACTTAATGCAAAAGCCGCGTGTACTTATAATGTTTTTAAATATATTCTTATTGAAAATTCAATTGGTATATCAAATATATTCTTTTTTCTTTATATTATTAGTTCCTATTTATTTATATAACAATACAAAAGTAATAACAATTTTAATAATAATAATTATAAGATTTTCATAATTATATTATAATCATTTATTTGTTTTATAAATCAACCAGGCAGATTTAGAAAAAAAATATCCCCACAGTAACAATAAAAGAAATCAGCGCAGTATTTTCCCATAATGGCATTGAGCTTTCAGAAAATCATAGAAAATTGATGTTAATTATTCTTCTTCCGATAAAATGTTAACAGACTGGCCCGAAGAAAGATAATGCTTACTTTTGTTGTTACTTTTCCTTTTGTTGCAATTTTTTTTGTTGTTCTTTTAATATCATATGAGAAGTTTGGAACTGCTAAAACTAAAAAATACAATAATAATACTACCATAGCACAATAACGCCATTTTATAAGTAACACAGCGTTTGGTAGCCCGAGGGTTCAAAATTAAAATTAAAACAAATTCTTAAAACTCTAAAAGTTACTGTCCGATTGTTTCTATGCGAACACAGGAATTCGTGGGTGTTGCATACGGTAACTTCCACATACACTTACTTAACTTGCATAAGATATATACGATACTTAGATTATTAAGCGGTGATTTACTAATTATTTACGTCTTCAATTATAATCTAGATTCTAGAACAATTCACCAATGTTTACGTGAAAAAATTACTCGTTATCATTATAGCTGATTACAGTTGATTTAAACCTCACAAGTTCCAGGCAATTGAAAGTAGCGTTGGCTTCGGGGTTCTATAAATTCAATATATTTCTAATTAAAAGGTCAACAATTTAATACCTCCATGGGGCTGTAATATCTGTTTTTATAATCTTTGAAATCTTTTTTTCATGGATTTTTTTTCACTCATGATGACTTGTTATCAGTAGTTGTCTCCGCTGTCTTTCACTTATCAAACAACTCCTAGAAAATCTAGAATAGTGAAAGACTGGAAAAAATATACTCGTAAGTATGAGTATCATGATTGTCCATAAACTACATATAAAAACATATGACTATTCATATCAATGAGACCGAGCAGAGGATCGCCTCTCTCGGACACTCTCGAGTCAGGCGCTCTCGTGAAACAAGGTAACAGTCCAAGCCGAGGCTCCCTCTCGGGAGCTCTTGTGCTGGTTACCCACTAATAGAGATCACGACTGAGCGCTATAAGCGCTCGGTCACCTCTCAACCCGGTGAAACTATAAAAGACCTCGGGCTAACAGCAGCCATCAGCGCGCAAAACAAAAACATGAATGTGACGTAATTGACAGGCAAGGTTGTGTCACAAGAGAATATTGGCGATAATTATTTAATTTTTCAATAAAATATTAGACCTTTATTTCGAACCGAATACACATTTATCAGATATAGAATTTTAATTATCACACTTTATAAGTACACGCGGCCTTTGGTTTAAGTTAGGTAAATACTTATCTAAATAAATAATGTCTCCCTGGACGCTCTTTAAGATAGGACACTACTCTAATGACACCAAAAGTTCTCTTAGTAAGGGCAATGTAAGTAAAAGGTTGCTTCAACTACGACGACATCAACGACAAAGACACTTCGTTCGTGAGTTCGAATCAGTCTTTTGATATTATGTACAATAACTATAGCTCAACAGTAATTGTGTACGATTTGCAGCGATAGGATTACGATATGTGGATAGCAGTTCGTGTTTCTGTCTACCCGATTGAGTTGCGTATAAGATATGAGAGATTGATTTAGAATTTCATTTTTATAACCTCAGTTAGTGCTTCCGATTTGACAAATACTATAATTATACAAATATTATAATAAAATTGAAAATATTATAGTTTAGGATTTCGTATGTTATTGACACATTCAGTCAATGTTACTGTTTAACCACGTAAGTCTCAAAGGTTGAGTGGTAGATCACAGTTCACTTGATGAGATGATCACGTAAGTACGGCTGACTGCAGACGATGATATGTATGTACTCATGCATCCGTGAGCATAGAAATGAATTGCCTCATCACCTGTAGCTAGACCCCGAATCCATACACTCGCCTGTATAGTATTTCACGCTGGTATTCTTTGAGGGTTGTGGTCCTTTCCTGGGCGGGTCGACACGTTTATGTTGCAGTTAGACTGTAATTGAATCATGACTCTACCATATTTATATATTGATCGTTTGAGCAAAAATAAGGTCTCATTTGAGTACCACAGAAACCTTATACCAATTCCATTCTACAAGTAGACATTCAAGTGAAAGAAAATGTTCGCTAAGAAATTGTAATGCAAATGAGTTATTAACTTGAAAAAGATCTTACATTTAAGCCGCAGAAAATACTTTCACAATAATGATATGGTATTTTATAGACTTCGTAAATTAAAGCAGTTTTTATAAAGATTAAGAAGTTTTTAAAGACAACAGTGTTACGTAATAGACTAAAAAAGAATCTTACTGCCTTACCTCGTATCAATTCAAAGCCTTAAAATAATATCGATAATTAATGTATTTCATAAAGTTAGTATTTTTATTATATTTATTTCATAACAATATAATATTTAAAGTTGCAATAATCTAATCTAACGAAAACGATCACAAAACTCTTTTTCTCGCGGTAGAGTACCACGAACATTGGTGGTAATAGCTTGCTGATTCGTAACTTTAAAAAACTCCTCTAGTCACCAGCGGCGGAGATTACACAGAATTAAATAAGGACTCTATGTACATTTTATTTTAAATCACAAAATAAATGGTGATTCTGCGATTGTGCCTTGAGCAATTGATTTTAAATCGCAAATTACAAACGATTTTAAAAAATATTCAACCACTAAGTCTTATAAACCTGAACAATGTATAAGCAGTATTAAATCATTGTCCCCCGAGGACCTCCCGCAAGACACCAGCAACTTCACGCTGGTGGAAAAGAAGCGAAAAAAGCGAGCTTCACCCGCCCCGACGCCGCCACCCAAGGCGAAAAAACGGGAAAGCGATGTCCCCTCTCCCCGGCCATCGACATCTGTGGCCCAACCCATGGCACGGCTGTCTCACAGCCATCAAAACGCCCGCCGCCTGTCTTCATACAGGCACAAGATAAATGGCCGATTGTCGTATCGGCCCTTTCCAATCGCTACAAATATCAAGCGATCCCCACCGCTGTAGGCATTAAACTGCAGCTAGAAACCACGGATGACCATAGAGCGGTCACCCGCTACTTACAAGACAAAGGTGTATTCTTTCACACCTACACCCTGGCAGAAGAGCGCCAACTTAGAGTGGTTATTAAAAACCTTCCGCGGGAAATCCCCGCAGACCTCATCAAAGAGAACCTCCAGGCTCAGAATTTACCCGTCCTATCCGTGCATAGGATGTACAGTGGGCATAACAAAAGCCATTCAACATGGTAATTGTGGCCCTCGAAAGGTCCGAGGCAGGGAAGCAGGTATTTAACCTGAAAACGTGCTGCCACCTTTCTGGGCTCACAATAGAGCGCCCTCATAAAAATGGCCCTCCGGGCCAGTGCCACAAATGCCAGTTATATGGCCACTCTGCTCGCAACTGCTTCGGGAAACCCAGATGCGTAAAGTGCCTGGGTGACCATGGCACCACCGACTGTCCGAGACCCAAGGACAAGGCCCTTTTGGCTGCTTTCGGGCCCCCCGCATGTGTCCTGTGCAACTCAGAGGGACACACAGCCAATTACCTTGGCTGCCCAAAGGCTCCCAAGCCGAAACGCCCTCCTGTTCGACCTCTACGTCCCGTATGGAAAACTCCTACTGGCGTCGTGACCGTCGCTCAACCGGTTGAGCAGCCCCCTCCATCAGCCGGACGGCCGGTTAACGAAAGCGACCTCGACCTTGTGTGTCGCTTCGCCGCCGTTTTCAACGGCGCCGACGTCTCAGCCCTTGCAAAAGCCCTAAGGGACTCCAATGGCAAGCCCGAAATCAGGATTGCTGCCACAATGCGCTACCAACATGTAGTGTCAGCCATCGTCAATTTTCAAGCATAGAGGGCCTTTATAACGGCAGAGTAAAACCGCGTTCCCTTAACGTCGCATTTTTAACGCGAACGGTATTAATAATCAACGCGACGAAATCTTCAATTTTGTTCGCGATCACCAAGTCGACGTGCTCCTAGTGCAAGAGACATTCCTCAAACCGCACACTCGCAATCCCAACATCGCGAATTATAACATCATTAGGAATGATAGAACTTCCGCCGCTAATGGCGGAACTCTCATCTACTATAAAAAGTCCTTGCACTGCGTGCCCGTCGATACGCCAACCCTAACCTTCCTAGAAGCCTCGGCCTGTCAGCTAGCCATGACCGGCCACGCCCCCATCACAATCGCGTCCGTCTACCTGCCTTGCAGACGTGACGCACAAGTATTACGAAGCGACTTCGTGGCGCTCCTTTCCTTGGAAACTCAGTCATTTTGGCAGGAGATTTCAATAGCAAGCACACTCGGTGGAATGCAACTAAAATCAACCCCGGGGTTGGCTTTAGACTCGCTAAGCGACGCACTCGACTTCGACGTCGTAGCGCCTACTACGCCTACCCATTTTCCATACATATTGGGTCACGCACCGGACGTGCTTGATATTGCCATCTGTAAGAACATCAATCTCGCCTTCCAAGGCATAGAGGTAATCCATGAGCTCGCTTCCGATCATCGCCCGTTCTTCTTCGGTTAGGCCCTCCGCCCCAACCTCACCCTCCACCAAAACCATTGTAGACTGGCACCGACTCAGGAACGCCCTGAGGGAAGCCACATCACCGCACCTAGATGCTATTCCTAGGAACATATCTTCAGTCAACGACACGAACCTCGCAGTTTATGCCCTCACTAGGCACATCCAGACCGTAATCGTGGATTGTTCGAGGTAGGTTCCTCGGTGGAAGACCACCGATGGACCCTGCCAAACGACATAAAGGACCTAATGAGGCGCAAGAATGCGGCGACTCGTGCCCACGACTTATATCCCACTGAAAGTAACCGGCTGGTGCTACGTACCCTTCAGCGTGAAGTCCGATCACGCATAGCCCAGTATAGAAACGATCGGTGGGATAATCACCTCTCCAACATCGAACCTTCCCATCTCGCCTACTGGCGACTTCCCAAATCCCTAAAAGGGGGCACCGCCCAAACAATGCCTCCCTTGGCGCGTCCTAATAAACCACCCGCCTTCTTAGACGAAGAGAAAGCCGAATGTCTAGCTGACAATCTCGAGCTCCAATGCTCACCGAGCACCCTACCGATCGACGCCGCTCACCTTGAAATGGTTAACAGCGAGGTCGACCGGAGGAGTAAGGAACCACCTCGCGATTCCGTCACTCAAGTTACATGCACCGAAGTTGAGTCCATAATTAAAACCTGCGACCACGCAAGGCTCCTGGCCCCGACGGTATCACCAACAAGGTGATGAAACTCCTACCCATGTCCATTTTACACCTACTGGTGATAATCTACAACGCGGCCATATTCAAAGGCACCTTCCCGAACACCTGGAAGGAAGCCGATGTCATAGGGATTCTCAAGCCCTCAAAACATCCAACCGATCCATCAGCCTATCGACCCATAAGCCTACTCAAAGTCTTGGGTAAGGTATATGAAAGACTCATCCTCACCCGCCTCAAGGACTTCATGCTTTCCCGAGGGCTGCCAATCAATGAGCAGTTCGGGTTTCGCACCCAACGCTCATGCACACATCAAGTGCACCGCATCACGTAGCACATCCTCAGTAAATTTCTTCAGGGCTACCAAACTGGGGCACTTTTTCTCGACGTGGCGAAAGCTTTCGACAAGGTCTGGCACAACGGGCTCATATACAAACTATATGAGCTCGGTGTGCCAGATCGACTCGTACTTATCATACGAGATTTTCTCCGAAATCGAACCTTTCGTTACCGCGTCGAGGGAACGCGCTCCGAGGTTCACCCCATTTGTGCCGGAGTACCACAAGGCTCTGTCCTAGGTCCTACTTTATACACACTCTACACCAACGACATACCGCGCACTCGCGGTGTAGAGCTAGCCCTTTTCGCCGATGACACCGGCCTCTACGTGTCTGGATTTAAACCAGACGCTATTTGTAAACGCCTCCAATCTGCAGCCAACACCTTAGGGAAATGGTTTCGGAAATGGAGGATCGAGCTTAACCCCACCAAAAGTGCAGCCATTTACTTCTCTCGGCGCAACAAAACGCCGCATCTCCAAACTATAGAGTTATTTGATCGTCCAATCCCCTGGGAAAAGACAGTCAAATACTTAGGCGTCACATTAGATGAAAGACTCACCTTCGGTCCGCATGTCAACCGCGTACGGAATCGAGCAGCGTTCGTCCTAGGTCGTTTGCACCCGTTACTTAATAAAAATAGCAAAATGTCCCTGCGTAATAAAATTACTCTTTACAAAGCGTGCATCCGACCCATAATGACATACGCAAGCCCCGTCTTTGCGCATGCCTCCCCGCGTCACATTCACCGACTTCAGGTAATACAAAATCGTTTCATGCGCAAGGCCACCGGTGCGCCGTGGTTCTTGCGTAACGAAAATCTACACATAGATCTTGAGCTGCCGACCATAGCTCAGTACCTGAAGCAGGCTTCTCGCCGATATTTCGACTCTGCCGTCACACACCGAAACCCTTTGATTGTAAGTGCCGCCACTTACAATCCCATCGCGAATCGCAGATTTACCCGCGTCCGTAGGAGACCGAGGCACGCCCTCGACGACCCTGACGACCCAACCACCAGGGCCCAAGCCCTTCATAAAACACAACACACAAACATTGCACCCTCATATCGCCCCCGCCGACGGCGAGGGCGTCGCAAACAAAGTTATTCGCGATACCGCCATGTCACTGGCCGGTTCTCTCCAGTCCATACAGATAGAAGCGTTGCTGGAGTTTCTTGCGCCACTTCTTCTCCAGCGCCCACGCATTCTGAAGTGGTGGTACAGGTAGTTAATAATAATAGTGATATTAATTAAGATAATCCTCTGTCAGAAGCAACTGACCGAGCCGAGGTTCGGCCCTCTTGGGCACCCTCGAGTCAGACGCTCGCGAAACAGGGTAACGGTCAAGCCGAGGCTCCTCTCGGGAGCCCTTGCGCTGGTTACCCATATATAGAGGTCTCGACTGAGAGCCATAAGCGCTCGGTCACCTCTCAACCCGGTGAAACTGTAAAAGCCCTGGGGCTAACAGCGGCCATCAGCACGAAAAAAAAAAAAAAAAATTAAATCATTTGAACAGGGTCCGAAAAAACCCAAAGTGTATTATTATATATACTTTATTGTACACGACAAAAATAAAATAAAAACAAATCACAAAAAGGAAATATGAAAAATAAAAAATATTACTGAGTAGATACACGGCGGTCTTATAGCTAAAGTGCGTTCTTTTCCAGATAACCTTTACACTTGGGAATAATTGTGTTAAATATGTTAATGAAGTGGGTGGTATGTGTATATAATAATAAAGTAATACCTAAATGAACAAAACCAATATATTATTATATAATAAAAAAATAGTACACTAATATATACAAAATAAATATGCATGCATAAACTAAATACAATAAATGATGGTCAGTGATTACAAAGGGACAAGTAATGATTTTTGATGTCGGTCTTAAACTTTTCTAGCGTTTTTGCACATTGAATTTACAAAAGGAAATCATTGCACAAGCAGATAGCCTTGACTGTAAAGAAATTCTTATAGAACTTATTTCCATACGTATGTACATATGTAGTGCGAGAATGAGTTCTTAGGGTGACCGTAGAATTCTGTCAGGTCTGTCATAACCAAGAATCCTATAGTTTTCCTTCAAATAGCTCGGAGTCATAGGATTGAACAATAAACAGTGCAGAAGAGTAACAGTTTTGAGATTCTAGCAATCAGGCTGGTAGCTGGAATTGTACCCTTAATATTCTTTGGGAACACGGCCATCATTAAGTTGATGTGCTTAGTCATGTCCGCGACTGATTTCTTAATTGACTCTATTTGTTTTTGAAGTGATAATAAGGATTAAATAAAATTTACAGCAATGTTCACTAGTTGTTCAGAATTAATTTTCAAACTAAGCTGGCAGAAGAATGAATGCTGGCAGTAAAAAAATAAAACCTGTTTACCTATGTACTTATTGACGTGTACTGAAATATATCTTTAATTTTTCTTCACTGATTTTTTTTTCAACTAAATGAAGCCGCAAAAATATTTACCGATAATACCGAATCGTCGAAACTGTCCTCGTGATCAAAACTTGTTAAGGGATCGTCAATGTTCTTTCAATGTTCCTACAAACTTTGACATGTATTAACAAATAAAAATGACTCCCATAGTTTTGGTTCCATTTAAATCGCTTGTTTAAGGTAATATTACATTAGTGAAACCAGAATTTGTAGTAACGGTTCAAATGTATTACACGGTGAGCATAAGATTTATGTGCCAATATAAAAGTGAATGTATCCCTGTTGCGTCCTTACTATTGATATTGAAGTGATCATGTTTTAGTTTCCATGATGTTTTCTTTTAATTTTTGTAGTAAATTCAATTATCAACAAGAAAATGTTTGATTAATTTTAAGGTAGTATATAATATAGCTTGAATTCTACCGTAGTTGTTTTGAATAATGATTTTGTCGAGCTTCATTAAACCATCCCTTTGCCTGGCATAGGAAGAAAGCTTAGAAGCGTGATTTATGGAATTAGAAAAATTGGACGCCTCGCAGAATCACATCGTACATTACACACATATACTCGTAATAATCGCAACCATATGATCTTGAAATAATATATATTTATTAACATGAAAGATCTAATAATCAAAATTCTATTGCTTCGCTTAGAGAGACATTTCAAGTAATAAATATTTTAACGGCTATCTCACAATATAGGTATATTCCATAACAAATGTAACGATGTCAAAGCTGATACTATCAATACAAGAAACAGAAACAAACTTGAATAAGGCAAACCATTTTAGGCACCAGGGTGACATATACAACGCATGTAGTTTGTATTCTGTATTTAGATTTGTCATGCAATGGTTTACATTTACACAACAGTAATAACAACTTCTATTAGGTGTACTATGTGCTCCTTTAAAATGTGAGATACTATTGTATAAGGGTGGACCCCATATACAACAGCATATCATATATTGTCAGTATCGTTCACGTCGCATCATTTGTAGAGACAAAGTGTTTTCCATCACATTGATTCAGAATGAATTAGCGAAGTCTTAAATCAGTTTCAAGGTAATATATATACATGTATAAATGTATGCATATATCTCTTATATTACTGATACTGTTTTGTTGAAATGTTAATCATATTAATTTGAGTTATTGAGAAGGCCAAACTCATAACATGTCTTGGTAGCCACTAGACAGATATAGTGAAGATAAGTATGTGTTATTTAAGTTGTATGAATTAGTCAAGTGATCATCATATCCATAAACATGCGTAACTATTTATCGTGTTGTCTCATTATTTTTGTAAATGTATTGGAGAATTGTTTTCTATTCTGATAAAGCTATAAATCTAATTACAGTAAACCCTCGCCTCCCATCTAATCCGGCGCCCTCTTTATTCCGACATCCCAATTACTTAAGTACGGCAAAGCTTCACTAATATACGGATGAACAAGATGCAATGTGTTAGGCATCACGTATGGGTTGATAAGTATTGTCTCAATTTGTTTGCGTAGTGAGCATTCATTCATTAATGTCATATAGCAAAATTGCATAGGGTTATACCTTTCTACACTAACCGTCGCTAGATAATGGTTGAGAATCTGAACTGCCTTAATCGTAATATATCTTTCAGTTAGTTAACAACCACAATTTATGACAATGAAGAGAACTGCGAGACCATTAAATAATTTATAACTACCACTGACTATGGGCCAGGCACGAGGCAAATTCTACAGAAAGCTGGACATCTAGAGACGGAGGAACTTTGTATACACCTATGTGGTTTCTGTAGTAAAGAAGTTATCACTCTTCCCATCGCACCCCAAATCGAAAAAGAAATAGAGCAAGGCACTAATAAAACTAATCTATCTATAAAATTTGGATTGGTTTTAGGGAATAAATGAAGAAGAAAGTCTATTTTATCAAATATTTCATGACATTATTATCCAAATTACTACACCAGCGATAGATCAGGATGATAATAGTGAAGTTATAGTAATTACTCCACAGTTTATAGCAAAATGCGATCAACGTATTTGAAGTGGTTATGCGTCATATAATGTACTTTTATGTCTCAGAAAACTGAGAGAAGCAAGAAAATAAGAGTAAGATATGAATGATATAGAATGTAAATAAAAATAATTGCATACACCATAAATTTATCTATTTTCTTTTGCTCAAATACTATTGTAAAGAATAATATATACTCTTTGATTGGCAATATGGTCGTTGAAGTCTGTTATTTGCTGATAAATTAGAAAATGTAACACATAATCGTTAAAAATAATTAATTTTGTAAATATATTGAATCTACCGGGAATTTACTCGCCGGAATGAATATTATGTCATGGTTTTCGCGTTATGAATTATATACTACATAAAATTTTTGAACTTTTAGCTATAACTTTTGGTGAATACTTATTCATAATAATAATTAGTTTGCTGAATTTAAAAGACGGGGAAGCGTTTTAGATGAGGCTAGGACAGGTCGGCCACCAATCGCGGGTACTCGTAAAATATTCAAGCTATCGGAAAAAAATATTTGTGGAAAACTCACAAATTTCAAATATAGAGGTTGAGCCATAATTAGCAATTGGATCAGCAGCACCGCATAGAATAATTCATGGACAACTGTCCCTCCGTAAGGATTTGGTAGAGATTGGTGCCTAATTACTAGTAAATTAATAATAGTAGTCTATTCGTCTATTATATCTCTTAGATGAGAAAACAGAATAAATTATACTGACACGTGACAGTGATCGTGAAAAGTCTCCGACCCCAACGAAATGATGCCGTACAGGAATCACACAGAAACAACTAATTTTTCTGCAAAACGAGACTGATAGTAGTTATTATGGTGTTAAAGCATAAAAGGACAGTTAAGTCCAAATAGGTTGTGCTAGTTACATTCTGACAAGCGTCTGATGTCAGAAATTCGACAACTTCTCTAGCGTTACGACAATGCTGCTCAGCTAAACGTATATATATATATCATACCTATATACGTTTAGCGGATCCCCTGACGAAATTGAACTGAAACCTGTAATTTTTAGCTCTTTCCTAAAATTTAAAGGTTAGCGGTTTTTCAATCCACTCATATTCAGTGCATTTAAACCATTGGCATTTTGGTTTTGGTGTTTCCGTATATTTGAATAAATTTGAAAATCCGAAATAACTTGATCCAAATCTTTGTCGCATTACTGCTCGCCTACTGTATTTTATAACGGTCGTAAATATACTATTGTTTTTTGATTTATACGTTATACATGTTTTTAATAATAAAATTTCACGACATTTTTTATTAATATTTTAATACATTCGCACGTCAAAATATTTACAAAATTGCACAAAGTGGTTCTACTTAAAGTCCTACTCAAACTTAAATTATAAATAAATACATTTTGTAATAAATAAAATTTCTAACTTCCTACAATACCTCAAACTCACACTTCTATCTGAAATGCATTTGAAATATAATACGCCAATGTCTACGAGACTAAAGTTCTGAAAAGTCGCCTGAAGAATCGTCTGGCCCCATTTTCTACAATTTCCTCCTCATCTTCATCTTCTTCTTCATTTTCATTGATTTCTTCCTGTCTTTTAAATTCGTTAAGTTCGTTATCATCCTCTTCTTCCTCTTCTTCTTCATTTTCATCGATTTCTTCCTGTCTTTTAAATTTGTTAAGTTCATTATCATCCTCATCTTGGTCTTCTTCTTCAGTTTCATCGATTTCTTCCTGTCTTATAAGTTTGTTAAGTTCATTATCACCCTCATCTTCATCTTCACTTTCAGTTCCGTAGTCTTCGTCGTTTTGTTTTGTGATTGATCTTTTGAATACCTTTGCTAGTTGATCATCAGATACTTCGTCATCGTTACTTATTCCATCTTCTTCCTCCTCATCCTCGTTTTGTTTTATTTGTGATCTGCGTTGTCTCCTTTTTATCTCTTCACTGTCATCTTCGATATCATCTTGGTCTTCTTCTTCATCGATGACTTCCTGTCTCTTTAATTTCTTAAGTTTATCAATATCGACGATGTCACTACCATCAACTGTGTCATCATCTTCATCTTCAAGTTCTGTGTCGATGTCTTCATCATTTTGTTTTGTAACTGATCGTTTAAATACTTTTAACAGTTGATGATCACTATTAGATGCTTTGACATCATCACTAATTCCATCTTCTTCCTCGTCGTCACCTTCTTCGTTTTGTCTTAGTTGTGATCTGCGTTGTCTTCTTTTCATCTTCTCATTGTCTACACTATCATCTACTTCCTCCTCATTTTCCTCATCCGCTTCAACATCGTCTTCATTATCTTCATTTTGTCGTTGTTTAGATCTAGACAATCGTTTTACGTCAGTGTCGTCATCTTTTTCATTATCTTCTTCCTCATCGACCGTAATATCATTTTGTCGATTCAAATATCTACGTAATCGTCTTATGCTCTTTTTATTTTCTTCAACTTCTACATCTTCCACATCAACATTAGCATCGTCTATTTCTTCTTGCCTTTTATCTTCTTCAATTACTTCATCTATTTCAGCAACATTTTCATCGTTTTCATCTACGTCTTCCTCATTATTCTGCCTTTGGTAAGACCTTTTCATGCGTACAAACAATTTTTGCTCCTCTTCTTGTTCATCTTGTTGTACCTCTTCGTTCTCATCTTCAATACCAACTTCTATTTCTTCTTGCCTTATTTCATTATTATGTTCATTTTGGTAAAAATATCCTGGGTGACCAAAATGTGGAGGGAGAGCGCCATAGGGATAAGGCCTGTGCAAAAATTTGGGAGGATGATGTTGGAACCTTGCAGGTTCTTCGATTTCTTGTAGCTCATCGGAATCTTCTTCTTGTTGAAGTCTGTATAGTTTGTAAGCTCTTACAAACTTCATGAGAGCATCGTCTTGAATTACGTCAAAATCTTCTCCAGAACCCTCTTCGTCGCTATCTTCTTCGAGTTCTTCATCATGTACATGATTGTGGCCATGGTCGAAGCCATGGTGATGGTGACATCCATGGGGACGCTCATGGGTATTTACCGTAATAATGTTACGCGTATCATCTTCATCCTCGCCAGAGAGTTCCTCATTCTCATTTACGCTCTCCTCCTCCTCTTCTTCAGATTCCTCTGGCTCTACAATTTCTTCAGGCAGTGTTTCAACTTCTGTTTCAGGTCCTGTCTCTAATTCAGAATCTGTTTCTGGTTCAAGTTCTGTTTCCGGTTCAGGTTCCAGTTCTGATTCAGGTTCTGTTTCTGGTTCAGGTTCTGGTTCTGGTTCAGGTTCTGGTTCTGGTTCTGGTTCAGGTTCTGATTCTTCTTCAGGTTCTGTTTCTGGTTCAGGTTCTGGTTCTGGTTCAGGTTCTGGTTCAGGTTCTGGTTCAGGTTCTGGTTCAGGTTCTGGTTCAGGTTCTGGTTCGGTTTCTGTTTGGCAACTAGTGGGTGGTTCGGACCGGTCACAAACCTGAAATATAATTTATAAAAGCAAAATGAACATAATATTTATTTATTAATTTATTAAACCTACTTGAATTTGATTCTTTTGATTAATATAGATTAATAAAAAAATAAATCTTCATCTTACTTGCTCCTCTTCATTGAACCAAGTGTCGATTGGACATTGCATGAGGTAAGAGCGTCCCGCATAGCATTGGTAGTAATCGAGGCAACTGTCGACACTGGCGATGCGTAGGAAGTTCTCTTGGCCGAGGCACAGAGTCTCCGGATTTTGTCTCAATTTTATTGAGAGGGCGGAGGCATTGCTCAGCACTACCGCGCAACACAGCCACCAGAAGGCCGCTAGAAACAATAATAAACCATCAGTATATTCATGACAACATCGGCTATTCTACTGTTGGAGGTAAGCTTATACCTTTAATAGTGATAATTATAGTTTATTCGCAACATGGTTAAAAGATTTTATAACATATAAAAAAAAAATTACTTTTTAGTTACTGTCGTTACTGCTACATAAGTTATTTGCAGTTAACAGTACGTACATTTTTCATACCTCATATTTATGTTATTATGTCCTTGTACACACATAGATGAGTAAATTTTTACGGAGCTGGTCCGACCGATGACGAGTTTCATCTTCTGTTTCGAATAACTGTTTACATTTCCACTTATGCATGCATATGTAATAAATTAGGTTGTTAAAACTGTGATGGATGAACCGAATGTAATCTATGCATATGTAATATAATCATTATTATTTATTGTTCCTTTTTTATACTCTATTTTGATCAGTGACTATTTATCTTTTCATCGTAGGACATATTGGCGATTTCAACGTTTGTTATGTTTCTCACTTGTGCATAGGCATACATTATTTCAATGGATATATATAACTAGTCTGGCCATAAATACTGTTACATAAAAACTTTTCTTTTTTTCAACTTTTTAATTATTTTGAATTTGGAACACGTA
Source organism: Teinopalpus imperialis (assembly GCA_029286865.1). Taxonomy (NCBI): domain Eukaryota; kingdom Metazoa; phylum Arthropoda; class Insecta; order Lepidoptera; family Papilionidae; genus Teinopalpus; species Teinopalpus imperialis. The sequence continues at coordinate 641,897 of JAGSMU010000009.1, read as the reverse complement.
TATTATTTTAAAAACTTCTTTCGAATTTGCGCCATTTCACATATTTTTATTAATCTTCATATGTTCATTATCAAATTACAATATGGAATGGGGTGTTAAGGAAAATAGGATTGCAGTGATCGCCTTGCACAAAGTGGTATGGAGCCGTCGGTCATATTCCAGACACTTCAAAAGTTTGGTATCAGCCGTATGTTCGTATATTGTACTATCAACAGATACAAAAACACTTCCTCTGTCGAAGACCAGAAAAGATCACGACGGCCGCGTGCTGTTAGAACTAAAAAGGCTGTTAATGCTGTTAAAGCCAGAATTCGTCGAAATCCCATTAGGAAGCAAAAAATCTTATCGCGAGAAATGACGATTCCCCATAGGACTCTGTCGCGTATTATAAAACAAGACCTGAAGCTCTGTGCTTATCGTCGATATACAGGACATGCCCTAAATCAATTTTTACAATTAAAGAGAGTGGATCTATCAAAACGCCTTCTGTCGCTATATGCAGGTGAAAGGCACAGAAATATCCTCTTTACCGATGAAAAAAATTTCACGATTGAAAAACGCTACAATAAACAAAATGATAAAGTGTACGCTCACAGTTCAAAAGAAGCTGCTCAAGTGGTCGGAAAGGTACAACGTGGTCATCATCCTGCTTCAGTGATGGTTTGGTATGTGTGTGTGTTTCGTGTCTTATCAAGGAGTCACAAAACTAAATATTTGTGAAAAAGGTGTGAAAACTTCAGCCAAAGTGTATCAAAATATAGTCTTGGATCATGATGAGAAACCTCTCGGCAATATACTTTTTAAAAATATACCGTGGTCTTTCCAGCAGGTCTATGCACCTGGTCACAAGGCACGAACTACCCAAGCCTGGCTTGAAGAGCTGAAGACTGGGCCTCATCTAGCCCAGACCTCAACCCTTTAGACTTCAAATTATAGTCAGTTTTAGAGGACATAGCCTACTATAAACGAAACGGCAACGTTGAGTCTCTTAAAAATCTTTGGAGAAAGCAATGGCGAAATTACACTTGGAAACAGTGCGTAAATGTCAAAAGGTCTGTATAAAAGCCAAAGGTGGCAAATTTCGCATAGAATTTTTTTTTTTTTTTTGCTGACTGACTTATAAATATGTAGGTATAAATTTTAATAATATTACATTATTTCATTTAAAAAAAATGTATTTTATTTGTAACAGAACTTATGGCCGGATTAGGTATATATATCGTTTACATATAATTTCTAGCTAGTTTGCTTTTATGTTATCCATGTAAAATAGTATGGATAAAATATATTAAATTGTACGTATTCAGTTAAAGTTTTAAATAACTTAAGACTAGCCGTGTAATTAAACTATCTATCGTATTATTTATATCAGTATAGATAGTTGAAATTTAAAAAGAAAATAGTATACATTTATGGTTAATTCACTTGTGTACAATACATCAGGTAACTTCCACGCTTTGCAGACAGTTAGCTGATTGTAGACTCAAAGCGACCAGTGTTTGAAAATTTTAAATGTTGACGCCTGTTACTGTTCTTTATGCATTTTTAAGTTTGTAATTTCACTGATACTGCGCACGTTTCTTCAATTATGTCGTTAAGGGAGATCCCTTACACCGAAAAAAGATAGGCGCCAACGAGTGCATAATACCACAAATATTAATTCTATAAGATAATAATATCAGAATATTTTTATCTCGTAAGTTTTTCAATAGCAGCTGTCATCTTTTCTTAACATGTCTACATCCATCACGATAATATCTATCAATAAAATTATGTTCTATGTTTTTTTTATCTTATATTTATTTTATTACGTAACAAAATAAGCATAAAAGCAACAAATATTGCATGGATTGAGTTACTCTATGATTATAACTTATTCATTTATCACTTCAAATGGTATACGTTTGAAGTGATGATATAGATAATTATAGTGATTAAGTTAGTTAACCTAATGGTTGTGAGATGGACTGTCTCGTTATCTGTAATAGCGTCCTTTCCCCATACGAAAAACAGCACCTGCTACTTCACGCTAGTTTTTCCAATCACCAACAAGCCATCCCAAATAAATATTTAAAAACTGACGGTAGTTAAGGTTAAAAATAACATAAGGTCGTCAAACATCTCAGTCCTCCCCGTGACCATAATAGTTAAAAAGCACTCGTAACTAAATTAATTTAAAATAAACGCGATAATATCCGTTAAATTAATATTATTCAACGCGCGGTAATATAAGATATCATTAAATCATTGTTACAATAGGCGAATGAGCGGAATCGAACCTACGACATTAACTTTGCTGTTTCAGAAACCATTAGTCATTGGCGACATAGCAACCTGGCTCTTGGTGGTTCAAAACATTACGGATGTAGAATTAAACTTTATATCATATGAATTAAGGGTATTTTAATTTTAATCTGCTAATTAACTAAAACCTGTCTGGTATGCAGCTTGTTTTAAAATGTTACTTATTTTCATATACACTTTAGTGAATGTTTCTTTATTATTATTGTCTTTCAACAACAAAATACATATATTGTTTAGACAAAAAAATATATGACAAGAATTAAGCAAGTCTTAAAATATACGATAGAATGTACCCCTCTTCATAAGATATAGCGCTAAGAAGACATTGCCATCTGACAAGTATAACAAGTTTATATTCGCAGAAATTTGCACTTTAACCTGCAAACATTCCTTTTACGGTACGTTCATTAACAAAGGCTTATTTGTAACTTTAACTTTTATAAATTTTTCAAATAGTGTTCAATGGTACTCACTGTTCATCTTGACCGTCACAACCGGCGTGTTACTGATGCGATCTAATATAAAAATAAGACGGCAAGTTGCAACTGCTCAATTTTATCGAGGTCACCATATCTCAGAAGTCCCCGATAACATCTAATGATTGCGAGATACAGCATCAACGCAGATAGTATCCATCAATCTGTTATCAATAATTTTGGTTAAACCCGAAACTATTGGAATTATTGACGCCACTGTTACGACTAGGTGTGATTATATTGTCATAGAAAATGACGATTACAATTTTAATTTGTATTTATTTAATAAAAGTGATCATAATTAGTTAATTTAATATATTAGATAGATAATAAATCCTTCCAACACCTAAAGTAAGCAATATGGAATAAGAATATTGGAGGCAATTGCCCGACTAGGTAGAACAACGATTTGCAAAATCTAGATCAGTAACTATATGTTGGAAAAAGACGATTGCCCTTCATTGAAGGAGATGCATGTCAGATAGAGAGCTGAAGAAGGTTTATGAAGGTAACGGACTTATATATTTTAAGGGGCGATAACTGATTTAATCATGTGAAAAAATCCCCCTGTGAAAATTTATTATATACAGAAAAAATATAACGAACATAAACTTCATCTATAAAATTTTATATAATTGGTAAAACATATAGAATCAAGTAATCCTATACGTATCCTCGAATAGTTTTTGTCATTGACAATAATCAGTATCTGTGTTAAAAACACTTGAAAGCCGTCGCGTGATTACTAATACTTTTATCTTAGAACCATACACATGCACTTTATTTTTATCCTCCCTTTAGATAGCGATCCGAGTCGAGGTTTCGTACCTCCTTATGAGGGGCCCTGGGATCGTATTATCGCAACCCTCTGTTGTCGTCGACGTTCTTCGTCCACAGGGGTCGGAGTGCAGGGGTGGTGCAGCAGCAGTCTCCACGCCAGCTTCTCAGCATCGTCGTTGTCTCCTTACTCAGCGGGCCTCCCGCTCGCAAGTCTAATTAGATAAAGCTGTAGAGGTCACTGGACCAATAGCAATACTTATACATAAAAATCTTAATTTTTACAATTATGCAAAAAAATCTTATTTCTGGAATGTAAGCCTAATGAGTGAGTTAAATCAGGTTTAAATTTCCATCAGATTAAACAATGATACCTACCAAGGATGATTCGTAATGCTATTCTAATTTTAAAAAAAATCCTAATTTCAGTAGAGAAGGTATCTAGCGCTACCATCGGCTCAGGATTGTGATAAAAACATTGCTTCAGTGTAGATCGAACCAAAATAAATAATTAAGAGGTGGCGGTAGTTCAGCCACCCCGTGACCATGAGTGCTGTAAAACATTAGAAAAATTTATTTACACTGCTCATATTGTATGAAATAGATACGATGAAAGTAATGCAACGGATACAATAGAAAACAAAATAAAAAATATGTATAACTGATAACGATATCGTTGCATTACTCACGTCGCTATTGACGCTTAACAAAATGTGGCGTAGTAGTGGCGTAATTTTTATTTGGGTGTCAGGGGAAATCTTTGAATCATACCCTGCCTCAGTCAGTAAGTCAGAGTTATTTCTTCACTAAAACTCCTCTCCACTCTCAGTGCAACAGGGGGATCTCCTTCAGAACGCACCGATGCCCCTCTACACTAAATCTAAGCACGTCCCACTGAAATGTTTGCCACCCCTAGCACCCTCACTTTGCTACGACAACCCGAGACCACTACATGTTGCAGTTTTCCACCGGTTCGCTATTCTGGACTATCAGAGCCCCCACCTTGATAGCTCCCGAACTCGTAATCCCCTTTTAGTCGTAACAACAAACAGGTATTAACCTTAGCCCTATTCTAAAAGCCCGTGACCAAAGGGCTGAGTAGTACGAGTATCTGCAAGAAAGAATATTTGTGTATCACAAAATGCAGGTTTTTGGATCTGATTATGCTGTATGTATATCCTGTGTATCTGAACACGCTTACACTGCATCCGAACCTTCATCCCATCTTGTTGACGTAGGTAAAGGTACTCAAACAGAGGTGATCAAACAGGCGAGCAAGTACCTTTATGATGATGTGTTTTGGTGATAACGTAAAGATATAGCCGTGATTGAAACCGAGCGGGAAGAATAATAATAATTGGAATATATTGTTAAGTTAAATATTTGTTTGTAATTAAAAAAAAATAATTACTTAAAAATGTAAAAACTTATAATAAAAAGACTTTAATATAGCTCTAGTAAAATCAAGTGCTCCGAGCATCCGGTCATAAAGGAAGGAACTGAGTGATATAAAAAAAACTTTTTTGATATAATATAGTTTTACATACAAAATTTATGAATGTACAGATGTTGCTAGTTTTATTTATTTATATAATATATCTTTTATGACTCAAATGTCATACCCCATTTAAAGATATATCATAAGGAAACAATGTTTACAAAAAAAAAAAAAAGACTTTTTTTTATAACCCGAACAAAATTTGAGATAACAAGTCAGAAACTAAAAGATTCGCTACTGACCTTTTCGTGTAATTTATGAATGTTGTATTTGAGAAAAAGAGTAATAATTCAACTTGCACAGATAAACTAAAAAACTCAAATGATACGAAGTTATTTGAGAAAGGTAGTGCTTTTTGACTTGATTTTTAATTCATGGTAATATACATTTATCATATCGTATCTTGTTATATAGCGGCTCTTCGGCTTACTCGAAGTTTCACACGAACATTCTATACGTGTAATAAAACATTTAAATATACCACTGCAAATCTTCTCTTACTGACATTCATTATATTTATTGAAAACCATATCAAAATCTATTAAATAGTTTCTAAGATTAGTAAGTAGTAGGGCTGGCCATCTTTTCTTCTTCTGTATCTTTTTTGATCTACCTTTTATCTTAAAAGTGAGTTCCGATCGACTTGTTGGCATAGGCGCAGTCTAAGGGAAAAGAAGGTGTGTGAAATGCATACTATATTTATACACTGTGTTTCAGTATAATGTGCATTTTATCGAGATATAGTTAGATCGGGCGGTGAATCTTTCGGTAGATTGCGATCTACTTGTTGGCCACACCTGGTATATGAAATATGGTTTAATCCATCACAACAGCAAAGATGTTAAATTATCGTCTAGGTAGATTTCGATCAATACGACATCTGGCATTTAACTTATAGTAGATTTATGATTATGATAGTGTTACTATAACGATAATGATGATAAGAATATGATTGATCTGGTTGATTGTAGTAAAAACTTGTACTTCTTATAAAATATGCCATATGAGTGTAATCACCACTAGTCTTAAAGCCATCCCTAATTTTCCCCTAGCCTGACAGTCTGATGTCACTTTGACGGCCGCCTTTATTTCATATGCATTACATTCGAATATGGACGGAAGTCTGGACCTCGTGTAAGTGAGTGCCTCTATATTTACCCAAATACTTACAGCACTAAAATATATCCGACGCAGCTGATGTCGTATGGTATTAACCACAATATATGGCTACGGTTAAAATAGTGATTTAGTTGATGGGAAATAATAACTGCGGTACTTGTCAACCACATCTGTTCTGAACACAGATTCAAGAATCATTCTGAGGGCTGATTTGGGATGCCTCTTGCCTTATATTCTTCGAATCTCTACACCTCACCATACGAATCGCACTAGTAATTCTGCTTATTTTATATAGAATAGGAAGCAAACGAGAAAGCAGGTTATCTGATGGTTAGTGATCACCGCTGCATAAACATTCGTAACACCAGAGGAGTGCGCTGACGGCCTTTAAGAAAGAAGTAGGCTCTATTCTTGAAGGACCCTAAGTCGTATCGGTTCGCAAATACCACTCGCAACAGCTGATTCCACAGATTAGTTGTGCGTGTCAGAAATATTTCGCGTAAAGCGCAAAACGGTAGATTGCCAACCATCGAAATGATGAAGATGTAACTTTGAATTCTATCTTTATATATATAAACACGATGTTTCAACTCAGCGCGTGGAATTAATCCGATCAACTCAACAGAACACTCCCCATAGTAAATGCTAATTCACGATGATATTCTGTATGTACATATGTACCTGTTTCATTTTCACTTAACATGTACCAAAATTGTTGTATTTATCAAGGGCGAAGTTAGCCGGGTATACTATCTCTAATAATAAATAAATATAATAAATAAGGTTAGTTAGAGAATTCTTTATTCTGTCTTTTACTGGTTCCTCTAAACATTCTTACTCCTATTAAAAAACAAAAATATGTCTTAATAACTGTTATCTACTTGGATACAGAATTAAGAAAAGTAATAGAGATGTAACGGGTACGATGCTGGAGACTAAAGTTAACAATAAATTAAATAAAAAACTATAGGTTGACCTCGCAATATATACAGCTGATATATTATGGAAATATTATACATAAACATTGGTTATCATATATAAACATTAACAGAAAAATGTAATAGATTGTTTGAATACTTAAATATGTTTTTAAGTCAATAAAGACAGGTGTTCCAAGGGCTCGTTTTTAGATCTTAATCTTTTTTACAGACCATATATTTTTAATGTCTGGAGAGTCAAAGAAATGCAAACACTCCTACTGAAAACTAGGCTTATATGGCTATTTATGAAAATAAAACAAAATAAATGTAGTATTATTATTACTAACATGTTAGTATCGTAAATAAATTTACGAAACATTTTTACTAAACGGTAGTTAAATTATTTTTTTAATAAATATCAATATATATATATTTTTTGGATATTTACTTAGTAGTAAATATTTATTAAAATCATAAACATTTGATGTTAGTAACTTTTGTTATTTATTTTATATAATTTTTTTAATAAATATCAATATATGTATATTTTATGGATATTTACTTAGTAAATATTTATTAAAACCATAAACATTTGATGTTAGTAACTTTTGTTATTTATTTTATATTATTTTTATTATTATTGTTTTATTGCTCGCTAGGCAATATATTCGCAGTTTACAGTGGCGACCACGCATCTGCCTTATGATTCTTTATCGAGAATGAAAAGGAAAAGATAAGGAAGAGGATTTGTTTATTACCACTAATATGATAAAAAAAACTTGATCCCTAAGTCTTTGGATTTCTTTAATCTTCTATTTTCTTCAATTGATATTTTGCGTTAGTATTTTTTCGTGATTTCTTGGTGTTTAAGTTGTCTCAATCATAATATTAATAGTATTACAATGTCTTGCCATGTGTGATATTAAGAAAAGGGGATTTTTATGCAAGCAAACCAGGATTCATATGAAACGTAATTCGTTGTATTAGTATTTCAATAGATTTTATTAAATAGTACCGACGTAGTTCTTTTATAGTATTCGGAGTCACGACTAAAGACCTAACTTTCTTTCACCAGACAAACCATAATAGTGCTAAACAAGAATTGCCGAAATACCAAAGTTAAATAGTAATATCTTTCGCTTTTCTCCTTTGGAAAGTGAGTTCCTACCCTCGTAGATCCAATTTTTTCGTACTACAGCCAGTACATACTAGTATATGTGGTAGAGTCGTAAACCACAATACGACTCTACCACATAAAAAATTTAATAATATTATCCAATACATTATATTGATATTTTTACCATAGTTATTTCGAATGCTGTAAACCTGCCAATGTTTATATTTTACATAATCTATTGGTTTAATGTTATCTCATTATCTTACTTGGTACTTGAAAATATCGCAACATAGCACAGCTGGTATTTTCCACGCGTGAATAGATTGAATAATGGTAGAGACGACAAAGAAAAGAAGGACTCGCCAAAGTTCTTCTCTTCGTTGAAGAGTACGTATCGTGAAGGTCGTATGGGTGAACCGCTGCAGTTGGAAATCTAGTAGTATGAACGTCTAGCCTAGCATAGGCCGTAGAACAAGCTGGCTTCCGGAGTGGATACTCCACTTTGGTCCACATTCAAGCAGTTAGGCAGTTGATGGAGAAATGCATAGAATACTACCGGCCCCTGTGTATCGCTTTCGTTGATTACAAAAAGCTTACGACAGTGTCGAACACTGGGCCGTGTTCCATTCTCTCCATCGCTGCAACATTGACAAGCGATATGTGGATATCCTCCGGGAGCTGTACAGGACTGCAATACTGTGGGTGCACATGCATACGCTGACTCACCCCGTACCCATATGACGAGGAGTGCGCCAATGCGATACCATCTCGCTCAAGGGGTTAATATCAACGGCGCTTATACCTATGTCGCACCTGTACTTTGCAGACGATCTAGTCCTGTTTGCCAAAAACGTCTCAGATCTCCTGAGGGTCGGTCTCAGGATGAACATGTCTAAGACGAAGATCATGACGAATCAATCTTTGCCTGTATCCAACATAATTGTGCGCAATGACCAGGTAGAATTGGTGAATGATTATGTCTATCTTGAACATCGTTTATCCTTTGACAGTAGTCTTCAAGTAGCTGAGATCGAAAGACGTATACGGCTGGACTGGGCTGCCTTTTGAAAACCTGACGACGTCTTTAAGTCCAAGCTCCAATGCCTCAAGACCAAGGTGCCTTGCCCATTTTGACATACGCCTCCGAAGTATGGACGCTCACAAAGCAAAATCTGCACAAAATTCAAGTTGCACAACGAGCTATGGAGCGCGCCATGCTAGGAATCACTCTGATGGACCGCATACCCAACGTCGAAATTCGCCGGACAACCAGAGTCGAAGACGTGGGTATGCGAATCATGAGCCTGAAATGGCAATGGACGGGACACCTGGCTAGGAGAGAAGACGATCGGTGGACCAGGACAGTAATCGAATGGTGAACAAGGCAGGGGCGCCGATCAGTGGGCAGACCATCAGCCCACTGGTCGGACGACATCGTCATGGCAGCGGGGCCATAATGGTTTCGGGCAGCACAGGATCGAACTGAATGGCGCGTAAAAAGGGAGGCCTATACCCAGCAGTGGGGAGATACGGGCTGATTTTATTGATTGTCGAATGATGATAATAAAAGCATGATGGTTACAATAAAATAAAGTTGTATGGACATCTTCATAAAATGAAGTATAACTAAGCTTTGCATGATATATATTAGTACTTTATAATGATTCATTTAATATATAACGCACAAAGAGGCTCAGTTTTTACACACCTACAGAAAACTTTTATTGTTTGTGTTATAAACTGACTGATCTGAAATACAGATATATGTTTCATCTAGTCCAGACTCAAATGTCTTAAGGGAATTCTTGTAATAAGACATTCTCAGATCCGGGAATCCTAGGTACTAGGTTGTACCTAGGGCATTTACTCAGAGTTAGAAAGCGCCGAACAACCGGAGATAACATGCCCGAGGGACTCACCAGGGCTATGTGAAGCTCGACTGATGTAGAGATATGCAGTCCTTCAGGACGTATCTCCGATAGTTGTAGATCTTCATAACCTGATCCTGTAGCGCACAGAAAAAACCCTCAGTTTCCCCATAAAGGTCACCGAAGCCTAGCCATTGAAGGGAGGAAAGTCTGTAATAAACGACACGTGAAGAGCCTTTCCAGGAAGGCCTTACCCGTCTCATGAAGGACCTTACTCTAATCATTGGAAGATTTCTAGTAACTCCACAATACTAGACCGATTAGGGGCGAATAACTTGAGGTCATCCATGTAGAATATTTTTTTGGAAACTTTGATTCCTCCTCTACGAAACTGAAATCCCGACCCGGAATCCAGTAGCTTAGGTTCCTCATGCAGCTTTAGTTGGCCGTCTCCGCTTAGGAGACAAAGGATCGTACTCCACCTGAGGAAGTCTCTTACTATACAGTCCACCATGTCGAGGTCATGAGAGTGAAATGCCTTTCAGTAGTCGACCTAAGCAGCAGAGAAGTTATTTGCATGCACATAACTAGCATGCCAATAATCGCGTATATGAGGGGTGATTCCTTGGCTCCGCAACCACCGCCCCTGCATTCACGCCGAGCATCTGACATCAACTGATTTGAATTGAGATGACGGGTAATTTTTGAGCTCAAAATGGATGTTAGTTAGTTTAGTAGGCCTTTATATTACCTATGAAATTGCCGTTCTTCAGTATTAGCCATTTCAAACCAAAAAAAAAATTGATTAGCTGTGAATTATAAATTCAAATTAATTTTGTTTTTAAAACATGACATTCTTTTTACAAAGTCAGTCTTTTATTTATTGATTAGATTTGTATTTTCATTACGTTTGAACATTTTTCGTCATAATTAATACTTTAAAAATTCGTGTAATTGTGGAATATGAGTTCCGTCGTGGCATCAACGCGGCACAAACGGCACCTAACATCAACAACGTTTATGGAGAAAACTTTTGAAACGAATGCACAACCCATTATTGGTTTGCCCGGTTCCGTTCTGGAAATTTTGATTTGAAAAATGAGCCTCGTGATCGTCCAGACACTTTGGTCAACAATGATGAATTAAAGGTGATTGGTAAAGATGATACTCAATCTACAGCCGAGCTAGCAGCAGCTTTTGATGTTAACATCAAAACAATATTGATCCATTTGCGATAAATTGGCAAGGTAAAAAAGCTTGATAGATGGGTGCCCCACGAACTTAACGATCGCCAGTACAAGGTACGCGTTGAGACCTGCCTCGCGCTGCTCAACAGGCATGTAAGAATTTTGAACCAAATTGTTAGGTGCGACGAAAAGTGGATTCTGTTCGACAATCGAAAGCGCTAAGATTTGTTAGATCGTGGTTCAGCACCAAAGCAATGCCCTAAACGAAAAATGAACTATAGAAAGTTGATGGTCACTGTTTGGTGGGCTAGTGCCGGTGTGATTCATCACAGTTTTTTACCAAATGACATAAACATTACTGCAGATGTGTACTGTGAAGAACTGAAGAAAATGATGGAGAAGCTCGCACATCTGCAACCAGCTTTGGTCAATCGGTCGTCCCCGCTGCTCCTAGACGACAACGCGCTACCCCATACTTCACAACATACAGTCTCCAAGCTGCAAGAGTTGGGGTTAGAAGCTCTCCCTCATCCACCATACTCACCAGACCTTGTACCCACCGACTATATTTTTTCCAAAATTTAGACAACTTTTTAGGGGGAAAAAAATTTAATTCCCGAGAGGCAGTACAAAATGCCTTTGAAGAGTTGGTTGCCTCCCGTCCAGCTAATTTTTACAAGAAGGGCATCAATGAACTACCACTGCGTTGGCAAAGATGCATCGATTACGTGGGTGATTATTTTGAATAAAGAAATAAAAAAGTTTGAAAAAAAATACTTTAATTTATTTCATACAAAACGGCCATATAGGTAAAAACATAATTATTATAGTTAGGTTTGTAATAAGGCCGTATAATTTGAGTCTGCAGTAACAGCTTCCGTCCAGGGGCCTCACAGTGAGTTATGGCTATATAGGTATTACAGGCTTCACCTAAATGCACGTAAGTGGACCAGTCCTTGATCCGCTCCACGACCATTTGGTTAATCAACGAATTATAAAACCTCTTCTGGTCTGTTTGGAAGAGACGATTCTGGTTAAACGGTTGCGAAATCGCATATCTGCTCACCCTGAGTAGCGATTTTTGCTTCAGGTTGTCTATGCGCTCTGTGAGTTTTTGTGTAATACCCTGCTGCGAAAAACTGACATCAATCCTAGCAAACGTTTCTGTGACGATGCAAATAATCCTTGGCCTATTATTGCCCGACCTGAAATTCACTAGTTCCTTCGCGATATGATCCTCGATCCTTCTCCACTACTATGGGATAGCACTGGACCCAGCTAATTTCAACAAACTTACCTAGTACTTGGGTTCAGATCTCGCACGACATCACGACATCGCCTCTTCCAGTATCCTCATCACCTGATCTTTTTCCCGGACGCCTATTTCTGCTTCTTCTTCCTCTACCATAGACAGTAGTCGCTCTGCGTCCACAACCAAAGGCTGTGGAGCTGCATCGCAACCTGTTGTAAAGAAATTCGACGCGTCTAAGCCGTTCGAGTACGGCGTATTAAAATGTTTTTGCGCGAAGGATGTAAGGTCTGCCTGGTTTTGCTCCGTGACAGTCAATGACAGCTCCAGCTTTGGAAAAAAGCTGAGTGTCCTTGCCCGATAGGTAAATCCCGCAGTTCCTCTCCCTTTTGCCCTGTAGTATTCCCGTGTGGTGTGCTTATGTGTAACAGAAGAACAGAACCTGCTACCGCAAGATGCGCTTAGCAGCTGAGCGTAAGGGCCACTCGTGCGTAAATAGGTCAAGTAGCCACGCCCCCATCTGCGCTTGCTCTGCACCGGCGCGGGTCCCCCGCGCCAGTCCTCCACGCCGCTCGACGCAAGCGCACGTCACTATTACCTTCGATCTGCTTTACGTTAGTGGGCTATACTTCTGCCAGCTCCAATTATTTTCCTTCTTAAGTGTTCCTCTCTGTTCTCTATAGACTTGTGTATTTGCTGTACTTTCTTTGTGCTTGTGAACAATAAACCTTCTGACTCTCTCGTGGTGGTAATTCCTTGTGAACTATATATATATATACCTATATAAACTAACACAAAACCACGCTACCACCATACTGGTGACCCCGAATTTGGAATATTAAGATCACAAGTGCAACAATGTCGAAACAACAAAATACCGGAGGTAGTGGCAATGTTTCGTCGGTACCCTCCACTTCACTTTTCGAGTGGGTGTTCGCATACCGCCATTTTGGGCGGAGGAACCAGCTGTATGGTTCGCTCAAGTAGAAGGACATTTCGCGCTGTCGGGAATATCCGATGACAAGACGAAATTCTATTACGTCATATCTCAACTCGAGCACCGTTACGCAGCCGAAGTTAAAGATATCATCGTCTCACCAACTAATACCGGAAAGTACGAGCACCTGAAAAACGAATTAACGAAGAGGTTATCGATGTCCAGAGAAAGAGAAGTCAAGCAGTTATTGACACATGAGGAACTGGGTGACCGTCGTCCATCGCAGTTCTTACGACACCTGCGACACTTGGCGGGAACAGAAGTACCTGACGAATTCCTTAAGACCATCTGGACAAGCCGTCTTCCAACTCATGTTCAAACAGCAATCGCTTCACAGCCCCGTTCAGATTTAAACAGCCTAGCCGACCTAGCAGATGCGGTGATAGACATCGTGTCATCTACACCCCAGATAGCAGCCACATCTTCTGCTCCGGAATCGCCATTGGACAAAATGTCAAGGCAGATCGACCAGCTTACGAGACAGGTAGAAGCTCTCACTCGTCATAAGCATAGACCGCGGTCTAGCTCGAGAGGTAAGAGTAGCCATAGGCAGCACAGTCAAAATAGATCGCAATCGAGCTATAGACGTTTTCCGAAATGCTGGTATCATGTGAGGTACGGAGACAATGCAAAGCAATGTGTTAAACCATGCGACTATGTGTCGGAAAATTTAAAGGGCGGTCGATAATGGCGACAGACGATTGCTCTTTAATACCAGGTCGCCTATTTGTAACAGACCGCAGAAGCAAGATACAGTTTTTAGTCGATACCGGAAGCGACATCTGCGTCTTTCCTAAAACTGCGCTCAAACGAGGTCGACCAAAGACTGATTACCAACTTTTCGCAGCTAATGGCACTAGTATATCCACATATGGTTTCGCACACCTAGAATTGGATTTAGGACTTCGTCGTTATTTCTCCTGGCGCTTTGTTGTGGCTGACGTCACGAAGCCGGAATCGGTGTCGATTATTTGTCGCATTTTAATTTGATAGTCGACGTCCGACACAGACGGCTTATAGACGACACCACAACACTAATTTCGACAGCAACGCCAGCATCTTCTTCTATCATAATTTCTTCCGTGAAGACTATGGCAGGAGAAAGTAAATACCATGATATACTCAGAAAATATCCAGAGATAGCGCGTCCCTGCACACAACACGGTGCATTACATCAGAACCACACCGGGTCCACCTGTCTTTTGCAATCCAAGACGGTTGGCACCCGACAAATTAAAAGTAGCAAAGCAGGAATTTGCAGCTATCATAAAGTGTGGTACGGCAAGACCTTCGGACAGTCCGTGGTCGTCTCCACTTCATCTTACCCCAAAGAAGGATAATGGATGGCGCCCATGCGGATATTACCGGATGCTAAATGCCCGCACAATACCAGACAGGTACCCGATACGTCACATTCAAGATTTCACGCATAATCTCTCAGGTTCCCGTATCTTTTCGACAATAGATCTTGTGAAAGCTTATAACCAAATAAGAATTGCCGAAGAAGATATATGCAAAACGGCGATTACTACACCATTTGGATTATACGAATTCCCATATATGAACTACGGCCTACGTAACGCAGGACAAACATTCCAGAGATTCGTGGACGAAGTGACACGTGATCTGGAATTTTGCTACGTCTACTTGGACGATTTCCTCATTTTTTCACCCGACGAGGAAACTCATGCATGCCATCTGACTCAACTATTCGACCGGCTAAAAAAATATAATATGGTTATTAACACCAAAAAGTGTACATTAGGGGCGTCTCAGGTGACATTCTTAGGCTATACCGTTTCAGCACAGGGTGTGAAGCCTCTAGAATCAAAGGTTGAAGTCGTAAAGAACTTTCCCATCCCAAAGACCGTCAATGAGCTCAGACGTTTTTTAGGGATGATCAATTATTACCGGCGACTAATTCCAGGCGCAGCTGAAATTCAGGAACCTCTACACGCACTTCTTACTGGTGCAGTTAAAGGATCACATGCCATAAACATCACAGGCGAAAGTTTAAACGCTTTTAAAGCATGTAAAGACAGTCTCTGCCAAGCTGCACTCCTCGCACATCCGGACTTACAATCATGTCTAGCTTTAGTAACAGATACCTCAGATAAGGCCATAGGCGCAGCAGTGCAACAAAGGAAAGATGGCATATGGCAACCACTAGCTTTTTATTCACACAAGCTAAGTCCAGCACAAAAAAAGTACTCACCGTATGACAGGGAGTTATTGGCAATTTACAAGTCTATAAAGTACTTTAGACATATGCTTGAAGCAAGGCAATTTACGATCTACACAGATCACAAGCCACTGTGCTTCGCTTTCAGTTCGAGGAAGGAGAATTGTACTCCCAGACAGTTTAGACATTTGGATTACATTTCTCAATTCACAACTGATATCAAACATATTTCCGGGAGGGACAACGTAGTCGCCGACACAGTGTCTCGAGTGGAGGAACTGGTTCAGCCAATCGATTTAACTCTGATAGCCAAATCGCAAGCGCTGGATCCAGAGTTAATAAACTTACTCAAAAGTGAAACTTCACTAATATTAACAAAAAATATCATACCAGGAACGAACCTATATCTATATTGTGATCAGCGCACAGAAATATCTCGACCATATGTCCCTAAGGAACTACGATTTCGCGTGTACGAAAGCTTACACTCACTAAGCCATCCTGGAGCTAACGCAACATCAAGATTAGTATCTCAGCGTTACGTGTGGCCAAGTGTACGCAAAGATTGCCGAGAATGGACGAAGACTTGCCACGCTTGCCAGCTTGCTAAAATCACAAGACACGTTTCATCACCGCTAGGTACTTTCAATATACCGCGCGCCAGATTTATGTACGTGCATATTGATCTCATCGGACCACTAACACCTTCCCACGGACAACGATACTGCCTCACTGCAATCGACAGATTTACTCGATGGCCTGAAGCTATACCGATTGCCGACATAACAGCTGAAACAGTTGCTAGAGCATAATTATCAGGATGGATAGCACGCTATGGATGTCCGATAGAAATTGTAACCGATAGAGGACGACAATTCGAATCGTCATTATTTAAATATCTGGCTGAAATAACTGGTTTTCAACACAAACGCACTACTGCATATCACCCAGCATGTAACGGCATGATCGAGAGATTCCATCGACAGTTGAAAACAGCCATTATATGCCATGGAAACGAAAACTGGACAGAGACGTTACCTCTAGTCCTACTAGGCATACGTTGTGCATACAAGGAAGATATGAAAGCTACGTTTGCTGAGTTATTATACGGCGAAACCCTTAGATTGCCAGGGGAAATCTTTAACCCCAGAACAAACACAACCACAGACGTAACTGAGTTTATAGCACGCCTTAAAGATTACGCCACAAAATTACAGCCTTCACCAGCTTCTAGGCACGGTAAACAATCGATATTTGTGTTCAAAGATCTCGCAACGACAACACATGTATTTCTCCGTGACGACGCCACCCGCAGAACCCTGCAACCAGCTTATACAGGACCACATGAAGTCTCGGAGAGAAACAGCAAGACGTATGTTATATTAGTCAAAGGTAAGAAAGTTACTGTATCAATAGATAGGTTAAAACCTGCTTACCTATTGCGAAATACAACTCACGTCAAAGAAAAAACGCCTCCTGAATCGACGTTCGGAAACAATAGAACCATTCCCTCAGCGAATATACCAGAAAAACGCACTCAGTCAGGAAGAAAAGTTCGGTATCCTGATTACTATCGACCGTAGGACGGTCTCTGGAGGGGGGTGAGTTGGCGTGCTTATGTGTAACAGAAGAACAGAACCTGCTACCGCAAGATGCGCTTAGCAGCTGAGCGTAAGGGCCACTCGTGCGTAAATAGGTCAAGTAGCCACGCCCCCATCTGCGCTTGCTCTGCACCGGCGCGGGTCCTCCACGACACTCGACGCAAGCGCACGTCACTGTTACCTTCGATCTGCTTTACGTTAGTGGGCTATACTTCTGCCAGCTCCAATTATTTTCCTTCTTAAGTGTTCCTCTCTGTTCTCTATAGACTTGTGTATTTGCTGTACTTTTTTGTGCTTGTGAACAATAAACCTTCTGACTCTCTCGTGGTGGTAATTCCTTGTGAACTATATATATATACCTATATAAACTAACACAACACCACGCTACCACCATACCCGCAATGCGTTAAAGTCTTGCGTTTGTTTCCAATGCATGCGGCGCATTCCACCAGTGTCGGGTACCGACTGTTGGGTGCGAGAGGACACTGCCGACACAAAGTCACCTGGTGCAGATAAAGGATGCGAGGGGTCGTCAGTTGGTCGAACAACCCCTCGTGTTTGCTTGGCGGCTCGCTTGCTGCCACGTCCAACACAAGCTCCAGACGCATACCAGCGACTCCAAGGCAACAGCTCTATGGGCATTCTTTTATTTTCCATCATTCATTACGCCTAAATCTATTGCAGTTTGATAAACAATGACCATAATTACAAACACAACAACACGGGCCTTGCAAAACAAAACATACATCTGGCAAAGTGCTGACTGCTTGCGCCAGTATGATAGTTTTGTCATATAAATAGTTATACCGGTGAGCGGCGAGGTCGACACTACCCTACGCCTAGCTTTTATTATTCTACATTTGTAAATGAGCAGCTAAACCTCCATAGTCTGGTCATAAATACTGTTACAAAAAAACTTTTCTTTTTTTTAACTTTTTAATTATTTTGAATTTGAAACACGTATATTATTTTAAAAACTTCTTTCGATTTTGCACCATTTCACATATTTTTATTTATCGTGTTCATTATCAAAATACAACATGGAATTGGGTATTAAAGAAAATAGGATTGCAGTGATCGCCTTGCACAAAGTGGGTATGGAGCCGACGGTCACATTCAAGACACTTCAAAAGCTTGGTATCAGCCGTATGTTCATATATCGTACTATCAACAGATACAACAACACTTCCTCTGTCAAAGATCAGAAAAGATCGGGGCGGCCGCGTGCGCTTAGATCCCTGCCGCCTGGCTTGAATCCAACGTTCCGGACTTTATAAGATCTGAAGACTGGCCTTAATATAGCCCAGACCTCAACCCTTTAGACTTCAAATTATGGTCAGTTTTAGAGGACATGGCCTGCTCTAAACTACACGGCGACATTGAGTCTCTTAAAAAATCTTTGGAGCAAGCAGTGGCGAAATTTTTCTTGGAAAAAGTGCGTAAATCCATAGATTCGTAGCCAAACAGATTAAAGGCCTGTAAAAAAGCCAAAGGTGGCCATTTCGAATAGAATATTTTTTTGGTTTTTGCTGACTGACTAATAAATATGTATGTACAAATTTTAATAATATTATTACATTACTTCATTAAAACAAAATGCATTTTCATTTGTAACAGAACTTATGGCCGGACTAGGTATAATCAAATTTAATTAGACAACACTCTTAGGAATTTGGAGCTAAATACAATTAAATTTCAACATGAAAACATATTCTTTATTGATAATTAAAATTAAAAGCAAACATCCATCTGAACATGTCGACATAAATATAAACATTGGCTCACTGGTCACTGATTCATGCACTTTTATATTGGCACATAAATCTAATGCTCAAGTTATAGTTTTCCATTACTCCTACATCTGTCTATATTATTTATTCCCAAGCAGTAATACCATTTTTTTCGATCGAATCTAGGGCAGGGTACAAATTATTGGTTTACTATGATTATTCCATTTCTTTTACACTGCAATTTACCCATGTTGCTTTTATTAACAATATTTACCACTTCGTATTAAATTAATGATAATATGTCTTTTACTGGAGTCAAGTTTCACCATTATCATTCAGCATATGATCTTACATATTCCTCCATTAACCATCAAATAATTCTAGTATATAGGGGCATAGGTCATATTTATAGTGAGTGATATGTCCTACATTACTATTGCCTATACATATCGATTGTCGGTTCTACGTGCTACACGGCCCAGTGCTACATCATCCACTAGACCTTTGATCTTTGATCTTTACTGCAGATCTTTCAGTTGCAAATTCTGCCAGACAAAGAAACACAGAATCCAGCATCAACGGCCCTCTACATAGCCTGCTGAGTGATTCTGAGCTTGCTCATACGACTATCAGTAAGGGATCCCATCTCAGTTCCGTAAGTTAAAAATAATAATACTAGGCCCCTGAAATGCAACCACTCACCCTAGTCGACATCGTACTGTACGAAATTGTAAAATTAAAACGTATTTTTCCATTCATTGATGTTTAATCCGTACCGTAGAGGCTGCTCGTGAGAATAAAGGATTCAAAATGCTCATGAAAAAAAGCTGTTTTGTGAAACTGAAACTGTGAAAGTGATTCCTTGCGTAACATTTGAGAAAGGCTCACTTTCTACAAGGACAATGAATTATGACGACGAGTTCTGGTTGTCACATTTTCTAACTATATTTAAAAAAAAACTTTGAATGTTCAAACAAGTATGAAAAGTATGAATGCATTAATAAAAAGTGGTTGAATACTTACAGCATTATAACAAAGTTCAGTAATATGTCAAAGGAGAAATTCTAAAATACTTCCAAAAGAGCAGGTCGATATAATTCTCATTGTATTATTTCAATGGAAAAAGGTCTTGACGCTTTTACTCTAATAGTTTTTTTGTATAAAATGTTGACCTATTTTGTTAAAATTATTCCTTGACGAACTATTTTCTAGAAATACGAGCGATTTTTTATGTTATGAATCATCGAAAAACATCACAGTAAGAAATTTATAAGAATTTTGTTATGCCTTAGGTTATTAACGCCCGCGTTAATAATCCCCTTCCTCAGTCTGATTTTTGTAAGCAGACTCACGTGCACCAGATCTACATATAAGACGCCAAGATCGAAACAAAATATTAGTGGTGCAAATATTGTTTGAAGCAAACCCAAGCTCCGTGGTTGGGCAACCAGGGACTAATTAAAGACACACTAAGTGAATAAAAAAATGTATATATATTAAATATTAAAATGAAGTTTAATATATTTAATTGATGAATTTTTTTAAAGACATTATGCCCGACACCGCTTTGGCATTTTGATGAGCATAATTTGTTGTTCGATGTTTCTTTAAAAGCCATAGTAGATGAACTTGTTACCTTCTGTGGCCACCATTTTCTTCACATGGTATTACAGATTTTCAATAGGGTTGATGTCGGGACTGTACGCTAGCCAATCTAAGACTGATTGGCTTCGTAGAAAGTACTGTAGTCGGATAAAGTAATCATCCACATATGGAATATATTCGTAGCTATTGCATTGTATTTATATATTGTGGCCGCAGAAATATTTTACCATCACGTGATTTGTGTGCTCGTTTATCTTCCTCATTACTATAAAAAAAAAAGTAACAAGTATTTATTTTAATATTCGCAGAGATGTTATCGTTTTGCTCAACCCTCTGGGGTCACTTAAGTTGTTTAAATCCCTGAAAGCTTTGTTAAAATGCAGACACGATTTTGTAACAGTATTCTGAGAAAATTTAAGTTGCTATAATACTCTCCCCATTTTAATTTAAAAAGCAACTGTTGTCTCAAAGCAAACTTGCCAATGTCATTGTTATTTTAATCTCCCCTCTTTGTTGAAATAACTAGATTTCCTATTCATGGCCGCTATACTTTACATACTTATATGTAAAATCTTACACAACAAGTAAAATCTTTAAAAAAAAAGAGTATTAATAGCTTTAATGGTTTTAAAGCGTCAATAGGCTAATTAATGGTTTAGGGTACGGTCTGCCAAACTTAGGGTAGTAGGTTCGAATCCGCCATTAGACTATTATCGTGAACCATCTCCTAGCACAAGCATTTAAGCTTAGTTGGAGTGGTAAAGGGGAATATTATTAATTATAGCACTGCTAGAATTCCTTTTTTTTAAAAAATAATAGTGTTATATTATATTATATATTTAAAATTTGAGTAACAATCATATAAATGTTTTAGTAAAATAATAAAAATATTACAAGGTAAAATAAAAATGTCTAGTGTTATAATTTATTATTTTTTAAATAGCTGTTCTTTTTTTCATTGTATGCAAGAACTGCGGCAGTAACAACATTTAAACTAAAATTACACAGTAGCAGATGATTTGGGTCACGTGCTTTAATCTTTAGACAAGATTACATTGTAAAGTATATTGAGATTGCACAATTCTATGTTCAAGAAATAAAAAAGAACACAAGCACTAATACTAGAAATTTAAAATTAAGTTAAGTTTGGTATTTAAAAATAAAATAAAAATTTAAGATTGATCTATTATAATAACATATTTTATTTTGTTTTCTTTGTGTGTACATTTATTTTATGATTTGTTTTTCATGTTTGTATTTATTGTTTAATTCTTCTTTTTTTTTCTAATTTTTGTATTATTGGTGCTGGATCGATTAAATGAGTTATTATTGTTATTATTATTATAATAACTAGATAAGTGTGATGAGATGACAAAAGATCACACAGCTCAACAAAATCATTCTTGTGATCATATTCCTTATATATATATATATATAAGGAATCATGATAAGGAAGCATTACGCAGATATGTTGTTATCCCTGGGCTCTTATGTAATGCCTAATGAACAATATATAAAGATAAACTTCTATTTTACGTTGGTATTCCGGAAAGTGCGGTCCTATCCCTACTTTAGCCAACCTATTCGTGCTACTGCCAGTTCAATACTGCGGTATGACTTTACCACACCAACCGAATTTATAATACTTTTCCATATGGTTCATAAGGTACCAAACAGATTCTAAAGTCATCTGAGGTCGTTAGTACATTAACGAAATCGAGTTTTTTTAGGAACAATAATTTGTCCCTTATAATAAATTCAATTTACAAGATATATTGTAAATTGAATAACACCATTATCTTCGTTGTTATAGAAAATAGCTCTGGAAGAAATTACCTTTGTATAAAGTCTTCTCCGCTAACTATTATGTTGTCTGATATTAAAATGCTTAGGAAAATAATATTTTACGTAGCTATTTCTTGTTCAACTTTTTCATTTAGTATGTTGGATAATAAAACCTACCAAAAAGTATATTTATACGAGTATGGCGATGCAAAACCATCAATTTCGTCGTGTCATTCGTAATTTATATCATGACGACATTCCAAATGGATTATATTAGGGAAACTGATTTTAAACAAATATTTTGTAATTAGATTCGAAAATAATCGATATAGGTAATAACACTAATGATATAGAATTTTTCTGGCAATTGAGTAATAATATTTACTTTTAAAGTTGTATTTACAAAGTACAGTCGTCGTTTAAACGTGAGCATCCCAGTTTTAAAGACATTTTGTCTCTAGTCTTAATACATTTGTATACCGTCTAATTGAAGAGTGGAATTATGTCAAAATCCTGTTTTTTTTTTTTATGAAATTGAACATGATTCGGCTTGTTCCTAACTGCAACTTCAATAAGTCGGCCTGTACCTTATATGTTTGTTGTAATGGTACCTATTCGATATATCTGTACTTAAATACAAAGGCTTGGTCTGCCTAATGAAAAACAAAATTAATTGAAAAACGTTTTCTTGTAGGAATTGTTCTGAAGATTCCTCATCGAATAAAACGACAAGAATTTCGAAGTAACAAACGTCGAAAATTTAATTATGTAAATAGCTACTCTCATACGTTCTCGAACATCCTTAATTTAAAATGCAAATTGCGCAAGTACGTATGGCTTTTTGAAATACGTTTATACACTATATGAGGGTCATGGCAAAAGAAAGACTATCTAATACTCGAAATTAAAAATGTGTTTTTTATTACAGGTATCGATGTTTTCTGTGTATTGTGTACACCTTGGGTACATATTTTCATTCGTCTTAACTACACGGAAAATATTGATTGGTATTTGATGACCACGCTTCTTTAGACACCTATGAAATGTCAAAGCTATAAGCTTCCTAATCCTCTTTGCTTTTAAACCGCTCACTCTTTAATTCTTTTTTAAAATTTTAAGAAGCAGGTAAAATTTTTCAAGGTTGCAATTTAATAGAGTACCTTTTTTTTCAGCATGACCCTCGTGACTTCTAGAAAATCTATCTCTAAGAGATTATTATCCCTTTTGTGGTCCACATTGCCTATGCCAACTAGTTACAGAATGAATGGGTCGGGTCGATGAGAGAAGGACCGGGGCCCGGAAAATAAAAGCGTTTAGTGAAGTGTAGTCGTAACTATAGAAACAAAGGTAGCATTGAACAGTTTAAAGTTTATTTATGCTTTACAATAAGTTCTGTACAAACACAATAAGAAGAACAAGCAAGGAAGTATTATAAACCTACACTCACTAAGAAATAGAAGGATGGACAGTAGAAAAAGTTCAATACGAATGATACGGAGAGAGTACAAGTTTCGGATAAATATAAGTAGACGCACACGCGATCAACGGGTTGCTTACAACTGAGTTATTGCAACATTTTTACAGGCTTATATATTAATTATAGTTAAACAAAGTTAGTGTTGGGATGCCACTTTACAAAGGTTCTAACATTCTTGTGAGCACTTCAATAAGCTCGTGAATGGGAGAGGTTAAAAGTTTTCTAGTACGGTATAAGTTGACCATTTTCAAGTGCGTTGAAACCACATGTTCTAGATTCCGTTGATGTTGATGCTGTTAGCCTATGCGGCTCTTACAGGTTCATCGGACATAGGGTTCACGGAATCGAGGGGTCCGCGAGCTGGGAAATGGGAAGAAGAAATGTTGAAACACTTAAATAAGTTAAAAGTAATTCATGAGAAGGACCGTTATGGAAAAAAATATTTATATTTAATTCTATACAAAACAAACAAAATTATGGGACTATGTAAGTACCTAGCTATATTTATATATATATGTATATATTCTTATTATTATGCTACATAGCAATCAGCGTAACATAGCATTAACAACGTTTCGAATGGTGAGATCATTCCCAAATCCCACAGATAATGAGGCATTGCATCTCAGCCCACAGGGGTGGTAAGGAATATTCAAGTTGAATCTTTATTGAGGAAAGATGTAGATTAAGGTAAGGCAGCTGCCAAGCATCTGCGTGCTCGTTTGTCGCTGCTAATATTATACTCATGTTATGCATAAATCTTCTTGGTGAGTGTTCCTATATATAAGTAGTATAAGGTGCTTTTCATTTTTAACCGACATTTAATTTTATAAGTAATAACTTTTAGATATTATTTAATTTAAATGATACTGCCGCAATTAACAGCTTACTTATGTTCAGTACTCACTAAGTAAGTTTCTGAAATTAGTCTTTTAAAGTTGTAGAATTAGTGGTGGAATTATAAGCGCTGGTTAAAATTAATTGAATAAAACAAAAGAAACGTTATGAACTAGTTAAGTTTAATTAAAAATCAATTAGTAAGTAAACACTTTCCACTTTTTGTACCACCGATAAAATGTAAAAAGTTTAAAATAAGTTCGACTTGATTTAAACTTCTCGTTTATTTTAAGGTTTAATTTACTTTCAAGGTTTATTTTATTTTATCAACCTTTAATTATTATGTATGTGCCAAGTAAATGTCTCTAATTCTCTCTGGAAAGGCGACAATGGTATACGACGACATAATCATTTTTCCCTGCCAGATTGAGATAATCGATATCAATCTGGCAGGGAAAAGCTTATAACCAAACGAAATCAGTAGTATAAATAGAATATATAGTACAATCTCTAAATCTAACCTCGTCAAGTCGTAATCCTCTGTAGGTCGAAAAAAGAATGCCTTTAGCTGAACTCCTAAATCCTCGGTATCTCGAATTAATTAGACTTTATAACTCGAACAAAATGTTATTTTCGAAGTATTGATAAGACTCATATTTATACTCTATAATTACTTAGAATTCTAAGAAATCATAGCAATAAAATCCTAAATGACAGACAAGGCTTGGAGAAGGCAAGTGTATCTGTAACTACAAAATCTAATTGCTTAAAAAGCAGTGGATTTTTGATGCCACAAGAAGAAGCGTCGGAAGAACCTCTTGAGCCGAACATAAGTTTCGACGCTTACTGGAATAAATTTTAGAACATAGAAGTTCAATTTCAAGATTATGTGACATGTGATGAAGGGAACACTGACTGACGCTGAAATCACCGACATAGTTAATCAGAATATAGGAGACGATAATGTTAATGAAAATTATGTAGATCATACTGATCCAAAAGATTTTTAACCATTAATATCAAATAAAGAAGCCAGAGCAGCAATAAACACACTACGAACTTACGTTGAAAGATGTGATGATATCGTGGATCGTGTATTCGGTTCATTGTTTGAACTTGAAAATTGATAAAAAATCTGCAAATTGCTGAAATTACAAGACGATAACAATTTTTTTTAGTTGTTTGTACAGTTTACTTCTCTAATATTTAAATTTTTTAATATGTAAATAAATACATAGCATAAAACTTAAGTCGAATTGTTATTTAAATTTGACTCTATAAGTCGAAAAACATACTTAGAAATCGGGCCTTTCTAAGTCGAAATTTTTGCAGTTAAATCTTGTAAACCATTAAATCGATTTTATTTGCATTTCCTATGAAATTCTAGTTATAGAGATTCCACTATATTTTACTAGATTTATAAGCATAAATCTAGTCCTCATTTAGCTTCGGTTAAGATCTAACACAGAGCCTACAATTAAACAATAGATATTCTAACCCTTAAACCACTCGGGATTACATTAGCTTAACAAAGTATTAAAACTTGCGAGACAACGCATTGTGTAAATTAAAAAAATCAATACATTACGCTATACTTAAGTCATTTTGTGTCAAGTTTACGCAAATTATGCTAAATTTTATTACGACGAGATATTTATAAGTACAATTTTATTACAGTTTGTGTTATAGTACTTTGTTCACGTAATGTAAGCACAATTCTCATAATTACCACACCTAAAAAAAACTTAAAAAAGAATGTAATTATATGTATTCTTTTATAACTGGCAGTCACGTCGCAATAACTTTCTTTCTGCCGTACCAATGGGTCGTTGGTCCGGTTTCCCGGAGCAAGGACTACTCCCTTACAGAATTTTAGCGTCGTATAGCAAAATTACGGTGTGTTTCTAATGGTGAGTATAGGGGTTCTCAGGGGTTAAAACCCACTTGCATTTTGAATTATTGTTGAATTTATGCGAATTGTCACTTAAATCGGGTTAACTGTGTGTTCGTTTGTCACCCTTAGAATAAAAGGCTTACCATAAAAGAAAATCACTTATCCCGTGATATCGCCTATATATATTTTTTATTTCATTGAAAGTAACAAATTCATCCTTCGTCCGTGAGGATGTGGTCCTACCCCGGTCCAGCTGTCACATTCATTCTGCAGCTGAAAACAAAATGCGGCATAGCTCTACCAGTGCAAATATTTTAATCGACGTTGTGAAATCATCCGTCTTAGTTTTGTTTATTTTGTTAACAGGTTCGATAATTATAATAATAATAATAATATTTTATTTTGAACATAAAAAGCATACAGGTACAAATTTGTTCGATAATAGTCGCTGTAGTATAAACTGTGTCGCAGCTATTAACGCCCATCTCCAGAGTATTAAGCACAAAGTTACATATTTATTTAAACAAGAAACAAATTATATATATTACAGCTTTTTTTTTTTTTTAAAGTTAGAAAAATAATTTGTGGTGAGATTGCTTTGCGTGTGTGTGTGGGAGAGTGTGTGTATGTGTGTGCGCGTGTGTGTAGTTATAAGTACGAGTAAGAGGAGGGGGGGAGTAGGTACGCAGATATCTTCAACATTGTACTTTTAATAAACCTTCAGTAAATTCATAGGAAAGCGTTAGTAGCCATTTAGTAATGAGTGCCTCACATTGTTGTAGTGATAAACAATATATTTGCAATATCTTATTTACTTTATTGTATAAAAAGCACTAAGGAAGTTAAAGTCTAAAGCTAGACGTCTAGCGAACTCAGATTTATATGATGCCATGGTGCAAACCCTGGCATGTCTTCGCTGTGTTTTAAATAACGCAGGCTCGAACTTAAGTAGTGAATGTTTTCGTAATACTGTGTGCAGAATAAACAGTTGCCGAACAGATAGTAATTTATACAAGGAATATAGTTCACGGGTTGGATAACGGATAGGTTTGAATGACATGACTTTTAAAACAGATCTTTGTGCTCTTTCAAGACGAAGAAGCATTGTTTTATGAGACCCACTTCAGACTGTGATGCAGTAAGACAAGGTAGATTGAGCTAGAGCAAAGTAAACCGTTTTCAGTGTTGAGGGTTCCGCACTACGTTTTAGTTTTTTGAACACAAATATCAATTTACGCATTCTTGATATGGTATCCTGAATTTGTTCCTGCCAAGACAAAGTGCTGTTCATCCTAATGCCAAGGTATTTTATAGAGTTAGTACGTTCAATTTTGATGCAGTGACAGGCGGAAGTAACAAGATTACAATTATGTGCAGTAATATAATAGGAAGAAGAAGGCTGGGAGGCGGTCTTAAGAGAAAATGTAATAAATTTTGTTTTTTCTAGGTATAGAGTTAAATAGTTGCTTGAGAGCCAAATCATAACGTTACGTAGGGCAGTTTCGGCAGTATTACGTGCCTGCTCCCAAGTATCACCGTGTATAATTAAAGCCGGATCATCTGCATAAGTTGATAAAAAATTATATTTTGTTTGCAAAGTCATTCTACCAGCGTAGGCTTATTAAATTATCAGAGCCCGTTGTACAACGTTCAACGAATAAAACTTTTCAAATCATGATGGCAAATTAGATACTATTTGCATAAACGCTTATTGTATGTACAGCACGACCTTCTCCTCTTTAAATATATTTTTGTATGACGATGTTTCGCTACTATAATGGTGCAGATATCCTCCTGGTCGGTTTCGACCGCGGCAATATCGGTTGGATGATGACGTTATGACCGGATGACGTCAAATGCGCAGGATATTTTAGTACCATAAATATTTTGGTCGCTCCATTACATTGGATTATTCTTTTAAGTTACTAAGGGTGAAAATGTGTCGTATAATTCACCTGATGGTGTTGACTGCTACCCATAAACACCTATCATGAAAAATTCAAGAAGCACATGCACTGCCACCCTTGACGGCAGAGTTGGAAATCACCATTGCCCGTTACCGGTTCCCTAGACTCACCATACTTTTTTTTTTGTTTTTGTGTTCGTGTGATGCTGTTGGTCCAGTGACCTTTACAGTTTTATCGAAGCAGAAACGCGAGCGGGAGGCCAGCTGAGTGGGGAGACGACAGCTAAATTAAACTATCGTTTCATTTAGCAGTACTAACATGATGGAGCGTAAATAATGCGAAATAAAACGTTTTAAAAATAAAATGTTTTTTTTAATCAGGATCGATTTTTTCCCGTCCTATCATCAAAGGTGTCATCAGTACTATCGTCTGTCTTCGTTTTCGGAAGCGGACTCCTAATACAATGTATAAAACAATTATGTGGTCAAAGGAAACGGTAAAGTTATCGATTATATCGTTATATAAGGGACATGAATAAATAAAGATATTTAAATTTTAGCAATTTATTACATCATTATTATTATACAAAATAAATCTCAAATAATTATAAGTAACACAACCAAAGCAAAACATTAAACATTGGATTTGAGAGATACGTTTATGTCACGACAGGCCCGGTCCGTCCTGGATCGGCCGTAAATGCATATAATATAGGTTTATTCCAAAAGTTAACTAAGAACGCCAACTTAGGTACGACTTGGTAGTTTATGTGTTAATCCCTACTCATTGGCAGTAAATAAACCTCCTTTACAATACTGGCACATTAAACTCGCGAACCAGTTGCACATCTAATAGAGTGTCAATAGAAAATTTCCAATAAACTTTACAAAATTACAAGAATAATTATAAAAGTAATAATCTAAAAGTTTAGAAACTACAACGACAATTAAATAAACCTGCATTTTAAACGAAACAAAGCATTATTAAAAATTACAATAAGACATAAAATCCCCTGCATCATATCTACTGTATTTTTCAATAAAAGATGAATTGTAAAGTCAAATGTATTTTTAATGATTTAATAAATGGTAAATTACTATTGTAAAGTCAAAAAACTTTCGTGGTCAATTTAGGAATCTGAAGTCACATTTATACAATTTAAAACCCCACAATACATTTTAGTAGTCAGCAATTTTTTATTGTTTTCTTTTTATATTTATCAAAATGACTACCTATTCATTAATTAGACATAGATATCAGAGACCTCAGCTTAGCTATAGGATTATAAACGAAAATTTATAAATATATAACAAATTTGTAGCAAAATAATGTATTAATGTATAATTCAGTTATAATAAATAAAAATAAACTGCATTTGACCATAAATATAACAATTTTACTGATTTTTAAATTCAACTCTGTTTAAGATTTTTCTTCAATATATTTATTAACTTTGGCGGATACAATCCCCCAACTAAAAGTATACCAGGATAACCATGTCTAATCAATGTTCCATTCATGACATCTTTTTCAAAAAAGAAGCGCTATAATCGCAATGGTCCACCTAACGCACAGTATAAAAAGTGGCTAATGAGTAATTAGGATATGTGATGTGTTAAAATACATAGCTCTACGACGTTGAACATTTATACAAACACGTATAACGAAATAGCCCGTTAAGTAATTTCAATAAGGCGCACAATCGCCTGAACGGTGCCCAAAATATCACAAGTTACGATTTGTATAAACATACGATCGTCTCAGAGCATAAAGCCTACCCTAAAGCGTATATAACAGTAGAAGTAAGTGTTTCTATACATAGAGACGTACAAACAATAATCAAACAAAACTTTGACCAGATTAAGTTAACCCTACTGCATTCCACATTGATATTACCAAATTCATTACGGAAATCGATCGGAAAAAATCGACGTTACATTCGATAATACCAAATGAAATGTAAAAATATCACCTTTAATTTTTACTTCCGACTTTTTGTCCCGTCCACGCGTCGACTAAAGACATCCAAAGACTAATAAAATATGTTACAAATTAATATAAAGAGGGCAGTTATAAAAAGATTAGAATTAGAGAAAAGACTTAGAAAAATAAATAAAACAAAACTACTATATACAAAGTTTTTCACGAGACGGACAGGACAAAACACCGTGGATCACTTCTTGCAAACAATTCCTTCCAAATCCGTGTTACCAATAAACCCACCCTATCAATATGTCTACGGCGGTTACATGAAAATATCACGTGAACGAATACATTGTTACATTTCATTAGTACAAAAACGTCTGTTCCAATTTAATAACAAATTTAAAGCGTGTGCTCTTAAACACTAGTATCAAATCCTTTAGGTATTCAGTAAAAAAGTATGAAATATTTGCGGTTGTACAAAAATTTATCTCCTATCAGTGGGACGTGAAGACGTCACCGTCTATCATAGTGCGTTTATCCCGCGCCCGCTATATTCCGGGGCGTTGTGTGAGTGCGGTTGGATTGAACAAGTGCGTCGAGGCCTACGGGTCAAAACAGGCCAACGTCTTTCTTCATGTTGGTCTGCTTCCAAGCGGGGAGTGCGGCGAATTCCTCTTTGGTCATTCCGAAAGCCTCCTGTAAATATATCATTGTTAAATATATATAACTGGGAGTTTAAATACAATTGATATATATCAATGTACAAATTAAAAGTATATATTGTACAATTATTTTATATTAAGATATATACATAACCTGTTCCGATATTACGTCATCGCAATCATTTTATATACAAAATCCCAAGATATACAATAACTAAGAAATTTCAATTCATACTCATATTGATTGACTATGAATTAAAACACAAACATTTAATTATACGACTTAATTTGTTTTTATGAATAATATCAAGAAATTCTATTATATCGTCATCACCGATGAGAGCGCATAATTTCTTTCTGTTAACTCTTTTCTAGCGGACAGTTTTGTAAGTCGCTAAATATATGTTTTGTTTGGTATACAACGCTTGGTTATTAAAGCTATACACACAAGAGAGTCAAGGCGAGCTAGCGATGTAATTATACTATTCGCCCAATACAATTAGACGCAGGACAAATGTAATATATTTTCTGTAATTAGGAATAGGAATATTTTAACTTTAATCTACTTTAGATATGACTAATTTGAATATGGATTTTATTATAATTAAATTGTATCTTTTGTTATTTAATAAATGATTTATTATTATTATTATTTATTAAGTATACTTGTTGATTCTATGTTATTTGTTAGACATGACACGTGAAATATTTCGTATTTGCTGCGTTCATTTGATCCGTGTGTCTTAATGTTTTGGTGAGCTTATAGAATTTGCACATCCGTAGTCTCTTAAATTAGTCCAAGCCCAAGAATTTGTCAGAAATATAGATTAGCAAACTCGACATACGAATATTGTCGTAAAAGTGAAGCGTTTTAACAAGTTTAAAAATTTGCAAAAGTTTATGTAAATGTTTGCAAATATACGATGGACAGAATAAGAAATTTCTACATACAGTAAGGTTTGAGCGAAGATATTAATCAACGAAATTAATTTTGATCAGCCATTACACCGTCTTACCTTTAAAGCCCTTTTATAACACAATGAAAACCTGCGTTATATATTTCTTTATTAATTTTTTTTACTGGGCATTTCAGACTTCACTCCTGTAGGAGATTGTGAAGCAGCTGCAGTGCCGGGTAGCGGGCGGCTCTGCTGCTAGGCGTCAACTAGAAATCCTAAACTTACTACGAAGTCGACGCTATGGAACGCCGAGATATAGCAGAGCTTCAGGGGGGGGATAGCTGGATCGCTCACTTACTATGTAATCGGCCACTAGAGATGCTGTAGGAGTACGTGGTCAGGCAGCAGCCACCGCTATGGAACGCCGAAGCACTGCAGCGATTCAGGAGGCCGACAGCAGAAACGCTTACAATGAAGTCGGGCGAGGCGAGGCGCCGCTCGAGGTGGTGCGGATGGACGTGGTCGGGTGGCGGCCGGCGCTTTAGGGCGCCACGATACAACAGCATGTCGAAGCTGGACAGCCACGATAGCTCGCAGTGGTGGTAGCGTCGCAAGCGGCCGGCTATAAACGCGCACTTACTATGAAGTCGGGCGAGGCCAGGTGCCGCTCGAGGTGGTGCGGATGCACGTGGTCGGGTAGCGGCCGGCGCTGCAGAGCGGCGAGGGGCAGCAGCGCATCGCAGCTGGCCAGCCGCGATAGTTCGCAACGACCCGACATCACCTCGCCCGCCTTGTAGCCGTGCTGCAATGTACAGAGGGCCGGCCGTCATGTGCGTGGTAGGTACAGTGCAAAAAGCGTATATTTGTTTTTTTTTTACATATAACATTAGAAGTTCAATTAGGCTTAGAATTGATATTATATTCCAATGCCGTATATACATTACCGGCGAGTATTAACCATTGTTTTTCTTTTATTAGGAATTGAACCCGGCAAGAACCGACGAATATTCTTGACGAGTAGCTAACATAAATTATTTATTTACCCGTCGTACTCATGCTTATTCGTCTGTACTCGACGATTATGTTTTACGGTATTAGAAGTTTGCAGGTAGGTAGGTGGTAAGTAAGTATCATACAATTATTACAATTATATATTTATATAAATCTACGTTTTACATTAAGTGTGAGGAAGTAAAATTTCTATTTTAAGATATTACATATATTTTTATATATTATCATATTAATCTTATCTATAGAAAGATATATATTGAATTTAAAATAATTATATACATTATCGAAAGGGTTCATTTCGACGCGATATTTTTACACAGATTTCATTTTCATTCCATTGAAACATATTTAGATTATAAATAATATATCTTTTTCGGCCATCACCAAAAGATACAGTCAAGCGATATATGGTACATTATACATTCATTTATATAAATCGTATTATTATCGTATAATCGTAGTATTTGATCTATTATGTCTACATAGTCGTGGCACATAAAGAAAAAAGAGACCATCATTACAGGATATATAAGTGCCGTAAGTATTAAGCAAAAGCAAAATAGCATCCACACGTCGTCTGTTCGAAACTATATATATATATGTAAACGCATTTAAAATGCTCAAAGACCAGATCTAATCCCATCACTCCTCATAGATCCAAATTCCATAGATATCACATATATTGATTCCAAACGTTATTGTATATAACGCTTACCGCAATGTTCGCTTCTGCGGCGTGGTCGTGCTCGTGCCAGGTGTCGAAGAGGTGCGCGAAGGTAGCGGGTTCGAGTCCGGCCGCCACCACGCGCACGTCACCCCCACGTCCGGCTGCAGCACAATACGCCTCCGCGGTACGGAGGGCGGCTACGCGTAACGCTTGCCAACGGGCTGCGAATGCACCTACGCCTGCAAGAAAAAAATAATCACTATAATAACGAGTGAAAACTTTTGTGTATAAAGTAAATATACAGTTTAAAGACAAATATAAGTTGCGGAAAATAAGTCTAGCGCTGACGGTTAATGCGCAGAAGTTGAAAATAAGCTATCAGCGGGAGTCGAGGGGGCGCGGGCGGCCATGCGTAAGCGCTTATTGGCTCTCCAGTCGTACTCAGCCCCGCGCACCGATACGACACCCCGCTCGCTCCTGCTGCACGTACAGTCGATTTCAAAAATGTTAAATGACTTGTTGTTTGTTTACATTTTATTAAATTTGGGTTTGTTTTTTTTATTTTATTAAGTTGTTTTGTATTTACAAGTTGTATTGTGTTGTATTTATATTTTATTAGTTAATTTGTGATTTTAAACAGTGAATATTCCGTGGTTTTCCGTTTCGTAATATAGTTTCAAGAAGACAGGTACGTAAAAGTATATGACGTGTATTGTTTTTAAAAAAAAGAAAGTAATGGATTAATTTATGATATAACTAGCTTAAACATAAAAAATGTACAAACAAAAACACTTAATTCGTAATCAATTTGTAGAAATTAACAATTGCGTTCAGTGCGCATGCGCAGCTATCCCCTCCACGTTTCGTTCACCGCTAGACTTATGCGCCGCAACCTATACATGTATATAAAGCTATATGTATGAACACACTTTAACAAGCCTTAATGTGTATTCCACTTTCCGTGTACACCTTTCCAAGCCATTAATACGAACCGAGGGTTAAACCAATTACATCAGATAAAAGTATTCAAGTATTTGGAATTTCACATATATTTAAAGACCTTATATATTAAATCAAACATTTATATCTTTACATTGAAAATAATCACTATAATAACGAGTGAAAACTTTTGTGTATAAAGTAAATATACAGTTTAAAGACAAATATAAGTTGCGGAAAATACGTCTAGCGCTGACGGTTAATGCGCAGAAGTCGAAAATAAGCTATCAGCGGGAGTCGAGGGGGCGCAGGCGGCCATGCGTAAGCGCTTATTGGCTCTCCAGTCGTACTCAGCCCCGCGCACCGATACGACACCCCGCTCGCTCCTGCTGCACGTACAGTCGATTTCAAAAATGTTAAATGACTTGTTGTTTGTTTACATTTTATTAAATTTGGGTTTGTTTTTTTTATTTTATTAAGTTGTTTTGTATTTACAAGTTGTATTGTGTTGTATTTAT
This sequence comes from Teinopalpus imperialis, assembly GCA_029286865.1. Classification (NCBI taxonomy): domain Eukaryota; kingdom Metazoa; phylum Arthropoda; class Insecta; order Lepidoptera; family Papilionidae; genus Teinopalpus; species Teinopalpus imperialis. The sequence goes on along the minus strand of JAGSMU010000009.1, from coordinate 606,745 downwards.
ATTTTATTAGTTAATTTGTGATTTTAAACAGTGAATATTCCGTGGTTTTCCGTTTCGTAATATAGTTTCAAGAAGACAGGTACGTAAAAGTATATGACGTGTATTGTTTTTTAAAAAAAGAAAGTAATGGATTAATTTATGATATAACTAGCTTAAACATAAAAAATGTACAAACAAAAACACTTAATTCGTAATCAATTTGTAGAAATTAACAATTGCGTTCAGTGCGCATGCGCAGCTATCCCCTCCACGTTTCGTTCACCGCTAGACTTATGTGCCGCAACCTATACATATATATAAAGCTATATGTATGAACACACTTTAACAAGCCTTAATGTGTATTCCACTTTCCGTGTACACCTTTCCAAGCCATTAATACGAACCGAGGGTTAAACCAATTACATGAGATAAAAGTATTCAAGTATTTGGAATTTCACATATATTTAAAGACCTTATATATTAAATCAAACATTTATATCTTTACATTGAAAATAATCACTCTCCCGAATTTATTACACAAAAATGATCTCGGCTCATTTATTTAAGGACGTTCACGATTTTTATAATTACGTTAATTTAATGAATCACGTGAATCAGTTAGTTAATAAATAAACGCTTGAGCGAAGCGAATAAATATAGATTTGCTAGAATTAAAAAAGTACTATCTGGTCCATATTGATGAGCATATCTGACCGTTTACGCCTTTCAAATGGGTCGTTAACGAATGTTGTCTTGGATTCACGAATGGACCTTCGGACGGTTAAAAACTCTGATGTAGGAACGATTAATTAAAAATAACTTGAATTATAATTACCGGCATTGATCTCTGCCGGCTCCAGTTCCCCGTCCTCGCCGCGTGGCCACCACCCCTGCCACAGCCACACCGCCTGCCCATCGTCCACCAGGAAAAGTGCTGAAATATCAAAATATAAATGATCAAAATTCAGAAGAGAATACATACATCAGCCACGATGGCAATATTCGTAGAGTCACGCTGTCCGCTATAAATTACTCTACCAACATTATGATTTTTTTTTTATTACTTTGAGAGAAACAAAGGAGCGCACACATTTTTTTTACAGTGATAGAGCTACACTGCAGTTAGTTTCTAGCTGCAGAATAAGTGGGCCAGTTGGACCACGCCCTCACAGAATGCCAGCATAAGTGTTTCGTCTGATAGTGTACGGATCCGAAGACCCTTATTACTGGTGACGAGGCATTCCATCTGAGTCCTAAAGGGTGACAACTTGTATGCATCTTGAACCTTTATTGAGGGCGGATATAGGTGTGTAGTGTACTGAAAAGGCGCAGTCACGACTTAGCTTAGACCTAGGTGATCTGTTTGTTTGTTTGTTATTCTAAAAATCATAGAAAAAAAACACTTATATTTGAAATCATAACATGCTAATCATAACAACAAAATGTTTCAAATCTATAGAACAAATGTTGTTCTGACATGTAGAATAAATAATTCGGCGACGAATAAATACAACTCTTAAAATATTATTATGCAAAAAAACTTATCTTAAAATATAATTTATGTTAAAGGCAATGAATAAATTATATTTTTCATTCTTGAAACAACAAAGATATTTTTATTTTTGTGATAGTTGAAATAAACTGTTGTACTAATAACATTTTGTAAACTTTGAATTGCTTGATCGCTGTTATTTGCTCCATTGAGAAAATATCACATACTCTTGTAGATGAGACGAGATAAATTCACTTTTTCTAAACACAATAACTTTGTAAATAGAAAAACTTTCGACATTTCATTGATAAATACTGATAATACAATGCGAACTCACCGGGTTGCGAAGCTGAATACAACTCCTTTTGTTCAAAAGGGAAGGGTGTCACCAAATGTTCGTGACGCAATGGCGACAAGACCTCGTTAGCTTCGAACTGACCGCCCAGATCCGTGAAATGGTACAACCGCAGTGTAACATCACTGTTCACCTCCCGCCCTGACAACATCGAATTATAATACTGCTTATTTGCAACACCCAACGCATCCAACACCTCCTTAGGTTCTTCCCCCTCTCTCACTTCGGCTATCTTTATATCGGAAGCGTTAGTCCCGAATAAATAATGAGATTTACGCGCGATCAGCTTATTGGCCAACTCAATTGCAACGTTTTTTGTGTGTTTCAGACTCCTATTACCATGCCAGATGTACAGGCATCCCTTTTCCGTGTCGATTAGAAGTAGCGATCCACGGCTGCGTAGCTGTCTAACAGAACACGGGACCTGTAGTAGGTACGCTTCATTGGATACGTTGCCGCGCGTTACAAACAATTTGTATCGGCTTCTGTCGGTACCCTTTTTGCCTTGGTGGATAATTAAGTTGCCTCGGAAGAGATTTAGGAAGGCGGGAGGCTCGGCTCCTTGGGCGATTCTAACTTGTGGACCCTTTTCTTTGTCCAATTCAACTGTCAATAGAGCCGCTGCACCTTTCTCGTTCGAGGAGGCATCTCTCCCTTGCCAGCAAACGTACGCGCAACGATCCCTTCCGGTCAAATTGTGTTTGGATGGTTTCCCATTCAGTTCTCTACCGGTGACCGTAATTTGGTATTCCCATCTGATAATATAACTATCTGCCGAGAAAAATTCACCAATTTCCGTATCATTCTCGACTTTTTGGTAGTCGTATTCCTGTATTAACCATTTGCAAGTTGAATTAGTTTTTATATCATAATGTCGCATGGACTCTTTGTCATAATAATGGGTACCGCGTCCGAGATGAGACCCTTCCAGTATGAGATCTGGGTCTTGGTATTCGTTTGACCACATTTCTTCAGCGTCGCAAGGGGTTATTTCGACACTGTTAGTTTTGTTCTCTTGCGGTTTCACTTTTATAACTCGTGTGTAATCAGGCCAGTCGAGGAATTTCTCTTTGAATAGTATAGTTTCCATGTGTTGCGTTACTTTGGACAGTATCGCCCATTCAGGTCTGGACTTTGATGCCTTTACTAGTGGACTTGGATCCTCTCTAATTCCTTGGTACACCGCAGCGTTTAGTGGATTGATGTGGCACTCCTCATAATTGTATCCGTCATCGAATAACTCTTGTGCCAGTTGGGCCGCACGTCTCCTACTTTCTAGAGGGACATTCTTTCCGTACCATATATACATTTCGGAGCCAAAGTCGAAGACTATTATTTTAGATAAATGCAACATGGCAATTCTTGGCACTTGGCCCCAATATTCCTTTATTGGCACCAATTCATCGTCCAAAACTTCATAGCACATGTTAGTTTGTACTATGCAAGATTCGAATATCTCATCCTCGTCTGCGAGTCCAGCGTCCACGGGTTTATAGTTTTCTATATCTTCTGTGACGCCAAGAAGTGACCAGAATTGGTTCCAGTGTTTGTTGGAATAGTTTTTAGTTTGCTCGTCGATTTTGATTACTCCTGTTGTGTTCTTGCAACCGAGATCTTTTGTATTGCAGATGTGTAGGGCGATATCGGTACTTCGGTTTCTGGAAAATAAAATTAGTTTATGTTAAACTTTGCCTCTCGATACCTCGATACGATAATATCGAACAAATCACATAGATGTAATTCCTCTGCCACCAGTAATAATAATCTCCGAGTCTCTACACACACCAGACGAAACTCAGCAGCGTTATAGTGCATTTAAAGCATTATGAGTGGGTATAGTCCTTCCCAAGTCGAGCCAACCCTACGCTGCAGCAAGAAACAAACTGCATCGTGGCTCTGTCATTGTTAAAGGCGTGGTCTTTGTTAAGTAGTACAATGAAAACTCACCTCTCGATCACATTTGCATACAGTCCTATATACAAGAATATTTGATCGGGAGTAACCAACAGGAAGCAATCTCCGCTGTTGACGTTTGCATGTACGGGCTCTACCAGTCTCGTCTGGAAAAAATTAAGAGACAGATTAAAGGATAGTAGACACCATCTATATTATTACAACGGAAAGCCAAACAATAAGATAATTTTCGGAGAAACGTTAAAATAATTTTAAAAAACCTCGTGTCTTTACTCTGATGGTTAATATGTGAAGAATTACCTTTCCTCGAATTTATGGTACGCCCACGAGAAACAATGGTATTATATCCATAGAAATCAATAAAACTAACATCAAACCATACAATACGCACAACGATACGTCAGTAGAAACAATTAAAAAGAAAAATATGTACAAATCGATTAAAGTAACATAAAAGTAAATATGTGAGACAATGTCCCGGAGATAAATTATATAGTAAGTGAAGAATTTGAATTCAATACCCAATACTATTATATTATATATATATGTAAATTATTGGTGATGTGGAAACTGACTATAAATAAATTTAAAAAAAAAATCTCACAGGAGTCTGTAAATTTATGTCAAGTATGCGAAATTGATAAATGTAAATAGGTTTTCCCTATCCGTAAGAAAATACCTGCAACACCAAACATTACAGATTGCAAAAATCTTTTAGTTTATACAATGTTTTGTGTTTTAGAGATATAGATGCTGCACACACGACACATGGAGCATTAGTAGTTATCTGTGATTTTCTAATTAAATGAAATTATTCTTCTTAGTATTTTTTTGTATATATATATATTTGTATATATATATATATATATATATATATATATATATACATACATACATACATATATACATATATATGTACATATATATCGATGTTTACCTGCACCCTTCTCCTTCCCTTAACGTGCAGCAACATGAGCGGCTTGGTCCCGTGGCTCGGTATGTTCGTAGCGGACGCACTTCTCAGGGCTACGTTGGAAAAGTCCTCCTTGCTAGCTAACGCCGCCAACGCTTCGGCTGCTAGGCCGCAGTTTGCGGTCGCTGTAAAATAAGAAGAAAATTATCTTTAATAATTAATAATAATATATAAAATTAACGTATTTATCATATAACACACTTCTGACTAAAATAAGAAGCCAAAGGGTTTAAAACTAAAATTAAATAAATATCATCTGTTGTAAATAAAATAAATAAACCATTTATGGTAAAAAACCAAAAACAAGTTATAGCAATAATTGTATGATCAACGGGTTTAGTTGCTAAAAGCGTATATTTATATTGAGAAAAACCTCGATTTCCTCTTCCTTCGGTCACGAGGTTATATAAAGGAAAATACCGGTATCTAAAAATCACGCTGAGACTGTTAAGTGATACGGTATAAAGTATAATCTTTAATGTTAGTTAATTTTATAATTCCTACTAACAAACAAATCGATGCTCACCCTTCTCTTTAATAAGTTGTTCTCGAAGCGTCGAAGGCTGCGCGAGGTACTCTTGACGCAGATCGGTGCGCGCGGCCAGCGCCCGCAGCGGGTTCCGCGACGCCGCGTGGCGACGTTCGCGCTTAGCACGTCGCGCCCATTCGCTCGCAAGACTAATTGAGAGAGAGAGATATATATAGACGTGACGGTGTAACAGCTTACAGATGGAGTGTCTTTTAAAGTAGGTACCGTGGCCTTCTCGAAACATTTGCTCATAGGTGACACGAGCGGAAGAAATAACGATAAATTTGTAAACGACGTACGATGAGTAGTCAAAGGCATACGTCGTTCTCCAGCGCCTACGCATTTCGAAGTGGTGGTAGGGATAGTTAATAATAATAGTGATAGTAATTTACATAATCCTTTGCCAGAAGCAACCCTCAAGTCAGGAGCTCTCGCGTAACAGGATAACGGGCCAAGCCGAGGCCACTAATAAATGACTCAGCTGCGGGTCATTAGCGCTCGATCACCTTTCAACCAGGTGAAACTGTAAAAGCCCTCGGGCTAACAGCGGCCAGATCAGCCAGAAAAAGAAAAAAAAGGCATATGTCGCAGGCGCAGTAAAGTAATAAAATAAATGAAAAGTAAACTAATTTCTATACTTGCTCAAATAAGGTTACTATACCGATAATAAAGCTAGAAAAGTATTGAAGCTAAGGTGCTTTTCCCATGTTTTGGTCTTCTTTGTGGATTCTTAATTGTGGTTGTCGTGGTCCTACCATAAGGTGAACTGTGTGCTCTTGTCTCCTTAATATTATAAAAAAAACCAACAGAACCGAAAACGACCAATTTGTGTTGTACAGAGTACAGAGACGTCTTGTCTCGGAATAGAATCCTGTAGAATTTTTATTAAGAAAAAGATATTTTTTAAAAAAGTTCACTCACAGTTGTCTAGATCCGCTGTCAATAGCATCTAAATCAAGATCGAGATCCGCCGGTTCGTTGTCCCTCGTCTGCAGTGGAGCAAAGAAAGCTTGGAAGGTTTCATCATCCGCCTTCGGTATGCGGACTGCACTTCCTGACTTCTCAGCGCCAGGGGACTCCTCATCTGAAAACAAAATATCAATCTTCTATACACCGAAAAAAGATCACACATTAAGGAACATACACGACTGAATAAAATTCGTTACAGTAGTTCCAGTTAGAGATATTCAAAAATCTCTTCTCGTAAAACTACGAGCTGCGGAGAAACCATTTTATCCAATTCTGGATGGATAAATTTTAAAGTTGATAGAAGTCATGATTGCTATATAAGGTTTAAACCCAGTTTAAATACATTGGAATTATTGACTTTCCTTAATCAACTTTCGTCATCCATACAATTGATGACTTCCATTTTACACTGCAGTTTGTTTCTAGCTGCAGAATGAATGGGTCACCTCGACCGGGGTACAACCACGCCCTCACAGAATACCAGCGTAAAATAGCAGCATAACGCTGCTGTGTTTCGTCTGGTGAGTGCAGGGATCCGGAGACCTTTATTGCTGGTGACGAGGCATTCCATCTCAGTCCTCAAGGGTAACAACAAATCTCCAGTATGATTCCTTGTCAAGAATGAATGTAGATGTCATGGGCCGCAGGAATCACTTGTCATCGGGTGAACTGTGCGCTCGTTTGTTACTTTAAATGTAATAAAAAAAATTCTACCCTTTATTGTTTACTGATAATATTATATAATAATAATTGTTACATGACAAATCAAACAGTTCCATAATCGATAATTTAAATATTAATAAATACTTACTCTCATCGAGCCTACTAATGCTCTCGCTGACAGAGTGGCTACGTTTGAAGGACTCGCGGTCTATACGCGGCGCTTCCGTCGGCTTCGCTTCGGCGGCTCCTACTACGGCGCATGAAGCAGAGCGAAGCGGACCCGAAGCGAACCCGTTGGTGGGCGAAGTCGGCGCTTTGCGAGATCTAACAACAGGACGGAAATATTTTAATAATATATTCTTAATTATAATAACTTATTAATATAAATATAATAGAATGAGCAAAAGATTAAATTTCATATAAAAAATAATATTTCTTGGTATGTAACAAACATTCGTACAGATGTTTAGAAATCTCTGCAATGATTCGTACGTAAGCTACCCTAGAATGCATACGCGTGTTACCTATTAAGGAGCTCTTTAACTCTAACGAAGGCGTTATACTTTCACATATAAGTAACGGTATCGTTAAAGCAAAATCTCGTATATCGTATCGTATACAGAGATCAACTCGAGTGACGTATCATGACTTTACTGACCAGTAGTTCTGCTGCGTGTTCGCTGTGGTAAGGATTGTGTCGAGTGCGATAAAGAACAAGAAAACCGTGTGCCATTGTTTCTAACTTACAACTACTCGACTTCTCTTTAATGCCCTTATAACGTAACCCGACTAAATGTCACATTTTATATTAATTATCACAATTTACTAAAAAATTACATAATTATATTATAAAACCTCACAAAACTAATTATAACAAATTTACAATACATTGCGTTATCGTATATTTAGTTTTTTTTAATTCTTTAAATAAATAATTTCTAGAAAAAAGTACTCCCCAATTGAGAATCTCCTTTTTTTTATTTTATTTTTTCCGTCGATTAATAATTAAATATGCATTACGTACAATTGTGAATAAAAACCAAGTTTTATATACTGCATCAGAACACCGCGGGCATATTAAGTGTTGACAAAACCATAACTAGTAATGTTTATGGCTAGATAGCGTGCCAAGCTTAAAAAGTAATAATTCTGTTGTGTATTTTATCGCCTCGATCTCTGCAATGTGTTAATCTATGAGTTACGTGATCGTTGCAAGTGAATTTAAGGCGTATTTGTTTTCCATACTGTTAGGTAATTGTTTTGTACAAGAGAAATATGAGCCACCATAGACGCTTGGTTCATTTTATGTTATTTTATTTTATTAATTTATATATTACTAATTTAATGTAATATTTTTTACATATCAGTTAGTAAAGGTTAATATTGCTATCAAGTTTTTAGTTACTGAGCTAAAATAACTATGATGAAACAATTATAATTGTTTCGATAAAACTTTATTAGGATTGCCAGACGCACAATCTGTTAAGAATTAACACCGACAGGCAATAACGAACTTAGAACTTAATTCGAAGTACAACGCAATTAAGATGAATAAAACTTATGTTGCGTATTTTGGTAAACTAAATATGGTAAAATTATTACTTACTAGCCGTGCCCGCGACTTCGTTCGCGTAGACTATAGGATGTTTGGTATATCTCATGTAAAGCACCGCTTTTTTTAAGATAATTTAAAGGGGAACAATTCCGTCATACTTGATTTTTGCGTAACTTTAACCGTTTACGCAGCACACGCAACGGAAGCTCTCAAACGGAATATTTTTCCCGTTTTTGCAACATTTTCCATTGATGCTAAGCACCTATTGATTTTAGCATGACGTTATATAGCCTATAGTCTTCCTCGATAAATGTACTATTCAACACAAAAAGAATTTTTCAATTTGAACCAGTAGTTCGTGAGATTAGCGCGTTCAACCGAACAAACTTTTCAGCTTTATAATATTAGTATAGATTAATTAAAAACGATTAACTACTTACTTATTGTTTTTTTCGTAGAATAATTACAACAATTTGCCTCCTGTATACAGAGATAGGCATTTATGCGTAAATAAAGACGAAAACGCTTTTCACCTACTATATTTGTTGAACTTTTTAATTACGTAATAGTTTCACAGGTGTTGAAAACTTACCTAAACTTATTCGGTGGCGGGATACCAGGAGAAGCGGTTGGTGGCGCGATCGGGGGCGGAGTGACGGGGGCGTCGCGATCGCGACCTTGTCCCTCTCCAGCCGACCCGCAACCGTGAACAACGACGCATCGCTCTGGGGCACACGTTTGCGCCAACCCTATAATAAACAAAGCAACAAATCTATTAAAAAGGCACAGTGTTAACATTGCTGTTGTAAATATTTTTTTCAATATTACGTGCTGATAAAAGATATTAATGATGAGTTTAGTCTGTAAAACAGGTAATGTGCTTGTAAACTGTGATTAGATAAGATAACTCTACAAAGAATGAAGACGTTATCAAACGCTACCTTAAAAAACATAAAATCTTACCGTTGCCCTGTCTATACATCCTATAAATATGTATCTTTGTAAAAAAACCACCCTCAATTTTTTGATTTTTTTTTCGATAGTGCATATAGCCGATCTAGACATAAAAATAGACTGCGCTTACCTCAGATAAAATTAGAACTATTTAAGAAAAATGTTTATTGTATTTGTATTATAATATTTCATCTTTATACCTCTCGAATATTATACAATTACCTTTGACATTGTTTGGAAATCGATTATATAATTTGCTATTGAATAAATATTGTTATAATGTTAAATATTTCCTAGAAGGTAAGCTAGAAAATCTGAATGAAATAATAAAGTAAGTAAATGACGTCTAATATTGTGGTAAGACTAGATTATGGTAATACAATATTAAATTGGTTTTAAAATTAAATTCATTATAATATTTAATCATTTACCTCGGAATATTATAGAGGTAAAGGTAATCTTTGACAATGTTTAAAAATCGATTATATAATTTGCTATTGAATAAACTAGAAAATCTGAATGAAATAATAAAGTATTGACGACTTATATAGTGGTTAGACTAAGATTATGTTAATACAATATTAAGTTGGTTTTAAATTTAAATTCATTGTAATATTTAATCATTTACCTCGGAATATTATACAGGTAAAAGTAATCTTTTGACAATGTTTAAAAATCGATTATATAATTTGTTATTGAATAAATATTGTTATAATGTTAAATATTTCCTAGAAGGTAAGCTAGAAAATCTGAATGAAATAATAAAGTAAGTAAATGACGTCTAATATTGTGGTAAGACTAGATTATGGTAATACAATATTAAATTGGTTTTAAATTTAAATTCATTATAATATTTAATCATTTACCTCGGAATATTATAGAGGTAAAGGTAATCTTTTGACAATGTATAAAAATCGATTATATAATTTGCTATTGAATAAATATTGTTATAATGTTAAATATTTCCTATAAGATAAGCTAGAAAACCTGAATGAAATAATAAAGTAAGTAAATGACGACTAATATTTTGGTTAGACTAGATTATGTTAATACAATATTAAATTGGTTTTAAAATTAAATTCATTATAATATTTAATCATTCACCTCGGAATACTATTCAGGTAAAGGTAATCCTTTGACAATGTTTAAAAATCGATTATATAATTTGCTATTGAATAAATATTGTTATAATGTTAAATATTTCCTAGAAGGTAAGCTAGAAAATCTGAATGAAATAATAAAGTAAGTAAATGACGTCTAATATTGTGGTAAGACTAGATTATGGTAATACAATATTAAATTGGTTTTAAAATTAAATTCATTATAATATTTAATCATTTACCTCGGAATATTATAGAGGTAAAGGTAATCTTTTGACAATGTTTAAAAATCGATTATATAATTTGCTATTGAATAAATATTGTTATAATGTTAAATATTTCCTAGAAGATAAGCTAGAAAACCTGAATGAAATAATAAAGTAAGTAAATGACGACTAATATTTTGGTTAGACTAGATTATGTTAATACAATATTAAATTGGTTTTAAAATTAAATTCATTATAATATTTCGCCATACGTGGCAGAATGTTTGTGCGTTTAATAATCTATTGTAACAACATTTGTACCATATTCTGGCAAAGATTCTATTTTATTTGATTTGAATTTATATTAATAAATATTTACAATGTTCTCTGTCGTATAACCTACTCTGTGAAGATTAGTTTAAAAAAAAACAAAATATGTACAAAACTATATGTGTATATTAGTGAGAGGAGAGCATTATTTTTCTTTTTTCAGGGTAATCCCTGGACGCGTTTGTGAGGTATAAAAATAAACAAAAGCACGTTACGAAACTGTCATGACTAATCGTTTACCCAAACAAGTAACAAGGAAACGTCTTAAGAGATTATCTCCCTCAGCAGCCTTCCTTGTCATCGTCCGCCTGTTATCCATACTTGGCCTTTTTAATGAACCATTGTAAGTCTATTACGTTCATCTGATTACTTCAGCCGGTTGGTACTCTCTTGCTAAACTAGCTTTTACTTATGACTTCACTTTGGCAGCTTTTTTAATTCAAGAGATATTACAGATAACATTTTTTGTTTTTTTTAAATAATTATAGATTATGTATACTTAAATATTTATAGATTTATGGTTTTATTGTAAGACTGGCTAGCGTGGTTAACATTGGTTACGTAGCCATTGTTATATCACCTATCTATTTCAGTTTCGGCACTAATTTATCACAGCTTTGAAATCATGAATGAAACATCCTTTTTTATTTATGATTGAAGGTTAGTTGAATTAAATTTTTGTCCCTACGTTCATTAACTGGACTAATGTGAATATTTTTTTAATATGTCGCAGCGTCATTACCATTGGCGCCATCTCTTAATAGTTTGTAAGGCATAATCGATTACGGAAACGTCAAACAGTACGCTTGGGTGAAGTCGATACAACGTTGGTATTGATTTTGATGCCTATCATTGTTATATGACAGTTGACGTTTTGAGATGTCAATATGAGGGGTTGGTTGGACGCGCACTTTGAAACGGGACGGGGGTGCGATCGGTCGTTGCCACGTTGTATCGAAATCCGTAATTGATCCGTCGGCATACGTGTAATTAATCGCCATTTTAGAAAAGTGTTAACGTTGTTTATCAAATACAGTTCAAAAGTAGCTATCCGAGGTAATATTTAATTCCGTCAAGATGTGTGACCCATCTGAGAGTTACGCGAGCCCTCGTTAAATAAATATATACAAAAAAATTACAAATGGCCCGCAACATTGAAGATCACTATGAATTAGTTACAACAAACACTAAGAGCTTTAACCTTCGCTCCGATTAACATAAGTTGTGACGTTTACAGCTGTTCTCAACATGACGTGTTTAAAACAAACGGCGTTATAATAACCCGACGTCGTCTTGTCGTGCCTTGCGACTTGGCTCTTTCTGAATCATTGTATCAAACAAAGGGAAAAAAATATTATTCCTGATGGCAGCAGCCCAGTAATATATTACAGTAATAATTTTAATTTATTGAACACATCATGCGGTGAGTGACTCATTACGGTTAAAGTTTAAAGTTACTCACGCAATCCAAAGCATATTTTGAAACAACTACACAGTTTCAATATACGGAAACAGAGTAAGGTAATATCACTAATTAGCACTAAAGTAACAAAAATAAACCCTGATATTTGAAATAACCTTTTAAAACATTGTGTTAAGGATATTCGTACCCATTTCTTTTACGATAACAGTTCAATGTAACATTTTAAAATAACCCGTATTAAAGGGCAATAAAGATTAATCTCCGTTAGAAGGATAGCAGCATTGGAAAGGAGAGCCTGCAAAAAGGTCGAACATTGATTTAAGCGACATTCCATTGGTAAAACATTTCAATATTTCTATAAGCATTCGCTTTACCGATATTGATTTTATGGACCGACATTACTCACGACTAAAAACACTTATATACTCATAAAGGAATCAAATAAATAAATACGGTGTAAATTAAAAATAATATTAAAATAGGGAATATTATCAATATTTTTAATCTTCCCTTCGGGAACCCGTGCATTTTGGTCTCTCGCCAAAGCTGTCCGAGGGAATTTCTGTCAGCCATCCCTTCCATCTATGCTGGCCTATGACACAAAGAAAAAAACGATTTCTTAGGCTCTCTTTTTGGGTCCAACTCGACTTTTGACGACAGGGGAAACTCACTATTTTACGGTGCGAGAGCTCATTGTCTGATGTCCGATTTCTGCCGACATCAGTACGCAAAGCTCTTATCTTCCTGGACATCCACAAGTCGAGTGGGTGTTGCAAGGCCTGATGGTGTTACTCCAATCCAATGCTGAGGACGTGTGCTCCAGAATTGGCATCAGTTCTTACGCGTCTTGTTCGGTACTGCTACCCTTTAGGCGTCGTCCCGAACTGCTGGAAGAGAGCTTTGGTGCACCCGATCCATAAAAAATGGGATCGCTCAGATCCGTCCAACCACAGGCCTATTGCTATTATGCCCTTGTTCTCGAAAATAATCGAATCCATTGGTAACTGCCAGCTCATGACTTACCTAGAAGAACACGAGGTGATTGGCGACCGCCAGCACTATCGTTTCCATCGGAGTTACTAAACTGGTGACCTTCTGGTCTACTTTACTCATCGATGGGCTCTGGGTGTCGAGTCCAAGGGAGAGGACTTGGCGGTTAATCTGGTCGCAGCGAAGGCTTTCGATCGGGTTTGCCACAAAGCTTTTCTTTCGAAGCTTCCTTCCTATGGCCTTCCCGAGAAATTATGCAAGTGGGTCACCAATTATTTTTCGAACCGTAGCATCAAGGTCGTAGTCGATGGTGCATGCTCAGACTCCAAACCAGTGAATGCTGTTATTCCACAAGGCATGTACTGTATCCTTCCTTGTTTCTACAGCATATCAATGACATGTTGCAAATTAATAATATTCATTGCTATGACAGCACGGGGGATGCGTTATACACTGGCCGCGCCATTATATCTGGAGAAAACATCAATGAGTGCCGGAACAAACTTGTGTCTGAGGTCCAGACTTTGTTAAATAAAGTCTCAGATTGGAGCCGGCAAAATCTAGTGCAATTTATACCTACGGAGACGAAGTTTGTGCCTTTACCGCTAAAAAGAATCCCTTTGCAGCATCACCTTATTTTTAAATCACTCCCCTTGCTACCTCAGATAGTATCGGAATCCTTGGCATTGACATATTGAGCGACGTTCAGTTACGCGGTAACTGGAGGGTAAGGCCAAATTCCTCTTAAAAAAAACTAAAATGAGGCCTTTAAAAAACTGGACTTGATAGAGCGAGATATTTCATGTCGGCCCACTATGTGCAAATCTACATAGCGCAAGTTCGGCCTCACACGGAATACCAGTCTCCATACCAATCTTCAATTTCATCAAAATATTCAGTCACAGCTTCTTGTACCTCAATATTCGTCGAAAATGTTCGTCCTGCCAAGTGTTTTTTTAGATTGGGGAAGAGATGGTAATCAGACGGGGCCAAGTCCAGCGAATAGGGTGGATACGGCAACAATTCAAAGCTACAATTGTGTATTTTTGCGATTGATTTCGCCGCAGTATGGACAGGAGCGTTATCTTGGTGGAACGAAACTTTCTTAGACAACATACCAGGCCTTTTTATTCTTATTTCTTCACGCAAACGTTCTAAGAGTGTGCAATAATAGTCCGCATTTGTGGTTTTACCTTTTTCAAGGTAGTCAACCATAATGACCCCTCTGCAGTCCCAACAAACTGAAGCCATTACCTTCTTGGTTGACAAAACGGCCCGAGCTTTTTTAGGGGGCGGTGACCCTGCTCTTTTCCATTGATTGGATTTTACTTTGGACTCTGGTGTATTGTGGTGAACCCAAGTTTCGCCCATAGTTACCGTTTCGTAAGAAAATCTTGAGGATCACTTTGGAACAGGTCCAAACAATCCAGTGATACTGTTTGGCGGGTGCGTTTGTTTTCGGCTGAAAGTCCAGGTACCCGTCTGGCAGAGAACTTAGAAAATCCAAGATCGTTGGAAATTATGTTCTGTTCTCGTTCATAGGAAATGCCTATTGCTTCTGCTATCTCTGCAACCGTCAATCTCCTGTCATTCAAAATCAGGTCTAATATTTTATTGGTATTTTCGTCTGTGGTAGCCGTCGGCGGCCTACCACCCCTAGGTTCATCTTGCACTGCTTCTCTGCCACGTTTGAAATCCGCTACCCATTTTTTGACAGTGACATACGATGGAGTAGATTCCCCTAAGTCTCGTACATATCTTCATAAATTTGTTTTGGCGTTAATCCTTTTTTTTGTAAATATTTTATAACGGACCGGTGCTCAATTTTTTCCATTTCTACGGAAACCGCGAACTTCCTTTGTTAAATCGATCACAAATTTTGCAATTTTGACAGAAGAAAAACAATAGACAGCAGATTATAATTAAAAAAGAAATGACTATTATATGCCAGTATTATTTTTTCTTTTGAATTTAAATGTCAACCTTAGGCTCAAAACTTTTCAATGTGCCCTCGTACTGTTCTCATCTCTAGACCTTCAAGAAAAGAGCTTACACCTCTCTTAAAGGCCAGTAACGTATTTGGCGATTATAGATAGACGACTCATAGACTCCTCTGGTATTGCGTATGTTTATGGGCGACGGTAATCACTTACCATCGGGTTAGCTGCTTGCTCGTTTGCCACCTATTTTATAATATAAAAAAATAACTAATTTATGGTTTCAATAATATTTTTGATGTAATACATGTTTTATTATGTATATAAGATGTGCAATAAAAATTCGACTAACACCGCAGTGGCGAGGAAAATTTGTGGACTTTGTTTGAAAGCTGGTATTGTGACCTATGTCAAATTACATTGTCTAATATGTGTTTATTCCTAAGAACTAGACAAGGAGGCTCGATAAGCATTAAATTTTTCTTCGTAATATCCCAAATTTTGACACAATATATATGCAATGTCGCTATGATTGCCAATAATCTAGTCAAGGAATTTTTGTTTTTAATTCTTCATTTTGTGCATTTTAATGTGTCATATACAACGCCAATGCTTCCTGCATTGAGATTGAGAGACACTAGGCCTATATTAGGCAGACATAATAATATTACCATGAAACAAATCCTCTGAGTAATACTAATAGATTGGAATTCTTTAGTCGTTTGTCATAAGATCACAAACGCTACGATAGGAAATGTACACAGTGATGATGCGTATATATTGAAGACATTGAAGATATACCTAAACGTAGATTTATATCCTTATCATTATCCTAACCAGTTTGGTATATTCCAAAATTCTTTGTACTGACTTACAGACGCACACAAAAAAAAAGTTAAACGAAATTATATCAAAGAAAATATTTGCTAGTTTTCATATTAACCGGCCACTCAAATTTATAATCATCGTCTGTTCGTCTGTTCTTCATAAAGAATTAAGTTTAAGATGTGTTGACTTTATACACTAAGATGATAAAGTATCTAGTTAGCAGTAACAGTGTCACTGATACTCAACAACCACTTTGCAGCTAGTATTATTTTTAAAGTGGTAGAGCTACACTGCAGTTTGTTTCTAACTACAGAATGAATGGGTCAGCCTGACCGGTTATGGACCACGACCTCATAGAATACCAGTGTGAAATAGCAGCATAATGCACACAACAACACAGCCGTGTTTCGTCTGGTGTGTATAGGAATCAGGAGACCTTTATTAATAGTGACGGGGCACTCCATCTCAGTCCGCAAGGGTTACAACGCTTCTGCATTACGATTCCTTGTCAAGGATGAATGTAGATATCATGGGTCACAGGAATCACTTACCATCAGGTAAACTGTGTGCTGGATTGTTACTCTTAACGTTATAAAAAAAAAAAACTAGTATCTAGACGCAACACTAACGGGTCGGCTCGACTCGAAGGGCACGCCTTCACAGAAAATCTGTTCAGTATGGTGCGTGTATATATCATGGGACCCACTTACAGGTTAGTATTTCATCTAAGTCTTCAGGGATGAAAGAAAATTCTATAGCAGCTGTTACTACTTATTAGCATTAGATAGTATGCTCGTTAGTAACCTATATTGCGGTTGTGGTATACTATTACAATTGGTTCTTAATCGACTGAGCCAATCGATATTCATACTCTGTAGGTACAGCGCGATTGTTTTGGTTATTTCTAATACGTACATTTATCTGATTAATTCATTATTAATTTTGCTAAACATAAACCTCAAAGTACTGTTTAGATCGAGCCATTACGAAGTCATCAATGTCTACAGATTCAGTATAAAATTGTATAAAGCGTTTTAATTTTAATGAGGTTTTTATTACGAAAGTAATTTTAAAAACATTACAGACTATAGCATACGAATAAAGAGATACGTGTTAGTTGAGTAAAATGATTTCTTTATGATGAATCGATGTGCGTTACTGTTTAATGAACGCATTTAAAGTTCATCAACACCAAATGCAAATACTTTTTATACAAATAAAGTTTACTTTTAACATACGGTCATAAAACAAAGTTCAATATGTTATTAAGTTTTGTCGTCATACGGTTAGCGATACTAACAATAGAATTATCTGCAGCTATGTAGCTTTTATTTGTGTATATATTATGAATAAGTTGTATTCTTTCATGTAAGAGAATAATAAAATTTCTTACTTGTGCAGCGGTTTCAAGTTTATTTCTTCTATCTGCTAAGATGTTGGGGCCCAATTCGTTCTCATCTATGAGAACTTTCTTTTTGTCATCGCCCACAGAATTTAAAGTTTCCTGAAACAAAAGATCTATTAGTAATTTGTAAAATAAACAAATAGTCAGATAGACGGGGTGTAACAATTGTTTGTGGATATGGGTTGAAATAAGATAGGGTGTTCATTGACTATTTAGCTGAAACTGCATTATATGGATAACAAATGCAACGGAACGTCCTTTTGTATGGCGTTAAGATACGAAGAATTCTAGTGAATGGTATGTGATATTTTAACATGTAACGTAAACTGAGACGTTCCTAGCGAAGTCGTGTTGAGTTTTATCAAATTATAAGGAATCATAATCGCATCGGCCAACAGTCCACTAATTTAGGTAGGTATTTAATGCTGGGCAGATGTAGTGTTAGCAAGGTATTATACTGCATGAAATTTAACGTCAAATAGATCAATACTGCATTTAGAATTAGCCATTAGATCAGCATTAACAGTGTAAACATTACATGGTCATACGAAACGTAATCCTTGTCCTTTGAAGTTGATTAACCGTGCATTACAATATACTCCTCAATGTTGCCTGATACATTAACAATTCAAACACATGAATCAAGTCTCAATAATATTTATTTTTTTTTTTTCATTCTAAAAGTTCGAAGGAAGAACGCAATATCGAACTGTTGTGACGAAAACAATTGAATACCGAAATTTGGTACAGGTTAAAAATGTCGGCATGTCTCTATTGTTGATACTTTTATAAAGAAAAACACATTTTGCACAAATCAAATTATATTATACAAAAAACGTTGCATCGTAACTCTATTAGCATTGAAGATTTGTTAATTTGGCATATTTGCCTGGATGATTTGGACGACGACGTCAGATCATATCATATGCGTAGGGTATTTATTATAGTCGCGTTAGTTATAATTATTAGTCATTGCAAACTCTGTACTAGTTTGGATGCTGCTGCAATGCTGTGAAGATTTGGATGCAGTATGAACGACTCGACACGGTCATTTAATTAATTGTAATTGTTATATTGAGCAAATGTCACAATCAAAGTGGTTTTTAAATCTTAACTAAGACATACGTATACAGTAATCCAACTATTATATATTTTTAACAATATTAGTGGGTGCTCGTTGCACACAGTTCATCTGGTTATGAGCGATAACTGCCGTTCCATGTCATCTACATTCATTCTCAATAAAGATTCTAGATTGCACACGTGTTGGCCACCTCTGAGGATTTGGGTCCTAGAATCAGTAGATAATTGGGTCTCCTAATCAAACACTCACCATACGAAACACATCAACGTTATGCTACAACTCTGTTAGGGTGCGATCCTTCACCGGTCGAGCCTACCCGTTCATGTTGTAACTAGAAGTTTCTAGCTAGTTAGCTAACTGTAGCTGTAGTGTAGGTCTACCATTGTTGATATTGTATTTGTATTTATATGTCTCTAAACATTTCAACCATTCTGGAGCTACATTTGGCAGAATGAGACAAAGATAACTCGAGTGAGCCAGACATATTTGTATTTATTTCAACACAACACCACAACCACCTATATTCTGTTTTCTGCTCGAAGATAAACTAAGGCTTAAGTCATTCAACACCAGGAGGAATGTATGCTCTGTAGTCACTCTTGGAGAAAACATAGGCAAGGCTACTAACGGACCACTATATTGTAATTACTCTTTGACATTCGATCTTAGGTTTATTGACTAAACAAAACAAACAATAACTATTATATTTATATATGTATATGCTCATATTATATTTGTATATGCTCTAAAATACTAATAATAAAAACGAGTATACACACATCCGACCATACGATAATAGTGATGTTGTATGAAATATATAAAATAAACAATATTTATATTGTTTATCGTTAACCCTTTAGAGTAAACTGTATATACAAAAATAATACGACAATACAGCGAAAAAAGATATCATGTCAGTGTGTACGTCGTATCATAGTTCAATGAAAACTATGTCGATAATTTTCTAATACTGCATTTCGCCAGCACTAACTTTCGGTAACAACCGGAAATTGTTGACATGCAGGATATATAATACAGTACATACATGTTCCGTACACAGAGGCACTTGTGTGTCCTGTTTTCTTTATACGTTTGCAATTTTATTCTAGATTCATTTTGATTTGAAATATATAAATTGCGTCTTCCACATTTGTACTTTGTACCTCTCGTTGATTTAATTATCAGCGAAATTGTTTGTACAACGGCACAAGGTAGCATTTCTTTATCTATATAATAAAAACTAACTAATTTGAATTAAACTATGACATGCCTGCACGTTATCCACGACATCTATTTCGAACTTCTTGAAAACAGGCTTCAGGCCGCCGTTCACGCTTCTCGTTTTACTTTTTAACTCTCCAAGAACAGAACCAAAGTTAAGGGCTGCTGATTGCGTTTTGAGACGCCTTAAATAAGGCCTATTTTCTGAATTATTATTTTCAACTGTCGATGCGATATCATTTTCTTTAACATTATTTCCGTTAAAAATATCGTTGCTTTGTTTAATTGTAGAATGTAAAATGTTTATTCTATTATTTAATTCGTCATCATTGAAAGAAGATTTTTCTTGTAAATCATCTATTTCAGTTTTATCTAAGGATAAGTTTTGAATAATCGACTGTAACTTATCATCATTAAGAATAGTTTTTTCTAAGAACTCTGCTAGACGCTCCTTTGGTGGGCTCACGCGCTTTTTGAACTTTTTAAGTGTGCACTGATCAATAAGTTCTTCCGATTTTGTATAGTTCAATTGCAAATTATTTTCAATAAAAACAACATTATCCAGTTTGTTTTCTAAATTGCTGTATGTTTTGCTTAGATCAATATCAACATTGTCAGTTGTTTTTGTATCTTCTAAAATAGCAAAACAATCGTCTTCATTTATCCGCGAATCGACAAGATCACTTTGATGAGTAGTTTTCGGTAGTAAATACTTCCAAACAAGTAATAACAATAGTCCAAAACCAATAATAACTTCATAAATCATTGTGTTTGAAAGTCCAGTCGTATCACATTACAGACTAGAATATGATCACTTCCAATATTGATTGCTTATCCTTGTAGCTCGTGGTTACGTTCCATTTGTGTTGATACAATTATTGTTTTTGCACTATTAATAATCGCACATTGTTAATACTCCGATCGCATTGCGTATGATTAACGTATGAATAAAACATAACTATCAGACACGGCGCGACACAGGTTTGACGAGTTTGTTCTGAACGTATAAAGGGAATTAAAAAAAAAGTAGGGGAGAGCGACACAAACACAAGTGGCTGCTGATTGACGGACGCACACTGACTGGCCGAGCAGTGGCTATTATCATCTTGAGACCACATTCTGACTCAAGCGCAGATCTAAGAAGGTCGGTAAATACTATCGACTAAATGACGCATCACACGTGAGGTGAAGTATGTAAACATTGTAGGTGCGCCAAAACTAGTAAATTGCTGATGACTTAACCTTGACTGGAGAAAACGGTGGAATCACTTGTGTTAATTGACATGCCCACAAGCCTTTTCGTCATTTTATATGGAATTTAATATTGTATTGAATATAAACAGTAAACATCAGAGGACAGATGCGAGTATTAACTCATTGTTAAAAGCTGGTTCCATTCATGTGGTGTTATTTTTATTCGAACTGGTAGTAGAAGAATAAAATTCACAAGAGTTTCAAATAATAATGCATTGTAGAAATGTTGTACTTGATTTTGACAAAGATAATCTAAGGAAAAATTTAATAAAAAAAAAATCTAGTGATAATAAAACTCATGGGATAGACTGGTAGATAAGATTAGATACAAGTGTATTCAAATTTTTTAATTAAAATATCCTTACATATTTATATAAGTGAGAATCGCTTCTGTATCATCATAAGATACAAAACAATTGTCTATTGCTTGCGTTAATTACAAAACGGCATAAGGAAAACCAGTTTTTTCCTTGTTCCAAACAAATCACTAAATAGTTGAACAAATAATTTAAAACGATGACCGCTATATACCTAATAAGTCAACTTGTTTGACTCTATCCAACTTGGAGTAACACAACACAAGCATACATTTTGAAAATGATTAAGCACAGATATGTTTGATCGCATAATACTGCTGTAAAAGGCAAATGTAAATATAAAAGATACTAATATAAATAGGAACTACACAAAGAATATACTCGGTGTAAACAGTTTTTTTGCCAGCAAGAAGATATGTGTGACCCGCGGTCGAACAAAATTGCTTAGAGCGGCACTGTAATAAATATTGATAGACTTTATGGACGTTATCAACGAAATAAATCTATTTTATTTATAACTAATTGCAAGCATACAAGAAACATTTAATGTAATCAACAAGTTGACACAATATGTGGAAACCGAAAATTCCGTGAAAAAATAAGAATATTAAACGACAAATTAATATTACTTCTTCTTCACATACTTAATAAGAAAGTATCCACGGATACACAAAGCGCTATTTTCCAAATCAATGCCACGGATATGGCAATTCAAAGTTGGACCCGATTGGACCGATTTTTTAAATAGGGAACCAAACAATTAGCAAGTAACACATGACGACCTCAATAAAAGGAAAAACCACAATCCAAATTAGAAATGGTATGTAGAAAAGAGTGAAAGTGACATAATGTAGCACAAAATTAATTGCAGTTATAATTAAACAAAAGAAGCATTATATACGAGTGCGCATAGTTCCAAATATAAAGCTAAGTTATGGACGAGCGAAGTCAGAATTTCCATAAGCGTAACATCAAAAATACAAGGTCATAAAGATAGTGAGATAAATATGCGATATGCAAAGATAGTAGCGATGTACCAACGATATAACAGAATCCGAAACAAAATTACTTTCAGAAATTAATAATACACATTAAAGGATCAGATCCACTTGAACAGCCGAGTTAATGCGCATGGTATTCAAAACACTTGTGTGTGAATCACCAGAATAAACACATACACTTGACGAAGCAATATATCTACGTGACAGAAAATATAAACTAGTATAATATAATACGTTAGGTTACAAACATAGATTATTTCACACTTGACGAATTAGATGTTAGAAAAAGTTATCTACATTAAATGGATTAATTGATTTGTACAAAGCGGAGCGGCGTACGCGCACATTTACCGAGGACGCCAAAACAACTGACGGTGCCTGGGAGTCTGACCGCGCGGCTGGGTCACTGACGCACCCGACCGCATGCATGAGCTGCTTTTTTTTTTAAATAAAAGAAAGAAGCGGATATTCACTTTATAATATTTTAGAATTCACAAGATCAATAGTTTTGAAACAAAATTAATATTATGGTTTCAATATAAACCTGCGAAATGCATTATAACAAAGTATATATATTATATTGCCCAAATGTTTATAATATGTACGTAATTATTACGTTTCGAAAAACAAGAGAAAATACATGTTAATTTTACAAATCTACAAAATTTTATTAGTGCTTTAAATTCATAATATATATTTACATACTGTATATATTTTAATCTACTCGTACATCTCCAAATATTGTTTTAAAACCTTGACAGTATAAATGTAAAAGTAGCAATTTCATTTACGATGGATATTGTAGGAAAAATAACAAAACAGGAAGTATACATATTTTTAAAGAAAATATTAAGTAAACATTGTAATAAAAATCGATATTGAAGTATTGACCTCGACAGGCAATGGTCATAAACCAACAGATACTATGTACGGTTCCCGGTAATGAAAACGAGACAGGGCCGTATCCGAAATATCAACACTCGACAATTGACACAAGATAATTCGAATTTATAGAGCTCGTTTTACTGAAATATTCTATCACTGCCACATAACTCATTATAGTACACCAACTGTAAAACAAATTCCCTGTTCGTTTATGCACGTTAATTTCAGAAAGAACACATTTTGTTTTCCCCTATGGTTTGACTAATAAAACTAAAGACTAACTAAAGGAAAGTTTATACATATTGTTAGTAATTGTAATACGTGTTAGACTTTTAAGGATAAAATGGAGACGGAGTTGGGCTATGATGCTAGTTCAATATACAAAACGTAACGGCTGCGGCGATTTAGTTGCGTGTAATTGTTTCGTGTATGCATTACATACTACGTAATCACGCAAATATAACTTTTATTGCTAAGACACTTAGGTTGGAATCCATTGAGGTAAGACCGTGTGCTGGTAAAAGTATTTCGAAGATGTGCGAAAATCACACTTTATGGTTTCTTGCTTTAGTAGAAAGTTGCTAATTCATACCTTATTGATAGAGGCTTTCGCGCAAAATAAAACGATTACGTTAATAACTGGAACAAAACGCAATATTGCTTAATATAATAAATACGTAATAACTAACCAGTTAGATCTTAATTTTTCACTTACATTCGTTTAAGAATAACAAATAAGGAATAAGCTTGGCAAGGAATATTGTGACGAAATGAAACTAAGGAAAAAAATTATGCATACATTATTTTGAAACTAACAATTTTCTTAAATGTCAACTTATATATATAACAATCGTAAGGATACCAAATTTCTCCATATTTCGACAATAGCAATTAAATGTTCTCAAATTACTACTATTACAGAAATTGTGGCGTCTTTATCGAACTGGTGAAAACGAGGAAACACTATTACGTCAAACAGTAACAACCATATTTAAAACCTCAAGGATTCCGGATTAGAAATCCGCAGTATAAAAGCCAATGCTACTTTCGATTCTCGACATTGAGTAATCATTTTCGCCATATTCCTTACAGGTTCTCTTTAGCATTACCAATTAAATGATCTATAATAGTTTTGTTGATAATTGGGCAATATATCATCCAGGCTTCAGCATTTTGTTTCCTCATTATGTATGGATATGTCATATGCCGAAATACTTTTACGTCCAGATGAGCTGTTTACTCGTTAGTCTATCTTAATTCCGTAAATAAGAATTATATATCCTTTTTATTTTAAATTAAACTTAAGATAAGCTGAACCTAAGTTTAGTTTGAACTAATTTATTAGAAACAATAGACTAAAAAAACATGTATGTATGTATTTATACCACACTCATAATGATGAATTGTAAGAGTGACACAAAATACAAAAAAGTTGAAACAATAATATATTCCTTTTATTATTTTACTCTATAAAACTCATTGATATTTCAGATATTCAATTCGACTATCGCTCTATGACTCACTAATTTTCTTTTATTTCTGACCGAAGAGTCCTCCGAGCCGAATGCTATGTAACTAATGTGTTGTACACTCATATCCGCTGGTTAGGATATAATAGCAAAAAAATATATCCGCATAGAAAATTTCATTATTTTGGCTACTACATAAACGTCACTAAAATCTTTAATCTAATTTTAAAGCCTAAATGGTAAGTTTCGAGAAATTACTACTATTATAGAAATTGTGGCGTCTTTATCGAACTGGTGAAAACGAGGAAACACTATTACGTCAAACAGTAACAACCATATTTAAAACCTCAAGGATTCCGGATTAGAAATCCGCAGTATAAAAGCCAATGCTACTTTCGATTCTCGACATTGAGTAATCATTTTCGCCATATTCCTTACAGGTTCTCTTTAGCATTACCAATTAAATGATCTATAATAGTTTTGTTGATAATTGGGCAATATATCATCCAGGCTTCAGCATTTTGTTTTCCCTATGGTTTGACTAATAAAACTAAAGACTAACTAAAGGAAAGTTTATACATATTGTTATTAATTGTGAATACGTGTTAGACTTTTAAGGATAAAATGGAGGCGGAGTTGGGCTATGATGCTAGTTCAATATACAAAACGTAACGGCTGCGGCGATTTAGTTGCGTGTAATTGTTTCGTGTATGCATTATATACTACGTAATCACGCAAATATAACTTTTATTGCTAAGACACTTAGGTTGGAATCCATTGAGGTAAGACCGTGTGCTGGTAAAAGTATTTCGAAGATGTGCGAAAATCACACTTTATGGTTTCTTGCTTTAGTAGAAAGTTGCTAATTCGTACCTTATTGATAGAGGCTTTCGCGCAAAATAAAACGATTACGTTAATAACTGGAACAAAACGCAATATTGCTTAATATAATAAATACGTAATAACTAACCAGTTAGATCTTAATTTTTCACTTACATTCGTTTAAGAATAACAAATAAGGAATAAGCTTGGCAAGGAATATTGTGACGAAATGAAACTAAGGAAAAAAATTATGCATACATTATTTTGAAACTAACAATTTTCTTAAATGTCAACTTATATATATATAACAATCGTAAGGATACCAAATTTCTCAATATTTCGACAATAGCAATTAAATGTTCTCAAATTACTACTATTATAGAAATTGTGGCGTCTTTATCGAACTGGTGAAAACGAGGAAACACTATTACGTCAAACAGTAACAACCATATTTAAAACCTCAAGGATTCCGGATTAGAAATCCGCAGTATAAAAGCCAATGCTACTTTCGATTCTCGACATTGAGTAATCATTTTCGCCATATTCCTTACAGGTTCTCTTTAGCATTACCAATTAAATGATCTATAATAGTTTTGTTGATAATTGGGCAATATATCATCCAGGCGTCAGCATTTTGTTTCCTCATTATGTATGGATATGTCATATGCCGAAATACTTTTACGTCCAGATGAGCTGTTTACTCGTTAGTCTATCTTAATTCCGTAAATAAGAATTATATATCGTTTTTATTTTAAATTAAACTTAAGATAAGCTGAACCTAAGTTTAGTTTGAACTAATTTATTAGAAACAATAGACTAAAAAAACATGTATGTATGTATTTATACCACACTCATAATGATCGAATTGTAAGTGTGACACAAAATACAAAAAAGTTGAAACAATAATATATTCCTTTTATTATTTTACTCTATAAAACTCATTGATATTTCAGATATTCAATTCGACTATCGCTCTATGACTCACTAATTTTCTTTTATTTCTGACCGAAGAGTCCTCCGAGCCGAATGCTATGTAACTAATGTGTTGTACACTCATATCCGCTGGTTAGGATATAATAGCAAAAAAATATATCCGCATAGAAAATTTCATTATTTTGGCTACTACATAAACGTCACTAAAATCTTTAATCTAATTTTAAAGCCTAAATGGTAAGTTTCGAGAAAATAATACTAGTCAGAAGTTACTCTCCAGTCTCTCCGCGCTGCGTGAGGATTACATGATCCACCATCTTACTTAGACAGCAAACGATAACGTTTCAAAACGTTTATTTCACTTAACTGTCATTTACTGTCTATAATGTGACAGATGTTTTGTGTCCATTTTAATTTATCAACGTTTCAGTAGTTTACGTTCCTTTCGTTTATACGGCTCGACATCAAATTTGTATATATATGAATAATATTATTAGTGACTGACGAGAACACAGTGACTGCGGGCCATAACATATGCATGCATCCTCAAAAAAGATTCAAGATATATGCATTGTCATTTCTGAGGAATAAAATGAAATGAAATTCCTATAATTGGTTCTCCGGATCCACAACTCACTCTCACCACACGAAACATAGTAGCGTTAGCGTTATACTGTTATTTCACGCTGGTATTCTGTGAGGGCGTGGTACTTCCTTGGTAAAAGCGACTCATTAGAAAAGAGCTACAACTTGGTACTACCACTGTTGCATTACTTTACTAGAGCTGGCTACTTAAACAGTAATATTCAAGAAACATTTTTGACAGATATGTTCACTATTTATTTATTTTTTATTATTAGTAAATAATTAAAATCCTCACGGTAAACTCTTTACATAGAATATGCACACGCGTGGCGTGTAAAATACTCGTAATGCAGAAATTGACATAATTTAAGTGTTGCTAGTGTATGAGAAATTGGAGTGCTAATACCGCTTATGAAAAAAAAATGAAGTATCATAATGAACTGATATTTAAATAATATAAATCTTGTAACGAAAGTTTTCA
Source organism: Teinopalpus imperialis (assembly GCA_029286865.1). Classification (NCBI taxonomy): domain Eukaryota; kingdom Metazoa; phylum Arthropoda; class Insecta; order Lepidoptera; family Papilionidae; genus Teinopalpus; species Teinopalpus imperialis. The sequence goes on along the minus strand of JAGSMU010000009.1, from coordinate 579,091 downwards.
GATGCAGTTATATATTTTCACTGTCCATATGAGAATATATAGTGAATTAATATAGAAATAACCAAGCAAATATAATGAGACGTTGCAACTTCGCCAGATGTTTCCTAGTTTACATTAACGTTGCGTTGGCCAAAATTTATAATTAGTTATTTGTATGACGGCCTTTTCATACATGAACTACTTGCGAAGTACTCCACCGGTTCCTTTTGACTAATGACGTTAATTCTGATGGAAATAAGTTACACCAGTCTTGTGTATATAATTAAAATTACGACGTTTTTAATTTTGCGACGTATTGTAGGAAGATAAATGACATAAACAGAGACGCGTGGGTTCAAAGCCAAGGATTTCTAGTCTCGAGTCCTATCAATTTTAATTTAAATGCTAATATGATCAATGCTATACAGTGGAAACGGTAGTCGGTAAATTCGCAAATTTTTACAACTGAATGGACGTAGATTTATAGGTAAGACTGAATTATAGGTAACAAAAAATTATTGCCCAAATAAAAATTGTGAGTAAATTATTGTAGATACTAGTAATATATAACACTATAATTATATTCGACACTTATGTATGATATATAACTCTGGTAAAAAAGTTATTAGATATTTTTAAATTGCAAGGGAACATCAATAGTAGATTGTAAACATTTAAAAGCGATATTGTTTTAGCAGGCTGGTTTTCATTAAACAGCTCGTTCGTTGTTTTTTTTATCTTAGAACCATACTACGCGTTGTCATCCTATAAATAGAGTTTAAAGGGTCAACAGGGTAAATTATGATTACCTAGAAAGTTGTTTATTGAATGATTTTAAACTATGAAATTTACACAAATTATAAAGTCTAGGACTTATCTAGATTATATTTTTTTTATGTTAGATGGTATATTGATATCGATGTCATTAACGCATTTTAGTTTTCGAGGTACAAATAATATTTATGTAACGATATATACGTTCAACGTTATGATTTTTTTATTTTTTTATTAACAAGGCAGAATGGAACTACTGACATTATTGTATGATTTACATTTATTAATTAATTATCTGATTAAATTGTAATAACATTCATTCAAAATTTGACCCCAAATCGAGTATTAAATATTTTTACTTTGATAAATTACTATGATAAATTATCAGTTTGCCCAATAATATGAAAAAGCGCGCAGGCCGAGAATACTTAGAACTGAAACATAATTTATGTAGGCGTTAAATTACATTGCAGTATGTGTGAATCATAAAACAAATACTAGGTTAGTGAATGACACTGTTTGAATATTTTTATACATCACGGTATAAAATATTCGTATTACAATACAAACATTACTACACATGAGACTTGTTGAAGTGGCACTAATATTCAAATAGTATTCCGTAACACAGTTATTGGAAATCCATGTTTTACGAATAGAATAATCACAAAATAAGTAATCGAATAACAGGTAAAAATATTGTTATGGAAATCTGTGATCCGTATCGAATCAAATGCATAGTGCAGTTGGAATATTATTTAATTTATTTTTTATTGAAAATTCCTAACAAATGATTGAAAATTCGGTTTACAGATTCATAGAACACTATTAAACGATTCGTGGAAATATTACTTCGTTAGAAACGTCAAAATTACATGAATTTGCTGGATGCTAAAGCTGGTATATTGTAAAAAAATTATATTACGTTTTGGTTTTACACTTATTTTAACAGGTATTTTCAAGGATAAAAGTGAAATAAAAAATGATGTAGGCCACTTCACATCACGGCTACGTCATCTACAGCTACATCATCCTTCTAAACCATAAACTTAAGATTGTCATGAAGGAACGTCTACACATCGAAGGAATTTAGCGCATATCTGAGAAGTTTTTTGCGCGAGCGTGGTTCTGGTTTCTGTTGATGTTAGTGCTGTTTAGTCTATGCGGCTCTTAAAACTTCATCTGTTACAGGGTCCGTCACGTCGTAGTATTTACCGGTATTAGGTAAGTCTTTCTTCCGCATCCGTTATATTAATTGAGGCCTATGTTTGCAGACACATAATAATCTGAGACGATGATGATAATGAGACAAATATAGACGTCGACGTGAACGACGAACCAACAAGTGAATAATCAAATCGACTTTCTACGTGAAGAGATGAATCTTTGCTTGCATATTTAAGTTCACGGTGGTAGTTATTAACTTTCACTTATTTCATTTTATTATTATAATCATAAGTTAAATTAAATGATCATCAGAACTCTGATGAAAATAAAAGGAAATATTTTTAAATATGATAATTATATGTGTATAGATGAATATTCTTTGTGTGCATTAACAAAGTCTGGAAAAGAGAAACATTACAAGAATTCCACACGAGTTGTACAATAAAGTGCATTATAGTGTACTCCAGTTAAACATTGTAGTGTTTAGGATGAATGTGTGGGCTCGCCCGAGAAGGATTATATTTAACGTTATTTTTGTAGCTAATAGATTGCCCTCAACTCGGTCACCTTCGTGATCTTAACAGTTAAGAGCTAAAAAGTAAATATAAACGCGATCAAATTAGTTTTATTCGATGTGAATATTCGCGAAGATAAAAAAAAATATTACGATAACGATATCATGTTACGTAACGTAAAAGTTGATAATTTTAGATAACATAACTTACACAAATCACATCACATCACATTTAATCTACTCCTTAGAGGTCACATGTCACAACACGCCTCGTCAAGCACCGGCATGGGTACCGGGTTTTCTGTGGCATTACGGCATATCTTATCTTTTAATTTCTCATCCCAGATGTAACCTATCCCTTATATAGTGACACTAACATAGTTTCGCATGTAATGCGCAATTTTTGTCATATATTAATTTGCGTAATGCGGCTTAATAGGTCTTTGCAAGTGGATATAGGTGTGATATTTTAATGAAAAGATAGGTTCATATTTCATCTTATGAGACTAAAGTAACAAACAACAGATTGTAAGGGTTGACTGTGTAAGGGTTGTTCATAAACACCTTAATTCATTCTGAATAAATAAATAAATTTAATATGATTAAATGACATTCCGGCCCTGTAATCGAGCCTCCATTTCTCTACACTCGCTATACGAAACTCAGTACGATTTATCTGCCAATTTACTATGGTATTCTATGAGGGTCGTGCAAACCCATTAATGTCACACCTAGAAACTAACTATCATTAGATAAAACTGTTGTTTAAATTACGTTCGAAAAGTTACAAAAACCGTATACATATACACGTACCCTACACAGATAGCTCGGGCGCATCACGACCGTGGCTAAACAGGTTTCGAAAGGGGAACATCACACAGACTACGCTATTCCTGTTTGAACCTTCGTTTAATGTTGTTAAACTATAACCGCTTACTGTCATCATAAATAGTACAAGCATATGAATTTAAAAAACAAGTCAACACCAGCCAATCGCTCTGACCATTAAGCCACGCGGCCATCAACCAGAAGACGTCAACTGATCAGAATATATTATAACGCAATTAACAACAATTACAAGTACTTAATGATTTTCACTCTGTTCACCTGTGACCTGACACTGAAATATAATTTTTCTTTCCTAGAGAAGGAATAAACGTTGGAAGAAAAATTATTTATTTTTTAATTATTACGTTCTCCATACCTACCATGTGAAACTAAGCGGTAATATGTCATTAACGGTATTATATAAAATTTTATTAATATTCAGATATAAAATAGAGAGATTTTCGAGAATCAGTATACCCTTCTTGGAAAGATCTTTCTTTACTGTGAATTGATATCTCAAAAATTATGGCCAACTATTTCATATGCACCGTTAATTTATATAAATATGTAATAAAAGTAACAAAGCGACGATGACCGAGTGGCTACGACTTCGGACTTAAGAAGTCAGATGAGATTGAAACACAATATTTGGGTATGGAGAAAAACTTCAAAATACATCCCAGGGGATAGAGGTAAAGAGAGTAAGAGATAAGGTTAACCAAAACGTCTCGGTGACTACCCTAAACTGCACTGAAAGGGGCTCCGAGGCCCCTGAACTCCCGTAAATCCAAAGTCCCCTTTTAGCGACTTACACGACAAGCACGACACACCTTAGCCCTATTCTATGTACCCAAGACTACAGGACCTAGAAACTCCCGGCATATCGAACATCAGTTGGCCTGCAGTAGTCTATCATGTAATCAAATTCTTTCCCGATTGAAAAGACGTGTAATTCTTTTTTAAGAATTTTAAAGTTTCCCAAACCCTTATAAGACAACCTGTAGAATGTTATAAAAATAAATACTATTGTAATAAACAAAGCGATTTTCCTTTCTTTACCAACACGGGGTCAATATTATTGTTCTAATAAGGCAATTTCCTGTTTATGTGGAGTAAAAGGAAAGGAAAGAGGCGGATTATTTATAAAACAGCCGTATTGTAAATTAATAAAATACACAACTGGCTTTAGTGTTGTTACTCGTTAGTCGATCGTAATGAAATAAAAAAAATAAACAGTTGTTTTTTTCTCGACATTGCATATATGAGACTACTATAAGACTACAATGATGTTTGTTGTACGAATTTACAGCGAAAAAAACCAAGTTTTTATAGTCCCTTGCATTCGATAACGGAAACCTTAATATATTATATGATATACAGAATATCACTCTCGTGTCTTTTGTCCGTCTGTTACAGGTTATTTTCTCTTAATCAGATACTTGACGAAAAAAAGATGAGCTTTAGTACATACATATATACATAGTTAAAGACGACCAAATCATGAATATATAATGTAAATATTATATACGACTAGTTTACAAATGTATCGTTTATTAAAATAATGAATTTTAATGTACTTTTATATAATTAAATATTACCATGTAATAACAACATCAAAAAATAAACCCATTGCTTGCTTTGTTTAAAATTATTAATGATTAACATTAATTAATTAATGCGAAGTTAAAGCGTATAATATATTATTTATTTTTATAGTGAAGGGGTCGCCATGGCTTTTTCGTGGGTAGCGAAATAAAAATGGTGAAGAGACAATACGCTGTAAAATCGTAGGTTGGTTCGGTTCGGAAATGTAAATACAAATACATCCAGTTTGAAGATAGGAATGCAGCACAAGTCAACCTTTATGTATATAGTGGTTGACCTGTGCTGCAGCTTGTTTTTTTTTTCCTTGAAAAAATTATTCGCAATAATTACTAACATTTCTTTTGACCACTCCAACTCCGCTTAAATGCTTGTGCTAGGATGGTTCACGACAATATTCTAATGACGGATTCGAATTAAAGACCCTAAGTTTGGCAGACCTTACCATAAGCTATTAAACTATTGACGTTTCAATTCCATCTAGTTCAGTTCCATCTACGTCGAACCACAACATGCATCTGTCGACTCGACCGGGGAAAGAGACCAAAACCTCATAGGATAATTTGAAAAAAACATCATTCTGTGTTTCGTATAATCAGGACCATTTCCGGGATAAAGAGGCATTCCATCTTAGGATATCATCAGGAGTGACATGGTGCATCTTGAGTCTCTGTTGAGGATGGGTGAAGGCTGTTTATGGACTGCAGTCATCACTTACCATCAGGTGAACTGTGTATATGTCACTCTATTAATGACAACTACGCCACGTGGTAGTTGACATTTCGGCGATTATTACCATCATATATAACCAATCAGTTTAAAGGCAACACCAACAAGGAAAAACACAAATATTAATATGAAATACATTCATAATACATTTTTCAGTTTCATGAATGCCTTTGAGATTCCTAATTTAATACGTTGAGTGCCATGTCAGACATTTCCGTTTAGGTCGTGTCAACCACCGGTGGCTGTCGGTGTAAATAAGTTTGTTTCAAAACTAAAAAAAAAAACATTATCTTGAGTAATCACTCAAATTTATGTAAATGTATTTCGTTTTTATTTATGACAAAATTATATTTGTACAATTTAATGGAGTGTCACAAGATGGGAGAAGCGGGAACAAGAGTAAACCTTTTGGATTTCATAAATATTTATATATAGCTTGAACTTAATATAGTTTTTAAGCTGATCTAAAATGTTCAGTTTCAGAACTGATCCCGATAAACAGGTTTACTTTACCTAATTTATTGCTAGATTAAAAACTTCCAACGACAAAGCATTTCTAAATGTTTCTATTCCTTTGTAGTAAATACAATCCCTCCTGGAAGCTGGCTTTATTGAATCTTATCCAGGAAACCAAACGATAAACAATACAAACACAATATGTATAACGTGTTGATATAATGTCTATAGGCATTTAACTCCAAACGTAAATATCTGTTATTGCGTTAAAATAGTTATAGTACAATAGCCTTAATATATTTACACAACTGTATCGCGTGGATTTCAATCTGTTAGTAATGCAGTTACCATACATATAGAGGAATACTAAGCTGCACACGCGGCCTCACGGAGATGTCTTCAAAATTAGCGTTCTTAAAAAAACTTCTTACAAACATTTATACACGACTTGCATCCTAGCATTTGATGTAATAAAATATATACGAACATCTTTTTGTTTCTTTTATTTTATCATTATTTGTTTAACCAGGTCCAACGTCTGAGTGATCTCAGGGTCCTTCTATTCGTGCGCTTCCATTAATTAGTTATCTCCGTCACTTGCACTTCCGTCCATTTTCAACCCATTCCACACAAAATCCACCCATATTTTCCTTGGTCTTTCGCATTATATCCATACGAGTTCACATGTGGATATGTTTCTTTTTATTACCAATACGTTTCGTATATTTACAATAAACGAAACGAAATACGGAAGCGGAAAAAACAAACGGGCCCTGGTTTACTAAACGAGAACAAATGATGAAATGAAAATATCAAAACAGATAGCCAATCCTATCACAATATTTATCTCCGGCAAACGGAAGCGTCACCCAATATACATAAGCATGCCAATCGCGACAAACTATAGACGCATACATGTATGCGGCAGACTGAAGGAAATTCACAACACAATCCGATTACATCGACACACCTGGACTCGCTGACGACCTCCTTCCGACACTGCCCGTTATGGTAAGGGCTACGGACTGCGCTATGATACCTTGTAAGGCAAGGAGGACACTATATCCTACATTGCATGCCTAGAAGGTTAAATCGACACAGTTAATTCAGTATAATTACGTTAAATGTATTTAATTTTAATTTTTGTGGAGATGCTTTAGTCTTACAGCAGTACAAAAACGATGTTACTTTAGGGAAGTGCGACATCTGCTTGCCTTGACATGTTATAGACAGACAGGAAGTGCAAAGTTTCCATATACGAATTTTACGTAGGCGCCCATCGATAATAAATTGAAAGTAAGATGTGACCTGGCTACGATAATTGACAACGTGAATGAACGTGAGTGAATAAAAATATTATTCAGAAAATTTTAATGCAAATAATGTTGTCGGACAAGGGTTTTGTACGAGAGTTTATTTGGAGCATACTTGATATCATCTGAGAGGGATGAAAAATTAATAAATTTTTAAAAACTTAGTGACTAAAATAATAGTATTAAGTTGAAGTTTCAGTTACAGTTTTATAAAACAAACACCTAAAAACAGTTTTTGTTAAACTTATTAGTTGGCCTGTTGGACTCGAACAACCAGCTTAACCAGGAATTTGATAACATACCCACCATCTCAAATTTATTTAAAAATATAACCATTGTAACATCAACACCAATCTTGTCATTCAATCAGCAATCATTCAGGCCACAGAATCATTATGCCACAAATAAGTCGAGAGAATATATAAAAATAATAGAGTAGGAAAGAGAATCGAGTCCAAAACGTGCAATGGAAATAATATTACTCATAGATATTGAAAGGTAAAAGAATAACAATTTTGTACGTCAACTTCACAAATGTCAAGCAGGATGCGAAGACATTTGTGTTATATTATTATTTTTACCGACCACGACAATTGTCACCAATTTCCAGCGTTTTATAATTTAATGATCAATGAATTGTGTGCCTCCTCCAAGTTCCTGCTTCTTTGGTATCGTCCCCGCCACCATTCCCCTTAGCAACTTATCTTATGTAATAATTTTCGTATGCCAACTGCTTGCCTACTTTTTTTTTCTCCTATGGATGGCTGAACCCAACGATTTAGGTGATGTGGTACATACATACGCGCAGTCATCTTCATTTATATAGATTGATAGGCCTTTTTTAGAATGTTTTCCCGCACGAGGCAATTATTGCTATTGTAGTAACTAAGGCGCTACCGCTTACCGTAGTACTTAAAGTTCAACATAGATGGCGTTGATATTTAATGCAATACACAACACCAAGAAAACTATTTTATTTCTCTCTTTTATAAATAAACAAAAATCTTAAACAAAGAAACATCGACGAAAGATCTACGATTATGCAATTGTGTCAAAGTTTATGGACTGTATTATATTCAGTTAGAATCATCTTAAAAAAGATGAAAGTCCCGTTAAAATTCGTAATATTTTAATTAATTCATTTTTTATTTCTTCAAATCCAAGTAAGAAATTACTGCAAAAGATATAAGTACATTTATAGGAGAATAAATTCGTAGACAGCTAAGCTTTCAAAAATAATAAAGGTAGTACTTAAGGAATCGAAAAGATTAGATAAGATAAATTCGGTCACAATAATAAAAAGACAACTGAAGGTAATAAGGGAGCGAAAGGTCGCATGACATTTATGGTGAACTATAAACGGACGACCGATATGGTTAAAAATAACTCAAGCTCTTCGAACGCTTTAGCCATAACGATGATAAATAGGTAGTCTAAAAATAACTAGATTGGTTTACTCCATTCTCCTAAAATATCATCAAATATTTTATTAACATAAGTATTGGTTTGTTTTTTGGCTTTTACAGGCTGATTAGAATCATCAGCGCTACATATATAAATAAGAACTTTCTACCTACAACCATCATTTCAAATACACATCAATCTTTGACTAGTAACTAATACGCGAAAAAATAATATATTCACTTGACGGCTAATACAATTTTTAAAGTATTTTTTGGACTTGAAGTCTAAAGTGATAGTCAAATAAAAGTCTCTTGTAACTTTCGCATGCATATAAAAAGTTTCAGAGACTTTGAAATTTATAACCGTTTGGTTTAAAAATAACGCATTTTACCAAGTTATCACTTGTCTCAACATCATGGTTGCTCTTCATTGAGTCTTTCCCATAAATATACATTGAGCAAGGTATGTGATCATATTACGGGAGACTGGACTATTGAAATTACAAAAGTTTTCACTTGTCTCAACATCATGGTTGCTTTTCATTCTCCTTTCTTTCTCTCAAGTCTTTCCCATAAATTGCCAAAAAGCACGGTGCTTGAACACAAATTCATCGAAGAAATAGAAACAAACTCCGATTTTGTCCATCTTACGCATTTTTAGGTTTCAGTAGAACAGTCTCATTTCTTGAAATACAATGCTATCCGTTATCTCTACATCTCCGACCCATTTTTATAAATAGATTTTCTTAATATTTCAAGTTACGCCTACATAAATAGGAAATTAGGTAACATTAATATCCATTAAATTAGGAAACGATTTTCAATGACTCCGAGTCAATGGAACTCAAACAAGCGCTGTATTAGCCAAGAGATTGGGTCACTCATATTGGTTTAGGACGGTTTTATGGAAGGCTAAGAGTTTTATTGCGTTCGCTTAGTATCACTGAGATAATGAAAAAATCTTGCTGAGTAATTTTGAATCAATTGGTATCAGGGATGTAGCAACAAGATAAACACATATAATATGCATAAATATACCAACATGTGCATAAATACATAAAGTCAAAAAAGTAATGCCAAATTAGATAATAAAAGTTAAAATAATGATATAACCACAAACTTTTCAAAAAGTTCAACATTTGCAATGTTAACTTTTACTAAATGAAGCAGAGAAAGAAAAATAAACATACCGTAGGCAAAATCTGGATCATAAATGAAAAAGGTATATCTATATTTAGTTAAAAAAAAATAATCAAACATCAGGGAATACAATAGACACAAGATAACGTAGTCCTTTTTAAAACCCTTTGGGGGTAATTATTTGATACCACATGAATCCGGCACGTGTCCATTAATTTGGAGGGTGAATATCAAAGGGCATAAAAAATAAAAAAGCTCTGTTTTATATACACAATTTTTTAGGGATAAATTGTATTTTCGAATTTAAACGTATATGCACACTAATTTTATAGTAGGGACAATTTACTAAAATTTTATTGTAACTAAAGGTAAAAAATAAAAGGTTCAATTCACCATAATCCCAAGTGAGACAAATGTTTACAACAAGTAATAGTAATGGATGCTGAAAATGCTGAACACATGCAAAAATAAAAAAAAATTAAGACTCATGACTAAAATTTAAGAAATACGGAGAAATTATATGCTCCTCGAGTCGCTGAAAATTTCTGTTTTCTCGTTCAGAAAAACACATAAGTGTGTATGATATTTACTATTTTATAAAAGTATTCTCTGCGATAATTCATACACTTTTTTTTTTGCATTTTAAAGATACCACCGCAAAAAACAGTTGGCCCAGTCTTCTAAAAGGCCTATCGGAAACCAGTCACCGCCGCTTACCGTTTAATGAACCAATTTATTTAGTCGATAAAAACGGCGATTTTTATCGATTAATGACTACTTGCCACTGGGCTTAATTTTCCTCGTTCTCGTTTGTCACCTAAAAAGGTGTAATATAAGTGACATTCATTGCTGGCGGGGATTCAAGCAAAGCTGCAGTTATCGAAATACAGAAGCGAACTGTAATTACTGCGGTTAGAGAACTTTGAAAGGGGATATCGGCGCCTGGTATGGTGATGTGCCCTTGACAATATAATCTATCGATTAGATGTATTCGTGTATTTCATAGACTGTTTCAATGTCATTGGAGTTTATTAGCTACATTCATCGGTGTGCAAATAATGTATACGGTAATATAGGTAAGGCCATTTATATAGTTTATTATTTTTTATTTGAGTTAAAGATTCGTCCATGATCACCTGTGAGAGTGGATCATGGACATCTATTCTCAAGATGCACATGCCATCTTAGAGAACGCAGCAACATCGTACCATTACTTTATGCCATCCCTTATTTTGTACCAAACAATAAGTTTTCTAGTAATAAAACGAACGCGGCGAGGTTGCCATTTAATAAAAATATGGTGGCATATAATGTTTTAAATTTTATTAACAAAATTTTCATTACAGCAGTGATTAATGTTGATAAAAAATTTTCGTATGCAGAATATAGTAACAAATAAATATTAAAGAACTTTCACATTGTTAGTATTTCAAAAACTCATAAGTAAAAACACCGGCGAGGGAATTTATAAATTCTCTTTATAAAATTTGCTGCAATGACATCACAAGACAAATGTTTACCTTGCATTTCAGCTCAGCCCTTCTATCCGACCCGATGTTTATAAGCCTCTGTGAAAATAGGATACAAAGGATATAGAAGATAAGGACAAAGCTAGCAGAGGGTCTACATCTTAGTGATAATCTCATTTGGAATTAAAGGATATAGCGCCCTGATATTTCGCTCCAATAAGTACCTGCGAGCTCGTACGTTGAACGGTGACCATTTTAATTATCACATATTTGTAGCCAGTGTAACAGTCGTTAATGTTAAGAAAATAAAAATTTCGTTAAAAGTTGGTAATGAATCAAAATATGTATAATAATGTGGGTTATAATTAATTTTAAGTTTTATTTAACAAGACACGTGTAAAACAGGAGTTTTCAGAGTGCTTGTTGCTTGCTTTCCGTAAAGCGATTTAAGTTTTCTGTCAATTTGTTACTAAATCGTTGTTTTGTTTATTTATTTTTATAACGAATATCCGTGATTATAAGAAAAGCAAGAGTGACAAACAAACACATAATTTATAATAACTGATGTTAAGTGAACTCTGCGACCCAAGATAAAGGTATGCATCCTTGACTAGGAATCAAAATATAAATTGATTGTCACCCATAAATTTTCTCGTTACTGTTCCTTAATTTACCACGCGAAACAAGGCAGTGCGAATTGTTACTTTACTTAAAGACTTCATTCTTCAAATCACATCAATAGATGGAAAATGGGTACTAGTCTCGCCTCTCGCGTGTGTCCGAGATATTAATAAATCATGTAGATAAGACGATAGTGTGATGATCGCCTCGAATAATTATACTATTACGAATGTGAGATTAGTATTGCTATATCACATATACTTATTTTATGTATATTATAAAAGAAACAACACTAATTTCATCGCAGTCGATTAACTTAAATTCTATTTGTTTTTTATTTATTTAACTTGTAGTGGCTGCTCTGCAAACTCCACCTTCGACCTCTATTTTTTTAGAATTCCCCTTTTCTTATTCGAAATTTGTACGAAATATGATAAGCGTTAAGATAGTGATACCTACTAATCTAAATATGTCATGAATAACGTTCAATCGATGTCGATGTCTATATGTTTGCCTGGAGGATGCTTATACCTAAAGGGGAAGTATTGAATGAAAATATTTTAGATTGTAGATAAATATAATTTATGTTCGCTATCAGACTGAGTGTGTAACAAGTATTCTACGTCACGGCATTGAATCTAATACAATTAAGCATTGGACTCGTGCCAACCCAATCCTCAAAATGACTTTTGCTAAAATATTTATAGATAAATTTATAAAAACAAACAAAGCCTTACAAATGTATATGTAATTGTATTGTTTTTTTTTCATCTATATTTCTTTATCACGTACGAAATATATATTTATTTTTATCTAAAAAATGCCTATTAAAAATTATTGGTCTATAATCTGTTAAATAAAACACTTTGTATGTAAATTAGTCATTTTAACTTCAGCCATACAAATTGTATCAAAATAATGATACGTTCAACATATCCCACTAAATGATTGATATCCAGTAAGTCAATTGTTTAAATAGTTATCTTCCACGTTCCACTTTTAACTAAAGTATGATATGATCATTAAACTTATATTACCCCGACTGGTTTCAAACACAATTTAATTTACCATACATCCTAACAGATAAACTAAAAGTAATAATAATATTCATTTATTCCTTATTGGCGCATATTAATAGCAAAATCAGATACTGTTAAAACAATTAAACAAACAAGTAAAATCCTTTTACCTAATCAATAAAGAAAAACAAAATTTTATAAATAAATGGAAGAGAAATGAAAACCTGTTTTGCGCCAAATAAAGTAAAGGATCTACACTCAGGTACTGTTGTGAGTTAGTGACACAACCCTTATCTTACATTATTTTTAACTAGTTATAGCTGACCGAATCAAATAATAAATAGTGTCTGGGACATTTACGAGTATCGCTGGACACAGTAAATTATTATAGGAATTGTACAGACGCAATCAGTGCCTCGTATGTCAAGGCACATGTTACTAACGGGTACTATAAATGCGACCACAGAGTAAATTGAAAACGGGGGCTTCTGTAGCAATAAACTATCGATAAATGCTATGTCGCCTTTAATAAATCTACACAGTTAGACTTCACGCCAATCGCAAACAATTGCGTGAGTGGCACCGTCCTATCCGTGTACACACCATATAAGCGTGTTTGCAACAAGCGTGAAGTTATAACAATTGCTGGAATAAAGCACCCTTCAGAAGAAACCCATCAAGCAGTCTCTGATGTAGGAAATATCTAATCCCTGATCTTTAAATATATACACTTTTGCTTACTATATAAATTTCGTATTTAGAACAAATATTAATAAAGATTAATTTTTCCTAATTATGTACAGTCAACTAAGGAAATCAGAATCTACAGCCCAATAGGATGCCAAATGCGTGCCTTCAGTATTGGTACATGTGTCATGTTTCTATCAACCTAAAAGGTAACAAGAGGTCTGATTTTAATTCTCGCGCCCAGGGTTGAGAATAACAATTCAGCTTAGAACGCTAGCGTTCTTAGTGAAATATCCCACGAGGAACGGGTTTAAGTCTCGTTTAGTTTTTAGATGATTGTTACTGTATAATAATATATATTTTGATGGAATTACGTGACACAATATATATTGTGTCATGTGTCTATTACCATATTGTAGTTCCAAGATTATAATTAAGAGATACTTACATTGATGCGGTTCTTGGCGCGTTCAATGGCTTTCGAGTCTTCTCTCTCAGGGCTGAGACGGCAGACGCGAGCACGCCAGTCGTTAGCGCCCGCCGCCTGCAGGGCCGCCAACCTGGAAATAAAGAGCGAACTAAACATAACTATATGCGCACAAGAAAAAGTTAAAACTCTATAACTTAGCGGAGATAGCCTAGAAGCTGAACGTTGATCTAGCGGTCGTCACTTGGAATACTAGTAATAAGCATACGCTTTTAGAATGTATGTATGTGCTTTTGACAAGTATATTCTATACGATAACCTGCAACATAATATTTATTCCTTCAATTGTCATACATTTACCAAAGAGATGTATCTGAAATAAGTATAGTAAAGGTCCAATGTACCAAATAAAAATGATAGTGTGTAATAAGTGTTTAAAATGAAGGCCGCTGCCCCATTTTTATAAAGATATACTCAATTTTAGCAAGTCTAATTTTAAGCATTTCTCTTGAATATTAAAAATGTAATGATATGAATGAATTTTCAGTGGAGTACTAAAACGGAGATTTGTTGGCCATAGTTAGAAATATATAATGAATATACCATCTGCTTGGGATCCCGTGATTAAAAAAATCAACTCATTTCAGGCATACCAATGCAAAATCTCGAGATACTTCGAGCACCTTTTGCATAGATAAGGCCAATAATAAAAAAAATAAAAGCTCGTGGTAATATGGGCAAAATATGGCATCGGGACTTCAAACACCCCAGTTTCCTCCGTGACTTTTATTTATTGTTGTAGAGCACTCGAAACTCCGAGAAATCAAAGTCAAAATAAAGGCAGTAAGGCCAACCTGTTTAGCCTTGAGCACAGGCGGAAGGTTGCTAGCTTTTCGGTGTTTAGAAGGTAGGTTAGGTTAGGTTTAGGATAGGTTAGTCGTTTTAATGAAAATACCGAATATATATATATTTATATATATATATATATATATATTTATTTATATATATATATATATTTATATATATATATATTTATTTATATATATATATATATATATATATATATATATATATATATATATTATCATAATAAACATGCCCCGCTCACAGGACTACGCGAAGTGATGGTATTCACTAATGAAAATAAAAAAAAATGAATAACTACAAAACATATATTAATCGTTAATCTTCACACACACATTTCCCAGAACGTCCTTTATTCCTAAACACATCGTAAACTAGAACATTTGATTGCAATTAAATTAATTAGGCCATCATATTTTTTCATAATATATTTAATTTATAATTAGATTTCTCATTCATTCATATAATTTCGAGTAAAAAAACAGAAATCAATGGCCTGACCTACCATATACCTATATGACATATGATAATTGTATACTATAACTAATGAACAGTAAGGAAGAGATCAAAACATTAACAAGACAACTAGAAACCAACCTAACAATGGATATATAATGATATATAATGTTGGGTAAGATGCGACCTCTGTGTAATTACTAAATACATATTTAATAGAAGCAACGTCAATAGTCAATTTAACATTTGTTACGCACAATTTATACAAATTACAGCTAATTGGTTAACGATAAACGTCAAATGTTAATTTAGCTTCAAAATCTGGACCACCCACAAACACGTAATTAACACTCGTATTCATTAAATAAAACCTTAAGCTTTTTTTATGAACATTTAAAAATAATAATTTTATTATATAACAATATAAATCAATATCAATTTGTTTCATAAAGAAAAAAGGCATATTATTCCTATAATAAATAATAAAGATAATTTTATAATGTTTCCAATATAAAAAAAAGAAAACAAAGGAGGTGACCCTCGGTATTATTCGGCGTAACCTTATTGATTTTTAAGTTTTCTAATAATATGATTCATTTCGAGTACTTGTATCTCTTTGATAATGTCGATATAAAATCGAACAGGGAGCATACGTAGCGTCAACGACCTTCTGCGTTATTTTATCAACGCTCTCAAGCCGAGCGCACTCCGCTATCCGAAAGGAAATACAGATTAAAACTAATTACGTACCAACACGGCTATAATAGCAATATTCCGTACATTTTCCTGTTTTATGCCGCAATACGTTTTATGTTACACCGTATTTAAAATAAGCATAGGGCTGTAAACGCTCTGTAACTGAAGGAAAGGTGGGTTTCATATTTAAAAATATATTAAAAAGCATAGCGTACTGGCAGTACAAATTAAAACATGAGCCGTGATAAGAAATGTGAATCTGATTTCATTAAATTAAATAATCAGATATTATGATAATTAGATAATAATGAATCCAGATCATCATAATCATATTTAACAACGATGATGTATTTGTGTAAGATGTGATTGGTGTTAGAATAAGTTACGTACACAGGTTTACCTACCCTATACCCTACTGTGTTACTATAGTCGACGCATTATGAACTGAGGCTTCGGGTCATAAATCATATTTATCAGTCTGTCTCGCTCGCACTTAGAGGTCTTATGGAGAGGTGTATTGATGTGCGTAAGAATTGTAGAGGTTCATATCGATAACAGGATAGGTACGATCGATATGCTAATTATGTTAAGTATTCATAGGAATCATTTGTCGCTATCTGAAAATATTTCTTAAAAACCACGTTAGAAAATAAATTCTCCATAGTGGGTATTGCGTAACGAAGTGTAAGTAATGTAATGAGTGTCATAACAAAAAATCTTATATTTATAGAAAAACAACAACCCTTATTTGTTATGACCAATCAAGAGTCAGAGTGGTAATGAAGGTCACGATGACGCATCGACCCCGCGTGCGCAGGTAGCTAAGTATCGATAACGGGATGGAGGGGAACGAGAGAGCGGACGAGTTAGCAAAACAAGCTGCAATGGGAATGAAGACCAAACCGAACTATGAAATGTGTCCCGTTTCATACGTCAAGCGACATATCCGGTTGGAGTCGCTTGAAGAGAGGTATGGAACGGACCCTACAGGGACGGGGAAACTGCCTCGACGACCAAAGTCTTCTTCCCGGACACTGTCAAGGCATACCCCATCTTGCGGAAGACTGAAACGGATCCAGTCCTCACACAGATTTTTACGGGATATGGAGGGTTCTCCTCTTACCTGAGTAGGTTCAGTCGCAAGGAAAGCCCTTCATGTGTTTGTGATCCGGGGGAGCAGGAGTCCGTGCTGCATATTATCACAGAGTGCCCGGTATTTGGTGCGCAGCGAGCCGGCGTAGAAATAAAAATGAGAAATAGAATTAGCGTAGGAAATTTGATGAGAAACAACGAAACAAGAAATATATTTTTAAAATATTGTAAGGAGTCGGCTCTGGCAGTAATCAATAGAAATAGGGTGTATTGTTATTTATTTATTTTAACTTAAATATTATTTTAACCTTATTTTTAACTTGTATTATTATAAAAATCTAACTGTATTTTACTGTAGCAAATAGAAATGGTTTTAACTAGAAGTAGAAATAGTGACAAATATATTGAGATATAAGAAATTTTTGTTAAGTTTTAGATTTTTATCAATAAAGAAATAAAGAAACACCCGCATCTAAAATCCCTGACCCAAAAACTTATTGGGCGGCACGAGAGGGCGGAGTAAAGCCGCACATTAATAAAAAAAAAGTATCGATAACGGGTTGCATTGCGTACACATTCCTACTGCCAGTGACATTTATTGCCCGAATTAGTATTTACCGATTCAGTTTAAAATGCGTCGACTATAGCTCATTCATCATCATATCGACCATGAGATTGTTTTCCCGCTTTTTAAAAATTGTATACTAAAATCTACGTACCATGTTGCTGGTTGGCCGGCCACCAACCCTATTTGCAAATGTTGCAAACATCCTGACTGGCTACAGAAATTATTCCGCCATGAAATTCCATGTTTGTTAGTACGCGGGCTTAATTATTACACTTTGTAAATGTTTCTGCTATTTCTTGTAATTTTGCATTCTGCAATGTATTTTTTATTTGACCAAATAATTTTTAAATTCATAACGATTTACATAGTTATTCCTTGGAAACACTTGTCAATTTAATAGTTACCTATTAATCAAAATTAAATATTACACTTCTTTTAACGTGTAGCATACAATGTGTACATATTTGAAAAAGATAATAATATTTTATAACGTATCGATAAACTATTCAAATCCCGGAATAATACAGGTTTAATAAGACAAAGATCTTCATAAATGCCTATAGTAGTCATAAATGTTTAGACATCGTCGCAGGTAACAATTTTTTACTATAGACGTAAGGAACAATTGCACCTTCACTGTATCCTTTTGTTCGTTAAATATTTGAGGCTATTATTGGCAATTTAAGCCTTGTATTATGTCTTTTAAGATACAAGAACTTGCAGTCGTTTACAAGTTAAAAGTTATTTGTACATCTATTAGTGAATATTTCGATAAAAAGTTAAACAAGAGTTAGTAAAGAGGTCAGTTCTAGAGTCTAATAATTTTGTCATTATATTTTTAAAATAAGTATAGTAATAAAATTAAAAATCATTATCTTCAATCGATTATAAAAAATCAAGCAGATAAATTAGTCCAGTTCTGGATAATTAAAGAAAACTGCTCTTAAATCGGTTTTGATGTATATTTGTTGCGACGATATCGCGCTAACTGCGCAATGTTATATAATATAAGTGTCGTTACCATTTGGCCAACAGGCGCACTAACTCGACTTTTGCCCAAAACTATATAAACAATATATGGGGAAGGATGATTGGTATACAGTGTCAACGGCAGCTGCAACTACAAACACACCCAGACTAAAGAACGAACAAAATGTATTGTGCAAATTTCGGCCTCAGCTAGGAAAGCCAATTTTCCCAAGGATAACAGCTATTACTTTGTAGACTAACCTGTACTTTTTCTTAAAATCAAATTCAATAGCAACTATGTGTGGGTGTGTATACACACACTTATATCAAATATAACCGCTAATAATCGCAAGTACAGTATTCTGCCACAAGTTAAACCGCAACACGTTGGTATATAATAATAAAATAAACCATAAATTTATTTGTCAACTTATTCAAGCCTCGATCACAATTTCCTGGCGTAGCGCTATTTGAATAGTGTATTAATTATATTTACCGAATTCAAAACCATCGCAAAATTGATAAATTGTAGCACACAGCTTAAATGGTACTACATTTTAAATTCAAGATCATAGTAAGAGTCAAGAGATGAATGAATGAGAACTTTTTAATACGGAAACGCCTTATAACATAGCCGCTGTCGCGTGGGCATGGTCGGTTTTATCGGACACGCATCAACTAAAATCCCACGATACAGCCATATAACTACATTAGCCTGCAATATTATAAAATTTTTGTCCTTTAAGTCAAGCAGTTTATAAGCCCATGAAAATCTTAATACCCCGCGAGGCATTCACATTGACGATTAATTCTTGTTAGTGCGTGAATGCTTAGATTGTATAACTTTATAAAAACTAACGGTTTTATGTCGTTAAAAATCTTTAATATTTCTTATTTTAGGTCTCCAAATTGTGAAGAATGTGGAATTGTTGAGTAACTGATTGCTACCGAGTGTACCAGATTTTAGAATTACTAATGATTCCCTAATTTGATGGCGTTTAACGACATTTTATCATGGCCGAGTAGAAGATAAGAGTTTGTTGTCTGTCAGATGTATAGCCAGCCATGATATATTAGTAAGATTAAAATGATAAGATTCTCAAGCGTATTGTGCATACAGTCCTATAAAAACCAAATACATAAAAACAAACCTTTCGGCAATGGTGCCCCCTCGGTGCGGCATCTCGGCATGTGTGGCGCTCCTCTGCACTCCGCCGGCCGCCCTGTCAACAAACGCACACATGAGCAATAAGCAGACACATTACGTCCTGAACTGCAGGAATAAAGAACTCCTTTATTAGAGACAGTCCCCTTGAAATTGCCTTGTAAACAATTTTGCTACGGGTCTCAATAGAAATGTTTGCTCATGCAAAGAAGGGGGAAAAGTACTGTGGTATACAAAGAAATGTTTTATTTCTACATATTACATAGATATTATAATTTATATGAATAGCCTACATAAGTATTATATATATAACCTACATAAAGTGATAGCGACTAGCACGTTGTATAATTGTGTATGGTGACCGTGCTCCGTGATTCCGGTGCTTTTACGTACAAAGAAATACGTATTAACATTAGTCTGGTGAACGAGATTAGGTCCGCACCCTATTTTTTTTGCGTGGTAATCCTCATAAATACTCGGCCACCTTAGGGTTATGTAGGACTGTTACCAACTAAAACTTAACGGTGGTCGGCATCAACGTTGATAAGGGCTCGCGGGATGTCCGTTTGAAACGCAACTACACCCTTCCACCGATAGTCCGATCAGAGGCCATAAGAGACGTTTGCTACCCCCATCACCCTCGCAGTACTATCACGATAACAATATCACTTGGTGCCATCGTCTGGGCGCTACGTTAGAGTTTGAGTGATACAATAAGGGAACATCAAGTGCGTTATCGCTAAAGGGTTTGTCAATTTGGAACAGTTACATCCGACAGTTGAGTGAACTATATGACTATTTATTGTATCCGAATAAAATAAAGTTGATTAAAAAAAATAATAAATAGAAAATTAGATATTAAATATTTCAAGTGTACCATAAAATTTAAATACTGAATAATAAATGTATGTAACATAAATATTTCCACTCCAATTATATCCTGATTAAAACAGTCGATGTTGATGTATAAAATAAGAAAAAATATAGTCATACTTAAATATTACTTTAAAAAAGCTTAAACGGCAAGTAAGCTTTGACATTGTCTCTATAAATTACCTTGTTTGCTCAAATCTCTCTTTCAGAGACTTGAAGTTGAACAGTCTATCTTCCATGGATCGTACGGATAACATTTTGTATGGATTATTCTGTCCAGAATATGTAAGACTATCGACCACAAATTTAATTTAACACACTTAACACGATTCCATTCATATATTACATATCTCCAAATACATCACAATTTAAAACTCAACTACTTTAAAAAAATAAATATTTATAAAGGAATAGAATAGGTTATGTTCGGTGCACGACATTTGAAAGACAAATGACAATGACAGTGTCATCGGTTCGAATCCGGACGCGTTCACTGTATAACTAAACTTCGACTGTTTGTATTCAAATGTCTGTGTGACGTAGGAGACGGCATCGTTATCCTTGCGGTGGGTCATTAATACGCTATTATATATTATCTCACTTTACTAGATTGTGTTATACAACAAGTATTATGAATGCAACTATAGACAAAGTAACAAAATGTTTAAAGGTTAACAAAAATCTATGATAAGGAAGGGAGCGTTCTTTTATCTATGGCTTCCTGGAATTTTGATTATAATTGTACTTTAGCGAATATTTTAGTTTACTGCCATTTTTTTTGGTAGTAACAGATGCCCATTTTTTTTTGGTAAATTATTAAAATATGTTTATTATTTTGCTTATGTTATACGATTCATAGATTTTTTAGCTATAACGAGAAAGACGTGACATGTTTTTACATTCTTACGGCTTAAAACTAAAATCAATAAAAAATATTGGAACGAACCGATTTTTCCTGTATTTATCTCTTACTATTTACATTTTATTTAATAAACAACTATGAACCTCATTATTATTATTAAGTACACCTGCCACGTGTTTCAATCTCTCAAGTCACCAAATACATTATTACATTGACATTGAGCAGTACTAAAAAAAGGAGACCAACTCGACTAATCTTAACGGTCTAAAATACTTCTGACGAAAAGATAAATGTGACGAATTTTTAAATTTTAATGGATTTCGAAATTCAAATATCGGGCGCTTCGAGCCCCATGCCGTCTTCGATAAAAGCACAGTTCAATCGCCTAATTACTGGGCTATATGACGAGGCAAAGAAACACTGATAAACCAAGCTTACTTAATGTCCACAAACTAAATACAACGTTGTTATATCATTTGTAATTAGGCCAATAGAAAGATATCAAGAAGAAAATTGTATCTCACGTAGAGTCCCATTTATTCATTCATCATACAATCTTTTACGCAAGTATTTTAGAGTGTTATTCTTTCCGTCTCCGTCGCGCTGTTAAATCTGAGTGCAATGCATCGCGCATCCTTTGGAAGAAATTGGAAGTCAAATACAGTATGAGATGTAAAGCGTGTAACGGAATATTTCAATGTTAATAATTCATTTGATAACTAAAAAAAGTCTAAAAAATTGTAAAACGTTCACCATTAAATTATTAATATATTAAATTCATTTCTGGTATAATATACAACTCACTCTTTTATTGCGATAATGAAGCTATAAGCGAAAATAGAAGATGGAGCGGAGCAATGTTCCAAAACGCTGAGTTTTCGAACATTGCCCCATCTTTTATTTCACATTGCCAATGCATGTGCCTGACGTTTGGTTAGATTTATAGTTCACTTAAACAGGGGAACCAAATTTATTTAGTAACGCTAACCGCAACGGTAAAATTATGACAGTAATGTTACGTACATTACGTATAAAGGCAAAATATTAAAATGAAACGAAAATTTGAGTCTACTATTTACCACAAAATTCACTCATAAGTTCTTGTAATCATATAACATATTGTTGATAAAATCACAATAATTAATTCATGACTAAATACCCAACACACCATTAAACTATTTTTATTTGTTACCATTAAAAGGGTGTAAAAATACATTATTCTAAAATGGTCGAATTATTCATTGAAGTCTAATCAAAAAACTTTTATTTTTTAGTTTATATACACACATGCATCTCTACCTTTAATGTTTTGAAAGAGAACCACGTTTTAGCAAAACTCCGTGAGGCTTCAATGCGAGCGCGCCCTACACAGAGTAAGGCTCGACTGCTGGGCGGGCGGCGCTTTCAAGCTAGCGCAGTTAATATTACGATTTGTTTTCGACTCGACTGTGAATCGAACGAAGTAATTACAATCTTCATTTTACGCCAAATTTTGTAAAACATATATTATTTTTGATATCTTTTAATTGCAAATAGTGATTATAATACTAATACACGTCTCAGATGCAAACCAATAAATAAGATTAAATAAATTTTTCGCTGTGATATCTTGGCTTTTAAATATATACAGACGTAATAACATTGTTAAATGTAGTTATCATCTTTTTGTAATCCTATAAAAAGATATTATCGTGTTTTATATAAACTATGCAATATCTTGTTTTAAAAAAATATATTTATTTACGTATGGAAAAGAAGGTAACATCTTTGAAAACAATAATTAAAGTTTAAAATTTTCTTCTAATTAGGTAAACCACTCACTTTAATCGATTAGTAGCGCCTGATTTTTCAATTTGGAAAACCACACAAATTTGTCATATTTATTTTGTGCTTTAGTAAGTATTTTAGGATATTTAGATTGGTGAAGTTTGCCTTCTTGATTCTAATAAATATAATTGGTGACGATTGTAACACGCGACAGGTTTAGTAGTTGAATATTAAATAAATAAATAGAAACAGGTAAAGTTTACAACGGTAGAGCTACACTGCAGTTCGATTCTAGCTGCAAAATGAATGGGTCAGCTCAACCGGGTTAGGAACACGCCCTCACAGAATACCGACGTGAAATAGCAGCATAATGCTGCTGTGTTTCGTCTGGTGAGTGTTGGGATTCGGAGACCTTGATTACTGGCGACGAGGCATTCCATCTCAGTCCTCAAGGGTGACAACGCATCTGCATTATGATTCCTTGTCAAGGATTAATGTAGATGTCATGGACCGCAGGAATCACTTACCATCATGTGAACCGTGTGCTCGTTTGTTACTCTCAGTGTAATAAATGAAATTGTAATAAATACAATACAAAAACAAGGAAACAGATTTTTGTTCCATGATTCACTGTGACTTGGACAGTAAATAAATTTAAAATCTTTACTAACTTGTTTATGGAGGTGCACTTTTATTATTATATCGCATTATTATATTTATTCATATTATCATAATTTCAGACCATCATTGTTGCAGCTAACATATAAAAATTCGAGGGGTTTCGAGGATAACGTCTCTCATAACTTAATGATAGCTAATGTCGACTTAAACCACAGATTCCTTATTAACCTTTAATTGGACACAAAACACGATAATGAGCCACCTGGATATCAATCAATCATCTTATTGTTTTTTATAATACGTTAAGTCAACTTACTTACTAGATAATAAATTAATCATTATGCTCATTTGATTAAAATATGATAGAAGATTACCCAGCTTTTTCGGGTTATCGACCGACACGTGCATCACGATGTGGTACATACACACATGCATACATACAATCATTTTTATATATAGATAACATTATATTACTCCATCAAGAATGTCAAACCTAGTAATTACTGGTATTAACAATGATTAACATACGGACGTAAATTAATTAAACTCCTTATCGTTCTGTATAGACCTTAGTATAAAAATTGAATTTAGCTTAGAACGATAATGAGTAGGGGAAAACACTGCAGGGCTTCGCCATACGAACAAAAGCCCGTTACTTGATAGCTTATTGGGTATGAATTAATCTGTGCAATTAGTACTCAATTACTATATATAATTTGACATCATAATATATCAATTAGCTGTCGCCAGCGGAGTTTCCAATCTGATACGACTTACGGACCTTCAAGAAAAGAGCCTTTCTTAAAGGCCACCAACGCATTTGCGGCTCCTCTCGGTTTGCGGATGTTCATGGGCGTCGGTGATCACTTACCATCGGGTGGGCTGCTTGCTCGTTTGCCATCTATTCTATACATATAAAAAAAAGAATATATATATATATATATGTAATTTGACAGTTGGACACATTTTGGAAGTTATTCCTCCCTTCCACTGGTACTAATATGATGTTCTCATGGTCGATATCGTCTATATCTTATGGATATAACCAGATGACATCAACTACGGAAGATTAATTATATTGCCATATGCATTTTCACAATCATATTTTACTCCTTTCTCCGGTGTAATGCATATGCAATATGATAAGAGGAAGGTTCCGCAGTGAAAAAGAGATGGCACAAACATACGACACATCCAAACTCACAAAGCAATAATTTGTGACACATTAATTGAACCCGAGCAGCCAGGTGGTAACCACTACGCCCTGCGTCTGTCAATATATAGCTATTGTTAGTATGTTGATATTAATATAAAATTAAAGAGATAATACGTACATAAAATAGTATTAAGATGAGAATCGTAACATTTATAAAAGATATTTTATTTAATTTGATGTTAGTTATAGTGATATAGTTAATTAGATGGCCCTCTAGAACCATGAATGGGTCGCCCCGATTGATCACAGTCCTCAGGGGTGACGACGCGTATTCTACCCCCTCATATGTAATGTTATAAAAAAAACTAATATAATATATAAAAACCTACTCACGCACTCATAACTTATAAAAATGCGTAATCATATTATTATCTTTTCATTACAGGTGCAATAAATATCAATAAACTTAGGAAAAAATGAATACATCGTTATTATTTTCAGTCATTGTATTGCTAGGCCTTAGGTTTAGATTAAAGAACATCGTAATATGTATATTCTATTATAGTTGAAGAGCTGAGACTTTAGACAACAGGAAATGCTGCTTATCTTTTATTTTATCTTTTCGCAGCTGGCTAACTTCTTTGGACCGATCTAATAGAAATTATCATTTGGAATCTCGTTCTTAACTCCTTAACTTCTATCGGAAACGTAATAGTCAGTCGAGTCAGACGCTCTCGCAAAACAAGGTTACGGTCCAAGCTGTGGCTCCCTCTCGGGAGCCCTTGTGCTGGTTACCCACTAATAGAGGTCTCGACTGAGCACCATAAGCGCTCGGTTACCTCTCAACCCGGTGAATCTGTAAAAGCCATCGGGCTAGCTAACCCAACAAAAAATGACTTATAAACTCATATAATTTTTTTTAAAATATTGTTTCAAATATTTAAAAAAAATATATTATAATATATATATATAACCTACTTAAGTTTTAATTTTAAAGTATTCCATTAAACGGAAATTTAAGTTATCGCTACTGCAACGGTTTCGATGGAAAGTAAAACACGATAAAAAACCGACAAAGCATACGTTTTAAGGTGAACTGCATTACCATTACAACTTGTCTTCATTAGCATACTTTCCAATAAGGGATCCCACCTCGGTTATGAGAAACACTAACTATGGAACTTCGGCTCGTCTGTTATACTCAGACTTTATTGTGTGTAAATAAAAGGAAGCTACAGCGACGCGTCGCTCATTAAAACACTTTTACAGACACACAAATTTACAATCTGAAGCCTTCATCTTACGACATTTTGACAATGGTAGAGCTACACTACAGTTTGTTTCTAGCTGCATAATGGATGGGTCATCTCCACCGAGGTGGGACCACGCCCTTACAGAATACCAGCGTAAAATAGCACCATTATGTTGCTGTGTTTCGTCTGGTGTACGCAGGGATCCGGAGAGCTTTATTACTGGTGACGAGGCATTCCATCTCAACGCATCTGCATTATGATTCACTGTCAAGGTTGAATGTAAATGTCATGAGCCGAAGGAATCACTTACCATCAGGTAACTGTGTGCTCGTATGTTACTCACAATGTAAAAAAAATTGCCCCTATTGCAAAACAGATAAGGAATTGTTTCGTTTAAGCGCAAAACGGTGTTAGGCACTGCTACGGTACTTGTTAACGTATTAAATGTAATGCCGCTAATGAACTCGCGAAAAAAAAAACTACTAATAGTAATACTGTCTACGCTAATAGTCCCACCATCGAACCTCACGACGCACTGCAGGATTTCATCCTTTTGTTGTGAACATCCCTAAAAACCAGAACGAAGCGCTTAGCTTCTTCTTTCATTATACGTACAGCAAAGGACTGGAATAGTTTGCCCGCGTCTGTCTTTCCCCCGAGTACAATTTGGGTGTTTTCAAGAGTAGAGTGAATAGGCATTTACTGAGCTAGTGCGCCTGACCATCCAGGACTGCATTTACGCTTAACATCAGGTGGGATCGTGGTCAAGCACTTGCTTAGAAAGCTAAAAAAATAGTCAAGAATGTCAATTAATTAACCATTCGTTGGAAATTTCCCATAAGCTGCACACTAATGCGTGTAAAGCACGCGTATATAGATAGTGAAATGTTACTTGGGTTTTTTCGCACACAGCGATATAACGCAGGAGGATATTGCTCGTCTCGTCAAGACCAGCTGAAAACGCACACTACTGCCAACATTAAAAATGCATTGTTGGTATTGGAGTATGCAGATTTAAGGTTGTCACCTTTCCACAAATATAGTTTTGGACGTTGTTGAGGATATTGAGGCGTTATTTAAGAAAAGTAAAATTTGAAAAATTTACTGACTTTCCCGAGCACTTCTATATTAAATTATTTTATTCATGCTTTAAACGATAAGAATAATATCAAAGCGTAATAAAGCATGTTAAAGGCACATAAAAACATATATATACACTAACAATCTTCATTTAAAATGAATATGATTAAAAAAGTTTATTCAAACTTCGAATTCCCTACATAACTTCGTAATAGTTTAAACCAGCAGTAAACCCATTAATCATATTAAACTTAATAAAGACTAGCAGTTGAAAGCCCTGCGAACAGCTATGCATCAGCGACGTTGCCCGTCTGAAATATGCCCGACCGTCGTCGAATGCGGCGGTTTTTCCGGAGCGCCTCAGAACATGCGAAAGAAAAAACTGGCCTTTCGTTGGAATTTAGTCCGCATAGTCTGGAGTATTAATCCACGACTTTTTGTCGCATTATATATATATATATATATATATATATATATATATAAGACGGTTTCAAAATTACTTACTGCATTATTGTATATCCACAATCATCGTCCATAAGGACTCATAAGATGCATTATAAATCAAGGGACCGAAATACCTCGTCACCAGTAAAAAAAATCCTGTTTTATTGTACTCACCAAACCAAGCACATGTGCGTTATAACCTATAGCGTGGTACAAGATCAAATCATCTAATTGTGTTACAGATAGTTTATAACTGCGCTGTGTAAAATGTTATAAATGAAATATAATTGGTTGTTACCCGTTAGATGGAGCTGGATGGAGATTTCATAGTTTGTGGCAATCTATGATGGAGGAATATGTTGAGCATTTGACTATCCATAGGGTGTAGAAATAATGATGGTGATGATTGGTTCTAGTAATATAATTAATAATTATTGCCATTTAAATTTCATAATATTCTGAGCGTTAAGAATACTTTTTACTTATATTTGATCTAAGAGACGCAACAAGCTTTTTCAATTTCTGTTAATGTTAGGCGATAAAATATTATCGATAACAACCATAGATATTAATCACAATCAAAGTTATAAAAAAAAACATGTCCTAGATATAATCTAGAGCACGTTTTTGTTCCTAATATATATTTCATATTATAATAAATATATATAAAAAAGAGGTTTTCGCATTAAACATTAGTTCAATTCGTTCCAATCGACGTTAATTGTGATATATCATAAATAGCTTTTTATTTTTTAACAATATTATGAGTGACAAACGAGCATACAGTGATGACTTCTACATATATCCTAAATAAAATTTTAAGATACACATGCATCTCTGAGAACTAAGATGGAATGCCGGGTAATGTGTTATTACATTCCGGATCCTTACACTCACCAAACCTAAACTCTTGTTGTTTTTGTTTATTGCCTAGTAGCAATACAATACGATTTCACAATGGTATTTTCTGTGAGGGCGCGGTTCTTCCCCAGTTAAGCCGACAAATTCAGAGAAACTGTAACCTGGTCCACCAATTCTTCGTAGTACAATTTAAGCGTCTCAGAAACTTAAACTTTTTTTAAATAAAGTTTCTATTGCAATGACAATCCAGTCGGCTGTGGTCGAAGTGTTACATTTCTGTAATGGGACGGAATCAACGTTAGTGGTTGTTGCCACTATCGTTTGTGAATTACATATCCACATCTACTTGACCCATGGTAATGAATTGATATACGTATCGTAACTTTAAAAGTCATACACGTCTAAATATAGTGAAAGATTGGAAGATGAACACAAACTGTTGACAAACTGACAACTGCTATTTACAAATGAGACTTAAATAGGTCTGGTCTGACAGTGTTAAGTTTCTATCGGTCTAATCCAAGTTGTCAATTAATCTGGATATGCATCGTTTGCATGTCTAAAATAATTCTTTTGTGTATCACATACAACAACTTCAATCACATCAAATTAAAAAAAAACAATGGGAGTTATATATATTCCGTTACTAACAGGATAGTCCTATAATGCTTAAACAAATCACTGTCTTAATTGAAGAACTTAAAAAATTAGCTATATAGAGAAAACAAAACATAGAAACTCTGTATACAAAAATAATATACAATATCAAATCAAATATTTTCACGGATTAAGAATAATAGACTATTTGAACTGTTTCAGAGGCATATCACTATATCATGATGAATTTAACACTTTTAAACACCACATCACATCACGCCATACTGCAATATCCAAAAACAAGTACGAAATCAACGTAAAATTAATTTGATAAGCGAACGATTGATAAATCAGCAATCGCGTTACTGAATCATACGAAAAACAGCGCCGTTCTTATCGACATTACTCGATAAGCGTAACGAAGTAATCACAATGTCGATTAAGTTATGGAAGTAAATTATGAACGTTCTCCGCACGTATTCAAAGAGCGGAATACTCTCGTTATGATACGAATACGCAGATACGAGTAATTCAATAAGTGTATAATTAATTAAGTACGATGCTTCGTAATAAGATTAGTTTTAAAATAGTATCTTCATTATTATAATTGTATGTATATCTAGAATCCCTGTCTATGTATATCTAGAATCCCTGTCTACGTATATCTAGAATCCCGCCCGATGTTAAGTGTCGAGGTAGACGTTAATGGTAGAGCGCACTAACTCTCAAATAATCTCCCTTAAACCTAATAATTCACTTGTATCGAGTATGTGATAGAAATATTCAAAATAATATATTCTTCACATCTCTTTGCAAGTTACTCGCGACAAAGCTCAGTTAACTGTTGACATTCGTATGAAGTGTAACAAACATCTTATAGTAACCAAATATGTTGGCGAGCGGCACATCGTCAAAGAGATATAACAAAGATAATGTTATTTGACTATTTATTTCATTTTGCTAATATGAAGAGGGTTAGTAAACAATTATTATAACTCGTATTTAAACGAAATACGTATCGGTATTACTTAATGTATGAAGATAATTTAAACTAACAAATATTGATAGAAACATTCAGTCTTAGAATGGGTGCTACGATAACAGTACCGGAGGATTTCCAACATTATTGCATGCAATTGTTAAATACGTGTTCTAATTACTTTGAATACTATTGCGATGTCGAGAAGCTCTACCAGTTACCAGCCCCGCTCACCAGACCAATTGGCAAGCAGTTAATGTTTACGAGGGTTGTGCTGGTTAAACATTAGTTCCAAAGGCGCAAGTCAATATAAATAACGTAGGTATGAATGTCGGAGCGTATAAATCATATGCGAACATCAACACAACGCGGCGCTTTATCGCTTGGAACCGTGATATGTGGCCGGCCACCCCTGTTATTACTGATAGAGACAATCCTAGTCCGCCGGTTGTTATACTCGCTAAGAAATATTCTGTTTGAAACATAAATTACTAGCCGATTAAAGGTTCGCGATCGATGTAATTTCTGCGCCCTCCTCGCGTGGTATTACAATATTTTCGTTTTTGATATTTTTTATATATAATATATTATATACAAGAATTATAAAACAATGATAATATACAAACAGACATAAATATTCTTTTATTGTATAAATACAGTCGATCGCCCTATCAGTTTTAAGCATCATCATCATTAGCAGATTTAACCCATCATCCAATTTCCTGTCCTCCGTCCAATTGTGATTTACTTCCCTGTACATTTTAGGGCCACCACTTATCACATCATCATATCACACAACAGGCCACCGTTACATAGTTACTAATTCAGATTATAAAGCAATTATTTATTTCAATTAATACATAAACATAACACAATTGTCTTGTGGTGCATAATTTCTCGCATAAGAACATTAAACTGTAGACAATTCCCAACAATATGAGATCTACGTAGTTGAAGCAATGAAGACAAGGGTGGCGTAATCTGGAAGGGAGTCCTTTGTAATGCCTTCGACAATACTTCCGATGGGCATTATGTTCATCTACCCTCATGTACGTCAAGCGTTGAGATTGTGCGAACTGCGTCTATTGTAGGCAATCGTAGTAGGCTGTCGAGACATCACACAATAACAGACGAGTTACTTCAAACTTTAAGATACGTTTCACTTTGAGTACTCTTCGGTACAGTAAAACAATACCCGCTTATAACTTAAGTTTCCATATTTTACCATTGTTAATAACGTCTACGTAATAACGTAAATACTAATGGAACTGCTAATGGAATTGCTTGATTAAGGTTTAACTTAAATTTTCTTATAACACTGACTCATAGTAAAAAGCCTTAATAGAATTTTGAAATATCCTGTAAGTTTACTATTCAAAATGCCAAAGTTTCTATAGACTTTCAAATTAACAAAAATAATGTCTTTTGCTTTATCTGTAAGTTTTATCAAAGCCCTTTAAAATTTGTCAGAACACTAAAAAAATAAAACACCTTCGGAAAACATATAGCGGCTTTCTTCAGCACTAAGTCCCCATCCATCAAGGCGTGCACTCTACATGCTATTTTAATTACGCCGTGTGTTCATAGCCTTCTTTCCCCCCAGGCCAATAACTTAGAGAGCTGTTCATTTATGTCGCTCAAAGAACCCTTGCTCTGTGCTACTCGTTTCACTTATTTTGCCCTCTGTTAGTAATGCAAGACGCATTTAAAGACCATGAAACTTGCATACCTTATGTACGAATGAAAATGAAAATGAAGACTTTGAAGTTGAATTATCTCTTAAGTATATTTCGTTGATGTTCATATTTGATATTGTTTCATAATGTTGTCAATAAAAGACGTCTTGTCAACATTTTTGCGTAGATTTAAGAGGTTAATTGTGGTTGTAAAAGGCATATAAGTTCATAGTTATTTCAACTAAATTATCATATTTCGTTATTTCTTAATTTCGAAACTATAAGTAACAATAGTTTAAATTATTTTTCAAAGATAAAACAAGCACGTTGCTACCAGATGAAATCTAAAAACAACTAAAAAACTTTAGTTTACATTTTATAAATAAAGCAAAAGTGTTCCATCTTACAAAGAAGAAAGACTATCATCCAAGAAAATGAACAGAAAAACAGCAACATATAATACGAAATAATTAAACGAGCCTAGAGCAGTAACTTTGGCGAGATGTTGTTTACATCCTCCATTTTACCCCCGTCTAGACTGAAACAGTTCATCTGAAGTACTACAGGAAAAACAGTACAATTTAAAAGTCTTTGTTAAGCATAGTTTAGGATAAATTCGGAACATAAGTGTAGAAATTTAATTTAAAACTTTAAATGAACCGATGGATGTATGCGACTAAAATTTCAAACAATAACCAAAACAATCGAAATAGCTGTTTTAAATTTACAACAGACTTCGCTTTAAAGTCCGTTATTTATAATTATAAAAGTGTAATTACAAGTGATATATATAAGTGATTAATTTGTTTTGCATAACGACCAACAAAAATAGTCGGTGTCCAAACAAAACATAAGACTACACAAAAGCTCTGTCCTGATATTTCGTTAACATAAATTACCCTCAGAACAAAGGGTAGTACGTGATCTGTTTGCTAGAGCTGATAATAAAGCGCCTGAGGGTCAAAGTCTGTGATAATAATTTACTTCGACTTATTGCCGTGATCTTTATTCTAGGCGTAAATTAAAATTATTTAGGTTACTATAATTCTGACAGAACCGTAATAAAAAATACAATAAAATAATAAGTAATACATTTCTATGTTAACTACATAACTGTGTCACATAGCCGTCTCTTTCGGAACAACTATAATATATTTTTATATTAAAATCTGATTTAGTGTGAAACAAATAATACGGCAATACTAATGTGTACGGAATCCATAAACCAATTTTTCATATTAAATTGCATCATTACCGGCGAGTAGTCACAGTTAGTTATGAAATATTTGCTTATCATTGAGTTTCCTTTCTATTAAAAGTGCAGTATCGAGACTTTGATCGCCACGCGTATTTTAATCTTAGCTTTTCGCTTTTCAATATGCTGACGTGTTGATCTAGTGTTTTCTAGTTAGCTAAACACGACGAAAGAATTGTCTAATTTTTTTGTACAGTGATATCAAATTCTAAAAGTATGGATGTCATCGCTTTGCATTGTCCAAATTTTATTAAAAAAAAACTCCTTGTTTTAAATATTTGGTACAACTACATATACGATACATTTAATTTTTAAAAATTATATAATTTAGCTATCTTCTGGTTGCTACTAGATGTCGTAATTGTCCGCTATTTATTGTAGTGCCATAAGCATTTGCGCAAACACATAGGCCACTCTACGTTCCTTTGCTCTACTCCAAAATAATGCAAGGAAAAAAGAAAAAAAAATAAAATGCAGTGTTAGCCACTCGAGACATACTAACAACACACAAAGATCAAAAAACCAACAATTGTTTTCCTATGCTTGGAATCGAACCGATGTCCCGTAACTTAGAAGCCAGAGAAACTCTGCCATTATGCCTAGCGGCTAGAATAATAGAGATATTAATGTAGATAATTAATAATAGAGATATTAATGTTCTTAGTCAGAAGCAACTGACCGAGCCGAGGTTCGGCCCTCTCGGGCACCCTCGAGTCAGACGCTCTCGCGGAACAGGGTAACGGTCCAAGCCGAGCCTCCCTCTCAGGAGCCCTTGTGCTGTTTACCCACTAATAGAGGTCTCAACTGAGCGGCATAAGCGCTCGGTCACCTCTCAACCCGGCGAAACTGTAAAAGCCCTCGGGCTAACAGCGGCCATCAGCCCGAAGAAAAAGCCTAGCGGCCTTCCCTATTTAGTTATATTAAATAATAAATTTATAGTTTTGGCATTATTGTAATATATAATACATGTTTGTTGTTTTTTTTAAATAATAAATAAGACCTAAGTAGTCAGTGTTGGTGCGATGGCATTTTGATACCACCGTAAGGGAGCGCGAACCGGGTTCGATTCTCGTTACCGACTACAATTTAATAAAATCTAATCTGAAATTTAATAAATTCCGATAAAAATTAATTTCAGTTTTAAATGCTGGATTTACCAAATGCTCGGTGGCGAAAGAAAACATTGTAGGGAAACTAAAAGTACTCAAAGAAATCAAGTAAAAAAGTAAATCACGTGAAGTCCGGCACTCGTCAAACGCATGATGGACTATTCGTTAAAAACTTATCTACAGAAGATGAAATCTATGACCATTGCACAAGTGAAACATAAAAAATATTTTATCTTTAATTCAGTAACAAAGTGTTTACTAACAATTATGCCTAACAATAAGCTACATACTATCTTTCAAACAGAGCGGTTACACGTTTGGACCTGCTTATATCGTTACGTGTTTGACGGCTAAGTTTTGCACCGTAACTTAACACGAGAACACAATTGAGTTTTTTGATATTAAAAAAAAAGCATTAATATTTGATTAATAATACGCGAAAAGATTCGTAGCGCAAGCAATCGCGGTTCCAATACACAATACATATGTATTATAAGAATAATTTCAGTCTATTTTTAATATGAAACGATTGTCAAATTCGTAATAAATGAGAGAGTGACAAGAGAGAGAGGGGAAAGAGAGAAACTATTACAAATTCAATACATAATAAATGAGAGAATGTGAAAAGAGAGAGAGGAAGGAGATTCAATATTAACAATGAGTCAAAGTACGGTTCGAAGGATAAGAAAGAGCAAAAATAAATTTAAAAAATCCTGGCGATCGGCCGAAGAGGTTGAGTAGCAGATTATAATTAAACACATGGCAGGAGAAGCTGTGTCGACGTCTTACGCAGATTAAATTCTTCAGCGTGATACCGGGTAGTCGATTAGTAAGTGGACAGCACAATATGAACTAAATATAAATGTAATACATTTTTATTTATATTTAGTTTAAGTTATTTACTGTTATATACTCGTGTTTATAATACATTCTGCTAAATAAAAAAAAATCATTTCTGAGTAAAAGAAATAAACAAGCAGTATTGGTCTTTGATAAATAAGCCAATAAATTGAACAGATGTTATTCTTATTGCTAAACACTGGGGAAGAAATGTCGCTACTAATGGCTTTGGGGGTATGGCAGGTTATGGGTGGGGTCCACATATTTACACAATTGTTAGGAAAATTTATATAGAAATTTTCTGCATATTTTAGACACAAATGCGACATGGTAAAGATCTGACTTTGTTCACAACACTTACAGTTACTACAGTTGCCGACGCAAATAATAGTTAAATAAAACACGATATTCCTACTATAGTAATATTCAAATTTCACCACCACGTCGTCCCTAAATGCATTATGGATTTAATGATAAGAACAATGGGAGAATATATCACATAGCTGCTATGTAAAATTAGTTAAAAAAAAACTATGAAGAAGAGATACGAAGCTGAAAATTGTTGGACGAAATATTAGACAGTGTAATAATTGTTTCGTTGTGTAAGTTGTAATGCAAAATGGTTCAGCAATTTTTTGTAATATATGTTACTAATTTACAATATTTTGTTGTCATTATATTGTATGTTGTTCGCTAAGTTAGCAATATTATATCAGATTCTACAAATAAACGAGTAAGATTTAAAATTCAAAAATAATAATAACATAAATATTTGCCCTATAAAATAAATTAGTACAAAAAATAAGCAACTGAGTGAAATTAAAGAGAACAACAATAAATATACAACATTTACAAACCGGTATACAGTTTCCAAGAAGCAGTATGTAACGCAGAAGAGGCAATACTTCGAGTTAATTGAAATACTTAGCGATGTGAAAGTTATTATAAAGGACAAAGTACCATGAAGTAAATGCGGAACTTATTACACTTAAGCTTTTTATAATCATTTTAGTTTGTTAATAAAATCGGACATTACTTTACGGAAATCCATAACCAAAGAAATATAATAAAATGATGCTTTTAAATTCCGCACAAAATAGAAAAACAGACATTGTGCACCAGATCTTACCCGGTACAGATCTGGTGCACATGTCTGTTTAGCGTGAATTACTTACTACTGACTACGGGATAGGAGATTTTATTTTTTTTGTATTCGTTCAGGTGGTGGTTTGTTTCTGTAGTACTAGGCACAAGACACAATTATATTATTCATTTATTTTATGGAGAATGAGACAATTCAATTTATTTTTGACTTTTTATGCAAACCCCACTTTTTAACATCACGATAAAATTCTCTTGACTTTTAATAAGTGAATATATAATAAGTACGTTAAATATGATATTAAAAATCAATATGTCATTTTTATTAAATCAGATAAATTGAAGTCGAAAAATTACTAAATTGAGAACGATTTTCCTTGTAATATCTAAAAACTTCCAACTGTAAAGTCTGTTCGTGCAAACATAGGACGTAGGAATAAAAACGGTTAAAGATTGACCACTTTTTAAAAGAATCGGAAAAAAAATCATCAAATGTCCATAAAGTTGAGTCAACAATGAGTATGGATTAAAAACCTAACTATTTCTTTTTTTACAATCATTTTTCTGTGTTACAAATTAAACATTTGTAAGTTTAAAAAGATTACAATAAATTTCTTTGCATAAATATGGTATTTTTGACTTCCTATTTTACCTCCGAAACTACCCTGAAATCGGCTTACTTGGTGGAATATTACTTTATGAATCTCACGAGTGTTTGGGTCTTACTTTAAGTCGAGATACAATCATGAGAAAAACACGTGTGACAGCCAGACACCGTGGTGAATGGATAAGTGTTCCGTTATTTGAGAACAGAATAATAAAAAAAAAAACATCGATTAAGCAAACAGCGCTACAGACTAATGTACCATCACCACTGCGTTAGCGCTAATCTAGGCGCATGAAATTAACTCTGTCCATTCTCACGGCATCTTAGCATATTGAATCCAGTCGGCGAATTAAGCACCTGCAGTACTAAGCGCAAATACTTCCTGCTCATCTTGTACAGAAATGGTGACAAAAAGTACATCAATCGTCCTATAAATGATATATGCAACTTTTAGATTTTTAAGATTGAATGTTGATAAAATTTCTTTAGAAGCTTAAGTAATATTTATGAAATTATACTAACAAACAAGTATACAATTCACCCGATAGCAAGTAATCTTTGCACTCCCTTAGACAGAGACCCATCCTCTATAAGAAACCACGCATTGTCACACTAATTATTATTAACTCAAACATAAAAAAAATATGTATAAGTTAACATAAAACTGATATGTTATATAACATATCAGTTCCCCTGCGATTACAATGTGGGTGTTTTCAAGAGTAGAGTGAATAGGCATTGAATGAGCTAGTGCGCCTTACCATCCAGGACTGCATTTCCGCTTAACATCAGGTGGGATCGTGGTCAAGCACTTGCTTTGAACGTTTAAAAATATATATATATATTTAACAAACAGATTTGTTTTTCCCTGAGGATTATTTTCATGAAAACTGGTAGAAGAATAGTAAAACTTTTAACATATTGAATAAAATTGCCATATTTTTTTTATATTAATACTTCTAGAAGTCGAAGCTTTAATTTACGAAAGATTATATACAGCACCGGTGTACAAAAAGGCTATAAGAAAGCTTCAGCACTCTAAAACACAAACATAAACTTCATGTGTGGAAAGTGCCAAAAATAGATTGGAAAACTGATTGGAGTGATTGATGCAGCGAGTGCTGTTGAGTGAAAAAAAAAATGTCATATATGGCAAAAATGCTATTAACGTTACTAACGTTCCTGTTAAATACGTCCAAGTAAGCTATAACATACTTGTGCTAGAAGATGGTTCATGAAAATACCCAACTGACGAACCTACGACTTTTGGGTTCGCAGAGGGTATCCCATAACGACTAGGCACTATTGACGTTTTTTGTATAAAGTTAGCTGCAACAATTATCCCATTTATAACGTCAAAAAAACTTCTTAAAATATATGTAGCTTATTAAATAGAGTAACATAAATCGAAAGATATAAGAACAAAATAAGAAGTTCGTTTTAAAAGTTAAAACCCTAATAAACGTACATAACAAAAAGAGACTTCTATCAAAGCGAATCCCTTACGTGAGAACATCCGAATCAAGGCGCAAATGAAGTGGTGCATGCAAGGCTGATATGACATTTAGCGCGTTATTTTATTAATTTGACGGCGCATCTGTCAGGTGGATGTGTTGATGCACTGCGCTCCAGCGACCCGGAAGTGGACGGCCGGATGCGCCCGCCGGGCTTTGCAACTTGCTACGCTGTTAATGCGTTTAGACCGCGTTTGCGCTCGAATACGTAAATTTGTTGTTGGGAGTGATGTAAACAAGTTTATTTCATATATTCATATATATTCAACAGCCTATTGATTATACCTTCTTTACGTTTATAATAATCCATACAATTTTTATTAACAATAATATTATATATATAAACTACATTTACAGAGGTTACCTTATACTTCTTATACAGTAAACAGACAGAATACCAAAAGAAGATATAAGAATAGGTAAATATAAAATTACTAAAATGCGGTATTTTAGTTCAATTAACATAAAAAAATAATTAATTACTTCATTGATTGTTTTATATATAATAAACAATAAAGAGCGATATAATGGACTTCATTTTCATATTATTTACCGAAGTACATATAGTGTAAAATTTATTCGCGTTTTGTAAACGCGGTGCTATTGTGGGTTCAGAAAAACGAGCACTCTACACTCGCTATGTCCGGTGGAAGCGGCGGCAGGCTTCATCTCACCACTTCCGGCTACTATATATAGAGCAGCACGCTGTACATTTGTTGTATACCAGAAATATACCATTTTTTTTCTTTATGGTTTTTTATGTGATTCATACCGTTTTTCGAAAACAGTAAACAAGACCAGTAAGATGTGTAATGAAAGGGTGAAAATAACTAATTTGTTGATATACATATGTGTAATAAATAAAAAAAACATACAAAATATGTGTGCATCAAACAGTTTGCATTACATTTACGTTATAATAAACTTAAAAAAATTATATAAAAAAAGCGTTAGAAAACAGAAAATACTACAACAACTAAAAACAAAGAACAAAAACGAAACAGGAAAGATTACAATGAAGGCAGTAATGAGGTAAATGCGGTTCAGGTAATGACGAATAATGGCATACATTTGCATGTTATGTATACATACGTAGCAAATTAACAGATTATGTTTACGTATTACGTTTAAGTCTATATTGTTTTTTTAATATAATGTTGGGGGTACTAGCTGCCACGTTGCCGTCATCTGCTATAATTATCAATGGTGAAGAAATTATACCCTAGTTATTTTATATATTTACTGCAATAATCTTTCTGTCTTTGAATTACTACGTTCATATATATATATATATATATATTTATTTGTATTATTTTGGCGGCAATTCAAAATTTAATAAGATTTTTATTTTGTTCAAAGCGGGCAAAAATTAAAGTTGTGACGCGTCAACTAGGCAAATAATTGTTAAGACATACACATGTTACATATACAGATCATAAGTGGGCGTACAGAAGAAATGCTGAGCATTTAAATTGTTCTGTTAGGAAAGTTTTTAATGCAATTGATCATTATAAAACAACACATGGAACTGTTGAAAATGTTCTTAGAAAGGCTCGGCTATAAATATATATATATTTATTGTGTTTTACAGTTCTATCATCAAAAAAAAAGATTACATAGTACGCGGGAGCGTTTATAAGTTCGCTTTTCCTCTGTCGACCCGATACGCTACCATTTTAGCCGCAGTTTATAATCGTACACATACGAATGCATACAAGTTAATATTTCAATTAGAAGTATAATATATTTTATGACATAAATAGCGCTAAAATAAAATAAATAAAAATACAAAAACATTAATAAACCTTTATGCAGACCATTGCCTAAGGTGGCATGCTTAAAGTGGAACTTATTAAGTGGTCATACCAGTAGAATTAACATGGCGCGTATGGTAATTTGTTAGCGTGACGCAATAACGTGCCCAGGTCCACGACCCGTACCGTAAACAACCGTAATGGCTCTGTTTGCATTATAAATCCATACGTGCATAGAATGTATACTAATTGATAACACGCGTGACATAACGTAGCCAAATTTACTAATCAAAACTAAAACCGTACTCGTAGTACAATAGACATCATTCATTTTACAAAGAGACGTAGTAATGAAAACGCAATGAGATATGAAATTTAAATTAAATTTTATCCTTATTTTCTTTTATCTTAAATCCCAATCTTCATCTCTCTTCTATTTATACTTAAAATTCACAAATAACAACACCAGATTCATAACGATAAACGAAGTTAATTTCATTCATGATCGCTTTGATAAGATGGAAAAATGAAGAAATATTTCACCTGGTGGCAAGTGATTCCTGCGGCCCATGAAACACCCATCTTCAATAATGAATCAAGATGTTGATGCATTATAATTCCTGAGGACTAAGAACGAAAACCCTATTTATTGATAGAGTTACTGCTTTCCAGCACTCACTATGAGTTGCCTGCCATTTAAAGAAGGTTCTATAAATGCGTGATCCTTTTCAGCTTTACGCTCAAAAGGATCCATTCATGTCACTACGAACGAACATGAGAACTGCGCGTAAAACATAAAAAGTACACGTGACATAGTTGAAACTTAGTTGGCGACCTAAATCTCAATTTGTAAGTATATAGTATAGAAAGTAAGGAATAAAACGACATAGAGAGAGAAGATGAATGAGCCCATAATTATCTATTTCCTTTCTCTGACCAAGTAACTATTTTCCATCAGGTTTTCGGGTCAGAAACCTTTACTTTCATGAGTTTGACCCTAATTCATTAACCTTGAAATTGTACTCCCATCGCGCCCAAACAAATTAAATATATGGATATATGGATGACATGAAGATTCTATTCATGACATCCATTTTGCGTGATGAAATCTCATTAATATCCAGGGGTACAATCTATCCGTGCCAATCCTAACCTCGTTTTTTTCACATTGGTTACATTATACGAAGTGGCTTTTGATTACATTAGTTGCTTTGGGCAATACAATCATAACGGAAAGAGGCTGTGGTGGCCAGAGCACAATAAAAGATAAATTACAAAATTATATTTCAGGGAATTGAACATAGATGTTGATATTTCTTACTTTACCAGTAACGGTGCTGGATAAACTGCATATTCATTATTTATTTTCATACCTGTAACAATAGAAACATATACACGTAAGATAAATTAAAATATTTTGAAATTAACCAGTGTTTTGGGGAATTAGTTTCGTAATGAATAGTAATTGATTGAATTATGAAATTAATAATATTTAGTAATTTAAATTAAAAGTAAATTCATCAGTTACTATTACAATCGCATAATAATATTATTATAAGATTAAAAAATAAATTAAAATATTTTGAAATTAACCAATGTTTTGGGGAATTAGTTTCGTAATGAATAATAATTGATTGAATCATGAAATTAATAATATTTAGTAATTTAAATTAAAAGTAAATTCATCAGTTACTATTACAATCGCATAATAATATTATTATAAGATTAATCGTTGTGTATTAACAGTTAACAGTAAAGTAACAGCATATTGTATTCATAGATGACACTGCTAGGCATATGCTCCTCTCTTGAGAAGCATATGCCTAGCAGTACCCACTTTGTGGTTTCACTGCGGATTAGCGGACTTCACATGTCTTAGAAATCCCCCGATGTTTTCCATCATCGCAAACACGCCGCTTATGGTAAATAAGTGCTTAAACTGCCATTAGAAATTTCATTGCATCCGGCATCGGGGATCGAACTGGCGTCACTGGCGTGTACCGTGAATTCAAAACGAGCGCACGGACACTGAGCTACCACGGCTCTCACATTGTCATTACACCTATGTAATTAAGTACATCCGATCATTTATTGACAATCAGCATCTGGATTTCAAGTGTTTAACGCTCGAATTACTTTCTAATACGGTATCAATGAACTAATACAGTACAGTACGGTGTAAAGGTGTAGTTTTTCACGTGCACTGTATGGGATTCACGACAGCGAAGCCGGATCCCATTGTCGTTTGCACTTTGCACTCTAGTGCATTAGGTGTCAATGACATATTAGCGCAAAAACATCATCTGTTTACGCAGGCACAGGTGGTATGATAAGCTTGGTGCGTTTACGTTTAATTTTACCAGATAAACTTTAACTATAGATGAGTTTAATACATTTTTATAATATTAGGGGTCTCACAGATCGCTTGTTGGAAGTGTTGGCTGTGGTCCATGAGATCGGCATCTATCTCCAACAAATGTTTAAGATATACATGCGTTATCAACCATGAGAATAGAGATGCATTGATGAGATACCATATACAGGAAACAGAGCAGCGTTGTGATACTATTACACGCTGATATTCTGTGTGGGCGTGATCGTTCCCGGCGGAGCCGACCCATTCATGTTATAGCTTGAAACAAGCTGCTGCGTGGCTCTACCTTACGTACTTAACTACGTCTACGTCGAATGAGATGAATTAGTGTACACTACATCATCTCAGTTTGTTTTCACAAGTTCAATAACTAGAATTGTGAATACTGACTGTAGGGAAAATAAGGATATTATACTATAAATATTATTGTATGCACTGGTAGTTAAATAACTGCCGTGAAAATTATTAACAGAGCTTCGAATGGTCAAATTGACGATACTTACGCCTTGATTATTTGACAAAATACCTTGACACTAATATTGTAAAGAAAAGAAATCAATCTAATGTAAGTTACTAGAAAAAAGAGAGACAAGGACGAATTTTCCCTCGTAACATATTATTTTATTTATTTATTCTTTTTGGTCCTTAAATAAGGTTTACAAGGGCGGACTTAATGCCCAGTGGCATACTCTGCCAGTAAACTCTATATAGAGATAATATATTGATAGGTATAAAATAAAAAAATTATCAAGACAAAAATATCAAATTACAAATATAACATATACACAAATATATATATCATCAGATGTTATTTGCCTTCAAATAATTAAATAATTATTCAGTAATTCTATTTATTTTACTAAAAATACAGTAACAAATTACTTTATGCAACTTTACCTTATTAATATTTTATGAAATACTACGAAAGATGTAACGACGTTAACAATTTATAAGGACCTAGAATGATTTGAAGTATTTACTAATAATAAAAAAAACCCGTTCCAAAACTCCAAAGCTTAATAACTAAAAAACAATTAAAACAGAGATAACATAATGAAACCAACACAACATACATTTTAGACAACAGATAAACAAACAATGTGTCACCTAATGAAGAAAAAATCGTTTAGAAACGAGCGGCCCCATATAGCGGCGGATGTACCGACCCGACCTTATCCGCGATCCTGATAGGAAGTCGCGCAGAAATAGTAAGATGAATTAATTTATTCAGTTCATAAACCGTAATCGCTTCCTACGTCGTAAAATGGCAGAACAATAACATTTAGCATTAGCCGGACGCATGATTTATTGCCTACTTGCTGTTAGTAATACTGGACGTTTATTGTGTAAAACATTTTAAAGTAGTAATAACTCATGAAACTAAAAAAAACTTACAAAGCGTTTCCATAAAAAAAACAACTGATGTATGTACCAATAACATAAAATACTTTTTTTATTTATATAAATAATAATATTTAAGTTTTAAAAGTAATACAAAACAATTTTCAAAAGCAACTGCCTATTATCACTATGTTCGTGATTAGGCGTTTTAGACATTGCTGTACTAGACTGACTGTAAAAAAAACAGGTTAAACACAAAATAAAAACCGTGTAAGA
Organism: Teinopalpus imperialis; assembly: GCA_029286865.1. Classification (NCBI taxonomy): domain Eukaryota; kingdom Metazoa; phylum Arthropoda; class Insecta; order Lepidoptera; family Papilionidae; genus Teinopalpus; species Teinopalpus imperialis. The sequence goes on along the minus strand of JAGSMU010000009.1, from coordinate 534,813 downwards.
CTGAAAATAAATGTAGCTTCGTCTTGTGACGAGTTTTCTAAGATTTTTATAAACTGTTTTTTTAATAAATCTAAACCAATACACCAAGATATCGTTATAAATTAAAGTGGTTTTAACAACAACAATTTCAAAGTTTTGATCGAAAATGCATAATAAACTAAACGCAGTATGACATAAATTTCGGAACGCAATCTAGTCAGCTAATTGGAATAGACGATTCCGTCCATTTCCCTGCCATTTCCCCGTTAACCGAGCAATCTCGTTTGTGGCACCGCAAATTAGATAAGCGGCTATCAACTCTTAACCTACGGGCCGTTTGAAGTTTCACATTTAAGCTTCGAACGCGACGACAATAATGACTGGTTTATAAGTAGTATTTCCAGTTCGATTTCAACCGTAGCTTTGTCTATATCAACAAGTTTTTTAGTGGCTTATGGGCTTTATGGTTCAGTTGGTTAGATTTCAATGTATGATGATAATTTAAGTATCACTCTTCTATGTCTAGTAAAACTCTTCAATGTCTTTTGAGTTGACTGCTGAGTTTGTTTCTAGCTGCTTAATGAATGAGTCAGCTCGACCGGGGTGCTCACACACGCCTCACAGAGTACCAGAGTAAAATAGCAGCATTATACAGCTGTGTTTCGTCCGGTGAGTGTAGGGATCCGAAGACCTTTATTATTGGTGACGAGGCATTCCATCTCCTTCCTCAAGGATAACAACGCATCTGAATTATGATTCCTTGTCAAGGATGAATGTAAAGGTCATGGGCCGCAGAAATTCTTCAAGTGAACTGAGTTCTTGTTTGCTGCTCTTAAAGTTATAAAAAAAATAGACTTAGAAATACACTGTATTTAATAGATGCAACAGGAATGATCGGCAAGTTAGCAGCATAATACTAAAAGGTGAGGTGCATAATTTTTTTTTTAAATATAATGAGATAGTACACGGTGGCAATAACTCACATGGCAACTTGATTTTTGTAGTGGAAGGATGTAACTATGTACATGGGCCATTGTCATTGCTTATCATCAGGTAAATTGTGTGCTCTTTTATCACCCATGTTTCATAAACAAAAACTACCTGTTTTGAACTTATCTATTAGACAGAGGAGTGCGTAATGAATGAATAACTCAAATGCAAATGTACGCATACTATACTTGTACAAGGACTGTCCCAACTCATTATCTTTGTAGGACACAGGGCTATACAAATGGATACGTCCCCACACACTTCAAAGGTTGCCTTAGACATGGCACAAAATGTTCGAAATACGATAAAACAAAATTATCTGGCCGTATAAATTCAAATGTTAATACACGGTCGGAAGATTTTTGTCTTTACTCAATTTAAAATTTGAAAGTATTATTAAATGAGAAAAAAGGACACGCCTTACAGAATAGCAGTTTGATGTAGTGGCATTATGCTGCTGTGTTTCGTATATTGAATGGAGGGAACAGACAACCCAATGACTGATAACATGGCATTACATCTTAGTTCTCAAGAGTGACAACGCATCTTGAAACTTTGTAGACGATAGATATAGGTGATTGTGGACAGCAGTCATCACTTATCACCTAGTGAGCTGTCTCGTCAATCACTTTTAGTATAATAAAAAACTACAAATAAGTTCAATTAATGATTTTAATAACTATTAAGGTGGTGCTAAGAAAGGTTTTTGCAGGTGATATGAGAAAAGTCGTAAACAAAGGTGTTCCCCTCAATTATAGCAACCCATACACGTATTGACGGAAGAATCGTTCAAAACCTAATATGGAATCACGCTAGAATTGATATGAGCGTCGTTCCATTAATGGCAATGCAGATATCTGATACATACTGAAAACGTTTATTTTTTTTCTTTTTATATTTGCATAAAATTCCGCAAATAACAAAATATTCGGGGAGGAAGGTCTTATGATCCGGTAGCGCGATAATGTCAATTGGCATCAATCAGTATGAATAAAACAATACGGTAATATGGAAGATAAAATTAACTCAATAAAGATGTGATAGTTTTGAAAGTTATATATTCTTTTAAATATTATTATTTATTTTTAGATTATTCTTGTCAAAATTAAATAGTTATAACAAATAAACATCTTATTTTAGACTAAAAAAAAACAACAGGCACTATGATTTAAATAAATAAATGATAATATTAAATAACGACATTACATTATAGTACAAACGACTCATTTACATCTGTAATTGTCTAGTAAATTGAATTGCGCAATTTATTTGCATTGGACGATTCATCTCTCGAGTACCTATTGAAGCGAAGAACACCGTACTTTAAACTGCACGATAAGTACTGCACCGTCGACCTTGGGGCAACTGCAATTCAAACTGACTAAGCAAACGACCAATAAACATGTAATTGCGCCCAGTTAAAGATATAACACTGCTAAATTTAATAGCATAAGGTCTTAAAGCAGATGCAATTGCAACCGAATGTTATACAGAACCTCCTACTGTTAGCTGTTTAACAAACGCGACATTGCGTCATCTGCTTCTTTAAAAATAGTCTTTTTGTAGAGTACTTCCAATGTCGTTGATAAAATCTCACGAGATATATTTACGGAGGTGCTAAAGAGATAAGCGCTGAACGGAAAAAAAAAAGTTAAGGAATCATATGAGTCACTTGACGAGTGAGTGGGTCATTGGTAAGAAATAGTGTAATTAGAGCCTATATTTAGAACCATATAATTTTAGACCGAGATACAACATAATAGATTTACGTTTATAATTTATTCATATACGGCAACGCTACCATACGGCCTGCTACTTCGTACGTGGTTTTTTCTATTACCATGGGAACAATCATATGGAAAACTTTAAATAAATCATATTGCTGGATATATACCTTTCACCTTTCAAACTTTATCTGATCCATTAAGGCTTTAAAACGTAATTTAGAAATATATATTCCCATTTTTCACATTTACAACATACATATGGTTACAATCCTATAACATGCAGCTACATTGCTAAAGCTCAGAGGTTAACAAAGGTCGTGAAACAATATTTTATTAAAAGGAACTTATAACAACAAACATTCAACAGACCCTTGGCCTCGATAGTAAATTAACAACAAGGTGCATTTATGTTTACATAAACATACTTCTTGATATATTAAACCGAAACGCGAACTACCGAACGACCTGTACAACACTTGGCATGATAAATGTCGTGTACTAGTTAGTTTTCTAGCAAATTATCGAGTTGCAGTTAAGAATATTGAAAGTAAACGTAGAAACTGGTTCCCTGCCCAGCCATGTGAGGAGTGTACATGGGAAATCCAACGATATCCTGACATAACGATAGCATGGGCCGTGATAGGGCGCGGGTAATTGCGTAAGAGCATCTCGGTTCATGTCCCACGCCGGTGTCGTAACCAATGCCTTTCAACTATTAGCAATTCTATTAAACACCTACAGCGCAGTATGACTTGAATCGAGGTAAGTAAAATTCGAAACATTAAAAGTATACATTGACTTTTATTTCAAATATTATATACGCTTGATGTATTAAAATCTATTAGTATATATATAAGCAATTGAAAACTTTTTGTTTTATTGAGATTAATATTTTATTAATTGTGTTTCGTTCGCTTAAAATCTGTACTGCGGGCTAAAATTATATCGCAAAATACTTGTTAAAATTTATTCAAATTGTACGAACATGTACACATATGATAATTATCGAGCCACCGCCGTCAGTTTGAATAAATAATTAAGAATACCTTTTAGGTAAGTAAAGTTTCCGAACGTATAAAATTATATATAATATTAATTAGTTTACGTAACCAAAAACAAGTTATAGCGTTCATAGTAACTACTAAGTACAGAGCCATAGTACACTAGATTATAATAAAATATAATAAAAGGTTCCCAATGTATCAATGAAAAAAACCACTGTATCGATCAAAACACTTTTGAAGCTGTTAATTGAATTTTTCCATTTAAAAATAAAATTAAAATGGAATGTAACAATAGACCTCTAAATTATATATCTTGTACATGCTGGTCTTACCAGGAGATATCATATATGAAGATTATGGTCATTATTAAGTACCTAAAACTTAATATATTGGATAAAAAATTAAAAAAAAATTCAAGTATAATTCACGAAATATTTGTATCGATGAATGTTGAAGTCGAATGGGTTCAATAAATTTGTCCTGGACCGTAAGAATATTAATATATCAGCCGAACGTGGAAAAGGAACAGTACTTGGTACAGATACTCTACAATCTATACCATACCCCTGCAGAAATAGCGGCGTGTTTCATATGGTGAGTGCTGTGGACAGAGACAATCGGTGATGAGACATTACATCTCAACCTTCAAGGATGACAACGCATCTGCGTTATGATTGCTTCGAGGAACCCCAATTTCGGTGACATAAGCCGCAGGAATCACTTACTATGGGCTGACCTGAGTACCCGTTTCTAACCGTCAATATTTTTTTAGGGCGGAATGAAAAGCTTTGAAACTTGTAGCTTTTTACTCTATTACTTGGTGTTATAGTTCAAAAAAGAGGGTTATATAAGAGACTAGCTGTGCCCCCGAATTCCTTCGCTTATACTTTAGGATGCTTGGTATGTCTCATGTAAAGCAATGCTTTTTTTAGTACCTTTAAATGGGAACAATTCCGTCATTCACGATTTTTGCGTGACGTTTTATGGAAGCACACGCAACGGAAGCTGGTGATGTTATATAGTCTACATATAACCTACCACGATAAATGGACTATCCAACACAAAAATTATTTTTCAATTCGAACCAGTAATTCCTGAGTGGGGCGCGATCAAGCAAACAAACTCTTAAGCTTTATAATATAATGTTATATAAGAGTTTTGAATGTATTTTGGGTGATAACCTGACCACCTACATCCCTACATGTGAATATAGTGCATATCGTGACCAGTACATAGGTTACATTATGTGTATATAAACATGGTCTGACAATGCTGCAAGACAATATATACGTTTGTATATACTTCGATAATTATTTACAAAAAATATATCATTATCATCTCAGACCGTCACTAGTCCACCGATATATAAAGAAAAAATAAATAAAAATATGTTTTTTTTATTACATTGAGAGTATTACAAACGAGCACACAATTCACCTGATAGTAAGCGATTCCTTCGGCCCATGACATCATCCTTTGACAAGGAATCATAATGCAGATGCATTGACACCCTTGAGGACTGAGATGAAATGCCTTGTCACTAGTAATAAAGGTATTCAAATCCCTGCACTCACCAGACGAAAAACGGCAACATTATGCTGCTATTTTACGCTGGTGTTCTGTACGAGCGTGGTCATAACCTGACCCATTCGTTCTGCAGCTAGATACAAACTGCAGTTTAGCTCTACCACTGTCAGCTAGAAATTACAGTGTAGCCCTACCACTGTCAGATAGAAACAAACTGCAGTGTCGCTCTACCACTGTCAATACACTACAACGCAATTAGGGAGAAGATTACCGTAAACAAAAACCAACAAAAGTGGTGATGTATGTGTATTCTCTCCTCATCTCGCGGGTCCAAGTTCAAATCGTGGCGCAACATTGCGCTGCGAGCCATCACATCGCGGCAGGTGGTCGATACCCCCCCCACTGAGCAGTCCTAACCACGTTATATATTACCATAATCATTCTCATAAACGTACATTACTTATTTGTCTATTTTTAAATCGATGTAGGATTTATATTTGGTTTTTATCTATCTATAATTAATAGACCTTATCTATTCCCTGCGTGTTCATTTAGCGAGGCGTTAGAAAAATTACATCGAATATATATCGATAGATAGACCAAATACGGTAATGCGGTTTAGCGTGCTTTTAGTTTATTTAATAAATAAATCTGTGCTGTCATAAATTAAATTATTATTATCGCAAACAGAGCTAGTTTTTTAACGATTCTCAAATTTACTTCAAACTAATGAAGGTAAAAAGTACTGTAAATATTAGGTACTATAGATGTATTACTAAAATAAGAGGATAACTCTATACCCCGATGAGTTTCTGTTCTTTCAATTTTGCGTTTAAAATATGCCTCGCTATGTGACGATGGGCTTTCTCACGATATAAATTGTTTTACTGAAATAAAATACTAAGCTTAAGTGCGTTGATGCATTCATATTTTTTTACTAATATAGAAATGTCGAAGAAAATATCCACAATAATATATTAAATCAGAACATACATCAAATCATTAACCAATATACAATATTATAGAAAACTTTTCAAAACAATCTACAATATATGCTCAATACTTCTATAGCATCTCATTCCTATCAATAGTTAAGGTGGTTACTACGGGCGACGTCGAAATGAATGCTCTTCGAAAGCGCCGTTAGCGTTGAGGACACCGCGTCCCACACCCAGCCTCTTACTTCACCTCAAGTACGACTGGTGCACGACACGCCACGCACCGGGAGAATGTGATCGACCCTCGTCATTAAACAGTATATTTACGTCATCGGTCTGAAGATCAGATTCGATTATACTTTTTGCCTACTTCAACTGACACATGATTTTTTTTAATTTATTTTCCCAACAATCAGTCAAAAATAAAGTTTACAAACGCAATTTGTTAAGCAAGTTACAAGTTACAGTTACAAGTGAACTTTACTAAGCAGTAACTCCTTTCTCAGAGTCAAGTAATATCAAGTTAATTTACTATGTTTATATGCAACTATAACTTAATCCGAAGTAAATATGACTGTTCATAAAGGTTATATATGTTCATAACTATTGTATATACGAATCTATCGCTGGAGATTAATTAATATTCTAATATGACAGCGAATTGTGTAAGAAAATAGTTAAATTTAATTTGGATTTTATGAATTTAAATCCAACACAGCCTAACACAGCCATATAAAGTGTTAACATAAGAATGTGTTACTCACTAGCACTTATTTTATCAAAACTAAGGGTGACAAATGAGCACACCTGATTGTGAGAAACGACTGCAGCTCATAAACACATCCATACTAAATCTATCCTCAGTAAAGACCGCAGATGCACATACGTTGTTCTAAAGACTGCGAGGGAACGACTAGCTACGAGTAACGGGGTCTCCGGATCCCTACACCCCATACGAAAAAGCAGCATGATGTTGTTATTCGGATTGTACGCTGGTACTCATTGGGTAACCGTGGTCTTTCTCCAGCGTAGCTCCAATGTAAATCAATGTTAAAATATTTATACACTTGAAGAAGGTCACCCATGAACACATGACTCACAGCGCACTTCCAATAAGTACTAAAAATTACATAGTATTTTCATGACATCACTCAACTATTTTTGTTACTTCACCGTAAACGCATAAAGCGTTACACTTGATAGATTGCGGAATGCGATGATGTTTGCTTACAATTCATAATGCATTGTCTGCCAGAAACAAAAAAGAGAACATTCTCACAGCGTGCAACATTGGTAACAATGCAAATAACTTGATCAGGCGTGTCGCGATTAAATCATACCTTTGAACGGTTATCAACCTGAGCTTTGCAAATGTATCAAGGTTATTAAAATTTAACTTACATAAATAAATAGTTATTTAACAAATTGTCTTCTTACTGACAAGTAATGTCTGAGCATTTACGACCACAATACTATATGAACGTTACAATTAAAATAATTTCAATTTATATTTAATATCGATAAATGTAACAGTCTATATATATAAATCCCACTGGTCAAAGGTCAACTCTCTAGAGTGGGTAGTAGAGCAATGCCGCACCATTGTGATTTACGGACTTCACATATCTTGGAAATATTTTCATTTCATTTATTTCTTAGTAATGCCAGTTTCCTCACGGATATTTGCTCACCGCCCAGCACGTAGTAAATAAAACCAATAAAAATTGCATTTAACAAGTATTTGCGTACACAGCGAACACGGCTCCTGATATCAATAATTCATCATAAATAATTTTATCATCATCGCTATTCCACTTACAGCCTGTAATATAAACGAATATTCAAAAATGCATCTGTATTACTAAACATTAACCTACTCTAATAACACTAAAACATTTCTTAGATCGTAATCATTTTTCAAACGAAAATTTATCAATTTAGATAACCCCATACAGTGTAAATTTAAAACTTTCATGTATATAATAATATTTTCCGAACAAAAAAATATAAATTGCTTTCACCTAAGTTGATTACCTCTCAACCGTGTACAGTGCAGAAAACCTTTCAAACCTGGAAAATGTCGTTCAGCGACAGACGCAGACTGACGTTTATAACGTTATCTTATTAAACTACCACCTTAACTTTATCTGAAGTATATTTTACAGCAAAAAATCCTATATTTAGTTCGTTCTGAAAATAAATGGGATATTGTTTAAAAGGTGCAAGCAAAGACACTGAGCTTCCGCGGCTCCTCGCGTAACGTTACATAACATTTTAATAAACTCGTAACAGAACAAGGTGCACCTTAAATTGCAAACCAACCCTATAAGTACTTCGTTGCAAATGAACACAATTAACGCTTCACATAACACGAGTGATGCAGCGCATTAACATACAATTGTTAATTCGTGTCAGTTGATAATGCGCCGAACGTTACCTAATCCAAACACCATGAGTTATGAGTAGCAATTTACATACGTGTGTATAAAATACATACATTACACATCATCAACCTGTATCAGTCCACTGCTGGACATAGGCCTCTTCCATGGCGCACCACTGAGCTCAGTCTTCAGCTCTTCCTCTCCAGTCTCTGCCCGCTAGCCCAAGTAGCGCTACAAATTGCTTTTCATTACCCTCTCTAGCGAAGGGGAATGATCGTAAACTATGTGTTTTTACAGATTCCTTCCATAAAATAGATATAAACGGTAATAGCCTTAAGGTAAAGGTTAGGATCTGCGCAATTTAATATGAAACCATAGGTTCGAATTCATCATTTGACTATAATCGTGAACCATCCTAGTACAAGCATTAGTCTTAGTTGGAGTTGAACCGAGTTTTTATGGAAAACGAAAGAAATAAATGACCAATAAATACTAATATTCGGGGATATGAATCAGCTGCTTGTCGATTCTTTAATGTGGATTTATGTAAATCACCTAGGCGACCAATTATCATCAAGGGAATTGTGTGTTAGTTTATCACATTTCATACCATAATAAAATACTTACGCAACTCATTCGACTTGGCGAAGTGAAGTCGAAAAATATTAAAAAAACGAAGAAGATATGCGTCGAGGTGATCAACATATTATGTGGCTTCGGCAGAAACTGCAGTCGTCAAAACAGTCTTAAATCAGATATATATACATTGCAGTAAAGTTTTTACGACCTCTGAACAAAGGGTGCTCGAAGCTAATTTCTAAGATGATAAATAAATAGAATTTCCTTGAATCGCATCTATCACTTCCTACTGCGCGAAATGTTAAGAGAAGTTATCAATAAAACTTTAAAGTTGGACATAAAACCAAGCCTCGTCTAGTAGCTATACAATTCATAAACAATAATAAAAGCGTAATAAGCAGACCTATTTACTAATATAGTAATCCAGAAATATGGTAGTATATTAATCGCTTAAGGAGAAATGTTACGGTGTAGCTACTGTTCGAATGATTAATGGATCGACACCGGCGCAGATATACTCCTGGTTAAAACACGACTACATCTTCTTTTTTACAACTTGACTTTAACTGTACAAGGTGTGTACATATATAGTACACAACATGTGCAATGTCATTGATAGTATATCGGAAGGTTTCTCAAGTAATAATCTTAAAATAACAACACCATGTAACTTTATCATTTAAGTGATGATTGCTGAAGGCACAATTAGTTCGATTCAAGCAAAACATTTTTAAGCAGTATGATCACATTGCATTTGAACTAGCTGTAGCACGAATATGTTGGCTCAATCGGGTTAGGAACTAGGGTTGCCAACCGTACTTTACAATAAAGTATTATATTCTATTTTATGCAGTTGTACTTTAACTACTTGTACTAATAAAGCAAAAATATCTAAATATTCTAATTACATTAACTCTTGACTATATCTATCCTGCCATTTCAGCATTAATTGAATTATTTCCGCCAGGAGAACGAAGTGAATTGGACAAGTAATTAGAATGTCTAAAATGGCAAAATAATTTTAAAAACAACTAACAATTATTGTGTATTAGAGATCCTATTACCGATGTGACGACAGTGTGCTCATTTGTTACTTCTAATTTAATAAAAAAAACATATCAATCTGCGGGATAACAAGGCATTTTTATACTAATTCCTAACCGTAGATGGAAGTATGTATATAGACTGCTGTCATCCTTGGCTGTATAAAAACATGCATTATAGTTATTGCCGTCTGCGTACAAAAGTATCGAAACACAAAAAAAGGAAAATTATACTGCAAAGAAATTACGTGCGGCGTTAGATTACAAGCAACATAACAACAAATGCAATTTCATTTCGCCGCAGAAAGGAATGCAATTATGTGTTAACCATATATATGTTATAACCATAGCGGAAATTACTTATGATCAACATGAAACGACCTGACTTACTTAGGTACTAAGAGGCTGAGACTAAATGGGATTATTAATCATATGAGGCCTGAACCAACTAGAATTATTCTATTTGTTAAAATTAAATCGTTTTAGACTGTTTTTGTTTTCAAGATTTTTAATTTTGCATATTAAAATATTACATACAAAACACATGCAAGTCATTACATAAACCCAAATCGGTCCCTTTGACCTGTCACGGTCAAACTGCTCCAATTTGCAGAGAGAAAGCCGCTTTCACACGACGGAAGTGCGCAACACGCGGACAGACAAAAGGCACGAACGGTTTATATATATAGAGCCTACTGACCTCCCAACGGACAGTGATTTCGAATAAACACATCCCGTGAAAACGTATTGACGATAACAAATGTTTTCGGAAATGACTGTGTGACTGTTTTGTGTGGTGGGGCTGCGCTGCAGTTTGTTGCTAGCTGCAGAATAAATGGATCAGATCGACTGGGGTAGGACTAGGACCTCACAGAATACCCGCGTAAAAATAGCAGCATAAGGATGGTGTGATTTTTCCGGTGAGTGCAGGGATCACAACATTTATTAGTGGTGACGAGGCATTCCATCTCAGTCCTCAAGGGTGACAACGCATCTGCATAGTGCTTCGTTGTCAAGGACGAATGTAGATTTCATGGGCCACAGGAATCACTTGCCATCAGGTGAAGTGTAGGAGGCACACATTTCACCTGATGGCAAGTGTTTGTCCCTCGTGTTTGGACATGGTCCTACCCTGGTCGAGCTCACTCAATCATTCTGCAGCTAGAAACAAACAGCAGTGTAGCTCTACCACTCTCCTCAAAATCTATCAAAATCTGCTAAAAAAGTAATTTACATCTCGAATATTAATATTTTAAATGTTATACATTAATATATTAAAAGAACGTGCTTCCTCATATGAAATCGGCCCACATGAACACTGACATGAATACAGTGACAATAGTCTCTAATAATATTTCCTTATGATAATCAATTACGAGTGGCAATTAAAGGCATGCACATATAAAAGGCAGTTCACGTTCTAAAACACAAAAAATAATTAGTCTCTTAATTAATGAAGGATATGCTTCGCGATAGATAGAACCGACGTTCATTAAAACACAATCCTTGACATCACCTTGTACAATGATCGGCCTTTGTTGTGTGCGCGTTCGTTGCTTGCACAGCCGTAGCCGTGTATACTAGAATTTTTCAAGTATAAAATCGAATAAGTTTTTGCATATGGCCTTAACGCTTTCGCAATAAATGATAAATATAAAAATATGTAAAAAAAAATAACTGTTATCTTCAGTCACGGGTGCTCTTGTTCTAAAGCAAACAGAAACAATATACATATGTACCTTACAAATTTTACAGAAATTATCGACGAGGTACGCTTGAATATGTTTGTTTAGGTTGTTTTGTTTTGTATTATATATTTTTGGATTGTTGCTTTTTTATTAAGTTATGTGAGTTAATGATAAAAACTATTATATTGAATTAATACAAAAAGAAATCTGCAATATCTTAGTAAAACAAACAAGTAGTTATATGTTAGAAAATCTGTATATATTCATCTAACTCTTAGATTTAAAAGTCGTAAGATGGGTAGAGAACTTGTCCTACAAGGTTATACTCTTATAGTCCATATTATCCATCATTCTTTCATCCATCAACCATGGCATCAATTTTCTTTCCTCTCGTCTTCAATCTTTATTGGCCCTTGATTTTATGGAGCTACTAGAGATATAGGTCTATGAGTTTTTTCAGATAAAGACATCTAATGTGTTTGTATTCATTTTTAATAAATAATAATTACAGATAAGAGCGAAGATGGAATTATGAGCCGTTGTTATCCGTAATACACGATGAATACGTAACTTAATAAACAATATGCAGGCGTAGTACGTGTCAAATAAAACCATAGACAGATTAATAATAATCACACATAGTCAGCTCACGGACCACTCTGTTCCGTGAGCCCTGCATTCGATGAAGCTGTAAGAGCCGCATAGGCTAACAGCATCAACATCAACAGAATCTAGAATAATCACACATCAGCTGTAAAATAGGAATTGTAACTTTCCTGTTCCTACAAGAACGAATAGACGTAACTAAATAGGTTCAATCTGTCGTCAATATTAAAATTAATTAAACCTATAAATTTGATAGTTTCTACAATTTATGTAATATATATACTATTACTATATATAATAATTTCTGTTAAATAATAAGGTTATCCAAATATAATATTATAGTTATGTAGAAATATCCCTCATAATGCCAAACAGACCGGTAACACACTTCTGTAACTCCTCTGATGTTACGGATTTCCATAGACGGAAATGATCACTAAGCATCAGGTACGCCATCTTCTACAAAAAAGCATAGATTTATGCAGTAGGTGCTTAGCAATCAAAGTGATGATCTATATACGGAATGGGCTTAATTACTAATTGACTTCACGACGATAATATTTCTGTGGTCATAGATCAGACAATGATAAGTAAATTTTGAAAATGCTCTTTCATTTGGTCATATCAGGATAACTACATGCAAAATATTACTGTTGTATTGAATACTAATTACTAATCAGATTATGATAACTTTTATATTTCAGCTTTTGGCGATTATACCTATATTAATAAGTCATACTGAGCAAAAATGTACTTATCATTGTCTGATCTATGAACACATATTAACAAATGTACAGGTTTTAATGAGAATGAACAAACATAACAATGAACCAATGACTATAAATATTTTACGATTATGACCCAAAAAGTATTTAAAGAATAGATTATTCCTTATGACCGATAACACAATTGATATCGAGTCAACGTCGAATATTAGAAGTTATTAATGGACTGCAGTTTATATGTCTATAAAATGAGTTGTACTCTCGTCTTGTTTGGCAACTTAACATCCTTGAAAATACACATTATCGTCTCTTGAAATGTCCACCGTTTTATGTTGTTTGCATTCACAGATTACTATGACCCGTTAAAGTTACACAAGTTAACAGTGGCAGAGCTACACTGCAGTTTGTTTCTAGCTGCAGAATAGGTCGGCTCGTGCGGGGTAGGAAGGACCACGCTCTCACAGAAAACCAGCGTCAAATAGCTGCATAATGCTACTGTTTTTCATCTGGCGAGTATAGCGATCCGGAGAACTTTATTACTGGTGACGAGGCATTCGAGTAATAAAAATAAAGAAACAATTTTTTTTTTCTTATACAGACAAACGTGTTTGGTTTTAAGTATAGCACTGATGTTAAACGCTAGCTTAGCTTTAATAGATTAGCGCGTATTCCATTGCATTGCAACGAGGGATTCCATTTTATTCTTCAGTGTTATCTGGGATGAATGAAAGTGTGACTTCCGGTTACACAGATTACGATTGTCACTTTTATTTTTACTAAATAAACATAGAGTATAGAAAAAATTGTGAGCACCAAACGTGTTGAAATATTTTTATATTCATTTACTTTGCGATACGACAATGTATTTCATACGAAAATGTCGAAATATAATGAGTTTTTGATTGCGCTGTGCATGGAAACGTTAGCAGCGATATCAAAAACTACAATTGATTCTCGTTTAGCTCTATTTGTAGAGATCGATTTTATAAATTACCTCAAAAGCATTCAAATTAAAAATACAAAATTTACCGTCTTCTTTTGGAGTTATATTAATATTCATTAACTACTTTTAGAAATTATTATAAATGTAATCATTCATTTCTTATCAATGTTTTTTTTTTTGAAAAAGGAGCTCATATGCATGTACACAAATAAAGCAGTGTGGTATAAAAATAGCTAGGGATGTATTTGATAGAGCAGCTAACTAATTTCGTTACAATATCGAACATTCCCGCAGAGGCCCAATTCGCTGATCCGACAATGCGCGCGCAATAACAGGAGGCGTGGTTTCACAACCAGTTGTAACACGCCGATGCTCTACGGGATACATATATCTTCTTACAATTATGTAACAATGAATATAAGGCAACGAAACGATCTTAAGAAAGGTAATAAAGCAAACAGACTTCATTACAGATAAATTAAATTAGTTGGCTCTATAGCGTTTCCTAATCAGTTCACAAAGCTACTTCGTAATATAAATACAATACGAAATTGTTGTAACTCTTATTGATAATACTTTAGTTCGGTATAAAACAAAGCAATCACGACGCTTATCAAAACTCTAATTGATATTGAATAAACATTAAAGATATAACTTTGACGACAACACTGAAGTAATAACTAGGTAATAATAAATTACCTAGAAAAAAAATATATGTAAAAATTTCCTAAACGTACAAATACAAAGATACGTAGACTTAGTTACTTCCAAAATCTTTCTAAATATCAATTAACGCTACAAAAATACTAGCTCCGGAAACGAACCCCAAATGAACAGTTAATTACCGTGACAACAACACCGCTTATGTCCAAAAATAGTTCGCCCCACCTCAACTCCTAAATAGAATATTCTTACTACCTATAAATAAAACCAGAGATAGTCAAAATGAACTATGATCGTGCATTCTACGTAACATGGTATGCATTACTAACAAATAAATTTTTCAATTCTTTAACCACAACCAAGGTAGGACTACAATTCCACTTGATACAAAAGGAAGATTAACTACTTCATACCGAACAATTACTATATATACTATAGAATAAGAATACATTGTTAGACAGAAATCACACCAGAAATACTCTAGATTCAACTTCTGGTTTCCGGTCTTCCAGTGATACACATTTCATATTTTGACATACATTTAAAAACATAAAAATATGACTATGACTGATATCATTAAATTCGTGTATGCAGATTTCTAAATGGAGTTCACGAAAACGAAACGCAAAGACGAAGTCAAGGTTAAGAATAATAAACACAATCACCAAGCAAATCAAGCTCGCTGGGGACGTGACGAGCGTGGCTACGTGGCCTATAGATTCCATGATTAAACCGCAAATTTAATTCCAGGATGCGATTACACGCAGAAAAAGTTCACGGCAAAAAGGCGCCGTAGTTCTTTATAGAATATCGAATTAGATATAATATAACAAAAATAAATGTTAGGCGATCATCGAAAACAGACACACAGACCAGAAAAACATTTATCGAGCTTTTAAATTACTTCACAGAATTGTATCTACAGTTCGTAATCTCAGGAAAGATACTAAAATATTTCGAAAGCGACTAAATGAAAAATTTATTGAGAATTAACAACGACAGGTTTTTAGACGAGTCTATAATGCTTTTTATAAAAGCAACTACGTAATAATAATGATATACTGATAGACCAAAGAAAACTAATGCTTAAACGTATATACCATAACAACCATTTTTAAAAAGAAATAGTTTTGTTAAAAAATGAGGATGCACGGTGTCACGCTAAAGAGCACAATCAAGAAAAGGGTTTATAGACTCCGCCGGTAAACATAAACAACGCCGCATAGGTTATTAACCAATTTATATGACAAACAGAAAGTATCGTATTTTTTTATTAGTACAAGTTGATCAGACATTTGAAATATTCACATCACCATTACGGTGATTATAATAATGACGATCTCGTCGTAGTTCTTGTAATATTATAAAACATTTTTTCATATGTAAATGAATGAGCTTAATTCAACATCAAATTTATCAAAATAATAACGCGAGTGTTACATGGAAAAATCTAAATTAATCAAATACTGCATATAATAATTATTTCGGGGCATGCGTTATCCTAGTATTTATTTTTGCTTAGGCAATTCATAACAAATGTATTCGATTCCTGAATAATAATTTGTCACACAGTGAAAGTCCTTGCTTTAACAGCCTGTCAAACGTCGCGTGCCGTTATGTCAGATTGTGAGATAAAGAAATAATTTTAATAACTACTCTCGCTACGTTGATTCTAATAGGTTTTACATATCAAGTTATGTCTAGTGTAATAAAAATCGACAACGTATTAACATTTGTCAAATTAAGTAAAGTTCATTTAATAAAAAACCATAATGTATAATTTTAATTAGAGATACGTAGACTTATTGAAATTCTTCAGGCAGACGGAAATAAAGTTTCTAAAATATTTAAACACTAAATAGGTTTTTACAAAATATGTTGTTTAACTGCGTTGCGCCGTGCAGACAGTCTAGAGGGTAACACACCCTTCAAGTTTACAGCAACCCCGACTGCAAAGGAGGTGGGGGAGAAAGCAGCAGAACACGCATACACAACACAAAGCTGACGCATGGGAACGAATTGATTTTCGCGCAATTTTAAGCAAATTTTAAATGACTGCGATAAAAGTGTTTCACGAATTTAAACCTCATTTACGTCATAAAATCAGCTCTGATAACAACTATTAACAAATATTACTATTTAACCACCGAGAAATGTGAAAAGATAATGATATCAGGTGTGAGCTACACAATCATACAATTTATATGCAATAAAAACGTACCTGTTAGGAAAGAAAGTCCCGGAAAACAACACGACAAACACGTATGATTAGAACAGTCAATTATTAAGAAAACATTATCTCACGTACACTACACAAAACGTGTCGATAAACTCCATGGGCATTTCCGAAATATTTCAAGAATTAAAAATTTTAATTGCAAACTAGCATATTGCACGAGGATATTGTTCAGTTCTGCGACAGGAGGCCGCAGGACCGTTTCTGTGTTATCGATCACAGGTATTTACATTTCGAATTGCTTCTGCTTCATCTTTCTCATATGCCTTATCACCGTTGTACTTATTTTAATTTGTACAAATTTTGTGCAATGTTTGTTTATATGGTCGGTTACGATCAGCTGTAGCGAGGGAAATTAACGCACAGTGTGTGAGCGAGCGCGAGTACCGCGCGCGACTGACTGGCTCCTCTCGATACAAGTTGCTGCCGCGGAGGCTCCCCGCATCCCAACGGCCCGTTAAGCTACACGCGGACGTAGTACTGCGGGCACGTAAACAAACAGACCGTGTTCCTCGTGCTCTTGTCTCGCTTACGTCCAACATAGCAACTAAAACGCGATGCTGAAAACAAACTATTCAAGTGTTTCCTTCCTTACGACAGATGAGGTTTATGTGTGACTACGCGATTTTACTTTTAACTAAATGATGTTTCCGGCTTTTTTTTCCAGTTTTTTTAAGATAAAAAATCATTAAATAGTGAGTTGGTACTACTTTCATTCCCTTAGTGTTATGGTTAAATTTGGTAGTGAAATAATTTATTTGCATCTTAATATTACGTGTCACGGTGGAGTCATACAAACCAAAAAAATACACAATATAGCAGTACAACTTACCAAACAATAGAATAAACAAAACTAACGGGTCACCGTAAACAGCCGTATAATTCTTAATGTCACTTTTGGCGACTATAGATTTCACACGCAAGCGACACACTTTTAAGGTCATAGAGGGTAAAGTCCAGTTTTTATGGGTTTTATTTTCATACATTTTGGTTAAATCGTAAATTACTAATAACGGTCACATGTTTTAAAACGTTTAATAATTATTATAGAGCTGTGAAGATGTTAATAAACTATTAGATTTGCTATGTATAAGTTTGTTATTTTCTGTTTAAACCTTATTTATATCTAGTTTTACATTTGTAACACATATGTAGACTAAAAATGAATAATATTTCGGTTTAGTCAGTTGATTATTACGTGGCATTATTTTATTAAGTAAACATCCTGCTTCCTTGCAAGTCAAGCGTGTAATACAAAATATTATTGTTAGCATCTATCCTATTGTACAGCGTAGCATCTGCCAGCTTCAATTCACTATTGTAACTTCAAATGGTAACCTTTGAGTGTCTTCATCCCATTTTGGACGAACACTAACGTTCTTAAAATCTTACATTAATTGCTACCTTTGCATGAACTGCAACATCTGATAATTGAATAGCAAAACGTTTCATGGATTGTGATTTGAAAATGCACATTGCTTTAAATAAAGAATGGATGTCCTACAAAATCGACTATAAATATCTATAGAAATAAACTTTACTACAACGTGAGGTAAAAATAAATGTTCAACAACAAAAACTTGCTCATCGTCTGCGGCGCTGAATTTTAAATTTATTCATTGCGACATTTGCTTGTACTACTACCATATATCGGATATTTGAATGGCTTTAACTTCATTCAATCGTACTGTGGGATAAAATGAAGTTCATCAATTTATCGATAATCTATAAAATCCTAAAATCGAAATACCATAGACGTACTACGTACTAGTAGATCATGAGATAAAAAATTAAAAAATGGGAAATTAAGGGTAAAGTTTTAAAAAATGTGGCTTTTACACAGTGTACAAATCTTAATATTGAATCTATTAATGCAAAATTTGCTTGAACTGGTGGTATGCTTCATCTGGTATTTGAATAGCACGGAGTTCAAAAGATTGTAACTTGATAGGGCAGTGGAAATTGTCTGTAAAGACAATCTATATTCCCTAAAAGTGATTTTAAATAGCTATATAACATTGACTTAATTCACCGCGTGATAGGAATAAGTCTTGTATAACAAAAAAATGTTAAGAAACGTGGGAAAAATATGTGCGTAAAAGGCGACAAAAGGACGGTCACGATCGACTTTTTACCGAAGGTAAATTGAAAGTATTAAATGTCTCAAAACTTCACACGCTTGGTGGCTTATTTTGTTCCTATAAGAGTATCCAGTATAGTTTTGGTTTATGTTTGTTTTAATAGTGATCAATGTTTTTGTTTCTTTTTACTTTTATAATTTTACCGAGTTGACAGTTCACGTAATAAGTGATGACTGCAGACCCATATCTTAAGATTTGAGTACATGATGTACATGCGATGATGGTTGCATCCCTGAGCAAACCAAGTAATTCATGGTGCAATTAGAAACTAGCTACAGCTTGGGTCTACCACATCTTTGATGGTGTTTACGGTGTGGTTATTCGAATCCCTATAGGTTTTAAAGCTTAATGTATTTAATCAAATTAAAAAAGCTAAATAAAAATAAAAAGCCAATATTTTAAAATGATCAAATTGAAAATAATAAATCGGAGACTTACGATCTATATATCGAAAAAAATAACAATCGCAGTGTAAAATTAAATGACCCCAGTCTGAAGATGTTTTAGATTAGCCCTTGAAAACGACTCTGAATGCAAACCAATCACGTCATATCCGATGCTAAGTATTCTGTTTCTGGTATTGATCAACCGTAACGAGTGTTCATAAGACACTAAAAATAGGATCGGTATCGCGTCCAAACTGCTAGTAGAGTTGAACGGCAGCCACTATCGGAGAAAGCATTAACCTACATCCGAATGGTCATAACCGATTGCGTATGAAATGGTAACGGAATCAGTACACCGTGAGCAGACAAACACATTACACTGTTGTGTAGAAACCGAAAGTGATACGGTTTTCTAATAGCGCGTAACGCAGCGCATATTATAAATGATACCAAGCCGTATGTCTTACCATATGCAACACTCACGTAACATAAGTCAGTTCAGATCCGCTTGGCTGCGCTATTTTGATGATTGATTGACGTCTGTTTCGCATAACCGTTGTAAAGCGTCGGTTGACGTAAAAACATTGGTAATATGAATATTATATATTCATTATGAAAATATATGTTTCCATCCAACAATGATAATTAAGATTAAATTAGTCATACTCAAAATCTTAAATATAATATTTATTAACAGATAAAAATTTTCACATTCTATGTGTTGACAGTTTATTTGTTTTATTGTATTGCGTAGCGCATTGTTCACTTGATGGTCAAAGTTTCCTGTAGCCTATGACACTATCATTCATCCTCGATAATCATAACCGTTGCCAGTAAAGACTAAGATGGAATGCCTCATCATCAATAATAACGGTCTGTTAAAATTTACGCTAATATTCTGCGGAACCACTGTTGTAAACAAACAGTATTAGACAAAAACTTCACGCTCTATTTGTTGAAGGTTACTACATAGAAATTTGAACGTTAAACAAGATTAAATTGAATTAGATAAAAAACGTCCAAATGTTGAGTTTCAATAGAGATATCTAGTCTAGACACAGTCTAGACCGCCCTGTCTGACTTATGATCCAAGAGTGTTTGACCTAACCGTTAAAATCAATAGATGCCTCCGACCCGTAGGCACAGTTTAATAATTTTGACTAAACAAAACAAGCATAAAAGCCATAAAGGGAGAACAAATGCATGTAATGCATATTTTTTTCATAAATACGATAAATTATTACACTATTTTGTAAAAATAATTAGTAATAATAAATCATTAACGAAAAGTGTACTCAAATATGAATATTGATAATAAGGTTGCGATGATTCCGGAGAAAGGAATGAAATCGCCTAGCAAATTGAAATGACACGTGCAAATTGCGAAGTCAGACATAAACGGGCATACTGAGCCGAGAGTCATTCTACATTTTGCACGAACCTTACGTCGACGTTTTTAATTATTTCCTAGACTCATTATGGGCTTTACGGAAGAAAAGCTGCTGTTTACGATTCCTCCGTATCGACGAGACTTAATACGTGGAGGGTGTGTGAGTTGTCATTTGCAATTTGTTTTGGTTTTAAATGATATATCAAGTTTACTTACAACAGACTAATCATAAGGCAGCAGTAAATCTCAATAAAGTACTTATTTATTCCACGCCAATCTTTATTTCCTGTTAGGGTATGAAACTTCAGTGCCTTAAGTGGATATCATTTAAGATAACAGGATCTAATCAAGGGCGCTTGTAGAGTGTTGTTAGTAACCCACCGTTCTTGACAAATTACTGAATAATTTACATATTAGTATGAAACTTATGAACAAACGAGTACAGAGTTCACCTGATGGTATGCGTTGATTGTCACCAATAGACAGTTATATGCATTTCCAACAACGATTCATGGGCGCGTGCGTTGTGACCCCTGAGGACTGAGATATCCTGTTTGACGATATTTCAAAATAATAAACACGAATTTAGTGTATCCATAAACTATTCAATATTTTTATAACCCACAATTTATATTTATATAGCTCTTATACTATCGTATTATTGTCGTATTGATATTTTTAATTAATAATTCTCAAAATCAATTGAAAAATTTATGATAAGCAAAAAAAAAATAATCCCTTTATATAAATCTCGTTGAGACGTGGTAATGACATTAACCTCACACCGACGAAGACTTCTTAACTAAAGCATCCTCCTTTGACCACTTTCATCACTTGTTTTGCAAATTGATCGATATGGTGCTACTTAATAATAATATGATAAAAATCCATGAATAATGAATAAATTATGTCAGGTCATATGGTTAGTTCTACTAATGCTTTAATTTTTAATATTACGAGTCAATAACTATTGAAAAGTTTGAACTGTTATATTATGATAGAATGAATAAATTTTAATAATTATGCTTGAATACCTACAGAAAAGTGGTTCTTAATGTTTCTGGTTAAAGTCTACTTACTATGTGTATAATAATGAAATTCTTTCTTCTTACTATAATAAATTTAAGTATTTAGGGCATAGGATATATAGGAATTTAAGTATTATTAATTTAAGGCCCGTTGCCATTCGTATATTCCAACAGTTAAAATCTACGGAGATGCAATTAGCATTTTAACTGGATTGTTATCTTTTGTGATTTTAAATGGTAAGGATTTATAAAATAAATGTGGTCCTACTCCATCCCGATTTAGAGTTACAACCAGTTCATAACATTATGAACTTATAATTATCAATTCATCATTAATCAGTTGGACTAACTGAATGAGAGACCACCAGCATTGGATGAACCGTGTGTCCGTTTGTCACTTTTAGAATTGAACGTAGTATAATCAATCCTCCACTACAGCACGGTCCTATTCTATATTCAGCGAATTAACGTAAGCCTTCTTGGTTTATTTTAGAATAGACAAACGAGCAAGCAGCTCAACAGATGGTAAGTGATCATCGCCGTGGACATCCCATGGACATCCGTGCAGCCAAGGGAGTCGCAGATGCGCTGCCGGCAGTACGATGTTAAAATTCAGCGGGCGGGAATTAAACCGAACAAATCCTCAGAATCAGGGCGTCGCTATAACGCAGGGTGTGGTTGGTGGCAGTAACGAAAGGGAAATTAAAAACAAAATGATAAATCTCCAATAGTGCGTTTTAGTCAATTGTTGGCACCATGTGACTGTTAAGCAATGCATATCAAGCAATTACCGATTACGAATGTTCACGGTATAAAATGTATACACGTTACGGTTGTTGCATATCACAACTTATAGTGGGTTCCTGTTTCATTTTATTTACGTACTAGATTTTTAAATGGCAGATAGAATAGATTAATGTCTCTTCCTAGGCAATTTCTGCAGCGATACCTCTGACTGTATCCAAATGATGCTAACTGTTCCTAGAAGCGATGAATGATTGCCTAAACACACAGACAATCAATCATTCATCGCTTTCCCTTATTTGAACGTAATGATATCTATACAGGATTCAAAAACAACGTTAGGAAAATATTAACACAATATTAATTATTAAACGAAAATATCTTTGCTAAAGCAAATGTTAGTGATGTTCATATCTTTGCTAGAATATATTTATTTATTTAAAACTTTATAATCGAAATTGGCGGACCATAGGGCGGCATTAACGCCTTTATTCCATCTACTCTACTCTACTATGGTCTCTGATAAGCAGACAGAGAGACATAAGGGTGCATAAGTGGACCAAAAAAGAATGAAGAAAAAGCAAAATTAATATACACCTACCTATAATATAAATATAAGACAAACTAATATTAACAGACATTCGGTCGGGTAATGAACATACATGCAGAGATAACACCCTAGCACTCATGCATATTCAATCCCGAGCCGAACTATTCATATATATATATATATATATATATATATATATATATAAACCAATTGAAGGCAGCTACCGTGCCAAAGTCGATAGTAGTTACGGACCGTATTAGTCGACAGTAGCGAGAGTTGTTCAAAAGGTAGGTTTGTGGATCGAGCGTGCGCGTACGGTGCGCTGAATAGCAACAAAGCGTGCGTTGCTCTGTGCTGTGATCTATTGCGCAATGGATAATGCTGTGTACAAAATAGCGGTGTAACTATTTTTTATGATATCAGGGGTCACAAAAACATTCACATTTCACGAGATGGAAAATGATTATTGGGACCAATGATATCCATATGATATAACGCAAATGCGTTGCCATCCTTGACAACTAAGATAGACAGCACTGTCACGTGATGCGGCCTCCTTTTAGGATACGGTCTGTCAAACTTAGGGTCGTAGGTTCGAATGCGCCATCAGACTATAGTTGTGAAATATCTCCTAGCACAAGTATGTTAATAATTTCTTCTTTAAAAAAAAAACTCTGGAAAGCATGGTCCTATACCCCGGTCGGTCAAACCTATTCGTGTTTCATAACATAGCTCGTTTACCACTGCGGTTTATACGCGGTAGAATCAACCACGTATAAACCCAATCTAATAATCATACATAGAAATACTGATATGAAAACAAACTATCTTGATTTAATTTAGAATTTATAATTGGTTTAAGCCAAGGTTAAAACCAAACAAGCACCAAATTGGTATGAGTCACAGTTCCTATGATGTTCGGCGGCGGAGATTGCATCGCGACGCACTCGACGACTCACGAGGTTGAGTGAAAGCCGGGGTGTGTCATCATCTACAACCTTTTGATAAAATTTATAGACGCCGATGTACATAAATTTGTCTTATTTAATCTCGCCTAAATCGATTACCAAGGCGTGCGCGTTTCAATAACACGATACATTCATATCCATTATATATCACAGAAATGGATATTTTTATTTATTTATAAAATAATAAACATTGCACACCATAAAAAAAACTGTATGTTTGTATTTAGTGATTATCTTAAAAAGGTTTTCAATCCTTTTTCTCTACTATTATAGGTAGTGAAACTATTAAATACTCCGCTTCATATACATATTTATATAACATCGAGTATTAATAACGTTAAAAGAGTAACGATATTTAAATTCAGTATATATTTGCGGGAAGCCTATGCCACAGGAGGCTCATAATCGTGCTTAGTGGCGAAAACCGAGTTTAGCAGTGTACTTCTTTCTTTATTTCTTGTAAAAAAGTCTTTAATATAGACTAGCAGATATTGTACATTGACATTGGAAGTGTTATATGATATCGCTTTCAATTAGAAACTATAACAATAATTAATAACTCGATGACTACTAAATTTCGATTAAATTATAATATTAATATAAAAAAAGGTAAGTACAATTTGACAGGCGCGCTTAACATGATTGGCTGGGTGGGCTTTTACTATATCTATTTAATGCAGAGTAACTCGAATAATTTATTCACTGATTAGATTCGATAATTATTCCTGATATAAAAAAAGAGGATCCAAAGTATTTAAGCAATAATAAAATCATTCTTCAATTTTTTTTATCAATGCTAGATCTACACTGCGGTTTGTTTCTAGCTGCAGAATGAATGGGTCAGCTCGACCGGAGTAGGACCACGCCCTCGCAGAATGCCAGCGTGAAATAGCAGCATAATGCTCTTGTGTCCTGGATTCGAAGACCTTTATCACTTATGGCGAGGCATTCCATCTCCGTCGTCAAGGGTGACAACGCATCTGCATTATGATTCCTTGTAAAGGATGAGTGTAGATGTCACGGGCCGCAGATAACCACTTACCATCAGGTGAACTGTGTGCTCGTTTGTTACTTACAGTGTAATAAATAATAATAATATTTTTTTTATTTATATCGCAACTGTAAACTGTATGGCTATGATGATTATTTGACAGCGGGTTTAATTAGTTACATTGACAGCTGTGGACCATTTCGTTGCAAGCGATGGGCATTTAATTAATGAAAACTTTCCTAACAAAAGAAAAAAATGGCAGCGGGTGGGCGTGAAAATTGTTGCAATCAAAGCAGACGTTAATTGAAGATTGCGAAGCACCGAACAGAGACGTACTTGACCTAGATGACTTGCGCAAATACATAATTAGTATACCACGTTAATTAACAATTTAACGCGGATATTCGCAGTTCAAGTCGAATGCTTTTTTTAGTTTAGTTTACGTAACAATACAATAATGTAATCTAATCATAACTGATCTTTCTTTTTTATTTGATTCGAACAAAAGCATATAACAAAATGTGTCCATACACATGTTGATTATAATATATACTGTATTGATGTATTACACTATTTCCTTAGTATAATATTTTTTTTATATAATACTTATTTCGCAGATTTATAATATTTTCCTTTAGCTGTTAGAAGTATACTTCTTAGCTTAAAGTCCGCCTTTAGTTTGTTTTTCTAATAAATTTTAGTAAATCGAAAACATTGATAAAACTTAACAGTACTTTTTTCAAAATTTGAGAGGACTACAGTCGATTTAGGATTTGTTTCAAACAGCGGACGAAAATAATGAAAACATAATAAAGTGAAAAGATAATTATTATTTCTTATGTAATATAATCTGTAATGACTTCTACAATGATACCTGTGTCAATGATACTCCGGATAGGAATAATAAAACTAATGAATACTCATCATTACTCTTTTAGACCATCACTAGTCCACGACTGGACGTAGGTCTCCGCAACAGACTGGCACAAACAGCACTAAAGACTTGCAAGAGTCGTCTCTTCTACTAGTACAGAGGTTCCCAGACTTTTCTCTTTAGACCACTTTCAAAATTTACCTGGTTCCGGTGGCACCCTGCAGCTACATTTCTAACATATTCCCAAAACCCAACAAAAATTGTGAAGATTGGAACCAATCGTGAATTAATAGTTTTAGAAAAAAAAAGTGATAATTGATTGGTTAATTGATTAATTGATTGTGCTGTGAGTGGTCAAAAAAATGTCAAAAAGTAAAATTGGCCAATCAAAAACGTTATTCCATCCAGCGGCGGCGGCGCTTTGCAAGTCTCGACACGTTGTACTGAATATGGAATATGCAAGTTTTTACAAGTAACAGTCGCTGAGATGTTATCTGCCTACGTTGATAGGTGAAGTTAGCCAACATTTTAGTGTGATAAAATAATATATAACGTTTCATTATTTTAATATATAAATAAATTAATTATCTGGTAAGAGATTGGTCATTACTTTACCATTACGCACTACAATTTCTGAACAACAAGCTGAATTGCGATCAACCAACGGATGTTGGCATGCCAACACAGTTACGGAACACTATGTTTATCCGGACTTGTTAACTACGCAGAACTAGCAACATTTACGCACCTCCATTTATATTGAACCGTTCAAAAAGTTACCTTATTGCAACGATATAAAGTTGAAACTTTTTAATATCCTTTCACGAGGGGTATAAAAATGTACACGCCCTAAACTCCATTTAACCATAAAAGGAGAAATGCCGACTTTCAAGTAGTTTTGCAAGGAAACAACCATGTCATACCGTACCATGGCATTCTGTTATATTTCCTACAAGCAATATTAAATTTGATAAATTTACATTTTTTTTTAACATAACATTAAAATTGTATAAGGTTAAACCGCTTAGTTTAAATTTAACATTTCACATTCAATAAAGATACAATAAAATAATCAATCAAGCATAATACATGTAACTCAAAAGGATAGTACATTATGAAATTATTTGTAGTAATCCTCAATTCCAGTATCAGTTCACTCAGACATTGTTTAAAACGACATTCAAAAACAGCTTAGACTAGAAAAAGAAAAATATGTACGTATATATAGATATTTTATAGAATAGTTGACAACCGTCCAAGCAGTTCATCAGATGGTAAGTAATTATCGCCGCCCATGGACATCCGCAATACCAGAGAAAGAAGTTGCAAATGCGTACAGATGTATATAACAAGCCTACATAAACATATATAAAACGCGACTTTGTTGTCAGTGGCAAAACCACACCGCATCTAGTTTCCGGCATACAACATGAATGTAGGAAGTATAACGACCTCACTGAATACCAGCATAAATCTGCTATTTAGCATGGTAAGCGTTAGATCACGCTGGTGTCAAATAACATGTAAAGACGACAAAATACAGTCCTAAGCATGTGTTGCATGGTTTAACAGTGCTAGAGCTACACTGCAGTTTGCTTCTAGCTGAAGTTTTTCGTCTGGTGAGCGTAGAGAACCGATGACGAGGCATTGCATCTCAGTCTTCAAGGGTTACAAAGCATCTGCATTATGATTCCTTGTCATGGATGAATGTAGATGTCGTGGGCCGCGGAAATCACTTACCATCAGGCGAACTGTGTACGTGTTTGTTATTCTTAATGTAATAAAAAAATATACATCTTAAACCTGTTGTGTTTGGAAGTTAGACGTTATATGTCGCAGACATTAGTTACCCACCAGGTGAACCGATTGATTGTTTATCACCCTTAGTAATGATGTTATGGGATAGATTGACATACCTTATATAAAAAGGTCATTAAGGATTTACCTAAAGACTTTTAGCATTCTATACCAATCGAGTCGTGGCGCAGAGAATATGATGGCAAATTTATTGTTAATGATGTTCACCTCGGTCTATTTCAAACACGGAAATATCCTGTAATTATTACCTGCGCAGATTATTTTATAGTGCGTTCACTGGTTTTGATTTAATTAATTTACAATAAGATCGGAGGTAGGTTCCGATGTACCTATATGTATATCACATCTTGAATGAACAATTTGTGATGGACAAACTATATTCCCCGGCTGGGAATGGAACCCACTGGCAGCTGCCAGGCATTTAGACTACAACGCCATGAAGTTGTTATTATGATGTTAGAAAAAGGGATCCATGTGATCAAAAAAAGATTCTCAGTTCGCGAAACTGAATTGAACATACATAGGAAAACATATTTTTCAGTGTAAGATTAGTTTGTTCATTTTAAATGAATAATTCCTCATTTCTAAGCAAAATTATTGAGCTTAAAAAGCCGTTGGAAAAGAGAAACGACATCAAATTGCACAACACATAATGCTTAGTAAAATAAGCGCGAAGACAATTTGTTACAAGTTTCTCTATGCCTTCGCTTCGCACAAGTATATCTAAATCGGGCAAGCGTTGAGTACTTTCGATACGGAAAGGCTAAGATAGAATCTAGAGTAACTAACACATCTAAGATCTGCTTTCAAAGACATCGGGTAATTTAAGCTGTAGTAACAAACACCGCAATTATGAACTAGGTGTAGCAGGAAAAGGTCGGATCGATCGGATTAGGGCCATGCTTCCCGAAATACCAACGCAAAATAGTATTAGCATAGAGTTAATGTGCTTTGTCTCGTTTAAGAAAAAAAACTGAATCCTTATTACTGTCAATAATCGATTCATCTTAGCCCGCAGGGATGATACAGCATGCATTATAATTTCTTATCGGGGAAATAGGAATCACTTATCGTCAATTAAATGAGTACTCATTTGGCAACCCTAATAACATGAAAGGAGACAAAATTAGATCCACAACAGTGATCAATGTAACCCCTATTAAGCCTCCATTTATTTTCTATGAAGAATCACAATGCAGGTGCGCTATGACGATAAGGTGCCTACTTACAACTATCTATTTCTCCTACACAACAGCATTATGCTGACAGCATCAAACGCCGTATTTAATGACAGTGCAATACTTTCACGATAGAGGTGATAAGAAAATGATACTACAGCCATAATTAAGCTACAACATGGCTCAATCGAATTGCACATTCCCACGGAGCTTTGCACAACCCTTGGAGGCTTAAAGTGAAAACGTTTCTAGAGTCAATCACCGTCGCTTGTGACAAATACAAACAACAATTGAAGAGGTAAACGGTACGTCCGCCACAAAAGGAAATTTCCACTAAGTCCGACTGAACGCACCGCTACACACGATTGCTCCAACAGGTTTTGCGTGTAATTGGGAACTTTCTTTTATCCCGTGACGCTTATTGCTTTGTTTGACTTATGACAGAGCACGGTTTCGTTCACTCAAGTAATGACAAATTGGAAATATGACCGTTAATTATTGAATGTAAAGGTGTCCATTATAATTTAGTTAGACGTTTTGTCCGTGTGTTATTATCAATGTTTATAATTTTTTTATTTAAGTACATTCAAATATGTTTACAGATTCCTCTAAATAGCTTTCACATTCAAGAGTATTAATATGCGACTCAGCGTATCTTTCTATATGAATGTGATAATACAATCGAACTGTATTGACTATTTATGTACGTAATATTAAGTACATTTTTATTGAATATTTACTACAATTCAACTCTTCCCCAGACACACGCTGTTTCAAAGTATTCCCATGATTGTAGTTACACACGCCGTCTCATAGTTTCGGGTGACGAGTGAATATCGCTTTATCATTTTCGATTCAGCGCTATTCGGATATACGATTTATGATACAAAATCAAAAAAACAATTGTTTTTCTGTCATATGTAATTACATCTAGATAGGCTGTTTGTGACCACAGCAAAATATGCTGAAAACCACGATACAGCGAAAACATAAATCACTCCATTTGTAGAAAATGGAACAACTCACATTTGTGCATAGTATTATATCATGAAAGGATTAATTATAATTTATAACGATATATATAAGGCGGCAGTCATTCGAATGTTAAATTCGTTATATTAAATAAATAAATTTGAAATTTATTGCATAAATTTACTAAAGACTTATACATTATACTTAAGCATATTTTATATTTTATTTATAGATATATAATATAATACAACGCAGTTGCATTATCTATTTCAACAAAGACTGCAAAAAGACGATTATCGTGGCCGTTTGCGTTGCAGCTACACCAGCTGTAATAAGAATGGGTTAACTCAGAGCTAGAGAAGGACCGCACCGTCACATAATACCAGGGTGAAAATGCAGTATATCATTGCTGTGTTTTGTATTGTATATGACGGGATCCGGGTACCGAATTACAGGTAACAGGCATTTCCTCAATGAATCATAAATCTTTTTTAAGGATAGATGTATGTATCCCAGGCCTAGGCTACTTATCATCAGGTGAACAGTGGGTTCATTTGGCATCCTTTATATATACAAAAACACTAAGTACAATTATATCTAAAGAAAAGGGAATAATATTTTTATCATGTTCAATACTAAATCATAATCCGTCAGAAGCGACTGAACAAGGCGAGGCGCCCTCTCGTGAATCCTTGTGCTCGTTACCCATTAATAAAGGTACCTTTTAACCCGGTGGAGCTGTAAAAGCCCTCCGGCTAAAAGCGGCCATGAGCTCCAGAAAAATAAAATAAACACTAAAGCTATACACAACTCAGAATAACACACTGAATTAGGGCGGAACAAAAAAAATTACAAATAGAATTGTGTAAACAGAGACAGACGTGCGCGTTATTTCCACGGCAGCCACTTAATTGTTTAGCAATTATATTTGTAATGTTGATCTACGAGTATTGCGGAAATAAAACGAGATGAACGGATTAGCATGTGAAAACAAAAGCAAACTTCGAATAAATGTAGTAATAGGGTTTCATAACTTTTGGATACAGCAAACACTATTTGCATACACTATTATTGGAGTAGTTTAGATTGTACTAATCCTGAGGATGAATTATCAACGACTAGCAACACGGCCCAGCTTTGCCCTGAATTTTTAGTTTACATAATAATTTACATAACACGATATAGAACTCTTGAAAAATCTCCTCTCTCTCATAAACAATTTCGCCGTATCTTCTGGTTATTACCAGATGACATCAAGTGCGGGGGATACATTGGTGCCGTAAACATTTCTACAAACATAGAAGCACACGTCCTCGCCCTTTCCGTAGTCAGTCCGTAGTTTTGAATGGCAATAAGTTCGGAGGGAGGTTCGGATGCAGTGTCGAACACACCAAATATGTATTTCACACACAGGCCCGAAAACAAATAATTTGAATTACAAATATTGTTCCTCGGTGGGAATTCGAACCCAGAACATAAGACGCAGTAATCATGTGTACTCAAACTTCTACGACACGTATATAATATATCACAAAGATAAAATAAATAAGTAAATGTAATGATTTTAAAAGTTATCCATTTTCAATTTTTAAAATTATCTCTAATCAATCAAAGTGCTAATGTGGCGTTATACGTGGATTCTTCATGTATTATGGTGGACCAACGATCTGATCACATTCAGTTATTGTTTCAAAAGGCAATTATAGAAAATGAAAACAGCAGAGACTTGGCTGATGGTCCAAGAACCAAAATTATATATATATATATATATATATATATGTATATATATATATATATATGTATATATATATATATATATACATAAATATATATATATATATGTATAAATATATTTTTTAACTTACTATATTATGATTTGTTAACATAACACCTTATCATTTAAAAATATTAAGTACCTTTTTAATTAGGTTATTTAAATGCGCCTAGAGGAAAATTGACTCTCTACCGTACCTACGATTTGAGCTAGGAAACATCGTTATGAAAACCCTCGCAACCGTGTTTACCTTATCAGTCGCTTATCAGAATTTTACCTGTAGACACGTCCGTAAATTGCATTCGTTGTTTTGAACAAAACTATGGATACAATGCTTGCATGAAATGCTATGAAGCTACTCAAGTTCTTGCTCTGTTACAACAACGACTTAGTCGTTGAACAGTCGCTGCCCAGCTGCATTTGAGCCTGTCTGCGGTCATCAAGTGTATACATACAGAAGATATCGAGAAACTGACGCCCTTTTATATATGATGTCCAGCCCGATTTCGGCCATGGCGACTGTGTCACTGGACAAGCATTTTAACTATGAGGTTTTCTGCCCTCTCACGTGGTCTTTGGTGGCTGACGTACCCAAGCTTGTTGCTAAAAGCACGAGAGCACTTTGGACAAGTCAAAGTTCCACCAACATAATTGTAACAGATGGTCACTGGTTGGCGGGTTTTCAGTTCATCTCGCTTTGTGTCGAGGTCTTCACGCCGCTCAACTTTGAAATCATCTACCTGTTGGTGGATAAGTCGCCTCCACTCGGAAGCAGTGCCGCTTTTGTCTCTGCGAGGGCTCTATTGTGCATCTCTTCATATACCTCTTCAGAACATCCTTATATTTTAGGTATTGGCCACCGCGTTTCCGCTCGCCGTAATGGAGTTCTGAATAGAAGATGCGCTTCTTCACTCGACTCTCCGACATACGAGAGACATGTCCGCACCAGCGCAGCTGCCCACGCCCTTAATCGGAGTTCGAGAACCGGCTGCCAACGGTGCACTTCAGAGTGTTTTATTTGAGAAAAGTGTGGATGAGCAGCAGGAGCTGAGACGTGTTAGAGGGTTGGCATTCAGCGAGTGGACAGTTAGACAAAGGTTAGCAGAAGCGAATCTCACACCGAAACGGTCTCCAACAGGCCCGTAATTGTGTGAGAGCGCGAGCGCGCCTTCAATTTACTTGAGAGCATTTTAATTGTAGCATTAAGCAAGTCTATAATCTGCCACTGATGTGTGTAGAATGTATCTACGAGTCGGGTGACAGTGGCAAGGTGTACAGACGTCCTGTCGAGCGATTTGCGCAATGCTTTTTGCTACATTACCGACATTCTCCACGTGGTCCCCTACGCCGGGTTTATTTACTTGTCTTAAGCTTAAGATACAGTTATGTATAAAGGCGGACTAAATGCCTTAGGCATTCTCTACCAACCAAGTCAACCTTACGGTAATACATGAGATAGGTGTATGCTTAAAAACATTGTCGTGATTAAAATACTATCATATTAATTATATAAATAATCAACATATGTGTATATATAAAATACATATATAACTAGATATTTATAACAAATACAAAAATAAAGATACCTATATATGATATGTATAAAAATACATATAAATACATAATTATTTAATATTAAGATGATTCTGCCAATGTGTTGGAAAAAAGCTCCCAAACATTCACTTTAAACGCGTAACGATTTGTAGCCCTCCCGGAATTCGGGAGGAAGAGCATTCCAGAGAAGAATGGATTGAACAAAGAAGGAGGATTGGATAAAGTCGTAGTTACGAGAAAGACACAGATGCAGAAGGTTGTAGGTCGTGCGAAGGTTATAGGAGATACCTTATTTTTGATGCACGATATTGCAATTATTTTATTAACACCCGATGTCAGACATAACGTATCACTCCCCAATTCCTAGAATAAGTTGTTATACGGACAATGGCAGACCTGCACTCAGCCCGGACATGAATCCCATCTAGCATATGGACGACAAAAGTCGAGAAGGGTCTGAGTCAGGAATCCAGCCCCTACGTCCATAAATGAATTGAAGGCGGCGTTGTTAGAGATAATGGTATTTCACAAGACGCCATCAAAAATATTAAGATCAATCAGAAGCAACCGCGAGGGCATTACTTGTAGATGCAATAATATTTTTATGATTTTGAACAAATTTTATTTCATTTTTAAAAAACCCAACCACAAGTCATATTCTTAAATTTCCATTTTCGCTACATTCGGATCTAGGTAGCACTATTTTATAAAGTACTGAATAAATGTTGACAATAATGGTACGAATTTAAAGATGACGTCTAAAGTTTTTAATTCATAAATAATTTTACAAATGAGTCGATTTGGTTGCTCCAGAGTGTATATATAACAACTTCGAAAAAATCATCGTATACGCATTGTCGTAAACTTACCCAGCCCGAGGATGCAGAGCTAGGCTTAGGGTCCTCGAGAGGTTAAGGATCGCCAGATTTAGGAATAATTTAGATATTACCACGGCGACGAAATATTAGATGGAAAAATACAATAATATTAGATAAAAAACAGAATCGCGTCGGCAGAATATTTATAAACTTCCTGATTATGTCATATTTATTTCCACCAGACTCTTAGTTAACACGTACGCCCACGCTTCATCTTCAAGATGCTATTCCGAGGCAGTCAGATATAAGTAATGCGAGGTTGATAGTTTAAACTTATATCATATAGTTCTTTGGATGGGATTGATCTTACTTTTTGCTACGGAACCCCAAACTTCTATAAGGTATTCAAGGTGTGGTTTTATATTAACATATTTATAATTTGTGAGTTATTTTACGAAAAAATATTCGATTAATTACACCGTAATATATAATAATATACTTATCAATGGTATAGTTAGTATAAATTGACTTCCCAAATCC
The DNA here is from genome assembly GCA_029286865.1 of Teinopalpus imperialis. Taxonomy (NCBI): domain Eukaryota; kingdom Metazoa; phylum Arthropoda; class Insecta; order Lepidoptera; family Papilionidae; genus Teinopalpus; species Teinopalpus imperialis. The sequence continues at coordinate 500,055 of JAGSMU010000009.1, read as the reverse complement.
CATTAAATAGTTTTTATGTTTTCTATTCATTCCTGCTCGATGTTTTAATCTCCCCCGATTATGTAATAAATATGCAATAAAATTATAAATATTGTTAAATCTACAATAAACAACGTAGAGGCGTGATATAATATATTATAATATATTAAGTATAAAACATACATATTAATTTAAATCACTCCATAAACATTATATCAAGGAGCTTTTAGATTTGCTTCTAAAAAAAGTAATTCAAAAGTTATCACAATATTATTGAAATGAACGACTTGACCGGGGAAATACCATCCCCTCACAGGATACCAGAGTAGAATTTCCTTACGGCCAGCGTAGGGAACCGCGGATCATTTTTTTTTATATAGAATAACTGCCATACGAGCACAGTCTACCTGATGGTAAGTGATCACCACCGCTCATGAACATCCGCAACACCAGAAGAGTTGCAAATGCGTCGCCGGCCTTTAAGAAATGTGTTGGCTCTTTTCTTGAAGGTCACTAAATCGTATAGGTTCGGAAACAACGCTGTTCTCAAACAGTGGTGGATTGTCAATCGTCAAGATGATGAAGATGAAATTTTGAATTCTGGCATGATGTACGATGTTTAAACTCAGCGGCTGGATAGATGATAAATTCGGTAAAAAATACAAAGAGATGCAATATCTCTTCACAGCATTGAATCAAGCTGATCGGAAAGTACTTGTTCATCAACGATTCCAGCCATTCTCCATTGAATCCCGGCCCAGAGATGGGAACAGTATTCCATGTGAAGCCGAACTTGCGCTTAGTAAAGTTGTACAGTGGGCAGACATAAAATACTGTCTCATCTATTAAGCACACCCAGTTTATATATTAACATTTTCTGGAGAAATATTGACGCGGCCAGTGCATCCCTCGTGCTGTCATCCATGCATGTCATAGCAATGAATGTTATTAATTTGCAACATGTCATTGATATGCAGAAGTATCAAGGTAGGAGATAGCACACAGCCTTGTGGAACACCAGCATCCACTGGCTCGGACCAGGATGTACCGTCGACCACGACGTTTAATTTACGGTTCGAGAGAAAACTGGTGATTCACTTGCATAATTTCTCGGGAAATCCATAAGCGCTCAGTGTCAAAACCTATCGAAAGTCTTATATACGTCCAGACTAACCATCTGAATTTTAGTAATATTCATAAACGGAAAAGAACTAGACGGTTAGAATTAAATTTGTACAATTTTCCTAAAATTTGGATACTTAAGTTTTTTTTTCAGTGGTTTTAAAAAAGAAATGACTTAAAACATATATAATAGGTTACTTACTTATTTAATATCTATCGTAAAAGATCCATGCGAGCCGTACGTACGTGTCATGAATCCGAGGAATTATCATCAGAACTGAGTACATGCTACAGCCTCTATTTAGATACAACAAAATATATATATCTAATCATAATCCTCAGTAGGTTGACAAAATTTGAAAAATTACAACACTAACCTGTGTCGAATTCTGCTATTGATCTGACGCACCTCTCTACCGCCGCTGCTTTCTCCGTCACTTCCCGAGCCAGCAATCTCCATGGTGTGCGTGGACATTGATTTGTTCACCTACAACAAATATTATATATATATCATCATCTGTTCGTCAGTACGTACTCTCCTGTCTCGAGGAAAGTTTGTTTGTAAAATTTTTAATGTATATATATTATGTACCGGAATTATTACACTTATTAAAGAATACAGAAGAGATAATATGGACATATTATCGACCCGGTCTGCTAGTTTATGTTCTACTTTTACCATCTCAAAAGCAAAGAGCATTACATACATATAACGAACATTAGTTATAATACCTTGATGTGCCAAGTAGCAGTATGGTAGTCCTACTTGGTACATAACTAACAATCTGGCATAAATTCTAAAATCAAAAGCGCATTTCATGAAACAATTAAAAAAATAATAAATTCCAGTTATAAAATATATTTGAACAGTCCGATGCAGGGGTTACAAGAACCACACGAATGCGGCGTACCACATGTTTGAATGTGCGTCTTAAATAAATGAAATGATTAGCGGCAATAGCCTAATGGTTAGGGGTTCGGACCGCCGATTTTTTGGTGGTGCGCTCGAATCCTGCCTTTCGATTATTGTAGTCAGCCATATCCAAGCACAAGCATCGAGCTTATTTGGAATGGTAACAAGGAAAAAAGAAATTGTAATTCAAAGTGAAATAAAACATCTGAAGACATAACTAGTCTAACTAAATTACAGATCGCCTTTATTTATCCTATTGGTTGACAGGATCTTACGCAGCCCCCATACCATATAAATAATAAAAATCGAAAATATATAAAGGTTAGAATAATTATTGAATTTAATTATGTTAAAACAAAAATGTCAAGACTATTTCAATTTTTAAAAAACAATTTACAAAGGGTATCTTTAATGAGGTCAACGTTTTGTTTTATACCTTGAGCTAACCCTGGTAAAAGCGCAAAAATTTCGAATACTTTATAAAAGTAATAACATCTTAAATACGCATAACACGAACGGGGGCAATTGCGTCCCCGGTCCGTGATGTTCCACTAATAGCCTAAATGGTAAATAACATTAAATGAGATTCAAGGATTAAATAATGATATAGAGATGGAAATTGTACAGATATCTATCGATATTTTATAATACAACAAACTTTCACTATTCTATATCACCTTAACAAAAATTTTAATAAATTAAGATTCCACGTTACAATAAAATAAATAAAATAAAAATAAGAAAGCCTTTTATTTCACACTTAGTAATTTAACATATTCAGAATTTTAGAGTATTTTTATTATACAATATTTTAATTTATCAATACATATACTTGAGTGTAGAAAATTAAAATTATCATGAACTTAATTTAATTTGTTTTTTAAATATAAATTTATATTATTATGGAATTATCAGAATTTAATTGAATTTAAATTAGCGTGAACCCCTCTATTTGAGGGTAAAGGCCTCCTCCAATTCAACGTTATAAAACAGTAATAATAAATCAATTTAGTCCGTTTAGAAGCTCTTTACTATTATTATAGTTTTTGCGTTAGAACAAAAACATTACAATTTTTAAAACTTTATTTCTTTTATTTCTATATAATATCTTGTAATCACACATGTCAAATATTCACTTAGTAGGAAATAAATAGCTATAGTGAGACGAAAATTTGCACAACAAGAAAGAAAAAATTACCTATAAAGCTTATAAATATACACAAATACATACTGCCTCAATGACAACGAGAAACGTTAAAATACGATAAAAACTCACCGGTGGTGGAATGTACTTTCGCACAGCTGCAGTAAGTTCTGCTATACTCTTCTCTTTTTTCTCTGAATCCACTCCAAAGAATCTATTCTTCGCTGCTTGATTCAACGCTGTTATTTTGAGAATAGGTGGTTTATCATCAACTTGGTTAACAATTTTCTCAGCTGGCCGTCTTAATTTCCCCAATTGTATCGGCTCATCGATTTTCTTCACGAATCTTCTATACCTTGTGTTTTTATCATCTTCCTCGTTGTTTTCATCTGTTGGGCGTCTTCCCAATTTCCCCAATAAAGGTATTTGCCCATCTAAGTTTTTCACTTGATTTAATCGCTCTTTGAGTTCATCAGCTCCAGGTAATTGTATCTTGCGGGGATAGGGTTCCTGTAGCGTCCTAACAAGATCTGAGTCTGTTCTTGATGCTTTTAATTTATTGTTTTTGCGTTGGAAACGTCTCGGCTTAGGGTCGGGGATGTCTTCGGAACTATCTGATGAGGAACAACTTTTCTCTGAGGATGAGACGCTTGATGATACGGATTCATCATCCGATGAACTATCGATCCCTTCATCTTTCAATCCCTGAAAGTGAAAAAACATTATAAAACATTGTGGTTATATACTTTAATGTCATATCATCATGAGGCATATAACTTATAAAGCACTTCGTTCCTTTTGCAATCTATCAAATACTTTTCGAAGGAAAACTATTCATTGGGGCTTTCGAAAACTGAAGTGTCTTTTGAATTTGTTTTTGGAAATGTTTTATTGGTAGAACCACTTCTTGATTTAAGCGTCCTCGCAGAATACCTAGTATAGTATAAAACACGGATGTCTTTCGTTTGGTGTGTATAGGTGATCCGGCGACCTACTTGCATGTCATGAGAAATTCCATCTCCAGTCCTCAGTGGTGACGACGCAAATAGTCATCACTTACCATCAGGTGATTGGTGTCCCAATATGCACAAACAAGATATAAGAAAAAAAATATAAATGAAGACTATCAAAACTCAGCTCACTTAATAGACACATCAGTGATAGTTATTTCAATGCAAAGCTCACACATAATTGAATTTCTAATAATAAAAAAATAGATTATAGCAATTAACAGACCTCAGAGCTTTCTCCCTTCGCCAAAGTTTTAGGTCTTGCGGGCACCACGGTAGAACCTGATTTCAATATGCCGCGAACTTCTGGCGTTATCATCCTTTGAGCTCGCTCTGATGGTGAATTATCATCAAGGTCTGTAAGAAAGCAAGTATTTATTAATATTTATGTATACAGTACCACGGTCGCAAAAATTTATCAATTGCGGAGTATGGTGAATACATAAAGTTTAAATCATTTAATCGTTCTTGAAAACAATAAGTTAAATTGATTTGTGTTTTTATTCATTTCTATGAAACACTCTATTGCTTACTGAGGGGGAAATAGTGTCGTAAATTGAGTATGAAGTAATCTCCGCCACGTGGCTAGTTGATTTTATCACGACATCAAAACGATCAACAAGATACGTGGACAGATTATGTGTAGAATCTAAAAGTCAAGGTGTTTGGCACTGCGAGTGTTATTCATATTAAATGAGGCAATAAGGCAAATATTCTCAAGGTCAAAAAGACGTATGTACATCAGTGGATTTACATGATGAAGCTAAACAAATTGCCCTAAGTAATATTCATAAAAAAAAACTTTAAATAATATATCCGATCGTGTTGCATATAATTTAGTAAATGTCCAATTCACATTACAGATATTGAAAATCTAATTTCAAATGTTATTAAGAACACGGCAAACAGAAACACGTGTTACTTCCAAAATAATATCACAAATAGTATTTCCATACAATGTATGAAACAAAATCTAAAAATACTCGCAGTTTAGAACATGCAAAGTTGGCGCAGTGTTTTTATATTTATTTACAAAACAATATTGGCAATCCAAAACCGAGAAAATACTCTTTTTTTTATAATATGTCTTCATGTTTATACTAAATGTTACATATGTTAATTTTTACTTGAAAAATAATCCATTAACAACGGTTTGAATAAGCGACTGACTAAGTATTGTGCGCTGAAAATAAATATTACTCAAGTAATAAAGCATTCACTGATGGCTGAGAGATGATGGATTTATTGTGTTGTTTGTTCCATTATAATAAGGTATATTTTAATGTATTGTATACTCCTTTGTGTATACGCACTGACTAATTAATAATATATTCTTTAATTGCGAAATGAATTAACTATTAATATATTATATTAGATTGAATATTAATCTATGTATTTTCTATTCAGTGGCATGAGATAAATAAACCAAAAAAAATATTGTATATGCTCATAATATGGATATTGTTTTCTTTTTATTGGTCTAAAGCGGACCAATTTTGAGGTCGGTCGTGGCATGCCATCCCACGTAATTAATGCATATGCAATAAAATCGGACAGAGCTTTGTATGCAGCGTCAGGAACAAGATCTTTTGTACAAATATTGTCCTCAATTGCGATACCCACCGCTAATCAGAAACCAAGTACTCCGAGTATCTGAATCCCGACCAAATAAAGAGCTGCTATCATGAAGAGGTCTTTTCAGCATATTAATAATTATAACAATGTGGAAATTGGCTCGAACGATTTGAGACAAAATTACTAGTAGAGGGATTCCTTGGGTGAACATAGTATATGCGGGGGTGACTGTATACTGTGTATTAGGAGACCGCTTCCGAAAACGAAGACAGACGATAGTACTAATGACACCTTTGATGAAGGGACGGAAAAAAAACGATCCTGATTTTTAAAAAAAACATATTTTTGAAACGTTTAATTAGCATTATTTACGCTCAATCATGTTAGTACAGCTAAATGAAACTATAGTTTTATAAAAAAATCATTACTTTACTTAGAAAAAAAATCAGCAATGAAACGCAAAATCAAAAACAGCTGATGCTCGGATCAACGAACGCACGGGCGCGGCGCGGCCGCGCCGGCGCAGCTAGTGGTCGCCGTTGACGGCACTTTGATCATTTCCACAGACAAATAAAGCGTTAGACATTCCCAACTTTTATTTTATAAGCTTAGTTATCCCTACTGACGTTACTCGTTACTAGAAGTTATAACTCTAATTATTTAATACAAATGTACCCTGACGTAACAAGAAGCTCGTTACTACAAAAAATATATTAGAATATTAAATTAACCTAATTATATACTCACGTAAACAATTATAAATCTTTAGTTATTTATTTATTTATTTATAAACTTTTGTACAACTAACATATGCACAAAGGCGGACTTAATGCCTAAGGCATTATCTACCAGTCAACCTTGGGAGGGTTCAGAGAAATCAACGTAGGGACAGAAGAATAATAATAAAGAAAAAAGAGACATACAGTACATTTAAATACAATGATATATACATGTCATTATATACTATCTTAAGAATTTATAATACTAAGTAAAATAATAGCTTTGATTTTGTACAAGAAATTAAAAATGAAATGGTACAGAATAATTTTATAGTTAAAATTAATTGCAATTATGATCGACAGTTAATTAATCTATCAGAATGAATTTAAAATAGTATTCTTATACTTTATGATAACAAACTTTCCATTTTTAGTCCGTCCAATATCATAATTTGAAAATAGGTGGGTACGTCACAACTATCTAAAATTACTTCCAATTTTTATTGTGAACGCCGCCTCTAATTCTTTTATGGGGCAAATTTTGTACCCACAAAGTTGTAAATTTTGGGGAGCGCGGTATCAGCGCCGCACCGCTGCCGCGCCGCGCCCAGGCGTTCGTTGATCCGAGCATAAGCTGCATTTGATTTTATGTTTGATTGCTGGTTTTTTTTAGTAAAGTAATGTTTTTTTTAATCAGGATCGATTTATTTTCCGTCCCATCATTATAGGTGTCATTAGTACTATCATCTGTCTTCGTTTTCGGAAGCAGTCTCCTAATACATAGTATAATATATGTTCGACAGTAGTCAGTGTCCGTAGGTCTGACTGACACTGACCACTTGTGTGCAACTGTATAATGGGATCAGCTGGGAAGATTTAGAAGACACGCGAGGGCCATGTGTTGAGGCAACTGGTTAACGCGGCTTATCAGTGCCGCTGTTAGTAATTTTCTTAAACAAAGTAATAAACTCGATTTCATTTGTCATCCGTGGAACAAAATATATAGGATCGTGATTGTGCCCTAACTGCGCATACACTCAACTCTTTAGTCGCATTGGATCTCATTAAAATAAAATTAAACAGCCAATTACAAATCAACATTTGCTTGTTGATTTAAATAATAATAACTAATTTATTATATGCAACTTATATTTTCACCCGTGTAAGGATTTTAATAAGCAAATATAACTTGGATTTATGGCATTAGTAATACAATACTGATGTCATATTGATGCCACGCGTGAAAAAAACTCAAACCAAATCGGTTAATTCTAAACTTTAATGTTAATACATAAATACTTATCAAAAAGCCTGTGCAATCGTGCATGCAGCATGCGTAGCAAAAATCAATATCTTACCTTCTGGACCTAGGGAATTAAATGGTCGATGCGTAATTAGTGCTAAATCCCCAAAAAAAAATAAGCGCAACGGCTCAAGCGCAAAAACGACAAAACCAAAAAAGTAACAAAATCAGACCTAAGCTTCTAAACTTTGAGTTCTGCCGCATGAGAAACTCTAACGACGTATTCCGCGCGCTCGCCGAACGAAATAATTCCATTTTTAGTTGAAAATCTGAATTACGTGGCACATCTTCGTGGGTCAGCGACTTTGTCAACCTCTCATTCTGTTCCATCGCCTCTTGCACTTGACTGGATAATACTGGCATCGTCCGCAGACGTGACGCCCTTGGGATCCTCTCTTCTTTGGGCCGCGGGAGGCCAGCCACGGGTGGCTTGTGCGTTAATTTCGCGTTGAACATCCTCATTTTATCTGCTAATGACATCTTCGCCGGATCGTCTTCGTCTAACTTAGCTGCCACCGGTGAGTGCGTGCGTATTTACATTAACAATGTGCAGTGTTTATAGAGCCCGGGACATACACATAGTAGTAGTCGACATGCAAAAAAAAAGAAACAAAAGCCGACAATAAAAAGGAAGCCTTTATTCGATCTCGTGTTTTACAAAAAAAATCATATTACATGCTTCGTTTAAAAATCTGTAAAATAAGTGATGTAGACTAAATAGTACGTTGAGCTATGAAAATGACATTCAGATAAAATAATAAAAAAAATAGTCTAAATTTTATATGAAAGCTACTTACCATCTTCGTCTCTGTCTAACACATTGGCTGTACTCTTCGACTGAGCGAGGGGCAGTTGTTCAATAGGCTCACTTGAATTCTGGGACGGTAATATGGGTTGAGTTTTGAACCTGTCCACCACTGAAGGAGTCTCCTTTAGCTTTGAGCGACTATGACGAATCAGCGGTCTAGGGGTACCTGAAAAATAACAGGCGAATGCTTAATGACAGGCGAATTTTGATTTAATTAACTAATTATTTCTTGATACAAAGTTATTTCAATGGGAAGTGATATTTTAGAAGACAAGGGGATAGTGATTTTTGTATGTGTTCATTATAGTTTTTTAAATCGACAATCGACTATGACTTGATAATATATAACTAAATAACATAAATAAAAACCCGCCGTTTCTGACCAAACGTACGCAGCACGCGCTCATCTCGGAGCATTCGTAACAGATTCTATAGTTTTCCACCTTTAGTTAACTGGAAGGAAGATCTTTTTACAAAATATTTATTAGGAGTTTCGTCAAAAGAAATGACTCATTCAAGACCTGGAGGGTAGTTTAGTATTAATTTGTTACAAAAAATACATAACTGAAAGCAGGAGAGGCAGGACTGCTAGTTATATCAAAAAATAAACAATTTTTTGATTTGGTAACGTTAATCAGTGAGGTCACTGTTATAAAGTCGTCATATATTAATAACAAAAACTAAACATCAGAAACGGCCAAATCACTACGCGCTTTTCTTTTTCTGAAGTTACTGTATTCAGAATAAATGCCTTAAGGTTATTCTACTCGAAAAACTATTGTTTATTGATATTTATTCTAATATGTTCTTCTAAATAATTATTAAAACACATAATACACCAGCACCACGTTGCTGTGTTTCGCGTGGTAAGAGAAATAATAAGGAAAACCCAAGTAGGGGTAACGAGACAGTCAAAATAGCTAACGGTCCAAGCCGTGGCTCCCTCTCGGGAACCCTTGTGCTGTTTACCCATTAATAAAGATCTCGGCTGAGCGCCCTAAGCGCTCGGCCACCTTTCAACCCGTGAAGGTGTAAAAGCCCTCGGGCTCACAATGGACATGAGCCATAAACAAAAAATATAGATTGTGGTGTGGTAGGAAGCTAATATGTATGTTCTGTTACCCTTTAACTTAGCCATTATAGTCAGTCGTCGGGGATGGAACTGATATCAGCGTCCGTAAGCAACTGATATCAACTTACATCAGGGAAACAGTGAACAAGTGTTCGTGACATTCACTTTTCATAAAATTTATAATAGCATTAACATGTTCATCCATGTAGTACTAAATAGTATTTCGCTTAAGTCCTATTTCTGTTACAGACATTTCGTAACTATCATGTGGAGTCTATCATAAATTATTGTCACTTTCGCATCAACACTTAGACCAGGCAATGTTTCCTCAGACGTTGCCAGGTGTCACATCGTAAGAAATATATTTAGTACGATGGGAAGAGTTACACTTAAATTAGTAACAGAAACGTTATATATAAATGGAGCATAATGAAGAATTTATTTAATCCTAATGATTAGTGATTGACTTGTGCTTTGACGCTTGCTCCTAATGTTGTTAACGTTTTAGCTAGAATTTTAAAAGTAATTATTATAAATGCTTATAAATATTTTTAAAAATGAAATAATTTTTTTAAAAGATATTAACTCAAATATATAGTATTTAACCAAAAATTTGTTCAGCAATTTATGGTGCAGAAGGTGCTTTGAGTTTGTTTCTTATAATAGTAGGGAACACGACCACACAGTGTATAGATCACTATAAACTTTGTGGTCGTGTTACCATCAGACGGCTCATAGCGTCTACGTCATTCATCCTCAACAGAGATTAAAGATATACGTGTATTATTCCCCTTGAGGACTAAGGTGGAATGCCTCGTTACATACCATTGGGTTCCCGGATCCATTCCCTCACACACCCTTTATACGAAATACAGCAGCGGTACGCTACGATTTGACTCTGGTATTCTGTATAGGTGTTGGCCTTCCCCGTTCGAGCCAACCCATTCATGTTGCAGTTAGCTGCAATGTGGCTCTATCACTAATTATAGCAATTGAATACTTCGTCACGCAATCGTTTCGATGGATGATATTCAACTCTTAGTCTCTACGTGCAGATATAATTTAAGGTCAACAAGTTCTTTCATCTCTTTGCTTTGTTTATAAACAAGAAACAAAATTTTACAGCGATAGTGCTACGCTGCAGTTTGTATATAACTGCAGAAGAATGGGTCAGCAGGACCGGTTAAGGACCACGCTCTCACAGAATAGCAGAAATAGAGAATGAATGTTGATGGGCCGCAGGAATCACTTACCATCTGATGGCTTGTGTCCTCGTTTGTTACTCTAAATGTAATAAAAAAAATGTTTCATATTTTATATAACAATGTATATGCGTTGACAGGGTAGCAGCGCAATGCAGACTCTTAGTTTTAAAGTTAGTACTAATTCTATACAAGTTTAAACGTACCCTTAGCTTGCTGTTGCAACTGCTGCCACATACTGGCGCGTGCCACGACGCTGTTGCTCTTTACTAGGCCGAGAGCAAATCCGCTACGGTTTTCATCACCCTCATCATCGCTCCCTCCGTCTTCGGGGCTCCTTAAAGCCTCGTTCTCAGTAGATTTCCTCTCCCTATCCATTGTTATTAGTTCACGTTCTATAGATGCTGACGACCAATCGTTACTGCTACTGTTCGTAGTATGGTTCTCCCTAATTTCTTGGCTTTCTATCAAGCCTAGTTCCTCGCCTGGAATTCGATACAGAACACATTAGTCATAAAAATGAACGCAGACTAAAATATATGACCTAAAACACTTAGCGAGAGTATTGTATTTACACCGCGTACTGTGTTTAATGAATGGCGGTAAAATGTGACGAATGCGGTACAATTCGTGCAATAAAATAGATAACAAAAAATCGGCAATTGCAACCGACTGCTGACAATGAATACGTATTACATTGACCCAAATTAAAAGGACAGAGAGACATCGCAAGGTTAGACGTGGTTTATTTTCAAAACCGTCCTAATATGAGCGTAGCGGCGTTCACAAAATCTAATTTTAACAAACGCAATATAAACAAACACCAAGTAAATGCACGCCAGCCCGCCCTGATTCCTTACACATGTTTACTTTATGACGTTGTAATAGTTAGTTTTGATCGTGCAGCTCACTAAATAAGTCAAAAGATGTTTGCGCCACTCACTACCGTTCCGCACACAAGTCCCGATAAAAATAAATTTAATACCCATTCAAAATGAGCCAATAATCGTTCTGCCGGCATGATTAGCAACAATTTGCATGAAACACTAACCCGAATGCGGTCCGGAGTCTCTAGATGATGCTCTGTTGTACACTCCACTGTCACAAGACACATTTAGGCTCCAGTTGTCAGCTTCTTGCTGTCTCTCGTCTTCTTCTAACGCGCGGCTGTCTTCATCTAACGCCACACGAACCTTGTTGACTTCCTGCTCTATCTCTTCGAGAGACTGTTGGGCTTCTGGATTCTCGCCTATGTTTTCTAAATCGAGGAACGTGGCTTCGCCGCAACGATCCTCTTGGCTGCAAGCACCTCCAGGCAAGTCAACATCTATTGTTGTCGGTAGTTTGGCTTTGAAGGAACTGGCGCCAAACGGAGGTGAATCTAAATTTGTGAAGGGATCTCTTTCAGATTGCCCCACGTAGGGGCCCTCAGGCGAAAAAGCAGCACCGGACTCGACGGGATGACTCGGAAAACTACAGCCCGCTGAGCCGTACGCTTGGAAACTCGCTTGGCTCGGCTCCAAACTGCGAAATGAGAAAAGAAACGCGATAATGTAGAACATAGCCGTTCGCACGAAAGAGACGGTCGCGGTTTCAGATCACCTTCATATATTTAATGAATTATGGCACGAATGATCTGGTCCAGCATAGTCAATTTATCGATTTAGGAAAGATTGACATGATCGGGGAAACCGTCTAAATATAAACGACTATAACCGATTCTCAATACATTAATCGAATTTAAAAACATTAAGTTACTATACTACTAGATACGCAATCGGTCTGTTTTGAGATCAAGAAATGATTAAATTTCTTGATATACATTTTTTTATATATTTGCATGATATATAATATGAATTCAATGAATTTGATAGAATAATATATTCAATATAAATAGACATGTTGATTGCTAATAAGAAAATAGTTGATGGAAACCAACAAGATTTTGATACATGGTCTTCATTCTAGTCTTAATGTATTAAATGGTCTAGCTGTAATACTTCTAAAGCGTCCTGTAAAGTACAAGAGATCCAGAAATAGTGCTTGACCCAGTAACGACTGGAACGCTTATTTCCGTCATCAAGATACCGTCCAGACAACAAGTAACCCGCAGTAGGATTGATGTTAACATGCTACAATGAATTAGTACAAAATGAGACTAAAATAAAACGTTAAAGTGAAATAAAAACATGTAACTTTGATCCAAAAAAGGGACTAAACAGGTCAATTTCAATACATATTTTTTACTTTTATTTAAATAAAACATTTAACACACAAAATTATTGCAATAAAATAACGAATATGGTAATATCATTTATAGATTTATATAATTATGATATTTCAAATATTAAATTATGCATAGCTTTTGTAAAGTAAAAATATATAATATGTATAAATCCTTTTAGGCGTAGGAAGCGTATAGCTTTAGAGAATTCTCTACTTGAAATAGAGAAATAGTCCACCATAGGGCTCCACTGCGATTTGGCCGACTTCACATTTCTTAGAATTTTTTTTATATATATTTCTCAGTCTATGTTTTCCTTTACCGCCAAGCATAGCACCAGATAAATAAGCACTTTAAACTGCAATTAACGAATTGATGCCGGCACGGGAGATCGAATGCTGTTTGATGACGAGTACCGTGAAATTAAAGCGAGAGCTTACACACTGAGCTGTCATGGCTCTAGCCATATATTATGTACTTTTACAAGCTTACATGTAATCATACCTCACACACATAGGTTTATCATACTTTTTATATGATAAAACTTAAAAATTGTAGCATATAGAACTTTAAGAGACTACAAAATGTACTTCAAAACGTTTCAGTTATATATTTTCCTACTTCAATATCTCGTCTATAGATAAATAATAATATTTATTCTCTGGTTTGAACGTATCCAATAAATCTTAATTTTATACGATATAAACTATGTGTATAAATATATATAAAATAAACACAAACCAGAATATCTTTCTATCTGAGGTATATTGAATGTAATACATGTAATTATTTGTTGTATAATTTAATTAGATTTTAAGACGTTCTAACGTCACTCTACTAGTAGTATATTAAAACAATAATAATTAAAAATATTTTCTAAAAAATATAAATTGAATTGTTTTAAGTGAAGGACCCACCACGATTGTTCTGCGGAAAGTACTCAAATAACTTAAAACAAACTTTGACACAAAATAAACGTCCACATTACTCACAATTCTGTGAAAGGAAACTTCAAGTCGAAATCGTCCATGTCAATTTTTTCTTGTTTCTTTTTTATCATTTCACAAAACAACCGCGATTGCACACGATTACCACACACAAACCAAATCTAATTCTTACGCTATCAGTGGACTGAAAATGATTCAAAAAGTAAACTGAACCTATTGAGATGATGTCAGACACGCGAAAACACGAAATTAGCACGAACCGTTCACTGATTTTACGATCTGATAATTAAAAACAAGGAAACATAACTTTCTATTAAATACCCAAAGCGACCGTTGAAACAATACACTTGACTAGTATCAACGCTTAGTAAGTTATTATGTTTTTGCATTCTTCTGCAAATTACATTGCATATTAGGTATCGCTATTATTTAAGGACTTACGAATGACAAAATAAAACTACGTGAAACACGTCTTATCTTGTATAGTCCATGGCTTGGCACTAAAAGTGAATTCATATTATTCTTTTCTTAGCCTCACTGACTAATAGTACAGTGACATTTTAAGGTGGAAGAAAACGCAGTGTCTCACACATTATGAACAATTCGTAAATACTGGTTGAAAGCCAGCAAATAAATCGTCTATAATAAGTGAGGTAAATTTTAAATGGACGATTTTACATTTAATACATAGAGTAAACAATGGTGGTGGTGAGAAAATCTAGAGCTTCACAATTATGTGATATCTGCACAACACGGTTCGGGTATATCAAAATAATGGCGAACTGCCAACATACAAATGCCACTTCCTAACAGCGTTCGCCACAAAACACAATCAGTAGTACGAGAGTAAATCCACATTAAGGGGACATTATTGGAGCGGTACTGAAATATTGTTTACTTACTAACATGACAAAACAACGATGATACCTTTTGGAAATTAAATAGCCAAATGACTAGTATGCAAGATCGACAATTCAATTTATTACTTACAGAAAAGGCATACAATATATATGGATAAATTAACCTTGATCTCCTAAGTCAGAAGAGATCAAGGTCAATTTATTTGTTTTAATATTTAGGAATAGTCAGTTAGTAGAAAAAAATACCCTTAAAAGGTACAAAAGGAGCAATATATCAATATAGATAAATAATTATAAAACATATATACGTTGGAAAATCAGACTGGGTACATAAATGTTAAGAACATATTTCTGAGTATTAATGTATATTACGGATACTAAGCACTATCCATTTAAACAAAATAAGTATTTCTAAATAAAATATAAATATAACAAACGAGGCTACAAATCATTTACAATAATAGATATATTATTCATAATCTTCTGTCATTGTCGCTCCCCGGTGCTAACATCAATAAATTTTAGAATATAGTTTTGAGTACTTATTCGCTAATTGCTCAAAAATGAGAAGAAAGTTCAACGACAATAATTCATCAACATGTATTTTTGCCAATTCACTAATGAACGGCGTGACGGAAACACCTTCCGCATAGCGATAATATCTACCCAGCAGTGAGATACAAATAGAGTATCGCTGTACTTTTATCAGGAGATATATACAACAAGAGCAGTAAGAACTAGTAATAAGAAGTGGTTAAAAAAAATATTTTCTTACCTTGAAGTTATTGACCTCATCTCGTCAATAGTAACGGGCTGAGTTTTAAAGCGCTCCTTATCACGTTTTGATTTAGATACCGAGGGATTTTCTCGTAAAATCATGTCTTTAGTCAAGGCTTGCTCCATAATCTTTATCCTAGATGCAATAGACGGGAAGGTTTTAGTTCTGTTATTATTTAAATTGCGGTCTTGTTCCCACTGCTGGCCTTGACCATTTTCACAATTTTTGTCTACTTTTAATCTGCGGTTATTTAAAATTGATAGTAATTCATCATTGACATCACACACTAAACTCATTGACCGCGGGTTCACTTTAGGTCGTAGATTCCTCCGACGAATGACGGCACTTGGATAACTTTCCTCCTGATCAGTTGTGACATTCAAAGCTCGTCGCGGACCCGCCGTCGACAATTCGCCGATATTAGTACCAAAATTTGTTACGGAAATATTTGTACAATTTTCGGCACAAAATGAAAGCCGTTGTCGCGGAGATTGACTACGATCCCTGGTGAGACTAGAACCCCTTTGCTTCAATATAGGTTTTACGGTCGCCTCACATTCTGATCCGGAGTGATCCGATGTCTTAGATCTAAGCAGGGAAGGTCTCCGTGAGCTTCGGTCGTCTTCGCTCAAATCGAAACTAGAAGCATGGCCTTCATCGCCTGACAACTTTTTAGACGTTTTAAGTATTGGTTTCTTAGGCATGTCGAAGTCGTAATCATCGTGCTCTGTCGACTTTTTCTTTAGAATTGGCTTGGGAGTCTCTGAATACAAAATATCAGGGCACGGTCGTTCTTCAGAGAAACTTTTTTTCTTCAAAATAGGCCTGACGATTTCTTTTTCTTCTTCCACTATCTCTGCACCACCCGCGGCAGCTAAAAGTACAGCTTGAGCAATAGAAACATGGGATGAAGTCGTACTGCTACTGGAGCTTGAATTCGATTTTCGTTTAAGAATACCATGAGGTTCGGGAGAGCTGTGGGACAAATCGTCATTAGTGAGTTCTTCCTCTCTACTAAACTTTCTTTTAAGAATACCTTGAATTTGGCCATCTGGGGACCTATACGTAACAACATCCTCTAAGGATGATCTTCTGTTCTTTAAAATTGGTTTATTAATATCCGAGGATCCATCATCTGCGAATGAAACTTCAGGGCTACAGGATCGTCTTCTTGCAACTTGTGACTCATCCAAACTTCGCCGTTTCTTTAATATACCCTGTCTTTGACGGTTCTGTGAACGACAGTTACGTGGCTCCACAACATTAGGCGAAAATGTAACAGGTGGAGAAGCAATAGCATTATTTGGAGTACTTGAAATGGTACTGTCCTCGTGAATGGATTTTCTCTTCAAAATAGAAACAGGTGTATGATAAGACAGTGGTGAATTTTCACAACGACGATTTTGACTAGATGCATGATTACTAAGATCAGAAAACATTGCACTTTGTTTTTCAAAATCAATTAACCTTTGAGCTGCGGTATCGATATCTTTCAATCGTTCGGTTACACCTCTATTGTGAATTGGTCTCTCATTTACGAGACCGTAATTGTAACCATGATTATTATTTTGTTGTTCAGATGATTCAAACAAACAGTCGTAACGAGGCTCAGATGTTTTTAAATTTAACCTGTCATTAGTTAAGTTATTTGATAATTTGTTAACCCTATCTAACGTTTGTTTCGTTAAGGCGGCCAAACTGTCCATTTCTTGAGAAAGCCTTGAGTTGCTTGTATGGGATCTAACTGATTCGTGTAGCGTAAACATAGTTTTATTATTTTGAGAGTTTTTATCGCCACCAGTAGAACCAATTTCAGAATTTATATGCGAGTTATCTATCAAGGGTACTTTAGATGATTCTTTCTTAGCGCCATTCGTATGTTTCGTAGAAGTATCTAAACTAGTCAGTCTTTTCTTTGAATTATATTTTTCGCTAAGATTTTCATTTTCTTTTTGAGCTCGATATATTTTGTCATTACGATTATTATCACTGTCGCTTTTGATTTTATCTGGGCTTCTATACAAAGACTTGATTCTGAAAGACTCCAGTCTAGATCTGTTATCTGATTTCGATGTACTGTCTTTATTTGATTCCTGTTTTATAGGAGACGTTGAAGCACGTCTTATTTTCTCTGAAGATTTTTTAGATAATGGAATGCAACTGGGTTTGGTGCCAATTTCTAAAGATCGACGTTTTTCGTTTGTTTTGTTAAGCGGAGTCGAAGGTGAAGACTTATTTGTAGTGTTCTTAATACCATATGATAAATTAATCGTATGTTTAGGAGATAATTTGGAAGACGATAATGAGCTTTCAGTCTTGGTATGTGGTGCTTCGACGGATCGTCTGTTTCTCGTTTTAGCAACAGTTCCTGTAACAAAAGAAAAAGTCCGTATAAGCAAACATTTTGTCATAATAAAAGTTGTTTAACGTATTATTCACAGTTTATGTATTCCAACGGATGTGGAATTGTTGTTTCGCTGGTTCATATTGTTCTATGGAAGTTCACTGACTTGTGTTATTTAGACCGTATATGCTTTACGCTATATGACCAACAATAATTCTTTGTTAAAAAAGTAAAAAATAAAATTAAGCACTAAGGCAAAATACATGAAACATTAATACAAAATTCATATCACCATTAGAAGTCAACGATAAAATTTTATAGCTTAAAGCAGAAAATAAATGAATTCTTCATTGATTGTATTTATTCGCTTTAGATATTAATAAAAAAATACGTTTTATCATGATTAAACAGTTTTGGGACATATATTTTATCAAATCAAATCAAAATCATTTATTTGTGGACCATAGGTATTGAATATATAATTCAGAAGTAATTTGTCCAGCTATGTCCTACCCTGAGGGCATACAAAAGTAGTCAAAAGAAAGAATTACACTAATAATAAAAACTAATAATATTTATCCCAATTGCATAAAAACACCAGTGGCATTAATTTTTTTAAAAATTGTCATTGAAGAATTCTTCTAAAGAATAGTAAGCTTTTCTTAGCAAGAGTCTTTTTAATTAGGACTTAAATAACTTTGAATTCTCTATTACTTTTAAATCTTTGGGAACTTTGTTGTAAATCTTTGTCGCCATAAAAATAATACTTTTTTTCGTATTATTTATGGCGACTGCTTACGTAGCGTCCATACAGGTATAGGTTGTTTTGACAAAAGGACATATGTAAAGTGAGATGAAAGTTAAAATTTTTAATTCAATGAAATGAGGTCTACATGTGTCTCTATGTTGTATATTTTTTAGCGCCGTAATGCATTTTTTTGTGCTTTAAGCACATTTTCCCTGTCGACAGAATTGCCCCAAAATATAATGCCAAGTCTAAGTGTTGAATCTACAAAGCCATGATTCGCTGTAATTCGAGTCGCTATGTTTGTTGTTTTTGCAAGCTGCCTTAGAGCGTATGAAAATCTGTTAAGTTTAATAATACTAATAATAATAAAGTTTAGTGCATATATTCTTTGTGTGGGATTTCCATGTCACCATATTGTCAATGGTTAGTCCCAAAATCTTGCCTCATTAATTTCATCAATAGGTTTATTATTATATTTAATGTCAAGTGCTATATTACTATTGTTTTTATTATTTGTTTTAAATATCATGATTTTTGTCTTGTCAAAATTAATTTTTAAGTTATTATTGTTTAACCAGTCAATTACTTTTTTAAATGTTTCATTTATGGATTGTTTCATTGTAACATAATCTTTAGCAGTAAGCAGTGTGGTACAATCGTCAGCAAATAAAGGCATAGGAGAATTAACGGATATACGGCAGATCATTTACATATATTAGGAATAGGAACGGACCAAGAATGCTTCCTTGTGGAACACCACATCTTACAGTCCTTGGTTTTGAATAATGCATAGTCTCCATATTTTTATTTGTGTTGATATTATTTAATGCAGTTATTTGTAATCTCTCACATAAGTAAGACCTTATTAGTTGTAGAGAGGTACCTCTTATCCCATAAGAGTCAAGTTTATTTATGAGAATATCATGTTTGACTAATGAAGACTATTGGTCTTCAGTTTCATCTAGCCACATGATTCGAAATCACGTGCAACAAATCGAAGGTTGCGGTCACCGCGGCTACGGACCGCAACATCGATACTATAATAATAACAAAACACTGTCTATCCAGTAATCAATTTGTAAACGATTTTGTTCATATAATGAATTTGATATTACGAAATATTTATTCGCCAAATATAGACATGTGGACGTTACCGTTCAGAATTCGTAAAGTGCATATGAGAAGAAAAGATAGTTAGAACTAAGATTAAGTTTAATTTAAAAGGTTAATTCCGAGTATACATTTTTAAATTTCCAAATTTTTAAAGTCGGTAATTTACTTGCGAGTGTTTGTGCCGCCATTCGTTTCTCCAATTTTACGACATCACATAAAAATCTCTGAACTTAATGATTTCGCGGAATTATAAGAAGCACGAGATTTTATATCAGCACGGGTTTTCTTTACCCTTGTATTGAACAAACCCATTAGTAATAAATAAATTGTATTTACTATTAAAAACTAAAGGTATAACATATTTTGCACTAGAATTAATAAATTCCAAATACGGCTTCTTAGTCTATGTTGCGACCATGTTATAAATAGGTCGAAGTCTATTATAAAATAGTCTAATTCATAACGGCTTCAGATAGAATAGATAGAGAATGTTACAATCAACAAGTCATATTTCATTGATCATGCATTTTTTTATTCAAATTCTCGTCTTACAAAAAATATTGAGTTTGAATTTCTACTAAATTGGGAGACTGTTTAATTTTAATACATTATATGTAATCTTCATTTGTTTTTACCAGTCGTTTTTTTTAAACTAAGAATGACATGAGCATAGGGATCTCTAGTACACTACACGATACGTAATAACTAAGGCACATAAACACAAATATTCATCCTCAACAAAAATTTAAGATACACATACATTGACTGATCCTTAGGATTTAGATAGTATACCGAGCGGAGTTAGTTACCAGCTGTAGCGTGGCTCAACCACTTTTATAAATGCAACCTACGTACAATGTTAAAAACTGTAAATAGTCGATTTAGATTGATCACCTTCATAGTGAATAAGTGACATATGAGCGCAATCTATGAACACCTATACATCCATCCTCAATATATATTTAAGATACAAATTCGTTTTCACATCTGAGGCATCCGCATAATCACTTTCCACATGACACAACAGGATGCGGATTGTGCTTTACTTGCATTCCCATAACATGGTACCGTCGAGCAAATATGATGATCGAACAAATAGGTAACCGTTAATACATTATTACTAGATTGTAGGTAACAGGGTCGTTCATAATTACTCGTTTGTTAACTTAAATAAATAATATAATAAATATTTGGTAGGTTTGTTTTTCTTCATATAGACTCCAAATCCGATCCAAAATTTACATATGTGTGTGTATAATTACATATATGTGTGTATATATATATATATACAAATATATATATATATATATATATACACACATATTATTTAAACACTTCTTATGAATAAAGAAAGTATAACTTCAACGTACAAATAAATGTTCGTAAAAAATATACTATCAATAATTAATAATCATTCAATAATATAGCCACTCAAATAATAAAACTCATTAAATGCATAAAATATAAACATATCTTACTTTTAATTACAAAATGAGTCTTACACATGTGGTAGTTTATTTTCTGTTACTGGCCGCATGGACGCCTAATTAGAAACATTTTAAAAAAGCATCCATAGCTCATTCTTTTTTGAAATTGGAGAAAACATTTCTATCTTGGCTTTTTATTTTGGTGGCAATTCAAAATTTAATCTTAATTTTATTTTGTTCAAAATGGGCAAAAATTAACGTTGTGACGCGTCAACTAGGCAAATAATTGTTAATTTACATATTGATCATAAGTGGGCGTACAGAAGAGTAGCTGAGCATTTAAATTGTTCTGTTAAGAAAGTTTTAAATGCAATTAATCATTATAAAACACATGTTGAAAATGTTCTTAGAAAGGCTCGGCCAAGAAAAACCTCTCCCAGAGAAGATGCGCTAATCGTTCGTGTTGCTAAAAAAGACCCAAGTAAAGGCTCCAACCAAATTAAAAATGAAGTTTCTCCGCCTGATAATCCGAGAAACATCTCGTCAATGCTGATACGCCGAAGCTTCTTACCAAGCAACACCGAGAGAAGCGGTAACATTAAAGTTTGGGGGTGTTTTTCCGGATGCGTGTATATATATATATATATACACGCGTATAATACACAAAATATACAGTAAGTAATATACAGTACTGACAAAAGTTACAATAAACTCTGTTTTAACGTCTTTGTCTCTATGTATGTACTAACTAACTTCACAACAAGACGCGTGCAAAACATGTTTTAATAAATGAAAACCCTTTTGAAACCACCAGAGCGCTCCATTAGTGATGACATCGGATATACAAGTTCAGCTACAGACAACACAAGATTAGGTTTCAAATGTAATATAAATAAATGCAAATTATACTTATAATATTATGATTTGGTTTGAGATTTAGAAAATGTTACGAAAATAATTATCTTGATATTTAATTTATATTTGTCATGTACGTTGCTAGTAGAATAAAACAAATCATTTTTAAAACATTAAGTCGAAATAAAACTTAACACTGTGTTACCCATATGGCACTAATCCGTCAGAAACGGTCGGAGAGTTAAAGCAAAATATATAGAACCTTATTACAATGAGCATCGGGTGCGCTATTTAAACAAAATAAAGTTACATAATTATATTTATTTATATGTATTGATGATTTCAACAATAAACACTTACAAGCGTACTAATTTAAAAAATTAAACATAAAAGGAAAATGAAATTTTGCTATTTTTGTCCCTTTCTTTTATATAGACTTAGGATAACCAACGAGCACACAATTAAGTTAATAATTGCAACCCCACCAACATCAATCCAACAAAGATTTAAAAAGAACATTCTTAGTCGTCCGTTCGTGAAAACGAAGTGAACATTCGTTATAACCAGTTCGTGAACAAGAGATGACCAGTCGTTATCGTGTAACTGAATCTCCGGATCCCTGCACTCACCAAACGATAGCAGCGTTATAGTGCTATTTCACACTGCTACTCTGCGAGGGCGTGTCCTGTTCCGATCGAACTGACCTATTGACACATACTTTGGGTAGAAACAAACTGCAGCGTGGTTTGTAAACGACATTCTTTCAGAAAAAGCATATCCAGATGCAGTGCCTAAAATTTCAGTAACACTAGATTAAATAATGAATACAAATTGACTTCATTACAATATATCAAACCGAAAATAATTGAGCATATATTAATAAGCAACGACCGGCAACTAACGTGATAAATCTCTGCTTTCCTATAAAGGTAATCATTTTTTTTTAATTATATTCAGAGTAACAAACAAGCACACAGTTCACCTGATGGTAATTGATTCCTGTGGCCCATGGCATCTAAATTAAACCTTGAGAAGGAACCATAATGCAGATACGTTGTCACCCCGAGGACTGCCATGGAATACCTCGTCACCAGTAATAAAGATCTCCGGATCCCTACACTCACCGGATGAAACACAGCATAATTATACTGCTATTTTACGCTGATATTCTGTGAGGGCATGTTCCTTCCCCGGTCGAGCTGACACATTCATTCTGCAGCTCACTGCAGCGTAGCTCTACCACATAAGTTATGCTCAAACTAGGATGTAATACAGCAATGTACACATATAAATACATTTTATTCCTAGCTCAGGACGAAGATTCTATGTTACGTATCTACGATCTGTGTCTATTACAGTGTGATAAAAATAAAATGATAGATATGTATGGGACTTTCATTTGTCAATAGACATGTACAAACAGTATTTATTGTCGCCTGCTGCGAAAGTAATTAATTTTTATTTCCTGCCGCCCAATCGCGATACCGTTGCTACATTCCGCCCTAATTCATCGCTAGCTGTGACGTCACGATGCAGCAATTTATTCACTGAAAGCTATTTTAGCTGTCGTCGTTAACCGTTGCAGAGGCCATTCCTTTTTAGTTATAACTTATCACTAGTTACTTATAACTAATAACTAAAAAGGTTAAACCTTTTTAGTTATTAGTTATAACATATACACTTATCTAAGTTACTATAACATTATAATTTAATAAATAACATTTCAGTTTACGTATTATTATGAAATATTGCTTAATTAAATGATTATATTTTGAACATAAATATTATATATATTTCTATTTATAAAAATAAACTGTCTTCCTTAAAATATATTAGATAAGACCCAAAATACAGCGTAGAACCAGAAACTTGGTTAGTAGTTGTAATGTTTTTCTAGAATTATTACATAAAATAATAATTCTAGAAAAACATATTTTACAACAATCAAATGGTCATCCATTAAACTCAACTAATGAGAGAAGAGATATTTACGATGCAAAAATCTTTGTACATACCTTTTTATGGTAACAAGGGTGACAAACTTAAGTCCGTCCTCGATAAGGATTCAAGATGTAAATACTATGCAACCCGTAGGCTTGCAGTCGGGTGGAATGCTTCATATAAATTAACAAGATTGACCGGTTTCTTTCAGTCAATGCATGAAAGAACAGCGATAAGCTGATAATAAGACATTTGCCGGTATTGGTGCCAGTATCTGAAAGTGTGTTCCTTAACGGATTGAGTCGAACTGTTAATGTAACAGCTCTTTTGCATCGGCAGTAAAGATTTATTATTTTTATTTATTTACCTTTCCTTATTGCATTAACCTTAACAAAGTTAAAAGTTCACTGAGGGCAGACTTAATGCAATTAAGTAATTAACAATTATTAAAAAGAAGGCATTCTCTACCAGTCAATCCAAGGTGTGGTGAGATACGTATGATAGGTGTAGCACTAAACTAATTAATAAATGAAAAAAAAGAAAAAAATAACTAATACAAGCAAAGAATAATACATATTATATATATATTTCTATTTATAAAAATAAACTGTCTTCCTTAAAATATATTAGATAAGACCCAAAATACAGCGTAGAACCAGAAACTTGGTTAGTAGTTGTAATGTTTTTCTAGAATTATTACATAAAATAATAATATTTTACAACAATCAAATGGTCATCCATTAAACTCAACTAATGAGAGAAGAGATATTTACGATGCAAAAATCTTTGTACATACCTTTTTATGGTAACAAGGGTGACAAACTTAAGTCCGTCCTCGATAAGGATTCAAGATGTAAATACTATGCAACCCGTAGGCTTGCAGTCGGGTGGAATGCTTCATATAAATTAACAAGATTGACCGGTTTCTTTCAGTCAATGCATGAAAGAACAGCGATAAGCTGATAATAAGACATTTGCCGGTATTGGTGCCAGTATCTGAAAGTGTGTTCCTTAACGGATTGAGTCGAACTGTTAATGTAACAGCTCTTTCGCATCGGCAGTAAAGATTTATTATTTTTATTTATTTACCTTTCCTTATTGCATTAACCTTAACAAAGTTAAAAGTTCACTGAGGGCAGACTTAATGCAATTAAGTAATTAACAATTATTAAAAAGAAGGCATTCTCTAACAGTCAATCCAAGGTGTGGTGAGATACGTGTATGATAGGTGTAGCACTAAACTAATTAATAAATGAAAAAAAAAAGAAAAAAATAACTAATACAAGCAAAGAATAATACATATTATATATATAATTATATATATATATATATATATACATACACATACATACATACACATTCATACATACATATATATATATATATATATATACAATACAATAGCGGTAGCTATCAAGAAATTCTATATGTGGATGATAAATTTATCTGACTTCAGATAACTTAAGTAATCACGAACCAAACTTTTAAAACTGTTTTTATTACTGACCTTTCTGATTTCATCGGGTAAGCAATTCCAGAGTAGTGTAACTCGGACAGCAAATAAATTTGCAAGAAAACCGGTAAAGTGAGCTGGAATACAGATCTTGTTATTAAACGAAGATCGAAGAATTCTGTCATGAGATAAAGAGAGATATTGGAATTTATCTTTAAGATAAGAAGGTGATGACGGATCATTTCAAATGGAGAAGAGAACAAGCAATATTCTGGATTTACGCCTTTGTTGTATGGAAAGCCAATTAAGCTGTGATCGATATTGTGAGATATGGTCATGTTTACGCAAACTAAAAATAAATCGAATGCAGTTGTTCAACAGGCGCTCCAGTTTGTTAAGAAGTTCAAGGGAGAGGTGTGGGTAACACATCTGCATAATCAATGATAGGCAATATTAATGTTTAAGTATTTCAATCACCTACAATACACCCAAAAACCTTCACATAACTAAGACTGCGAGAGAAAAAGTTTTAACCCAATGTAAAATGTGAAGCAACTACTAAAAAAATAAAAACAACAGTAATAATAACGTAAAGTATATCCATTCAAGATGATTGTGGTCTCAACGAATGCTGACTAAACATATTCCACTAACAAAATAAACTTCTTCTATCCGTATCAGTCATGTCTCGGCATATTCATTGTTCTTTTTTTTTAATTACAATTAGAGTTACAAACGAGCACACCTTTTTTAACCTGATGGCAAGTGAGTCCTGCGGTCCATGACATCGACATTAATCCTTGACAAGGAATCATAGTGCAGATGTGTTGTCATCCTTGAGGACTGAGATAGAATGCCTCGTGACCAGTAATAAAGGTCTCCGGATCAATACACTCACCATACGAAACACAGCAGCATTATGTTGTGTTGCTATTTTACGTTGGTATTCTGCGAGGGCGTGGTCCTAGCCCAACCGAGCTAACCCATTAATTCTGCAACTAGAAACAAACTGCAGTTTAGCTCTACCACTGTAAATTTGTTGAAATCTGAAGTAGATAGTTCCAAAAACTAAGTAAAGAATAGAACGACATACTATTTTTCTACCTTGCAGGATGATGTTAATTATATGAAAGTATATACTTTTAAATAAACATTTCTTATCACAAGTCTATATAACTCCAGCCATCTTAAGTTCCTAAAGAACTTCGCTTTGGATGACACATTAGATAAGGGCATGTACGAGGTTACTCTTACTATCAGATAATCGATGTGGTAAGTTTGTCGCCCTTTTATTCATTATGTAAATTCTTAAAAATGAACGACCCAATCCGAGTATACGAATACGTGCATTCGTTTCTCGTTGTGTACATATTAACCAATAAATATCTGGCGAACTGTGTGCCCGTTCTCCACCCTCACCAGTTAAAAACAAATGTTCATACTATGGCTTTTGCAGATCATAACCTGTGACTAAACTGCGGCTGATGAAAACTACAATATATTTTTGAAATATTTTGTTGTTGGTTGGTTATTGTGCGTCAAAAGAAGACAATCTTTCGCAACTTTGTAATATTGTTTCCGACACAGTTTTGAATTCGAAACAAAATGTTTAGTTCAATGTTTTAGTTTCAACTCCGGGAAATCGCTTTTGTTTTGTGTTCCTATTTCCAGCTCCCGAAGGAGCAATAAATTGCAGTTTAGATTTGAAATTTTGAATTTGTGCATACTGAATACATTTGATGATTTGATTGTGAAATTATCAATTAACTATTTATGTTTTGCTGACTAACATTTTAAATAAAGACAACATTTATTTATTTAGAGCTTAAGCAACGTTATTTTTTAAAAATAATAATACGATGATCTTGTCCATTCTGACTATTTCGATTCTTCTAGATATTGACAGATGATATCAGCAAAACAGTTTATACGATATAGCCGATGTAAGCATTTATGCCAACATTGAGGCACTATTCTAAAGGCATAGTCTACTTCAGATGCATACATAGGACGAACAAACAACATACCCAGGACCTATAAATAAATTTGTGGAATGTATATCAGCTGGAAATTTAGGAACCACGACACCTATATTTGTTAAAAGCTCAGAAGACGCCTTCGAATCCTTTGGTGTTGCGGATGTTCATAAGTGGCGTAAGCGCTAATTACTCGTTTGACAATTATTCTATAAAAAAAAACAACGCTGCAGCCAGGTGCTCTAACCAACATGCCACGAGGCCGCCCGCAGACAAAGTATTATATAATTTTATATAGTATAATAATCATGAATTCAGTTGTACCATTAGTCAATTGGTGAACCTCCCATGAGGGAGAATGTATGGACGTTGCTGGCTTCCCGCAATTTTTATATAGGTCGTCACATGTTAGGTAAACGAATCAACTACTCTCTCAAAGGTCATATTTTCGGAAATCTCAAGAGGGTGTGACATTGTTTCGTCTATGCCAAACATATGTACAATAAAACGATGTTTTTACCTGCTCTTAGATAAATGTTAAATAACAAGTTTTCGTAAATAAATTCCATGACAATATCTAGAATTAATTGAGTAACGTTTGTCTAAATCATCCTTAATACCGTGGAGAAGAAAAAGCTATTCAAACAAATTTCGTTTAAAATTATATTTTTCATAGTCTCAAGGTCAGTAAACAAATTTCTAAGAATTCGCGATATTTATTGGGACGTTTAATGAAAGCGAATACGTCCACGTTCAGATTTATTCGGTCTAGTAATTACTTTTACTGTCCAATTTATACTACTGTAACGGTATTTACCAAAGTACTAATGCTATAGAGGGTTTCAAATCATTCATTTAAATTAAAAGAAAGCTATAAAACAGACGGACAAAAAACCCAGAGTTGTATACTATACGTAAACCTTACCTGTCAATAAAACTGTTTAAAATTACTCCAGATTGCTCATAATGAAAACTCTTCTATAAAAAGTAAAAGTAAATTATAGTTTATAGAACCCGCCGTTCGGGCATAGGCCTCTATTGTAAGGAGAGTTTGGGAGCATAGCCCGCCACGTGGCTCCCACTAAGGATTGGCAGATTTTACATGTATTTGAAATATATATATTTTTTATATCTCTATGTTTTCCTACACATAACAGTACAGACAGTACTTAAAATTGCAACTAACAATTTCACTAGCGCTCAGATCGAGGATCGAACTCGATTTTCTAGCTTAATGTAACATTGAAAGCAAGAGTCCGGTCACTGAGCTACCGCGGTCAACTCTTGTAG
The DNA here is from genome assembly GCA_029286865.1 of Teinopalpus imperialis. NCBI lineage: Eukaryota > Metazoa > Arthropoda > Insecta > Lepidoptera > Papilionidae > Teinopalpus > Teinopalpus imperialis. The sequence goes on along the minus strand of JAGSMU010000009.1, from coordinate 471,252 downwards.
AACTAATAAATACTGATATTGATATTCACGCTTCCAAGAGGATTAATGTACAGTGTTTCACGGCTGCATGAATTAAAATAGATATCAAATCTTTAACATCAATTGGAGTAGATAGAGATATCGCGATACCGCCATGTCACTGGTGTCGGTTCTCTCCAGTCCATACAGATAGAAGCGTCGCTGGAGTTTGCGCCACTTCTTATCCAGCGCCCACGCATTCCCAAGTGGTGGTACAGATAGCCAATAATAATAGCGATATTAATTTAAAGAATCCTCTGTCAGAAGCAACTGACCGAGCCGAGGTTCGGCCCTCTCGGGCACCCTCGAGTCAGACGCTCTCCCGAAACAAGATAACGGTCCAAGCCGAGGTTCCCTCTCGGGAGCCCTTGTGCTGGTTACCTATATATAGAGGTCTCGACTGAGTGCCATTAGCGCTCGGTCACCTCTCAACCCGGTGAAACTGTAAAAGCCCTCGGGTTAACAGTGGCCTTCAGCCCGAATAAAAAAAAAAAAAAAAAAACAGAGATATTGTGACACACATTTTGTATGGCTAAATTTAATATAAATATAAACGTATAAAATATTAATATAAGTGATGTATTTTTATCGGCTGCGATATTGCCATATCTGTTCTCTGTAATTTTTTCATTAGGACGTACATATGTGATCTTACATCCTACTGCTGTAATAAATTGGGCCTGTCTGGGGGAGCCTTAATAGTTTAAACATATAAATATACTATTAATTAAAATGTTATTTTAATTTTATACTGAACGTAGGTCACAAGACTAACCTTTTGCCTTTTTTGTGGGTTGCGACATAAAAATTATTGAGAAAAAATGACAACACATAATAATATGTTACGCTATATATTAGCGTATTCCATCCCCTGTTAATCAAACCTATTCGTAATAAATGCTGCGGTGTGACTATACCATGAAAACAACCTTGACCTATAAATCGTAATTTCAATTTGTCTAATTGTCCACGCTACCCCACCACTATTGTTTTTATATGCTGAAAGTTTACAAATTTATTAATTAAAATTTATAATGTAATATATAGTAATTACATAAAGTTGTTAGGTTGGTACGGTTAAAAAAAAGTACAAAAACACTCGTATGCATCTCTCAATGACGTACACCTAACGAGACGGTAAAAAAACAGCTGTTGTGACAATGCGGAGTATTGTCTACGGCTACTTTGTACTCATATAAAATAACTTTACTACTCTCGTTTTTTGTAAATAAAAAAGAGAAAGAAAATGTTGCCAAGTAGGAGCCATTTAAACATATATATCTACCATCAATCTATCAATAATAAAATTAAAAGTAAATACCTTCTTTCTCCACGCAAACGTATTATTCGCTTAACCCAAGGGTAGGCTAATAGAAAACGCCTTTTGAGATTAAGTCCGCCTTTTTATACAATGTAAGTTTTTATAATGTAAATAAATGGTTCTTACTATTGGCTAAGGCTTTTGAGAAGCTCTTATCGAAAAAAAGTTAAAAGTGTGTTTTATCAAGTACCGTTAGGCCTGGCTCTCCCGTCCCAACTACCCATCGCAAAACCTCTAGAGATGGTACAAATTTGAAAAATGCAGGAACCCTTCATTAAGATAAACGACATAGTCTTATGGTTAAGCACCTGGGTAAAAATCCCTGATCCTGAAACACTGCATATAGATGCAAGGAAAGCATATCCACCAATGGATTTCACATTTCCAATGTCTTATCACTAAGCGGATTGGCTAATAACTTTAATAACCTAGCATCTCGATGTTACATTTTATTAAAGACAAATCAAAATAAACTTCTCTCAATATTAAAACTAGGCCGAAGGTCTTAAAGTTGTCTTTTAGTTCATGGAAAGGTTTTTGTCTGAGGTCTATATTTCGTGATTAATATAAAACAAAGAACGTTAAATAGTCTAATATGTCAATTAAAGATACTATTGCCCACAATATAAATTACTTTCGTTTTATTAAACATTTTAATACGGCAATCTTACACGGTCGTACCGGCTTACACAAGACGCGTTTCACAATACCACTGTAATCACCCGAAGTCGGTTCATGGTTAATGCTGAAGCGACCAAATTATAGATGCCACGCAAAAAAAAATGTTGAAATATAATTTTATTTTGAAACTAGTTTTTGACCGCAAGTGTCCAAACGAAATATTTCGCAGTGTCCTTCGTAATTACCGCTACTATGTTAGTAATGAAACGCTTCAATTAATCTATTTCTGGCATATAATAGTTTATTGCGCGGAAAATTACGTTAGGGGACTTTTATATGTGTTTGTTACAAATGGTAATCAAGAATTAAAAAGAAACGAAAATTATTATATTATGTTGTGTTAAAAGAAACAATTTTAGATAAGTAAATAGAAGCAGTAAACTTAGTATATCCTATTCCACAATGGATTATATAAAAATTAGCGATGTATTAGCATATTATTGATAGATTACACTTCCCAAGTTATGAACAGAAATCATTACAATAATATATAAAAATATTACATCTCCGTTCCTCAAGGGTTTATTTACGAAAGGCCACTGATGGAAATAAACCTCGACCAAGGTCGAGGGATTTGCGGCAATCGCCACGTGTAGCAGGCAAATTGCCCCTTGTGCAGGTGCCAATCCACCTGCCAGATACAATTTAGTCCTGAATAATTTAGGTATAGACATTCGAATGATCAAAGTACTAAGTACAAGTAGTGTTCACATTTCCGATCGGCTTGATTCAGTGGCGCTGCGAAGAGATGTTGCATCTCTGCATTTTTTACCGAATTTATCATAGGGAGTGTGTTCTGAGGAGTTGTTTGGATTAATTTCAGCGTGATTTTAAACATCGTACATAACGAAACAATTCAAAATTTCATTCTCATCATCTTGATAGTTGGCAATCCACCAGTGCGATTTACGCGAAATTTCCTGCCACGCACAGCTACTCTGTGGAATCGGCTGTCGCCAGAGGTGTTTCTGAACCGATACGATTTAGGAATTCAAGAAAACACCTTTCATCATAGCCGGTAACGCATTTGCGACTCCTCTGATGTTCTGCAGATGTTCATGGGCGGCGGTAAACACTTACCATCAGGTGACCTGATTGCTCGTTTGCCACATAATCTATTAAAAGAAAAAAAAATTCCGCGTCTCTAGCTAGCGTATTTTCGGATGTCCTGCCAGAACTTCAGAACATGATAGATATTAACTCGAACTCACTAGGCGTCACACTTTGAAAAGTCATCGTCCAGCAGTTGACCACAACCCAGTGCGTCAATAAGGGAGAGGTCGCGAACCTAAATAAATACCCAGAACGCTTTCTAGCGCATCAATGATTCATTACCCGATCACGCCCTTGACATAGCGTGTGCCAATCAATATAACTTCCTATTAAATCTTTAATAAAACAATATAGCTTTGGTTTATAGTTGATTATATTATCGGTGCACCATGGTGCGCCATAATATTTACATTTCTAATTTGTACACGTAATTCTAAGGTAAAAGGAAATTATAAGATCATATAAAAGTAAAAGTTTTAAAAATGCTTTATTCGGGATAAATAATTTGTGTAACAAAATTGTACTCTAGGTCTTCTTTATCTATTTGGTAATTTGTTAGTGGTACTTCTACTTATCGTATGGGTAAGCGTTTGATGTGGACCGCTCGGAAACCTATGACATACTATCCAAAGACAAAAACCGGGACAGAGAACGTATGTATGGTCTAGGGAACCGGAGAACTAGTCGCTAGTAGCGAACCATTCCATCTCAGACATCAATGGTAACAACACTTTGTACCTTGAATCATTGCTAAAAGTGGATCTATATATGTAGAGTGTGGCCGTTTGTCCCCTCTAGTTTCATAAAAAAAAGTTTCCGTTACTACCGCTACCACACTAGAATAATCACAATGAAAATGGATTAACACAAAATATGACTACACTTTTTTGCGCTAGTCTTCATTTGGAGTGCCGATAGCATGATTATGTTTCAAAATACATTCTCAAATAACGTATCGCGGCGCCGTACTATTGGAAACAATGTCCAATTTACAATCTTATCAAAAAAAGAAAATAACGAAATAAGAAGTAGTTTAATTCACCATCACCATTAGTTTTACAATTATTATGAAGTTTTAAGTATGTTTAACTAAAGCACGTGCTTTAAAGAGTTCGGTGTAATTAATACATGTGGATGCCTATACTATTGTAACCTAACAAAATAAACAGAAGTTTCTTTAAGCTAATCATTAATGAAGAGTAAAATTATTCAAACAACTCTGAACAGACATCAACATCGTAGCGCAAAGTAAGTCAAAGTCAGGGAAAGAGTGTCACATCTATTACGCCCAGTATCCCGGAATGATAAAATTACGACGGGCGATAAGATCATAAAGACGGACCGACATGACAAAGAGCGAGAGAAATGACAGCATCCAATTATGAGATAGGACACGATTACGTCGTCTTTACGGCTGATTGCAGAGACGTCTCGACTTTGAGGTCCGGGAAGCCTGCACAAATAAATCAGTCATTCATGACCGGCGTTTCCCTGTTTCGAAATAACCTTTAAAAAATACGATGGTACTAAAAAGCGACCGGATACAAGTAACAAAACAAAAGCAACTAGCAAATCTTGAAACTTTATAGTCGCCTCGGACAGTCGTATTTAATGTAGTAAATGGCCGAAATAAAATGTTTTATGCCACGGTATTGTCTTTAAGATGCGCATTTGTTAGCGTAGCTTCTCCGTGCATAGCGGTTTTTGAATTATATAACAAACACACAAGAAAAACGTCACTTACACTAAAAAAAACATTACATCAAGTGTAACTGTGCCATTCGAATCTGAAACAGCTTTTACAGGAGCGACAGTCGTGTTCCCTAGTTGATTATAATATTATAGTGTACACATTATACATTAGTCAGCCACGCAGTGTAGTGGTTAGAGTATCTGGCTGCTGCTTCTTGAGTTTGATTCCCTGCCGAGGAACAATATTTGTGCATTTTTTTTACCATTTAATCAATAATTTGTGGTCCGAGATTAAATGAACCTTTAAACACAATCATAGAATTCATTATGAATATAACATTTCATTCAAGAGACATGATTGATCTTTATTTCAGTATCATCATTCAATGCCATCTTCAAATTGAAGTTTAGAGGTCAATAAGCGAAAAATACGTGCGCGTCCCAGTTCCGTCTCATTTAGTCCTATCCATCTCCCGAAATCATCCATCAACGTTTCAAAAAGAATAAAATAAGTTGTCATTTACTTTTTAAACAAACTTCACGAATGCATTATCTTAGGATACTTTATCAAATCTATCGAATTACCTGCGCCATTCGATCTAAGCACGAGGCGACAAAGCACAAAAATAAATGAAAAGTATAATATGTCTGAGAGAAATTCCCGTCTGGCAGACGTTTGCCTTGGATTCCTATTAAGTGTTTTATAAACACAAAAGTTTTCATAATATCACGTGTCAAATAAGATTACTCCGGGAGAGAGAAGTTGAGTGAACTATCGTTCACGCCAATCTGTGTATTCGTAAAGGACTAACGGTTCCATTGACACCTAGGAGTTCGTAGTCCGGACAATAGGGACGATTACCTTTGGGAACAATCAGGCGAAAATTTACCGTAGTTCTTAAAAAATATAACGTAGTGTATTTGCTGCTATGATCGTGTTACTAGATAAATGAAGTCGTATCATATTATTTGAACGTAAATTCAAATAATATGATAATTAATAAAACAAAAATTAAACTAACATGTTAAACAGAGTGTAATAAATTGGGTAAATTTAATGCTGACTAACGAAAAAGCTTGTACCTCAGAGAGCTGGAAATAATAATTTTACTTTAACAATATTTTCTTATTAACTCTTTTTATAAACTATGTTAGCACAAATTTAAGCTGGTTTTTGTCTGGAAATTTCTCGTGATTTTTTTTACAAAAGTGCTTCAAAGGCAAAAAACTCATTTGACCTTTGTGCTTGCACTTATTTCGCTTTTTGCAGATAAAGTGCAAGCGGGTTAAATATTATTCTTTACTTTGTATCGAAGCCAGGGATTATTCTTCGTAAGCTTCGGTTTTTATTTTGGCTAGCTTATCAGCGCTACCCTGTGATTTTTTATATTGATACACGGAGAAGTAAAACCATTTTTATATGTGGCGGAATACATTATTAAAAAATATATATATAAAAATATATATAAAAAAAAATTCTTGGCAACAAAGTACTGACAAATGTCATAACAAGTGTGGTATTTTTTTTATAAAAGGTTTACAAACGAGCAAACAGTTTGTGTGATGGTAAGTGATGGAAAGATTCAAGATGTCACCCCTTGTTACCTACCCCCTGAGGATCGAGATGAAACGCCGTGTTAGCGGTGATCTTTTTAACACTATGAGGACATCCCTGGTCGAAGCCAATCATGCTCCAACAAGGATTTAGTTGCAGCTTGGCTCTCCCATTGTAAATCTATTCTATAGACTGTTAACATACATGATACATGTGACCTAAGACACTGCTTCTTATAATCTGTATTTAATACTATACTTTGTTTAGACTGTAGTTATGATTGAATGGAAGCAGTCAATGTTATGCGTGAATTTAAATTTTCCCTTTGCATATAATAAATAGAGCAGTTCTTAATATTAAATAAACATGTTATATGTTTGCACTATCATTATTTCGTTTCTTGAACAGTGACGTGTTATATTTGATAACTAAATGATATAGCGACTCCCACGGAGAGCTGGATTCAGCTAATACTCAATTTTACGCGTCGCATATTGTCCTTATTTGATCGTGTACATCATTTTAATTTAAGATCTGCCATCTTAACATGAGTTTTGTATATGTAATCACGCGTTCATTCGTTGTTGAAGTGGACAAAGCTTGATGTGACGCCTATAGATCTACCTTGTTGACTTGTAATGACAGATTGTCGTCCCACTACCTACCACATATCATAATCCCTTTGTGACTTGAACTAATTCCGGAAAGAGGAGCTAATGCGTTCTAAGAATTTCCTTCTCACTCAGTCCTGTACGGAAATTTTAGCCTGTTGGACGTAATAGACATGAAGATTAAAATTAATTTAATAGTGTAATATCGCACTTTTATAATTAACAACATAAAAAATCTATTAAAATACTATTCAATAGAAGGTATTATCAATAAAATGAGAAGTCAATTAAAAACAGACGTGCACTTTTATTTATACTTATTATTTTGTTAAGTTAAGTATATAAGTGAAAAATAATGAAAAAATCAGTTATTTTAATTTTCCCCCTTGTATGCAAGTAAACGTTCCAATTAAATTTTATAAGTTGGCTGCAGATTTATGGGGCACGAGAAATTGAAATCTCAATAAATTCATGTAGAATGTAAAATTTAAGTAGACCGAAAATAATTTTTAAATTCTGGCTACTAAGCCTTTCGAATGAATATGTTTTACATTTGAAGTTACCCACCCAACCCCCACCTCCTTACAACGCGTGAATAAAATTATTTCATCTACTTTAATTTGTCAAAAATGAGGAAAAATTACAATCTAATCTAATCTAGTCTCCTATTATATAATCTAGTTATATATAGAATATATATAATCAAATAATATATATACACTGCAGGCCAAAAGTTTAAGACCAATTTAATTCAAGTAGGAAAATAAAGTAAAACTACAATAAAATATTAAACATTTAATTAATCTGTTTAATCATCTAATAGAACATTGATTGAAAAACGATATACCTTAAAAACGTAAAGAAATATTAACAGTCCATGCAAAAAAGGCTATAGTTAGCTAAACTGTTCATGGCACAATAACTCGATACAGGGAGAAAGGCAGTTTTCAAGATCGACCACGCTCGGGAAGGCCGAGAGCTACCACGTCTACTGAAGATAATTTCATTGCTGTTACCAGCAAGCCAAATATACGCTTAACAGCACCAGAAATCCGCGTTGAAGTTAACAAAACCCGAGTTAAACCTTTATCATTGACTACAGTAAAACGGCGACTGAGTGATGCAAAGTTGTATGGTCGCATTGCCGTTCGAAAACCTCTGCTAAGGCCGCAAAACAAGAAAAAACGGATGTGCCCATCCCATCGAGATTGGACTGAAGAAGATTTTAAAAAAGTGCTTTGGACCGATGAATCCAAGTTTGAACTATTCGGTTCAAAACGTAGAATTTAAGTTTGAGGCACCCAAGAAAAGATGATGTCAGATTGTGTAGTCCCAACAATCAAGCATGGTGGTGGCTCAATTATGGCTTGAGGTTGCTTCTCTAGCCAAGGAACTGACGATTTGATTTATAAAATTGAAGGAATTTTGAAAAAGGAACAGTACAAAAGCATTTTAGAACAAATTGCAGTTTCTTCCGGGTTGTGATTAATTGGAGATGGATTCATTTTTTCCAAAAAGATAATGTTCCAAAGCATAGCTCAAAATGATGTAGAGGATATTTAGAAGAGGAAGAGGCATAAGGGGTGTTAAAAAACATGGTTTGGCCTCCTCAGAGCCCGGATCTCAATCCCATTAAACTTTTGTGGAAAGAGCTTGATAGGAACGTCCTTAATCGTGGCTCATCCTCGCGATAAGAATTGTGGAATGCTTTATGCGAAATTTGGTACAATATATCACAAGACACCATTAACAAATTCATTAGCCGTATGCCGAGACTTGCGAAAAAAAGTCATAAAATGTAAAGGAGGATTTTTTGATGACAACTCAGTTTAGCTAACTATAGCCTTTTTTGGATGGACTGTTAATATTTCTTTACGCTTTTAAAGTAAATTGTTTGTCAATCAATGTTGTTTTAGATCATTAAACAGGTTAATTAAACATTTAATATTTTATTGGAGTTTTACTTTATTTTCCTACTTTAATTAAGGTGGTCTTAAACTTTTGGCCTGCAGTGAATATTACCTAGTTTCCTATTTTTACATAGGCAGGCAATTAGTCATCGACATTAAAACGTATACATACTATTTGTTTACTTAATTATATCTAGTTACATGTGGAAAGGTATCTGTGAGTGACAGTACTGCGCGATCACAAGAACTACCTGCTTAGTGTGTTGAGTATGAACAACACTTCCGAGAAACGTAAAGGCAGTGCGCAAGAATAGCCATTTTCATATCTTATAAATGTTTTTAATCTCAGTTTCTAATCCCTGTACTATACTAACAAGGAGGTTTCCTCAAATAGGATTTGTCTGAACACGTCTACAGCGTAAACATTTGGGACAGTTACTACAAGTTGGCAAGTAGGCTCACCTGTGAGCGGCGAGGCGGAAATATCAGACAATGTTGGCGGGAGAGAACTATTTCTTTTGACAGGAATTAAACAAACTTTACCAAAAACCTGGTTTGTGAAGGAATAAATATACATAACAATAATAAGCTTTTTAATAGATAGGATTTTTAATAATAGGTGTTAATTGTTTTGAATTACATTGAGAGTAACAAACGAGAACACAGTTCATCTGAAGAAAGTGATTCTTACAGCCCATGACATCTACATTAATCCTTGACACGGAATCATAATGCAGATGCATTGTTACCCTTGAGGTCTGGGATACAATGCCTCGTCACCAGTAATAAAGCTCTCCGGATCCCTACATTCGCCGGACGAAACACAGCGGCATTATGCTTCTATTTTACGTTGGTATTCTGTAAGGGCGTTCCCCGGTCGAGCTGACCCATTAATTCTGCAGCTAGAAACAAACTACAGTGTAGCTCTACCACTCTTAAAACAACACATACATTTTCAAAGTTAGAATATTTTTATCGGGGTGCAATGCACTACGGATAGGAAAACTTTCTTGGCGACCGCACTAAGTTTAATTTATCTGACAACTTCTATTTTGAATGTTCGCTTTTATTCAACTCTAAGCATTCACTTGTATCAACATCGTTTTTATTCGAAATGTCAGAGATAATGTTGTTCTAACTTGCAGTCTGTTATGATTTTATATACTGAATTATGGTTGAAAAACAGTTATAATAAATTATATACAAGAACAAAAAATATATGACAGCTACTAAATAAAAAATACATATAGTCATATTTAACATCCACGATGCAATGCACGAGGAGCAAAAATGAATAAATTTAGTTGCATCTCTTACCGTTCTACTTTAAGGCAGTAGATATTTGTATAATGATAGATACCACACTGTAGCGAGTTTCTAGTTGGCCAGCTGGAGAAGGACCACCCCCGCAGATTACCAACTGATTATGCTTTTTACTTATTATGCCGCAGATTATGTCTTGTTGGTAATTGGTAACCACTCCCAACTCCCAATTATTGATAACAGGCATTCCGACTTAGTTTTCAAGGGTGACAATATATCACCATTAGCCTTACCAGGTGCCATATCTATCTGAGGACGGATAAGTATATTAGTCAGGCCATGCATCTCTTTTTCTAAGAATCGCACGTTCTCTTCCACTACTCGTATCACTTCTACGTGGTAGACTTATGTTGGAGTTTGTTTCTAGCTGCAGAGTCAGCTCGACCGGGGAAGGATCACGCCCTCACATTATGCAAGCATAAAATCGCAGTATAATGTTGCTGTTTTTAGTCTGGTGAGTGTGGGGATGCGGAGATCTTCATTACTGGTGACGAGGCATTCCATCTCACTCCTCAGGGGTGACAATGTATCGTACTGTTATACCTCCCTTGTGTATGGGATAACCCTGACTAAGGTGCCGCATCAGCACCATTGTAATTGCTAAATAGTCGTAGGGGCACGGCCCTCGGCAGTTCGTCTCAATGCTTCATTCGGGGTACTCGTTCTCTAATTTTATATTATATTATATTGTAAAGTCTATTAAAGTTCTAGTTCGTAAATAAATATTTAAAAAAAACAAATCTAAGTACCGCATACAACAGTACGCATTATGATTCCTTGTCAAGGATGAATAAAGATGTCATGGGCCTCAGGAATCACTTACTATCAGTGGCATTGTGTGCTTGTTTCTTACTTGCAATGTAATAAAAAAAACTTCAAACTATCCCTCGATATTTTCCTCTCCTCATCACATCCCTCCATATTCATATTCATCATTCCCTTAGTATAATAGTAATGCATGCGGTTATAACATCTATCAACAAAGATTCAAGAAACACATCCGTTGTCTCAACCCTGAGACTGAGATGACTTTTGGTGATAGTGTCCCCGTCGTGTACACACGCCAAACAAAACCCGGCAACGTTGTTGCTATATGACACTAATATTGACATATATATATACTATAACTATTTTTGACATTAACATTGGCGTGAGGGGGTGGTCCTCCCTCGGTAGGGTGGTCGGTTCACACATATATTAAAGTTCCATAAAGTTATGTATAGTGAAATGCAACACAAATTTAATTGAAAATAAATTAATTAACCACACGCTATGTAAATACGCACACATAAGGATGGTATTAATTAAGTTTCATACAACTCAGTTGTAACTATTTATTTTGAATCATGTTCGAAATTAAAAGCAATTATATGCGATTTTGATAGTAAAATTGACGTTCTAGATTCTAGGCACACCTAAAAATTCATACTGGGACATTTTCAGTGAATAACTGCACATTTGTGAACAAGTTGCAGCTAAATAGGCAATAGCAAATTTGTTTCCACAGTTTCAAAATAGACAAATTAAAAATGGTGAATTATTATCAATTAAAATAATGTTTTATTTATTCAGTATCATCATTATTATATCCGTCCATTTATATTCCCTTACTGAACATAAAAGTTCCTCACTAATTACCAAAACACACGATACTTAATCAGTAAGAATCGTTCAAACATCGATGTCCCGCTAAATTAAATTTATTATTAAATAAACATTATTATAAATTTGCTTCAAATAGTCGGCAACGTCTATTATAAACTATAAATATATAATATTATAACAAAGAAAAAGTTAACTTTGTACATTAGACAAAAAACCTTACTAACGCTTTAAACTATGAGCCATTGAGTCTAGGAATGCTCTATATTGTTAATGGAACAAAAGTAAGAAGACCAACATAGACGTATTGTTGTCAACGAGACAAAGCACAATATTCATTGACAAGGTTACATTATACGTATATGTACACATGGAGAGAGGGGACAGTGTAAACACAGACGTGGAAAAATTACAGTTGTTTACACTCGATTAAACAAACTCATTTGATACCCGAGCGAGACTACATTTCAAAAATGATATTATTTTATCATCATCCAATTAACTGGAAGTCCTAAAGCGTTCACTGGTATAAATTATTATGGAATTTTAATTAACATTGCCAAGATCATGAAGCAACGACAATTTTATATAAAATTTATTTCTGACAACATCCATACTCGAAAATACAAGATACAGATTGTAACCCTCGAGGATCAAGTTACAAAGCCTGATTACAGTAATTCGGTCTCCGTATTCTTCCAGGCGAAACACAGCAGCATTTAGCTGCTTTATTAACTTGATATTAAGTGCAATCGTCGTTGATGCCCCAGCGACGGAGACCTGTTAAGGCCGGATTATATATATAACACCAGCGTGCAACTTAATGAAACAATAATAAAAAGAAACAAACCATATAAATGGTAAATTGACCGACGCCACCCATTCTAATAATCTATTCAATTGAACTTTTCACAAAAACAGTAACAGAGTAAAAGTAAACTGATATTATAAAGAATGATCATGAGGTAAGGTAAAGGTAAAATAACGATCTTCGTTAAAACAACATTGGTTTGGTAACACAACCACACAAAGCACAGCACCAATATGTAGCGTCAGGAGCACATGATGATAAAAATAATACAACAGAGTAAACAGCTTTTAAATTTGTTACAGCCTTATGTTTAAAAACAGTATCACGAAATACAGAGGACTTTCCAACTAATGTAAGGAACCGATTAAACTGTTTGAGTGCTACTAGGGAATATAGAATCCCGCGTAGATACGCACGGAAAGCAAGCACTTTGGTAGTCGCGTAAAAACCAACTCGAAAAACGAATATTTATGTTCATAGAAAAACTTGAAATTGAACAGCGCCTACCAAACATAAACTACAGAAAAAATGTTATTGGAAAAAATTTAAACAAATATGTAGGAATTTTATGATTAAAAGCGTTACAACACCGCAGATAGAAGAGACGCGTACAATGCTTTAAAAAATTTATGTTCTAATGTTAAATATTTTCGATAATAAATTTCAGTATTTGCATAGAAAGTGGAAGCACATCAATCATACGATGTTAAACAGCTTTAATTGGAAGTTGGAAACTTTGCAGACAATGTCTGTCTGACCGTGCACTGGTCTTTGAATAGAGAACATAATTATTTTCTCAAGTTACTTTGAAGTGGTCATCAGAAATATATAAAGAACTTGAATATGTTTTAGACGTTTTAATTAAGTAATCATGAACGTAATTAAAATCGCTAAAATGGTACACTCCTCACAAAGGTAGACGCGACGTTATATTTTACTTTAATCTGTAAGCAGGGTAAAGATTATAAAAAGATGTTAATTATTGATTTGTTACTGGGTGAACGTGTGGGTGTGCCATTTCAGGTGAAGCCGACCTAATAGAAGTACAGCTAGTTATTAGCTGAAGCGTGAATCATCATACAGCATAACAGATTCCCTTTTTGACATAACGAATTCCTTATTGCATCCGACACTCCCTTATCAATCTATTTAACCATAGGCAGATTGGAATAAAGAAAAATCTACAAACGCAAAACAAGTGAAAACGGTTGAAAGATTTGCCTTATGTTCATGTGGAATTCTCGAACCCTCTATTTACCTAATAGCTTCAATCGTTGGAAAAATACCCACAGAAGGAAAGAACGCGTTCCAATTGTAAGCGAATTGCTGGTTCCCAAAAACTGTAAATTTCTGCCAACTTCAAATTGGAGATTGTCTCACACAACTTTATGGAAAGCGGAGTTTGCACAAGGACTTATCTAGATGTTTTCTAGTTTTAACAGTGATCGCTCACTATTTACTAGTAGTGGAAGTAAAAGTAAATACAATTCTAAGTTATTCCCTAGTATATGTGATGATATGTATATGTATTTTGTTAAATATAATAAATGAATATTCGTGATTATCGTGGGATTTATGCATAAATATTATATATAAAATTAATATTTCGAAAGACATGCACCTTTGTTTCGAATACGAGTTATGTGCCTTGAATATTCTCGTAAAATCATGTCACTAAAATTAATTCGAATTGCGAAAGTTTAAATTATTAATTAGAAATCAAGTCTAGACTAGTATCTACTTTCAAAGCTGTGATTAATGGCAAATTTTTGAAAAAAATATCCTGCGTTATTTTGTTGATAATCTGATCGATTACAATCACGGCAATATAATTATTTGTTACCGGAGTACATCAATGGGACAAGATATATTATCGTGACATAAATATTTATGTGATTACAATAATCCAGCAATAAAGTCTGCTCTGTATATATATACTATAATCAATGCACTTTCTGGTACATCAATATTGACATTTTCGAAAATTATGGATATGATAGATAACGCGAAGAAACAAAAGTCCGGAAAAAACAAATTATCATTAAATAAATCAATACAAACACTTACACTTACTTAACAGTAGTAGACCTACGCTGCAGGTTGTTTCCAACTGCGGATTGAATAGGCAGCTCGATCTGGGTAGGACAACACCCTCATAGAATAAAGCGTGAAATATCAGCATAATGCTGCCGTGTTTCGTCTAGTGAGTGTAGGGATCCGGAAACCTTTATAACTTGTGACGAGGTATTCCGTATCAGCTTATGATATTTATGATTCCTTGTCAAGGATGAATTCAGCTGTCATGGGCCGCAGGAATCACTTACCATCAGGTGAACTGTGTACTCGTTTGTTACTCTAAATGTAATATTACAAAAAAAAATACGCTTATATTTATCTCACACCGTGTTGGCATAAATTCAAGGGTATTATGGCCACTTGATACCACGGTTGACAATGGTTTAGAGTATTTAGGAGGATATAGAGATGAAAACTATGTAGTGTCTTCTCTTTATGATATAACCTATCACGACACCGAGAACTTTTTGTTAGATGAAAGGATCTTAAACGATCACTAGAAGCATAAATGTAAAGCTTAATCCGAGAATATTACGCTCCATTAAAAGCTAATTGAATGGTTAATGTTTTCAGGAAATTTCACTTCATCAAATATTGCAAATCCAACATTCCTATAAACTAGAATAAGAACTGTTGATTATAAACTAACTCCCGTAATTTGTGTCCCGGTAGAGATCGTTAACACCGCTTTTCAGCGAATTTTTAGTCCCTACGTTGTAATTGACATTAAACTTAATTTATATTTCATGAAAGTGGTGGAACATGAACATTCCATTGGATAAAATTTTGTAAATCAAATTAAATTAAAAATAAAAAACTATTTAATAAGCATATACATTTTAGAATCAAAGATCTATGCTTTTACGGAATAACTACTTGACAAAACAGTCCCCGTGCAACTTTAAAGTACATTGTTATTTTGATGTTTCTTTTATTATTAATTTATCTCCCGTATATAAAAGTTTAACAGTTTAGGAAGTTCATTTGTACAGTCACGCTTATCGCGAGGTTTTTCTTGGTGCAATATCCAAGCAGGGACTACGCCATCTCCGAATCGTCATCATCAATGCCCTATATATTGACACAAAGCACGGTACTAGCCTGAGCCACCTGCATAAACATAACTTGTCATCGCTCCATCCAGTTGAGGGTCTTCCAGCACCGTAACTGCAAGCCCTTTCAGAATACCAGTGTGAAATAGCTACATAACGATGCCGTGTTTCTCGTGGTGTGTGTGCGCCTGTTTGTACCTGGGGATCCAATTACAGGAATTCCTTCTCAGTTCTCAAGTGTGACAATGCATCCTTTGTTAAGGAGGATTGTGGACGTCATGGACCACAGCCATCACTTTTCATCAGGTAAACATTGTGCTAGTTTTTCAACCCTAATGTTAAAAAAAAGGAAATGACGCCATCTGAAATATTATATATATATTTTTTTATTATACAAGATAAATGTGTGTTTGTAATTGAACTATTACATTCATTAACAGTCAGCTCATTTGACATCCGTTACAAAAAATCGCGAGTGCCGATGGCTCATAATTGTGGCTTGTGAATATATATGAAACACGAAACAACGCTTAGCGTTGGCCGTAATACGATACGTCCGAACGACCATAAGGATGTGATACTGTTTTAATTATGGTAAATATATGATCGTAATTAAAAGGTGTACATTATGCATTACAACTTATTAATAATGAATAATTTCAATTCTAACTTCACATCAAAATCCGTCAATTAAAAGACCCGCAAGCCTAGAGAAAATCAAATTAACACATCCCCTTACTGGGACAATTGATAAATTGTAATTTTTAACAACGAAGTGATAACGTTATTTCATAATAAATTACAAATTAAAAAAAAATTGAGACACAAATCACGTAGTCTAAACAAGTTTCCTACGTCCAAATTAAAAAAGGGTGAATTAAAAGCGCTCGGCGTATAAATTTCCGGATGAAATGGGTCAGTTAAATATAAAGTGCTTTGGTGGAAGATATGGGATATTATTGCAACGGTAAAAACATCTGACTCACACATTTTCTTTTTGATTTTGTTTTAGGACCTGAATAATCGAATATTTGGATAAATCAAAAATATTTATTTCAGTCATTATTATATGAGATATGGTTAAGTTTGTTTAACAGCGTTATACGAATTTTCAAATATAACAAAACTATTTCAGAATTATTAAACAATTAATTTGTACGGTAATCCGAGAAAAATCTTCAAAGACAGAGCACGAGCCTGACGACTTGATTCAAGGAAAGCAAACGGGGTAAGATAAATACGCGCACTTAAGATACTTACGAACAGCAAGAATACCCGCGAAGATTATTTTTGCGAAAGTATTTACCAAAAGATTTGAAAGACTCCGAAAGCTTTCAGACATTTACTCAAATACTGATGGATTAAACAAATTTATTTACGATACAACTAAACAAGAATTTTTAAACCTTAGAATTTTATATAACCAACTCAGCTAAGAACACATTACAAAATCTATATGTGTTCCAAAGTGGAATCCAAAACATAAGACCTTTAACCTATAAAGTCAAAAACATAAACATATCTACTAGATTTCTGAACATTTAACTACGTGTGTAACTACATAAAAAATATAACAACAAAATGAAGTGGCATTCATTGATTCATAAATTAACATAAAATTGTCGTACCGATACCAAATGAACGAAAATAAAAACTTGGCGGCATTCCTATGAATATAAATGCACATGACCAACTTTATTTATTTTAGCTCAATGTGTACACCACCAATGCATTGATTTTATAATAACACTACGAAAGATATTTTTAAAAGCAATCAAGGCTTTCAAATCAATTCAAACTAATAATATTTTGCCGCAAGTTTGCCAATTTCTCAAGACGCATACTGAAGCTCGATCGAGAAAACGGTATACATCCGACAGTGATGGATTAGTATCAATAGTTTTCAACCGAATAACCGTAGAAGGGACTCGGTAACAGTTCACCTGTGAAACTCAAGGGCAGTTGGACGGAACGTATGCGATTCCAGGAGACTCGAAAATGTGTTTTAAAAGATACAACTCACGATATATTATGTAATACCAAGTTATATCACTATTTATATTGAAATATGACTATCATTCGACATTATTTAGATTATTATTAGATAATACAGTAAACGTTTTTATAGAAACATAAGATATTCCACTGTTACACTAAAAACCTGCTTACTGAATTATTATAATGTAATCCGTTGGCAACTTGAGAACATATTTAATACAATAGAAAGCAACAAGTAGGACAGACGATATTGATAATATATTATATATATGGGACGGTTATTTGATTTTTAATATGTAAAAACTATAAAATTATCCTATTATTATTATATATATATATTAATTGACTAACGGAATCAATCTTAGCAGGAATACTTAACATAAAGTAATGCTGAAGGCAAGTACTGAAAGTTAACCACAATTATCCTATATCTATTTATTTATTTACGCTTCATATAAGTAAGCCTAAAGAACTTGTCGTTAGATACTATTATATTATATGAATAAACAATATATGCGTAATTATGAAATACATATATACCTAAACATATATAACAAATTATATATATATATATATATATATATATATATATATATATATGTATATATATATATAAATACATAATCATTTAATATTGACACGATTTTGTCAATCTGTTCTTCAGGAGGGAGAGCATTCCAGAGAAGAACAGATTGAACATAGAAGGAGTGGATGAAGTCGGAGTTATGAGGACACAAAAGTAGAAGGTTGTTGGTCGAACGAAGGTATTGAAATTATGAAGCTAGATAGGAATGAGTGGGAGATGTCAGGACAGAATAAAGTAATAAAGAAATAGATGAAAAGATATAATCTCATAAGAACAGAAATATATCGTTTTTGAATCCGCAAGACATCAGCTATACATGCATGTCACGCTAATATTTGTCCAAATAAAGAAAATAAAAGGATCATCCATAATACTTTCTATACCATTAATATTACATAACTTCTTTTTTGTTTCTTTAATTTCCTTTAGATATTTAAATAATAAATGTTTTCAGAAAAGTAAATGATAAAAATACTTTACGTAACTACTTTCAAGGTAATATTATGTAACAATTTCAAAACAAAGCCCGCTCGCAAAACAAAATCCTGTATCATTTACATTAGGTTAATCTACAAATAATGAAGTTAAGTCATTATATTTAAATTTAAAATTTATTATATTTAAAAAAAAACATAAGTAAACATCGTTAAAATATAACCCCAACAATATTATCGTTCTTGAAAATAAACATCGCATGTTCCCCGTCCGTTTCAAAATAAACAAACAACCAAAGAGTACACGGCCAAATAGCGTTTTAAGTGGGCCGATGCACAAACCTGACTTTTGACATTACTGGAATTGGCAATAACGTTTAGGTATTTCATTGTATATTCAATAGAGATGCAAAATTACTTTTACTTTTACTTTTATAAACTGCTAAATCGTGATTTAAATGATAAGCAGTATCACTGCTTAAATTTTTCATACATGGAGTTTTTTTTGTAAGAACAAAAGGTAACAAACGAGCATTCCACCTTATAGTGTTTAAAGAGGACCACTGCCCGTACACATGTACTACTATACTATATATATACTAAGGATATATACAATATATATCCTTAGCAAATATTCAAGAAGCTCATGCATTTTTTAACCTGACTAGGAACTGCGATGGTTTTCACCGCTGCTATTTCGCAACCCTACCTATACCCATCAGGAAATAGGAGCGTTATGTTTTTATTTCACACTGGTATTCTGTGGAGAATGTGGTTTTTACCCTATCGAGCTGACCCACTCGTATTACAGTAGAAACAAAATGTCATAATATTCAGCAATAGCATAAGAAAAGTATAAGACAAATATTATACGTTTTGAAATAAAACTATTTATCCTCGTTTATGAAATTAAAACAAAACAAATGTTGTGTACTAAACTAATAATTATCCCTTATGACATCTTTTTATACCATGTATTTACTATGAGCATTTACTATAATATATATATATATATATATAACCTTGTTTTTCATTCTTCATCTACATCAGTTCTCTACGCGCGTGGGTTGTCTAGTTTATAAGTGATAAAACCGCCTGTTGAACCAACTCGTATTTGCCTTTTTATTCGTGTAAAGAATATATTGATTGATAGATCAATTTTTTTAAACATTACCGACACCAAAATAGATTCCCAATCAAATTAACCATAGGAACATTGCATGCAAAATATTTAAACTAGTTTCTTCACCATTATACAAACCGTTCAAATCTTGAATGTACATTTGAGTTCGAATTTGGCATAGAGATTTTGATCCAGTCAAAAAACACTAAAATATTGAACGTTGAATTCAAAATATTGTTGTTATTACACAAGGTTATTTTTTTGGAATTGTTTAACAACCTTCATAAAACAAAAGTAAGAAGTATTAGCTATTTCTTCAAAGTAAACAATAGCTAGTCACAAAACATGAAGGCATTCATGTTTAACTAAGGAAAAATCAAAACATAAAATGAATTAGCTTAATTTTGTCATACAGTAAAACATATGACAAGGATAGAAGGATTTTCACATACACGTAACACGCTAACAATCTAATAATTAAACCTAATTTAGTTTATTTGTTAAGCTAAACAACAGTGGTCAACAGTGGCGTTAGGCATTCGATGCGCCCATAGGCGTAAAACATGTATATTAACGGTCCAGAAAAAAATATCTGCCGTTTGTTTCTTCTACAGAAAAGGCTGGACTATATTGGTATGGAGCCCTAATCACTAACTAAATTTTCAACTTTGCAAACGTGGCAAACGTTCTCAAGAAAAATAATGTTAATGAGACGATATATTTATTTCTAGTATTAATTTAATTTCCTACACTTTACTCATATTAAGTTCATTTGACGATATACAAGTTTAAGTTACAACTCTTAATCTTAAAATACAAAAGAGTCAATTTAAATTATCGCCCTTGCCATATAAACGTGTAAAACTACGTTCATACGACAATGAAATACGTATCGGAATTGTAAATATTATATTATTCTGTTTATTAAAATTAAATGAAAACACAGGCGTGTGGAACACTAATTTGCGTGTGAACACCATAAGTAATAAACTTAACTAACGAATACGTCGGCGTACTTTTAAGTAATTATACAAATTGTTAGGCCTTATTATTATTTTATTTCCCTATCTCCGCCTGGTTGGTCAATCAATACACTAAATAAATAAAATATTATAAAAAAAATATATATATAATATAATATACGTTTTCATCCTCACAGATTAGTATAAATTTTCATCAAACGTTCAAATCAAAAAAATTGAGAAATATTATAACATTTAAATATTTTCTTCTTAGTCGATCAACTCAATTCTCCATCACCTTATGTTTATATAATTATGACTGGTTTGAGTAACACATTAAGCTTCATGAAATGCGTGAATAATACGGTACTATTGTATATGATATGTTCGACTTTATTTCAAAAGTGGGCCATGTCCGGGTCAGTTGCCCAGAGTAAAAAATAAGCAATACAGTCGTTGGTGTTACAAGCAGTTGATACAATGATATCCATACAAAAAATATTGAGTTCACACCCGCTGAAGGATACTTTAAATCGAGAAAAGAAAAATATTATAGATCACAATATAATAGAATATTAAATTAACGAAACCCAATGATTTTCATATGTTATCTATAATTCAATGACGTAATACAATTTTCGGTTGCAGTTAATGTAAAATGGTTGATCAAAGTTTAAAGAGAAGAAATAATCGTGGCTATTAAATGTTGCCAGATAAGAAGCTTCTAAACGTTTTAGTCTAATCAATAAGTAATTAACAAGTATTTTTCGCGTATACAAGGCATTAATTGTTAGACTCTGATTAATCTACGTTATGTGTGGATACATAAGTGTTATAACACATAGAACAAAACATAAATTTAGGCGTAAATCGTACATAAATCACACTGGTTTAACGTTTGCTTTACCGAACATAATATATCGATACAATAAAAGCGTACGTACAGTTTAAAATATCTCATAGGAAAGGAACGCGTGATATGCAACCAGAACTGATAGCTTTAGTATGATTATATAGATAAAATAATGATAGACATAGTAAAGAAACATGAAATACATGGTTATATATCACATTTTTTTTTAAAACCGGACAATCTCTCGCTTAGACGAGAATCAAAGATAAAATTTCGTCACTGAAGAGAATGTTATGACTTAATATTGTCAAGACGGTCAAAAATATAAAAATAAATAGATAACAAACAAGGTAACAATAGTATTATTTGCATATTTTAATGGAGCAATGCGAGAAAACTGCACTTTGCACTTAATAAGAAACTCATTAAGATATCAGCTCCGCCTGTAAACTGTCGCAGAAAGAATGTCGCTAACTGGATCATAGGAACAGCGTTAATTTAATAGAAATGTCTCACTATTTACTAAGCACATTAATATTAATTAATTAATAATAAATCACATTAATTAAACAACATAACAATTAAATAATCAGTACCAAACAAACACTTTGAATAATTAATTAACCTTATCATAATTTAAAAACAATTTAGAAATGTAACTAACGAAAATCCGCAGAACAATTATTAATACACACAATAACAAAACGGATTAATGTTCAATTATTACGAGTTTAGCACTCAAGTCGTCGGATGTTTTACAGCTGATTGATGAATAAACAAACTCACCTTATATTAATGTATAAAACTACATCCCGGTATCGACGCGAAAACGTTCGATTCAAACGTAAACTTCCTTTGTGCACTTAGTATGAGAACACCAAACGGTACGTATGGACACGCGGTTTTCCAGGAATAAAAATGTTGCACTCCCGTAAAAGGGTCACGAGCGGTTACGCGGTGACAAAGGGCGTGCGTCTCCGTCGGCGTTCGACTGAGGACTGCCGTGCTTTGCCCGAACACAAAGGCATCAGGTATAACGAGATATTCGAAACAAGTGTCTAATTGATGCGGCATAGACTGAATTTTTATAAAAACCTGTTGCAACGACATTAGGTTTTTAGGTATAAAGGAAAGTAAAGAATTTTTTTTTTGAGGAGAAGGTCTATTAATTACATTTTATTGATATTAACAGTTCAGTACGCACATAACTCAAAAATCATTATGTCATCATCACATGAAAGACTCATTGTGCCGCAGATGCTCTATTAGTATAGGTTAGTAAATAGTCTGGAGGAAATTTTAATCAGTGTTCTAACAATGATTGTAATTTAAAAAAAATCCTAAGGGCAATCAATGCACTTGAGAAATAAATAACTAGCCGATTTCTTCTCTTTTCAGTGAACTGAATTAAAAATGGTGAATGGAACGGATTATACTTAAAAACAAAACTCAGAGTACACTTTTGAAGCCCTAAGTTGCCCAATTATAATAAGTATGCACCGCCCAAAACTTTCAAGGCTAATGCAAATACTCAAGCTTCGCAAACACGGCGCCGCAGCGCAAGTACTGCAGAATGCACCGACAGTCTGTTGCCTAGTTAATAGGGTCGCCAAACGCCATAATTTTCAAGAAATATCCGCATTGTAGTGCTTGTACGGAGAATTTTCATTTTAAAGCTTTGTTTCTTGTTCGCTAGGTAATACGATTGCTGCTGACACAGTATCAGATCACTAATTATTATAATTGTCCTTCATCCTTCAAAATAAGGCAATAACAGTAGATTTGAGAAATAAAGGTAAAGAGAAATAAACTTTTCTCATGGGTTTGATGTAATTTTCGATAATAAATAAAGATATTTTAGTTATAAGATGCTGTTCCAACAGCATACCCAATTTACATAGAAAAAGATGTTATAAGAAGATTATGTACATACATTTTAATACTCATCGAACCGGACTAACGTCCATCAAAACATCACTTCATGGAGTGCCTACGTGTAATGCGCCCGACCGCAGTCGACCATGGATAGAAAACTCTCCAGGGAACCAGTTGGAATAATTTTACACGAACTCGTTCAAACGGACTGTATATTAGACATTGTAAATTGGTTCACATGCAAGTATCGTATCGTTACTAAAGCCGGCAAAAGTCTAAAGAAGAGGGAAGACTAATTTATCGTTATACCCACCGATTGAAGTGTTTATATGGTGTATATATCAATAAATAAGGAAAAGTTTGCGGCTTCGGCCAAAATAATCTCTGAGATTAACCGATGAGCAAATCTTAGAAAAGATAACAAACACATAATGAAATTTAAACATAAATATAATTTTAGGTCAATTCAAAGCTAAAATCATATCTGACATTTGAATCATATAATTTACTTATACAATTTTTTATTAATTTGTCAAACGAATGAAAACCACTATAACCGTTATATTACTCTTAGTGCAAAAAAGAGATTATCAATAGACTTCGCAGTATATATCCAATCCATATTATGTCCCATTTTATGAGTTCTCGTCATCGAACAAAGGCATCAGATCCTTTGAGCCGTAACTCAAATAAAATTGTTATAATAGAACAAGAAAATTATAAAACATGATTTATATCTGGCGTTGCATAACACATGGAAGTATATTAACTCGAAATTAGATAATTTTTCATAAAAATAATTACATTGATATAATAATAATTACAATTTTCATTATTGATGTTAGTGTTATTTTTGTAAGGTAATAATCTATTTAAAGAACAGCAGAAAGCAAGACGTAAAAATGACAACGATTTGATCAAACTCCGGGTCCAGTACCCTGCGAAACTTGACATCGTTGATGCGACTAGGATATTTCACTATACTGTAATCTATATCTTTTTGTCGTGTATTAATTCCAAATTGCTTTTTGGTTCATGTAAGCTTTAACGTGAATAAAAAAAATGATTTTCTTATGTGTTTTAATGAAAAAGCAATATTTAATTCTACCTCAATAAAGAATTATGTCACAAATTGTCACCACTGAGGATATATGAAATATCTCAGAAACTATTCCTAATTATATGGGTATACGTATACTTATTGGGTAATCCTATTTCCTGCACTCGCAACTAAAAACAGAATTTCTAATCAATCAATTCTTTTCACTGGAACTCAGTGAGATCATAGTCTTTAATCAGTCGATCTGATTTGTTCAGGTTGCATCCACTTTTTAGCTGCAGCGTAAGATTTTCACGGGTAAGAATTTTATTCTAATGAATGCAACCCATGAACTACCACATTGTTATACCTAAGGATTAAGAAATAAGAGCCGCTTTATGGTTGCTATTTCACGCTGAGAAAAATTCCCCGGCGAGGCCAATCCATTGACAATAATGATGAAGAAAGAAGTGGCTTTATCACTATTTGTTAGTAAAATTATTCATGGCGTTCTAGTGTTCTTAACAATGGTAGAGCTAAACTGCCGTTTCTAGCTGCAGAATGAATGGGTCAACTCGACCGGGGTAGGACCACGCCGTCACATAATACCAGCGTAAAATAGCAGCATAATGCTGCTGTGTTTCGTCTGGCGAGTGCAGGGATCCGTAGACCTTTATTACTGGTGACGAGGCATTCCATCTCAGTCCTCAAGGGTAACAATGCATCTGCATTATGATTCCTTGTCAAGGATGAATGTAGATGTCATGGGCCGCAGGAACACTTACCATCAGTTGAACTGTGTGCTCTTATGTAATAAAAAAATGAAACTATTATTAATAAAGCAACTACTTAAATTTTAACGTTCCTCTGTGGAATGCGAGCCGTCTTTGTCGAGCAGGGAATAGAGGCCAATGTAATGCTGTTGAGCGTAGTGAGCTTCGCAATTAGAGCATTTACCTCGCACGGAGAGCGCTTTTGTTGCACGCCTCAAGAGTACCCTGGCATGCAATGCATTTATAAATGGTATGCTACGTATTCTTTTCTACTATAACGAAATATCACGATACTATTGAAGCCTTGAGTAAATTTCTATCATCATTAATTAGCCTTACCAGATCCCATTTGTAACTAGTATCGCGGCAGTACACCACGTTCTTGCATTAATTTTTTCCACCAATGGAACATTACAACTAATATTTCTATGTCATCCTTTGCGCACTACACTGTGAAGCCGTCTGTGGACTATATTCTAACACCCTCAGTGGGATTTATATATCTTTATATATATATATGCAGTGGAGTCGCTTGGCGGACTATGCACCAATACCTTCTCTAGATACGCCTATGTCAAGCAGTAAGGATATGTATATATAGGCAGTTCCTTTTTTAATTTATCAAATGCTGTTTTTTTCTATTCTGTACAATATATAAACCTGACGTTGTTAAAATTATTGAAGCATATTCAGTTGATGCAGATATCTTGAACTTAAATTCAAGTTTTTTTCGTACGACGTCTTTGCTCAGTATAATTATGAAGTCATATTGAATTACGGAATGATATTAAAAAAGTTCCCTAACATTAAAAGTGTGTTAGGAGACACAAAAAAAAACTGTTGTAATCTTTTTTCAATACAGAGTTAATAGAAATAAATGACTATTACGTTGTTACGATCGTGCTATTTGCATCGATGATACAATACAAATACGTCCTAACTTCCTTAAGATAAGTTAAGTATGAATAGTAATTAAGCAGGTGCATGGAAGGTGTTATATATATATATATATATATATATACAATAATACTGCTTCTATTGACCTCTGTACTCAATGGCATTACCACGTTATACCAACATAATAATTTACGGCCCGACCACTCGCGCAAGCGAAAAGCCTGAGAGGTCATAAAATATACGTATGCATTTATGAAACCTTTTTTAATAGTTAGTAGCACACCTCCCCTATATATAATTGAAATAATAATATTTTTAATAATCATTATATTGAGAGACTTTAATGTGAAAGATGTAATTTTTATCCCAAAGTTTATTACAAATATATTAGACGAATTCAAATGAAAAAGAAAAAATAATCATATATATTTTTATATGAAATTACGGAGGGGAATCCTCAATAAAGACCTAATCCTCATCACCGTAACCCTGGATTCTCTCTCACCAGATGAAACAATAGTGCTAAGATAAGTACTTACACCCTACTAATCTGTGAAAGGGGGTTCCTTAATCGATCGAAACCACCTTATATGTAACAGTCACTTAATAACTCATTAATTTAAATAATTTTGAAATATTTGGTGATTTCGGTGTTGTATTTGGATTTTAAAACAAATACTACGAGCATTGCAGTCTTCGTTTATATATAAAAAAACGTCCCAAGTAGACAAAATTAAAACGTGTAAATGGAAGATCAGACAATAATAGAACGAGATAATTTAAAAATAACCTTTGTGTATCACTTACATTTTGTAACTTAAAACATTAATGGCAATAAATGGTGGGATTCAATTTCCGGTACCAAAGCGAAGTTAGAATTTTTCAATACGTTCAAACGATTGTTTTTTTTTTATTACATTGATATTAACAAACGAGCACACAGTTCATCTGATGATAAGTGATTCTTGGAGCCCATGACATTCATGCATGAGTAGGAGTCATAAATACAGATGCGTTGTCACTAGAGGACTGAGATGGAACGCTTCGTCGCCAGTAATAAAGGTCTCCGGATCCCTACACTCACCAGACGAAACGCAGCAGCATTATGCTGCTATTTTCCGCTGGCATTCTGTGAGGGCGTGGTCCTACCCCGATCGAGCTGACCCATTAATTCTGCAGGTAGAAACAAACTGCAGCATAGCTCTACCACTGATAAAATATAAAATGTACCTCGTCACGCTCATTTATAACGTAAAAGCAATTAACTATAAATATCATCAAGTAATAAGTAATGTTCATAACGAACGTTATATCCATATTTTGTTGAATTTCATTATAATTTTATCATTATAAAAAAAATTGTCTCAAAATATTATTATTTTAGCGTACCGTTATGGCCAACCCCACAGGTCTTATTATTATTAAATATGATATAAAATTAATACTTTAAGTTCATATTTTAATTATTATTTATTTAATAATTAAACAAAGGAACAAAATCTATATATTTACACTATATAACCGTAATTTAGATAACTATTTCTTTTATATTGTATTCTATTTGTTAAGATACATACTTCTTTAAATATAAAATCTAAATTATACTGTAAATGCATAGTAATTGTTCATGTTCATTATTACGTAATAACGACATAATTATAGATTTATAAGGAGAAACAAAGGTTGTTTATTATTCTTATTACAAAATTCGAGTATGTAAGATTCTGCTGTAATCCATTTTGGAATTAAAAGTACACATTACGCCTGCAAAGTGCTTTGAAGTGTTTAGTTTTAATTAGATGTGGGGCCGGATTGATTGTAACTAAATGAAATTATCCGTCGTTTGGGCTGTAAGTTAAGATTTACTTGTTGTTAAGTATGTTTATATTTGATACTTTTTTTTCTGACACTAAGGGTGACAAAAGAACACAGTTCACAAAATGGCAAGTAATAACTGCGGTCAATAAACATCAAAACCCACCCTCAACAATGAGATGAAAAAGCACGCGCCGGGCCGGGTCACTGCACTCACTGTTCGAAACGAAGCAGTGAATGCTGCTATTTCGCGTTGGTTATCTGTGAGGGCGTGGTCCTTCCACGATCGAGCTAAACTATTTATGCTTCAGCTGAAATTAATCCATTTCTTTTCTCATTCATCATTTCCATAAAGTTAGCTGCAGCGAGAGCCATACGATTCTATTAATCTTATTAAATATAGATATCAAATGCTGTGTACGATTCAAGTTACTGCCATGTCCTTATCATAGAAACTATAAACAATATCTGCGTGTAATACGGGAATAAAACAGGTCAACGAAAAAAAAAAACAAATTAAAATCAACACAGCGGTTATCAAAAAACTATATACTCATGCCCTCTTACAGCCTACAGATATACCTATAACGACGTTTTGCATGATTAATGTGACAAAATTCTACATAAGAAGATTCGTATCTTCTTGTCGTCAACCTCCGTGAATTATACGTATAGCATAACAATATCTGCTGTCATGTATAGTTTTATTTTCAACATGTTACAAAATGTTTTCAAACTTATTCAGTAAGAAAACGTGTAAAGATGATATTAAATAGTAAATTAAACAATCAAACAAAAAATAATAAAATGCTGGAAACTTAAAATGAACAGAAATTTTCTGTTAGTAAGGTTCTATCTTGAAAGTATTTTCGAATACTCTTCTGTCTAGTAATATAGCACAATGGTAGCTAAAATCATATTTTTTTTATTAAAGTAACTAAGGTTGACAAACGAATGTTGATATGTAATGACAATATACCTGTAAATATTGTATTAAGAAATTTTATAATTTAATTTATTACACATTTTTGGACACTACTTTTGTTTCCTTAACGCCTTATATGAGTTTCATTAAGTACGTCAAGTTGTTGTAGCCATTACGAAGTTTACGAAAACGTGTACATATTAGGCAAAGTTTTTCTTCCACAAAAAACTTTTTCTTTCATATCAACACAATGTTTAGCTTCGTGATAACTTGTAGGGAAACTTGTTCTCAGGAAACGAGTTATTATGTATTACAAGACAGGCGTATATTGAAAATATAAATTACATTTATATCATTATAACTTGGCCCATTTTTGCTTAGTTACAATGGCAACTTTGCCCAGATTTTATATTATATATTTTTTATTATAATTAGATTTTTGTTTCTAATTTCTTAGACATGCATATATAACACGCTCATAGGAATACAGAAAACATAAATTCGCTTATATTAAACTTTGACAAGTCGGTATAATTTCTCAAGACGATGGAAAAACTATATCATAATTAAAATATCCTTAAAATTAAATGAACTTTTGACCCGTATGACATTTACCGTATACGGTAGCAATACATTTTACCACCAGGTAAAATTACAATGCCAAATGCATGCATCTAAGAAAACATACCGAATATATTATGCCCAACTTAATTTACACCAGACAGCAACATTGGTCACGCTTCACGAACAATGTACTCCAAACCAGAATATATGCAACGTATTGTTTCATACAACGGGGCATTACAGCTCTGAAATCCGTACACACTAAAACCGGTCCGAGCTGGGCAGAAAGACTAATATATCGCCATGATTTACATAGAAAGGAGGGGGACTCAGCGACAACCTTAATCCCTCAATTTAACGCGCTCATGTGATGCAGCAGTTGGAAGCATAAATAATTTATTGTTTACATGCAATGCAATCAGGTTTGTTAGAAAGACTGTTACTAAACCAAATCTCGGGAAAAACTAATAAAGAAATATAAAACTTAAAAGACAAACGTGAACACGTTTGATCACACAAAGATCTATTTGCCACATTTAAAAAGAATCTCAGAGAAAAGTTACTAAATAACTATGGCATAAATTCAACTTGATTAATTAAATAACTGCAGAAACTTATTTGCATTTATTCATAAAAATATAACTGGCTAGGTTTCAGGATTTGCAATATCAAACAGTTGGTCTTAACATTAACGACGCAACAGAGCTAAACTTAAAGGTATCGGACGCTTATAAATCTCACAAAATTTTAAATAATTTCAAAAATCCCACAAAGCGAAATTTCACGTTTACATTTCTACCTAGTCAGATTTAATCGTAAAATGCAAGCACAAAGAACCAGAAATTCCGGCTTTGTTACTAAAGAAATGTTAAATATTCTCGGCGACTGGGCGACAGTTTAGGCTCGAAAAGATGTCATCTCAGACATGCTTTGTATTAAGTTCTATAACTGACAACTGGAATTGGTTAAAACTACATTCATTAATTGTTTTAATGAATGCCATCCATTTCCATCACATTTTCAAGTTAATTTAATTTCCGATTACGAATATTTTTTACACGGTAAACGCATAAATTATCTGATGCAATAAAACAATACATCCAATGTAATAAAATAAAATAAATAAACTTTATAAGATGCTATCAAATTAGAATAAAACTGTATGAGTTTTGATGAAACACAAATGAATAGCATTAAACTTGGTCGAAAAATAAAATAAAAATGGAGATATAAAACAGTTTAATTAGTACGTTTCAGGTTTTAGACTGGGAGAGGTTAGACGAGCGACTGCACAACGTTTTCTCTTAATACAAGGTCCTGAGCACATGCCTACAACTCTGTATGAACGAAATACATACAGGGCATGTGCTAACAACCGTATTTCGAAAAATAAAATAAAAATATATTTTCGAAAAATAAAATAAAAATGGAGATATAAAACAGTTTAATTAGTACGTTTCAGGTTTTAGACTGGGAGAGGTTAGACGAGCGACTGCACAACGTTTTCTCTTAATACAAGGTCCTGAGCAAATGCCTACAACTCTGTATGAACGAAATACATACAGGGCATGTGCTAACAACCGTATTTCGAAAAATAAAATAAAAATATATTTTCGAAAAATAAAATAAAAATGGAGATATAAAACAGTTTAATTAGTAATGTTTCAGGTTTTAGACTGGGAGGTTAGACGAGCGACTGCACAACGTTTTCTCTTAATACAAGGTCCTGAGCAAATGCCTACAACTCTGTATGAACGAAATACATACAGGGCATGTGCTAACAACCGTATTTCGAAAAATAAAATAAAAATATATTTTCGAAAAATAAAATAAAAATGGAGATATAAAACAGTTTAATTAGTACGTTTCAGGTTTTAGACTGGGAGAGGTTAGACGAGCGACTGCACAACGTTTTCTCTTAATACAAGGTCCTGAGCAAATGCCTACAACTCTGTATGAACGAAATACATACAGGGCATGTGCTAACAACCGTATTTCGAAAAATAAAATAAAAATATATTTTCGAAAAATAAAATAAAAATATATTTTCGAAAAATAAAATAAAAATATATTTTCGAAAAATAAAATAAAAATGGAGATATAAAACAGTTTAATTAGTACGTTTCAGGTTTTAGACTGGGAGAGGTTAGACGAGCGACTGCACAACGTTTTCTCTTAATACAAGGTCCTGAGCAAATGCCTACAACTCTGTATGAACGAAATACATACAGGGCATGTGCTAACAACCGTATTTCGACAAAATAAAATTAAATAACGGCCAGAGTAACTAAATAATTTGAAGCCACATTGTAATACGTTTTTGACGGAGGATATTTTAAATCGAAGCTGTCACATAAGTGTCTAACAAAGTTGTCGGCGAGTCGTCTATCAATTATAAATATACGATTTTTTTTAACATTTGACACGTTGTTTTTTATTTAACTTAATTTTAATAATGTAGTAATTTAGTATTATTACTAGTAACTTTAAAAATAAAATTAATGTGATGATGGATATCATAATTTATTACGAGAGACCTATCACTATTAACGATTATAGACCTATCACTATTATAGCAATTGACGCAAGATTATCTATAGACATCTAGGAAGCCCCAAAGCCACCAAATATACATTACATTTAAAAGAAATAAATACGTTATAAGTCGTCTGATTTTTATTTATGTTCGTTCGCTTACAGAACAGTGATAATGATTTTTGTCTGTGCATATTACGTTTTTAGCAATAGTGTTTTTTAAAAAGAGAATTAGAGAATTTAGTTAAAAATATATATTATAGATTGCGACGATAGAAAGGTACACATATCGCAATCACTGACACCTCTCACACGAACGACCGGAGCATCCTGATAGGGCATTTGCATCGCTAACGGTCCACGAGGCGAGGTCGTCAACCGGCCACGAAGGACGTCGCATAGCCCTGACGTCATCGCACCATGCTTTAAAGGAAATTGTCGGTATGCCGATGGTTAACTATCCCTGGTTATGTCCGAATATAAATATCTGGTATTTTAATTTTCTACAAAAATTATAGGTAATAGTCCCATTGTTATACTTGAATTTAGAATAAGATAGTACCAGCATTCTCTCACATAAAATTGCACTTTGGTTAGTTTTTTCTAAGAATAACATTTTTGCTATAAAATATGTGACGGGGATCAAGACCTCTCTGGATTAAATTTAATAATACTTCGCGTGCTAGACACGTTCAAAATGAACTATGATAACACTTGCATTTATTTTTATGCTCTGAGATTCCGAATAAACTATCAGATTGAAAATACTAAAAAGATGAGAAATACTAAAATGTTATTAATTTAGTGTGAGTAAGCAGGCATAAATATATTATCGTACAAATTAATCTTTACATAACGAAAACGCTAATAATAAGCTTAAAAGAAAGCTTATATAGTGTTGTGTAATTGAGCGACTTAATAGTGTGCTATATATCGACAAGCTACTCACTCGCATACTTGTAACCTGTAACTTTGGTTACGTATTTGGATAAAGGTGTTAATACCCATATGCATAGAATACATTATTGATAAATATTTATGTGCAAACATGGGGCTTTAGCTATGTACACTTAATAATTAAATATTTTTAACACATAAATAAAAATACTTTACATAGTGTAAAGCTTAAAGAATATACAACACAAATCCGTAAACGTCGCAGTATTAACTTTCATGTATTTTCTAATAGACTTAGATGCCATACAATCTAATATGCAAGTTTCAAAGAATATAAAGACAAGTTATTAACTGAACGTCTTTTAACGACAAGAATATAAGTCGATTCTCGTAATTAGTGCAGCCATATAACGAAATATTTATATATCTATTCCATACAATTCAATACAACATGTCTTTTTGTTTCATTTATAAATGAAAATTATGATTATTATTAAGAGTCAAAGATAGCATCTTAATTTTTATATTATATATTTCAGACTGGGCCTAATCCGAATGAGTTTTGCCCTCAAAAAAGTCTTAACTGTATTCCAGCATAAAGAAAAACAAGGTTATTGTTCAATTTGAAACTAAAATCGCATTAGATGATTTCTAAATGTTTTCAATGATATTATATTAAATATATACATACTTTGTAAGTGTGATTCATATAAAAATAAATTACATAACAACGATAAATCATATAAAATCAATATTATGGATATTATCGTGTTAATTTTTTAACTTTACCATTCGAGTGCTTAACAGCACCAATAGTTAAACGGGAGATTATACGTTGGTAACAAATTTTTGGTCCGATTTAACCAGAAGGAGCTCACAGTATCTTGAAAACTTCAGGGGTATGTTGTGCCAAAAAAGAAAAGGGCTTCCTTTTCTATCCATTGAAATATTTAAATTTAATTGTCTTACGAAGAATCATCCTCGGAAACACAGTTCATTTGCGAGATATTTTAATTTATGAAATCTGGTGTGAGGACTATTCCAAGATATGTTCAATGACGGCAGACTTCTTACACGTTCGATGTTTAACATCAGCTATAAGTCCTATCACTCGATATTTTCGTTTGTCCTATGTAAGAGATACCACATTCATAATAAAGCTTCACACATCTTGTAAACGTCGATACGTTAAAAAACCTCTCACATAAATCATTCCTGTTCGTTTCGCACCGTTGCCCTCCGTGAATACGGAAAACTTTATCGAAAGAAAAACTTCAACCTCCGCAGGGAAACCATTCGTCATACCGCAACGACCTGATTTTTTAAATTTTATTTACACTATATAAAATAATTACGAATATATCTGTGTCAATATCTCCTCAATATCATGTGCGGGTCTACAAAAAAACGAAAAAGCTCAACTCGTGTGCTTTGCTACCATTAACTTCAAAGTTACTGATCACGTTGGGTTCTATTCACAGACTTTTATTTTTTTTATTTATATTCCCGCACGGGTTAATTAAAATAATATAAAACAAAAAGAAGATAGCCAATGATATTATAGCTATAAAAGCGCATCTACGTTTCATAAATCATTCAATATTTAGTTATATTCGGTGTACAGCCAACAAAATAGCTAAAGTAATACGTACAAGAAGTCTGTAGGCACGTGACATAACATTTTTGTTACATACAACTGATGATCAAATGGACTAGTCGAGAGAACATGTGCGAAGTAAACTGATGCGCCATCGTGGGGGTTAAGTGAATAGATGTAAAGTCACGAGCACAAATTTTTGTTAAAGTTATTTCAGTATTTCTAATATACCTCAATAAAAATGGAATAATAATAATAAAATGATTTGTATATGCTGCTTTCTGATAAGTTTTAAAAATAATTAATATAAGAAAAGCTTTTAATGATCAATGAAATGATATTATATTGGATGCCTGAGTTCACAAATCAGATCAACTAAATTTTCTTAGATCTACAAAATATTTAAAAAATAATAATTAATAATATTTAAAACTTTAAAAAAAATCTGAAGTATCTTAAAATTTTATAATAAAAAAATTACTTAAATATAACTACTACCCATATATAACTAATCAATCATCAATTCGTGTTATAAAAATATCTCGAGCATTTATCAACGCAACAGTACAAATGCACCACACAAAAAGCATTAGAACGTTCTAGCAACTAGTAACAGCACATTGCTGTATTGACTGTCAGGGGTATCGTATTCATCCCAATTTATCAGGACGCCAAAGATTTTGAATCAATCAAATGACCGACCTATTTGAAAAATAAGTTAACGTAATATTTTGTATTAAGAAAAGCATACTAGTAATTGTGCTTCCCTTAACTTTCGGCGCTTAATGATAACATATTTTACTTCATAGAAACCTTGCATATCGAAGAAGTCTCGAAAACTGGTATTGTGGACCTGTTGAATCACTATTGACCAGACTGGGCACACATTTGCGCTTCCGCACGCTTGCAGTTTAATTGAAGCGATATCCAAATGCAATTTCCTTAGTACCTGGCTTGACTAATGAATTATTTAAGTATTCTTTCATCTTCAAAACACTATCAATCCTCGGAATTGTTGATAGATAGGTGAAAGTTTGTAAATTAATTACAGACTTACTATTTCATAGTACGAGGTGAAAGCCAGATGTTTACTCTTACATTTAAGGAGATGGATTGCTGAATGATCACGCTATCATAGAATATACGTTATAGATATAGCAATACAATAAGATATATAATAGATATTTATAGAAGATAAATAATAGCAAAACATCATTGCGTATTTTGCTTGGTAAATAAGACAATCTGATGATCCGAATAAAGTGACGCTTCTTTCTATCTAGTCCAGATATATATATGAGATGGCAAAGCACTTAGTAACGTTGAAGAAATCTAAGCATACAGATTATAATAAACTTTCTCGTTTGAAACGCCCAAACATCAAAGGTTGTAATTAAATGATTTCTCACTAAATACTATAATATAAATTAGAACGTCAGTTAGCAAATCAAACGTATTCGGTTAATATAACCGAGATCGGGTTTACCCAATTAAGAAATATATTTAATTTTGATAGTACATTGTGAGAACGGATTAAATTGCTGTGCCAATTCCAGGATGAAACGGTATAAGTGAGTAAATATAAACATGATTCTTAGTGTACTTTGAAAATTCATTTCTTGTTCCATCTTCAACTCGGTTTCTACATTAACAAGAGAATAGTTGAATAAATTATTTATCAGAACAAGGGTTGTGAACGACGGTTGGTCCTGCATATTGTCCTGCAAATTTTAACTTCCTAAATGATAACAACAACTCCGATAAAAAAACGGAATAAATTTTGCATATTATTACGCTCCCACTTATATAAAAAAAACATAGGTAGCAAATGCTACTCGAACCCATGACCGCTTGATTGAGAGTCCGAGATCCCAAATTTGCGCTACCACTTTAAATTAAAAAAAATCCCTAAAATTCCCTAAGAATAATATGTCCAACACCAGGCCTGCTGGAAGAGGTTTTAATTGTAAAATAAGCTGGGCCTTCGAAGATACGTTTTCTATATTACTTCCCATAAATAAATGCTTTGTGTACAAAAAAGTGAAATAAATAAATAATTTAAAACGAATAGGTACGTGTATAATATAAATTTCCAGATTATTTAATTATTTTTTCTTACATATCTAACGATGACAGACGAGATCGCTGTTCACGCGATGACAGCAGTTCATAGATGAAGATTCTCGATACGCAGACATCATCATTATTGAAGACTGAAATGGAACACCCCGTCACCATAAAAAGAGTATCCGGATCCCTACACTCAACAGACGTAACACAGCTGCGTTATGAACTTTACGTTGGTGTTCTGTGAAGGCGTGGCTCCAACACAACCGAGCCGACCCTCTCATGTCGCATCTAAAATCTAGATGTAGCGTAAATATATTATTTGCAGCTGCATAACTAAATATATACCATTTAATAAGTACAATTAACATTTAATCGTTTTATCCGTATCCGTGTATTATAATTAACATTAAAATACACGGATTGCAGCAGATGCTATGTTTAGTTGAACAGGTATTAATATAGTAATATAGTCTGTACAAAGAAGGAATAATCAACGTTCTGAGTATAATAAGGATTACATTAGAACAGGGTTCATAACCTTAGGTTTCTCAGATTTCGTCGTTAAATAACATCAAGTATAAGTAACTCAATGACCGACCGCTCGATTTTAATTTATTACAGTACGCGGGCACAAAGACTTCGATCCCCGTGCTGGTATCAATGAAATTGTAGTTAGTGTTGTTTTATCACGGACTTTAATCTAGTCTATCGAAGCGTCAATAGCCTAATGGTTTAGGGTACGGTCTGAGAAACTAACTGTCGTAGGTTGGAATCCGACATTCGACTATTGTCGGGAACCATCACCTAGCACAAGCATGTTTAAGCTTAGTTGGAGTGGTTACCGAAATTTTAGTAATTTTAATAGCATTCTTTTTTATTATTATTATTATAATATATAACAATATATATATATATATATATATATATATCCTCTCTTACCGGGCGTCTCTCTCTTTTTGTACCTTTACAGTGTAAGTTTTAACGACGCGACTACAATATGTAACTATGTAATTCGTGATGTGATTACGCGATAATTAATTGTTATCGCTCTACGGCGAACTTCTTTGGCACATTGTACAGAAACATCGGAATAACTTCGTTAAAATACATACTACTACTTAATTTAAAAAATAATATAATAATAAAGAAAACAGAAAAATAAAATAACCTAAATGTGATTTTTTTTACACTAATCGAAGTCGACATTCGGTCACAATGACTACCCACGAATGTTCTGGTTACATTTGTAGCAACAAAGCGAACCATCGATGAAATCATATAATGTGGCCGGGGCATAACTATAAATCGGTCCTGTGCAGCCGCATTACGTAAGCCGAACGCCATTAGTCGGAATGCGCATCCAATTAAATTAAAAATATCGTTTCGAGAGCAAAAATATCTGCTGCATTTAACTTTTATACTCTCAATCCTCGAGATTAAAGTATACAATTTATAATGCACATCGGTTGCAACAAGCCCCGGGAAAATGAGGTCACCTAGATCGAGCTGGTAAAACCCGAGACGTCTGGCGTCCACGGCTGAATATTATATACCAAACGTATACGAGGATCTACTTTACGAAACGAGATACCTTAAGGAATCTTCAGCATCTACATTTCAATTGATGGGCAAAATTAAACATTGCAAACATAGAATCTTATTTAATATGATTCTTAAAAGTAAAGTGGATTTTATTATCTTAGTCATAAGAAATATGATTATAAAGATGTTGGACACAAAGGACAAAGCAACAAAGATTTATTTTATATACTTCAAAAGATAATTAAAAACTTTCAACATTTCTACATAATTAAGAATCTTTCCAATAGTTATATTACGTTATAAAAGAATAATAAATATTAAATACTAAAGTATGAGGTGTTGAAAATAGGTCATGCAAACCGCAAACATTTGATAGTAGTAACATATTCATTCAATCGTTACACAGTAAAACAGTCACAAAGTAATCAAAGAAGGCGTTGTAGGTCACATCAATGGACCGTCACCGCAAACCAAAACGAACAAAAGGATAGAACACGAACGTCTCCTGTTTACGCGGCATATTTAAATAATTGGGACAGCATGCGTGTCTATTTCAAACACAAATGCTTTTACACGGAAAGAGCGAAGACCCAGTTACCGATCAACGATAGCTATAAAAACATTATGCAATACAAAATGTTATATACATTTGTATAATATAAAATAGTATGCATTTATACTTAATATATTAGAACGATTATTTTATGCGGCATGCGAACTCATTAAGTGTACTTTTTGTAAAACCTGACAAACATGGTTTTGAGCGTTTTTAAGAACTGCTTTCATAACATTGGTTCAAATTAATATTAAATTTGCAACGTTTACATCCAAATTGTATACCTCTAATATTAATTAAAGTTAAAAACTAGAAATATCTAAAGAAGACTGTATCGTTCCTCCCTCCGTCTAGTCATGTCAGACGTTACGCTACATTAGGACATCGCTTGTTGTTAATTAAAAATCTTCACTCTTTAATGAAAGTTGAACGGTCTTCATGCTTCATATTTCGACTTGGTTATTTTATGTGTCAGGTACACTTTTCATTAGCGTCTGCTTTACGTATTTTTTTAATGAAAACAGTAGACTGTTCTCATATTTCTATATAAGTTACAGAACAAATTTCATTATTTGTCTTACCTCGTTATAAATGTATTAGGGTTTTACAAAAATTTGTACAATGAAAAAAAATGTTTGTAATAAATCGTCGTCTTAATGTCGAAAAGAACTAGGAACGAATATTTTTACAGCATAATTTAAAAGCGATATAAAGCATGCTGTGTGCACTGATTTTGATTGTATCTATATTTCTGGTCATAGATTGCTTTTAATGCAACTTTAATACTTCATTCCGTTTGTGAAAAAATTGTTTACTACCCTATCATATATCAATATCAATCAATTGCGAATTTGTCATAACTCTATTCAACTTATAATAATTGTTGTTTAATTGTTGTTTGTTGTTTTATGAACAGTAATATCATTATAAATAAATTTATGACATATATTAAACCGGATATTTCACGGATAGGATCCAAATATGAAGTTATAATTAAAGTAATGTTTTTATATGAATCAAACCACCATAAAGTCGAGGCCTTTGGAGTATAAATCAGCTTTAATACTGATAATGCCAAGTGAGGTTAGTATTCGGTTCCGGAAAATTAAACTACCGTTATAAAGATAGAGATAGCCGAAAAGTAACTTCCGAAGTTACGTCCGTCTCATATAAATTTACTCGAGAAAATTTTATGTACTCTTTCAAAATCGTTTTTTTATTCAAGTCTCATCCGCCTATACAAAAACCACCGAACATTAAAATTCATCGAACAATACAAGCAATATTGAGAATTTTTTTTTTTTTTAATTACTTTGTGAGTTACAAACAAGCACACAGTTCACCTGATTTTAAGTAATTACTGCAGCCCACGACATCTACATTCATCCTTGACAAGTAATCATAATGCAGACGCGTGACCACCAGTAATAAAGGTCTCCGGATCCCTTCACTCACCAGACGAAACACAGCAGCGTTATGCTGCTATTTCACGCCGGTATTCTGTGACGGCGTGGTCCTACCCTGGTCGAGCTGACCTATTAATTCTGCAGTAAGAAACAAACTGCACTGTAGGTCTACCAATGTTAATCATACATATTTGAGGTCACCGTTCAAAACTAAAGATAGAAATGCATTTGAACTATATTTCTATAAAATTGGATTGGCTTCAGATTAATAAGCAAATTTAGCAACGTTACAATAGTCGATTCGCCGTAAATTAGTTGTAGCTATATAGCAGTGCGCAAAGACACATTGAATCCAATTTAAAGTTCAATAAACTGCAAAAGTTTTGGCAAACACAATTGAAAGTCTGTCAACATAACCATCACTTCACACTGAAAACGGCAAACGCTTGGAAAATAGTTTACAGATAACGAATACGAGTGCGATAAAAACAAATTGCTTACGACGTCTTGTATAAATGCAAATTAACGTTAAATTATTTTTTTAATAAACAATGGTTAAACATGTGTACCATGTACCGTGTTGTTTTTACGTGGTAAAAGCACTGTGCAGTTCAAATTTAACGAAAATAAGTGCTTTTGCTTAAATAGGAAGGAAACACGATACTCGCAGCTTTCTGCTGCTCTGTTTCGTTTGTTTTTTGTAAAAACGATAGCCAAATGATTTATTTTTTATCATTTAATATTTTTACAATGAGTTTACGCTGCAGTTTGTTTCTGGCTGCAGAATGAATGGGTCTACTCAACCGGGGAAGGGCCACGCCCTCACAGAATACCAGCGTGAAATAGCAGCATTATGCTATTGTGTTTCGTCTAGTGAGTGTACGAGATCCGGAGACCTTAATTATTGGTGAAGAGACATTCCATCTCAGTCCTCAAGGGTGACAACACATCTGCATTATGATTCCATGTCATGGATTAATGTAGATGTCATAGGCCGCAGGAGACACTTACCATCAGGTGAACTGTGTTTTGTTTGTTTGCTCGTTTGTTACTCTCAATGTAATAAAAAAATATATCCGTTAATTATGTTTATTTATTATTACAAATGAAGCAACAAAGAGAAAAATATTTACATCCGTTTTCGCGAAAGACGAATCGTACAAAAATATATCGTTACAGTAAACAACGCAAAGGTGCAATGACCAACACAGTTTAAGATTTGCTAAGAAAACAATGAAATTAAAAAACGGGCGCCTTCCGGAAATATATTTCATGTTTGAACAAACATTACTTCGTAAATGTGGTTTTTTTCTGCAGGTCAATCACGATCTGAATCTTACAATGCCTACTAGCCCAGGTATCATTTTAATTCTTATTAGAATTTAGAAGCAGTGTGTTTGAATATCAGCAGTCTCGCCCCAATAATTTTCCGTTATTTAGGTTCTTATGTACATAACTACGTAGCTAACAATTTGTGCCCTATGTACGGCGATAGACTAGCCCGGTCACCTGTAGGACATTTTAAGATTCACATAAAACGTGGATAACGAGAGATTTCTACGTCAATTTGAAAAAGAGTACGCATTAAATCCTCTGCTGAAATATTTTTAAAGTCCAACAGAGTCCCACCGTACCATGAATCCTCATAAATCATCATTAATCATAAATAATCAGAATAAATAACCTCAAACTACTCTTGGATGGTAAATCCACGGCGAAGCGAGGTATGGCATGAGTGAGTACAACAAAAAGTTAAGCAAATAAGTCAAATAACACCTGGGTATAATAGCAACTTAACGCTATGTTTAATACAGTTTATATATAGAAAAATTATTCACCCCTATTATATCATATCAAGGTATCGACAGATGTGCGTTAGGGGTGTCACCACAAGCTGAGACTAATTAAGTTTACC
This sequence comes from Teinopalpus imperialis, assembly GCA_029286865.1. Lineage (NCBI taxonomy): Eukaryota > Metazoa > Arthropoda > Insecta > Lepidoptera > Papilionidae > Teinopalpus > Teinopalpus imperialis. The sequence goes on along the minus strand of JAGSMU010000009.1, from coordinate 429,185 downwards.
CGGAGATATAATTAATTAACGTATCTTGTAATAAATTATTAACCTAGTGGCAAGAAATACCTCGGCTCCAACTGAGACCTGCATTATAGAGTAATCGTTTTCATTCTGCTTCACTTCAATAGCCTAGTTAGTCCCCCTATATTTTCAAGTAAGAAACTCAACCTCCTTTATACGTTGACAACGGGTAGAACTACATGATGATATAATTATGATTTTGCCTAGCCTGTATACACAAAACCTTGGTGCATTAAAACCTAAGTTTGTTACATAATAAAAAATGTGAATCAGAATTTTAATACATACTAGATAAAGAGATAGGAGCAATAATTGAACATCGTATTATGTGTGTTATAATGATTAAAGGTAATCATTATAACACACATAATACGATGTTTGTACATTTTATAGCATAAAGCGTCTATCTCTTGAACAAAGAATGCATAAAAGGAAACTTCCTTTTATGGATTCAAAGTTCCAACTGAGACGGACAAGTTGAGAAGTCACCAGCTGGCATAGTTTATATATGTCGTGTAAAGGGATAAAAGTAATATTCCTAGGGGTATGATAAATATTAATATGGAAGAATGCCCTAAGCGATGTAGAAAGATGGAAGGATGGTGTTTAAAATATGAAAGAAATGGGAGAGGATTTGCAATTAACAGGATGAACGGAAAAGAGATGAATGGAAGAACATGGAGACCCGACCCCAATTAGAAATGCTACATGCGATGATGACGAAAGTAAGAGTTGTTATTTAATTGATACTATTGATTTTACTTTTTTCTTTAATATGCAAGGTATAATCATAATATTTTTTAATCGATATTTCCGCCTTAATTATATATAAAAACAAAGGATTTAGTATATCGTAATCATCCGCAAGTCTTCATTGTTAAAGATCATAATTTATTTATTTCAAAAAACTTGAAATCAGATATTAATACAAACAATCCATATTTTTTTTATTTTACTGTGTAGGAAGATCTAAGGGTTGATGGAAGTGCTAATAGACGATAACGACCATACAAACGTCTTCTGATCGTTTTAAAATATATGATAAGAGAAGATTTATTATAAAGCGAGTATTTTAAGAACAGAAAGGCAATTTACTGATTCCTAATATAAAGATGTAAAATATAAATGATATGATTTTAGACACATTACACAATTTACATTACACCCGGAACCGATAATAAAACAATCAAGTATGATCGAACCTTCTGGGTTCACAGTCCTGCTGGTCCTTGGCGAATCAACCGTCTACTGAGACCACTAGCCCACAAAAGTAAAGACACCAAAGGCTTATTTCTACAGGCACTCTACGCCACTTTACACACACTGGCTATAAACACATTGGCTTGTAATATATTGTTGGCTTGTAGAAATCAGAATGGCTAAAAGTCGCTTAGGGTTTAAACGCAAAATTCAAAAGCATTTTGGAAGTAGCGTCAGCAGATTCACTACATCGATAATAATTATGATATATACATTTATTTTTAAATGTTTGTATATATTTTTGTTTTATCGTTTATGTAAATGTATATAAATATCTCTTATTTTATTTAGTATTATAAATTCCAAAGATATGTAATGATATGTATATATGATTGTCTAAGTATTTTCATTTGTCCCTACCTTGATTTCTCTGAACCCTCCCAAGGTTGGCTGGCAGATAGATAATGCCTTAGGCATTAAGTCCGCCTTTGTGCATATGTTGTACAAAAATTTATAAAAAAAAAATTAAAAATAATATGACAGGCTGAGAGTACATACATTATAAAGATTGTAATATTAATTTTTATTGATTCATTTTATATCTATAAATTGTGCAGCATCCTCATTTTATATCTATAAAATGTGCAGCATGCAGTGCTATTAATACTAAATATATTATTAGTTTTATTAAAATATATCATTCTACTGTTCAAGTGTGAATATAATATATAAGCCGATAATATAACGAAATTTCAATAACACAACATACAATTCCATCACTGTCACAACGCCACCATACATGCGTCAATGTATTTCACCAACTCAACTGAGTTATATATGTTTCTGTCAGAAAACAATATGTACAGTGACGGAAGTCCCATATGCAGTATTCTAAATATATACCAATGATATTTGATTCGGTATGTAGGGTATATAACGGTGACCCAATTAGTGACCAGGCAACTTTGTCTTGAATTATCGTTGATACATGTAGGTATGTTGTTTTATTTAACTAATAGTGACAAACGAGTACACCGTTCACCTGATGGTGAGTTATAAATGCAGCCCTACTTCCATCCTTAGAAAAGAATCATGACGCAAATGCGTTGTTCCTTTAAGAAATGTGTTTTCTGAAATTGGGTCACCGGTTCCCTACACTAAGACATAAGAAACAGCAGTTGTCATTTCACGCTTGTAATCTATCAAGACGTGAACCTTCCCTGGTAAAGCCGACACCCAACCATTCACGCCACAGCTAAAATGTTACTGCAGCGAAGCTTGACCACTGTTAATACCCCTCTCCTAAGACCCCTAGTAAACAACTACCACAGTTAAACTGTTTTTTTGAAACTATTTTTACTTTCGGGAAAAAAAGATTCAAATTTCTGCGATTTTGCACAGATACCAGATGGCTTAATGATGGCAAAGTACCAGGCGGCTAATTCGTAGACTTTAAATTAACTTTTCAGCTAAGGCCAAATTTTATGAACTGAAATAATATTGGTTTTCAGGTCTCTGCATCAGAACCTTCCTTATATCTTATCTATCTCATCGCATATGCCTTTCATCTGGATAGAACTCCAACCAACCATCTAAAGATATCGCCGTGATCGTAATCGATAAGGTTTATTATTAACAAAGGAGTATCATGGGACCACGATAACAGCAAATTGAGCTACAGGTTTAACATAGCATACCTACTATATATTATGAGGTCAACGAGCTATGTACGAGCAATAACTAAACTAATATTAACAAAAATATTAACTGTCGTACTGTAACGAATAGAATACACCAATGCCGTTAATTGTAACTTCGCAATCTTTCTAAAGACAGATTGACGGTAAATAAAAAAATGGTCTCACCCTTGCTATTTTTGTTTTAATTTTATTGATGTACTTATTCAACCATTAACGGATATACTTAAAAATAATATAAAACACGTCACTTATACTACTAATACTTACCACTAAAGTAGATTTAAAAGAAAACGTAAGTATCAACATGGTACATAATTTTGCAATCTAAAATTACAGTTCACGATGTGAAATCAAAAAAAATGTATATAAATAAATTTATGTATATAAACAATAGCATTTAATTGTTAACACTCACCAATTTGATAATAGCACCGACAAATCAACAGCAGAAACACAATCCACGACAGCACAATAGGGCCATCTTGCACCAGCAAACTATCCATTGCCGAATAAACGCTTCTTCATTAATAATTCACTATATGAGGTAAAGAGGAAGGCGACGTGAACCTATAACGAACAATAAAACGCTTTCCTGTACGAAAGATCTGTGAAATAGGAATATAGAAAGGAGCACCTCCTTTGTTTCTCCGGCACTGAGTGTATACAACAGCATGTGGGTAGGCACGGGTCGATGTCATTAGCTGACACTAAAGATATGCGACGTGTCGGCTTGGCACATGAGATGGTGACGCGATCCAAGTATTTGACGGAAAAAATGTTTAATTGGTACCCGGAAAAAATTAATTGCACATTAATTGGTAAATTTTTTCGTTTCAATTATATCTTTATTTTAATATGACGAGATATTTTATTGTAGGCACATGGTGGTATCTGTTTTTTGGTTATCTTTTGTTGAGAAAAGAGCCAAAATATTTTATTCTAAGATTGTCAATGTCACATCACTAGTTGAATAAAAAAAACAAGAAAAAGTTTAAATTTGCCGCCTTTTTGTAGATAAAGCGATCATTGATGAGATAAACGCGCGCAACGAACCCGCCGCGTGGACTGACCTGCGCGGGCGCGTACAGACAAGCGTGCGCCGACGGCACAATGCACTCGTAAATGATAACGAAAATAAAACCCGCCTCCCAAGGGGGAAAAGGAACAAAAACTCCTATTTATCACCTGCTTTCGAAAATTACGCGATTAGTGTTGACTCTCGCGATCTGAAGTGTCAACGAACTAGAAATTGAGATGCGTGCTCCGGAATTTTGCTGTTTTGGATTTTTTTTCATAATGCCTCTTTAAGGTACGACTTCGCAGAAAGTGAACAAAATTAATTATTATGTAAATAAAGAAATAAACTTTTAAAGTATATGGCAACGATATAACATCCATTATTACAAACCTTCATTAGTAATAAAAATTGCGTTATGTTATATTTCAACAACAATTTATTGTTTTGTCAAAGTAGCATAAAAAATGAAATATACATCTAATATTAATCAAGATAGCCAAAGATAATAAACAATATCAAAGACTTTCGTCTTTGACAATCCGAGAGAAGCGAAAAGTAAATGAAAAGATAAAACTTCAAGGTTCATCAGGAATCACAAACGAATGCAACAGCTGCGTATCTATGCCATATCTTGACTCGCAACTAAGGGGATTGAAAAATAACGTTTCTTTAGATACGGCATTTAACGTTAATTTGTCACAAATATATTAAGATCTATTTGATTATTATCTGTCATGCTTTTTATAGTACGACCTACTTATTATTTAAACGTTTTTGCATATATTCAATTATAGTAAACGAAAAATTTTCAGTTATAGCAGTCATCTTCATTAGCCTTACCAGATCTCATTAATAACTGACATCGGGGCTTATTATCGTGTTCCTTTTATTCATCTGTCTTTAACTCCTTCCTTTGATCGCACATACACTCTTTTTACTCATATTTACATGATTCACACAATCCATCCATATTTTCCTTGATCTACCTCGTGCCTCGCATCCCTCCACATTTAAGCTCATCACTCACACAATCATCTGTTCGAAGAACCAGGTGCAGATGTTATGACAATTTGTCTGTCACATACTTTATTTTAATCCTTATCTTGTCCAATTTAATTATATATATTATGTGATTATATGAATTTGTTTAAGTCTACCCGTAAGGAAATGTTGGCGATATTATAAAAACCAGCAATTGTGGTGTAAAGACGTGACTAGCGACACAAAGGACACCCGTCACATAAATAGTGTATTAAACAATATCCGCATAAGCCAATATAACCTGAAATTACATTAGCAGAGTAACCACAATCGCTTGTACCATACGGGCAGATGGCACCTAAACCTGTATTGTAATACAAAAATGATTCATACCATTGGTTGCGACTTTAGTCACGATAGGATATAAATCATCGTAATGTCATTTCAGATTTAGATTTTTAGTTGAATCATAAACTCTTGCCTTTTTTTTCATAGTATTCGCGAAGATTACAAAATTGTTTGAAGACTATGCACGCCTATTGACTGAGAAAACATTATGAACGGGGCTGAGTTAACTTTCGTGATAATTAATTTGTTTTACACGCCGTTGAAGACTTTTAATGGCATGCAAACAGTTCAATGGAAGGTTATAAGATCACTGTGAGACAAGACATTGTAGACGTTTTCGATCCTCGATAAATACTCGGTCAAGTAGCATAGTCGTTTTTTATTTATTAGCATTTCTGGGGAAAATCTAGTTTAATAGCAATTAGATATTTGGTTCGCATAATAATAATAATACACTTCACTAAATCGTTACCGCTGATATTCTGTGAGATATATATATATATATATATATATATATATATACACATAAATATCACCTCGGCCGTATGTAGCCTCTGCATAATGCATAAAAATCAAACCGATAATCGCTGAATATATATTTATAATCACGAAATCAGCTGTAGAATTTAACCAAGTAATAATAATAACACGCAATAATTACGACAATAATTAAACTTTTAGTAATAATGCGACTAATTAATCCTTTAGAGCGTAACATTCGTTCAATGTGAATCAGACAGCTGACATATACATTCCCTTCTTAGATAACACGCAATTAATAGGACGCCCAAAAGCACTTGTTTAAAAAGTTTATTTAAGTTCAACAAACACTACACATTGAAACCATATTTGTTTTCTTAACTTGTAAACAACTTTGTTTTTTATCTTTCTTGTATTTGGTCGTAATCATCATCATAATTAACAAACTATAAATGTGATATGATTTTTTTAATGATTTTAGACGTGCCAAACGAGCAAACAGTACACCTGATGGTTAAAGATTTTTGTGAGTCTTGAATATTTACATTCTTTTTAAACAGAAATATGTTCGGTGTTTCTTTTAAGTGACAGAATACATAACGTAAACATCCGCAGTCGAACTAGGGTGCAAAGAAAGCTCAAACGGTCAGTGGCAATAGGTTGACCAAATTACTTTGCATTACAGGAGGTGCATTATCAGTGGCTGATGGCCACTGTTAGCCAGACGGCTTTTACAGCTTTACCAGGTTGAAAGATGGCCGAGCATTGAGATTGCATGGGATTGTCTTCGGCTTGGGCCGTTACCCCGGACGCGAAAGCGACTGACTCGAGGGTGCCCGAAAGGGCCGCTCCTCACCTCAGTCACTTACTTCTGACGGATTAAATGGAGTGGAAATGCGTCAATCTATGGGGAGATCTATTCTGCCATTCGACTATTAATGGACTGTGATGATGATGAAATAGTAATACGGATAACTTGTCACCTCTTAGGATTGAAATAGAATGCCTCCTTATCGCCAATAATAAGGCCTCCGGTTTTACCACTCTCAAATGAAACAAAGCAGCACTAGGTATTTAATATTTATATAGAATATATATATGAAATATTCTATATTATGAAAGCGTAAATCTTCCCCAGTCGAGCCGACCCGTCCCAGTTTATAGCTGTGGCGTATCTCTATCAATGTCAATGATAGATACCTTTTTAATTTAGACATAATATTGGATAATGTATTTATCACCCATGTTAGGTTTCTTTTAATAGCATAATATGATCAACGGCAATACCTGGCCAATAAGACATACTTGCTGCTTGTGGATCGCTTTTTCTTTATTTGTTTTGTATATTTCATAACAAATAGCGTATGATGTAAAGCGATTCTATTAACTGTAGGACATTTAGGTATATTCTATACATATATAATTACTTGAAGTGACATGGAAAAACTATACTAGAACTACACTGGGATGTTTACGAGTAAAAATGTTTACAATATTGTATTAATCATTCACCTTATGTCTTTCACCATCACGGCAATCCACTAGTGGATATATGTCTCCTCTTACAAACCGCCCACACACTTCCAATGGCGGCTACACGCTTCCAATGGCGGTTCAGGCCAACCTTGAGCAGAACGTCGTTCTATCTGCCCAGGGTGCAGCGTCACACACTACGTCAGAACTCGCTCATCCCGGCAGTTATCGTTTTTGCGACATATATGGTCAGTCGCACTTCTATTTGTCGGGTGAACTGAGGTCTCGTGTCACGTAATTATTTCATAAAAATAGAATGAAGAATGAAATAAATGGTTATAGAGCTTTAACACGTAGATGATTAACAAATGATAAAAATAAACGATAATATTTCGGTTAAATCTGTTTTTCCAGTTACAAGGCTTCAGTAATGAATGTACGTACATGCACGTCATATTGAATGGTGAAGAAGACAGTAAATTATTTTAGTCTTCGTAATGGCTGCGTTAAATTTATCGCCAGCAATAAATTTCGTACGCGCTTTATGTGTTTTCACAATGCATGCTACGCTACGTTCCAGGTCAAGTGATTCTCTGAGACGGTTATCTAGTCGCATTTATACCATGCCTCATTAATTATAAAAACCCCATGTTTTACATTTAAAGCAACAAATATACTGTGTTTATTTAAAAAAGAACTTCCTTTCTTCTACTAGGAGGTATGTTTTATATGTTTCCGTAATTCCACTTAACATTTAAAATGTTTTCCAAGTTATTTTTGTATCGTATTGTCTCTTCCTGGAATATATATCAACTTTAAAATCAGCAAGTGAAAAATTATTAAGATTTTATTAATAAATACACCTACGTGAATATTAAGCAAAGCTATATTGTAGCCAACAATAATAAAGATTCTTTAATTATTCCAAAATAAAACTGAAAATAGAAAAATATCTAAAACCTTTTATCCCGTTCGGGGGGGTGATGCACAGATATCATAAGTTACGTCTAGTGTGCGTCATCCTAAAGTGCGATAGCGGACTTGATTGACCGACGTTGCCATTCCAGAACGTTTCTTCCTAACCGGTAATCGTCACACAGCTCGTGTGTCATATGTGTTTCAGCGCATTGCCACCCTCGTCCTACTGCGGATATTGCGTCTGTTACGCAAAGAAACAAAAAAAATTAAGATATCCTCAACTAATGACCGTCGAAAATTAAAGTTGCCACGTTAGGAACACGAATTTTGAAGATAAATTGATCGCGAGTAGTGTCTCTAATCAAATATGCTCTCATCACTCGTACCTAAATTCACTGTGAAATACAATCTCTAATAATATCAGTAAAAATGTGAAATGCGATGATTTCGTGTATCGTATAAAAGATGCTGATGCGGTTATTGACACGTATGTGCTACAATCCTGAATTCGCCGATTATTTCGACTAAAATGCCCGCAATCCTGAAGTCGTTTCCCGCCTCCGCATCGAACGAAGCCAACATGTATAAAAAATAGTTTTAACAACCTATGCTCTATAAAATTTTAGTATGGAAATAGAATACCTTTTTAAAATATCCTCTATATGTATATATATATATATATATATATATATACATATATACGTATATGTGTGTGTGTATACAGTGTTGGTCATATAATTAAAGACACCTATTTAGCTACATACAACTTTATTGATAGTACTCGTATTATCAATAGTGAAGATAGGTCTTAATTCTACTTTAGTTACTAATCAATACACTAGCACCTTATTATTAAAATGAAGACCATAGCCTTTCAACACTTTAGATCTTATTTCTTTTTAAATAAATCACCGAATTTTTAGTATGCAGCAAGCATAGCTGGCCACCTAATTAAAGACAGTACTATTTAGCATATTCTTACTTCTCTTCTCTTCAAGTTCTCTCATATTTTTCATTTTCTCGGATATTTTTAAGAAACGCGCCTAAAGGAAAACCTTGCTTATCGTTATCTCAATATTAATATCGTTTTGGTCATTTTCAACGATACTATGGGAAAAATAAAAGTTGCGATTTCTCTACAGGGAAGATCATTCCGATTTTCTCTGTTATTATTGTTTTTGCTATGTAACTTTATAGTTTTGTTACAAAAAGAGAGAAAAAATGCGACACAAGCCGCGAAAAAAATTGTGACGTTTACGGACATGACGCAGCGTCAGTAATAGTAGCACAAAATTGGTTTAAGCGTTTTCAGTTCGGGAGTTTTGGGACAAAGATGAAGCTCGCTCTGGTTGACGTGTTGAAGATAAAATCGATGCCATTTTTGAAAAAGTGGAGCGAGATCGGCACATTAATAGCTATGACATAACTGAAGAGCTAGGGGATGACCACATAACACTTGACCCATTTTAAAAAGTCTGGACATACAATCGATATTTGGGTGCCACAGAAGTTCAATGAAAGAAACCTAATGAATCGTATACTCATTTGCGATTCTCTTTTGATTTTATAATATTAATTAAAGTTTATTTAATTTAGTTTATTAATAGTTATATATTATGATGAAAGTTATAATATATTTAATTAATAACATATGTTATTTATTAATAACATATTTCTAACATATCACTCACGGAAAACAATATGTGAGACGTCCTCCGAATAACGAAATGGATCCAAAGTATACGAAGAAAACATGAAGGAGGGAATATTGTTTAGTTTTGGACTTGCTTTTCCAGACGTGATATTGGACCTGTTAGGCAAATTGTAGGCAATATGGATAAATTACAGTATAAGAATATTTTAAAGATGGAATAGGGAGAGGAAAGTTTGCCGGTGGTTTGCACTTTCCGACGATACAATGATCCAAAACACAGCAACAGTGGTTAAAACTTTCTAGGGAGACAACCAATAACGACCTTACATTGGCCCCCGTACGGTTCCGAGATGAAACCTATTGAAAATTTGTGTAACCATGTGAAGAAAATGGTGTTCACAAAACGTACCACTAACTTTCATCAACTTTATATGGCTTTTATTGACACGTTGGGTTATTTTTGCGTTACATAATGTCTTTAAAAATGTCTACAAAATTTAATACTAAACTTCATTTTAATATTTATTTCATTTCCATTAAGTTTTTCCTTAGTTACTTAGTGTGTTTAATTAGTTGACCATACCTTTGTTATTTTTTTTATTATTATTACATTGAGTAACAAACAAGCACACATTTCACCTGATGGTAAGTGATTCCTGTGGACCATGACATCTACATTCATCCTTGTCAAGGAATCATAATGTAGATGCATTGCCACCCTTGATGGCGGCTAAGATGGAATGCCTCGTTACCAGCAATAAAGGTCTCCGAATCCCTGCACTCATCAGACGCATGTTTTATGAGTTTTATAACATTATTTACATAGTCTTACACATTTTAATTTTTCTTTTGTTAAGGCCGATGCCCACTGTTAGCCCAAGGTTTTACAGCTTCATTAGGTTGGAAGGGGGCCGCGCGCTTAGGGCACACTTATTATGATGTACATTCAAACAATTATTTGCTTATATTGTTATTAGTTATACTACGGTCATATCGCAAGGCTTCAGAATGCCAGATCCTGGATTCAATTCCTAGTCGTAGAACAATTTATTTATTTATTTACACTTTATTGTTCCCGCCGTACAAACAGGATAGAAAGGGCGGACTTAATATATATATGTGTATATATATATATATATATATATATATATATATATATGTATATATATTTATATACACATACATATATTGTAATAATGAATTAGAAATAATATTACTAATAAAAAAAATATATAACAAAAAATAAATTTATTTGTTCGTCTTGTATTCCTGACACTGCATACATAATGCTTTATTCGGAAATTCATTACATTATATTGGGAGGACAATGCCGATCCAGAGAGCATTAACTTATTTTTGATTGAATGTAGTTAAAAATCTTAAACGAAAAGCAATAATAGCTTAGTAGGAAGGATGCTTACTGTAAAAGGTTTGATTTCCAGATTTTTTCTATGCATGAGTTTCTGTTTTACTGATCCTTGCACACAAAATAATAGCTTGCTAATATTTGTGGCCACTGTTCTGGAATGGATTGATCCTTGTCACGCTCGAGACCTTAAAGCTCTAGGTAAATCCCCATTAGGTTGGACAGATAGCAAGCACTCTATCTCTGTTCAACCCAATAGAGATAAAAGCCGTTGAAGTTTATTATTATTATGCCTTTAAAAACACATCTTATATGTAAAAACATAAAACAAGTCTTTTGTGGCTTTGTATCAATCAATAACTTACATAAGCAAAAGCAAATCACTTCAACAGTTCTTAAAACTTATTCAAATACTTCAAATGTTCTCGTTGAATATAAAAACAAACTTCAAACCATTACCGGGCATTGCGTTAATCTTGCTGAACGGGCATGAAAAGGAGATCGTTCTTTTGAAGTCCGCGCCTCAAAAGGTGCGGGAGTAACGCAAGTGCTATTTCGTCCTTACACTTTGACGGCGCGTGAAAAGCCCTCCCTTAACACTCGTAAGTTTAAGCGGGAAAATGGTTTAAGTTCACGTGGTTAAGCTTTCTTGCAACCTATCTTTCAGCAGTTTTAACCGATATTACATGACACTCTGTACTTTCATCAAAATCGTTTTTCAAAATGTTCATGTGTAATAACACCTGAGGACTGAGGTGGATTGCCTCCTTTACGAGTAACTGGATTAATGGACCCTTTTCATTGATCAAAGGAAACAGCAGGTTTTGCTTAAAAGCTGTCAGAACAAGATCCTTTCCCATATATTCATGTAGCAGCTAAAGTCTATATTGTGATGAAAATAAATGTAGGTAATTAATAAATATTAATTCGTAAATGATACATCAAAATTGTTTAAGGCATATACATCTATTATAATATTGTGTACCTAGGGGCTACACTGCAGTTTGTTTTTAGCTGCAGAATGAATGGGTCAGCTTGATCGGGGTAGGACCACGCCCTCAAAGAATACCAGCGTAAAATAGCAGTATAATATTACTGTGTTTCGTCTGGTGAGCGCAGGGAGGTTCATTACTGGTGACGAGACATTCTATCTCAGTCCTCAAGGGTGACAACGCATCTGCATTATGATTCCTTGTCAAGGATGAATGTAGATGTCATGGGCCGCAGGAATCACTTACCATCAGGAGAACTGTGTCCTCGTTTGTTACTTACAATGTATTAAAAAAAAATGCCTGAATTTATATTGTGTAATCAATTTACATTAAGCCTTCTTCTCCCGACGCTCAGGATCGATTAAAGGTATAGACCGGCCTTGCAACAATTCCCTGCAAGCCCGGACGACCTTCAATGTTTGCTGTTATTAACGCTTAATATCCACAGGGTCTTCCTCGTTTTGAAAATAACAAAGGTAATTTGTGTTCAGGGTTACGAAAATCCTTTACACTAAAGTTTTGTTGTTGATACTTCCATGGAATGAATTTAGTTATGAAAAATATTATTAAAGCCTTGATAAGCCTCTGTAAACAATCAATTTTAAAAACGAACTGAACGTTGTTTAATCAAAAGAAATAATAATAATTTTGATACATGGTAGGGCCACGCAAGAAACTGGTGATGAGATATCTTAGTCGGCAGACAGGGGTGACAAAGTGAGTCCTTATTGTAGATAATGTAGATGAGGCCCACATGAATCGCTATCAAAAGTTGAATGAGATGAGATTAGGGGTGAAATTAAGAAGTGATTATCATCTTTACAATTATAAGAAAATATATTAAAAGTAACAATAACTTAGAAGCAACTTTAGGAAAACATTACTTGTCTTAATGTCGACAGTTTTTTTTCACATTCATTCGTACTTTTTTTTTGTTAAGTAAACTGTTTTAAATAAATTGTTTATCATTATTTAAGTACATTAATAGTTTTCAGTACACGTGAGCAACTGTCGATAAACTCTACCACAGAGACTAATGAAATTTATTACTTAACTTTGGGAACGATAAATAAAAACAAACATTGTGTGTGTTGACACCCCTTCCCCTAATCTCAATAAAAATTAAATGGAGATAATTTATTTCTAAGCATCAGCCATTAAAAACAAAATACTTTTTTTTAATTACTCTATTAATGTCACGTTATGAAGCTGGCTTTACCTTTATGACGTGCAGACCCAATTTCTTTCAAAAAAATATGGAAATCAAGTAAAAATCAAAGTTAAATAAATTTAATAAACAAGATTAAACATTTATTTAAGAGAAGGAAATAATAAAAGGCACGTCGATAAAAGTAAACGAAGGATTCGCTGCAATTCGGGTATTCTGAAAATAAATCGACATCCGATGCTTATGATCCCAATGCAAACATCAAAGATAAACAATTTTGTGTGATGTACCTATGTAATTTAAGATTTCATATGTGCTCTACAGCTGTGTTTAAAGGTAATAGACAGCCTAGCAGCTATGTTTATGTGGTTATAGACAGCCTAGCAGCTGTGTTTAAGTGGCTATAGACAGCCTAGTAGTTTGATCGGATTCTCGACCTAGCTGTTGTGGGGTCCAATCCCTCTGTCTTGTGGTAATCAGCATTCGCTTTTCGGAGTCTTACGTACAAAATCATGTGCATATGATACGTATTTGTGAAGTTGCCGGTGTAATAGTCAGGCGACAGGTTTAACCCTAATCACGTTTTGGATTTTCCTTGTTTAAGCTCCATTATTCCAATGTGGATAATTCCAATAATACAGAAAACACCTCATGTAATTTTCTCTTTACAAAGGTAAACAGCTTCTCTTTTACCATTATTTATATAGTATAGGTACGCCACCCCGACCCCTCGTACGAATGGGATTAGCTAAGGTGATGTTGATAATTTATGGTACGAATGCTGACAAACGATACAATGAATTGCCTCTTTGGCAGTAATTGAGCTTCTGGTTGTTAACTATTCAGCAGGATACCTACATAAGGCTGCTTTGTTTCGTATTTTGCGTATCGGTTTCCGGCTGCCCAATTATAGTTAACGAGGTATTCCATCTCAACCCTTAGGGGTGACAACGGATGTGAATTTTTGATTTTTGTTGAGGTCATACATTTATAAAGTACTCATAACAAAATAGGGCCCACCATGTTTTATAAATTAATTTTACAGATTCTTTTTCTTTTTTCATTTTATGATTAGGAATGAATAAATTAAGGTTTTTGAGTAAGTTTTGCCAATTTTATGGAATTTAGTCAAAATTTACAGTTTTTAGGAAAGTTTACAGAAATTATTGATTTAAGTAAAGTTTGATTTTGATTTTTATTATTGACTAAATCAATATAAATATGAATATAAATAACTAAATCAATGAGTTTGATAGTGCTTAATAGCGAGTAGGTCCTCCTCTATTCCGTATGCACTCTCTGAATCTATCTGGGACACTTTCAATCAAGTGGGTGATGTTTTCCTCGGGTATTATCTCCCAACACAATTTTAGGGCGTTTATGAGCTCTTGTAGATTAGTCACATTACTGAAGTTCGATTTGAGGCTTCTTTTCAATTGGTCCCATAAATGTTCAATGGAGTTAAGAACGGGACTCATGGCCGGCCACGGTAAAACCGTAATATTGGCTTCAGAGAGTTCTCTGGGTTCTCGCGCTGTATGTGGGCGAGCATTGTCTTGCATAAAGACGAAGTTTTCACCCACTCTTTGTGAAAATGGGATGACATGGGGCCGAATTATTCGATCGACATACCGGGAGGCAGTTATGGAGCCTTCTTCCAGAATTACCAGCTCAGTTTTACCAAGCAAGCTTATTCCAGGCCACACCATAACATTTGGCCCCCCAAAACTATCCGTTTCATATATGCAAGATTCTGAAAAACGTTCTCCTTCTCTTCTCCACACGCGCACTCGACGATCATCGCTAATAAACTTCACTTTACTTTCGTCCGTAAAGAGCACATTTCTCCAGTTGTCCATTGTCCACTCCGCATGCTCGCGAGCAAACCTCAAACGTGCTGCACGTTGCGCTCTTGTCAATTTTAGAGGAATAACACGAGATCTGGAACGTTGTCCGTCTTCATGGAGCCGATTTCGAATGGTTTGATCACTAATTCGTGTGACAGTCGATTGCCGCAGTCGATTTTGTAAGACGCGGGCGAGAATCGTAAGCCGGTCTTCCTGGACGGTTGTAGCTCGCGCTCTTCCTGATCCAGATCTCCTCGCAACGCTACCTGTCTCTAGAAATCATTCCCACGCGTTTCGAATAGCTCGTCGCGACACACCAAGACGTCTTGCCACTGATCTCTGATATTCTCCCTCCTGAAACGCTGCTCTTGTTGCTGTTACCACATTCATATGACGCCGAGAACCAGGCATTATGATCGCGAGTAACACCGAAATCAAGTCAAAATGAAAAAAGTAGACGTGCGACTGTAACATTTTGAATGTGACTGAGGGGCACAAGTGAGTGAGAATTTGAGTAATAAACGTTTTTTGGAGTACTTAACTTTTTTTGTCTACCCAACATTGAATTCCTGATTTGAAACATTGATAACGTTAGATAAACATGTCAACAATACTTCGAAATGTTTAACTTCACTATTTTCTACCCAACAATTCTTTTTAGACGAAATTCGAGATTAACTTAGAGTGGGCCCTATTTTGTTTTGATCGTCCGATGAAAGTGATCATCGCCACCTATGAACATCCGAAACACCAGAGGAGTTGCAAGGACGTTTCCGATCTTTGAAAAAAAGGAGTAGAGTCTTTTCCTAAAACTTACCTATCACTAAGGGCACGCGTGTACAGTGAAGGTGACTTCACAGTATCACCATTACTGTGAAGTTGATCTGTGTATTTTTGTGTCATCTAATAACATAAAAAATCAATATGCGGTCTTCGGGTTTGATATACTCGTATTGTGAGAGCGTGGTGATTCATCGCTGTTTCATCGAAGAAAATAATTAACTAAAATATAAATGGGACCAAATCATATTGGCCGAACAATACTGGTATACATTTACACAGATTGAAAAGAACGTTCAATATATACTATTTATTGTATTTTTATTACATTTGGAACACAAAAGATAAACATGATCTATTTGTCGTCTGGGGTTTTATTGCTTTTAACATATAACGCGTCTTTTACTTTTTCCAAATGTAATAAAAAACATATTTTCATGCACGCTCAAGAGAGTACTATATACAAATTTATTAAAGATCCATATAGTAAATTCCAGCAATCCCCAATACATTTTCAGTAAACATGGATCCCAATGGGAACTCCTCAGGGAAATGGAAGCGTTCTTGAAAGTTTTACAGAGCTCTGAAAGTTTATCCCGGTATATCGCCTCTTTAAGCCGCACGTGTGCTTATGAATATATTTTAAAAACTTATTAACTGGTGCTAACTTTTAAAAGCTCAATATTTTTAAAAGCTCTCCGAATTTTGCATTTCTTTTTTGCCGCTATCATTGACAATCTATCATAGTTGTAATTTGCAAGGGGAGTTAGAATGTGATCGGCGATCAATAAGGTTAATAAGTGAAAATAGTGGAGTTGCATTTTAATTGACGGAATAACAGATGGGTGTCTATTTTTAACTTGTTATTTATCAATGCCCTTCAATGTAATTGCTTTTGAAGTAATATGTTTAATTGAAGTTTCTACAGAAATACATACACAAGTGTACGATGATACACAAGTGTAGGACTGCTATAACCCGCACGGTACATTATCTTCATCATCCTGTTATTAATCCAATGAGGATAAGCTTGCCCATAGACTACCTACCATGAAGCACGTTCTTAGTTACCTGCATCCATCGATTTCCAGCAGTCATGCATAGGCTGTCACTCGACTGCGAGTATACGCGTTGTGAATACTATCAGAGAAACGCCGAGCATAGCCCTTTCCGTAACTAGACGACTTATGCAATCAATTAACTCGTATTTAGCAACGCAATTGGATACTATGATTAAGTAGCCGGATCAAATTCAGTTATTAATAATTCTTTCTTTATTTTAAATA
The DNA here is from genome assembly GCA_029286865.1 of Teinopalpus imperialis. Lineage (NCBI taxonomy): Eukaryota > Metazoa > Arthropoda > Insecta > Lepidoptera > Papilionidae > Teinopalpus > Teinopalpus imperialis. The sequence continues at coordinate 411,959 of JAGSMU010000009.1, read as the reverse complement.
AAATGATAGTTTCCTTATTATTCTTTCTTTAAAAAAAAACGCAAAGATGCGCCGATGCGTTTAATTAAAAAAGGCATCGGTATTGGAAAAGTGCGCCTTCAAGCACTGCGCCACGGTCTATTTGGTCCATCTCATGCAATTTCTCTTGTCGCATTAACTTCAATGATTCTGCAATACTCGGTTATGTTTACGTTAATTCAATAAAATCAATATAAGCGATCGCCTTACTTTAAGTAGTTTTTGAAGGAACTTAGACATCAAAACTAAAAGTTCATTCCTTTTTAACCGATAATGAGGAAATCTATCTAAAATCTAAGTTGTAAAGACTGCATAATGTTTCTTTATCGGGGATGAATGTGGGTATCATGAGCCGCAGAAATGGTAAACTTTTTCTTTTATTACATTGTAAGTAACAAACGAGCACACAGTTCACCTGATAGCAAGTGATTCCTGCGGCCCATGACATCTACATTCATCCTTTACAAGGCATCATAATGCAGATGCGTTGTCACCTTTAAGGACTGAGTAGGAATGCCTCGTCACCAGTTATAAAGGACTCCGGATCCCTACACTCACCAAACGAAACGCCGCAGCATCATGCTGCTATTTCACGATGGTCAGAATACGGGAATAGAGGGTGTGGTCCTACTCCGGTCGAGCTGACCCATTCATTCTGCATGTAGAAACAAACCGCAGTGTGCTCTACCACCGTAGAAACTATGTGCTTCTGTGTTATCTCCTAATATGATAGAAAAACATCCTTAAAAACAACTCGACAACGCCTAAAATAGTTATTAGTATTTCCATACATGTTATATTTGATAATTACTATAATACATACCCGACAAAATGCCTGAAATTACACTGCAAGGCTGTGTCTGTGAGAAAATACGTTAACAAAGTTCTGTTCTATTACACTTGAGTTTGGATTACATTTTTGAACACTAGTATTTCAACACAAACCCACCTGCTGTTTATTAACGATGTAGTCATTGTCGGTAAAGCGCACTTTTTGCTAGCGAACGCTTCAGCTTATCAAATACCAATTCATTGTTCTATTGAAGACACCCACATTAGAATTGGACGGATAAGCTGACACGAGCAAATCATTCCAGTTTTTCGCCGCACGGATTAACAACGACGAAAAGCGTAAATTTTTGGCCAATGGAAGGTATATAAACGGGGTACATAAACGTTATCAAACATTTTGCCATGCTATTATTTAAAAATCTGCCCGATATGAATGATAATTAACTTACATATTAATATTTAACCCTGAAGTTTCCGGCGTACTTTAAAACATAATTTATTTATTGTGATTAATTCGATTCGCATAAAATTTATCCAAGAGGCAAATAGAAAACTACACCCTTTACTTTATAGGAGATGAAATCAAAAAGTAAGAAAATATGAAAGAATTTACATATACAAAACATATAATCATGAGTTCTAATGGAATTAGAACTTAGACTACCAACTAATTAAAACGAAGACTAATCCTAAAATATAAATATAAGAAATTCATGAGATTTTAACAAAAATTAACTGACGGAAATGCTTAGAGCCTGAAATAAATGCAGCCGACTTCCAACCTTGTCCCATATACCGCAAGAGCTTGCGAGAGGCCACCACGATAATATTTTAGTACGACACAGCCTCTAGCATACCTGCCGTTTAAATAATTCACACTGCCTACACGAATTTAGAGATCCGCTTGCTCACTACTCTCCTGGTACCTAACAACTGAAAATATCCTTTTAACTAGATGATATTTTTTTAATAAAAATATTTTTATAGAGAAAATATTATTCAACGTGTACCTTGAAAATTTGAGAAATATATTTGTTTTTTTTATTGAACATTTTAATTTGTTCATTTTCTTTCTATAATGGTCAATTTGAATCTGATAAATTAAACGAAAAAACTGAATTAAACTAATTCTACGGATTATATTCATTTTAATTTTATAATTCCGTATGCTTTACAGAACTTACGGTCAAAATAAGAAATAATTATAACAATACAAACAATATAACTTGGAGGTATTTATTATATTAGGTCCTTTATATTTTAAGCTGTCCTTTATGTTTTAAGCTAGTAGCTGTTCGATACTAGAATTGAGATAAGCAATTTTTTCTACCAATGACCGCTTTGGTCCTATAAAAAAATTAATTAGAAAATATATTCACGATAAAAATTGGGCTGAATTAAAAATTCGAAATAGACTAAAATTTATTATATTTGTAAACATAAAATATATGATAAGTACCTATCTAAGTAAGAATAACTTATTATTGCCCTGAGGAATTAAACTAGGTTACATAATTTAAACATTAGGCAAATGTTTGTGCTGATAGTTTAAATACCAGGGGAACATGAATATCGAAAACTTCAGGTTTCTGTCGAAGAATTGTTAGCTGTTTCTTTGAATATCTTAAAACATAAATAATAATAGTAATGTTACCTTAAAAAGTAAATACAAACAACATGCGTTCGTTTAGATTCGGAGTAATATGCGCACGGGACTAAATATAATACTTTTTTTATTACATTGACAGTAAAAAACGCGCACACAGTTCACCTGATGGCCAGTGATTCCTGCGGCCCATGACATCTACATTCATCCTTTACAAGGAATCATAATGCAGATGCGTTGTCACCCTTGAGGACTGAGTAGGAATGCCTCGTTATAATACCACCAGTTATAAAGGACTCCGGATCCCTACACTCACCAGACGAAACACAGCAGCATTATGCTGCTATTTTCTCTGATATTCTGTGCGGTCATGGTCCTACTCCGTTAGAGCTGACTCAATCATTCAATCTGCAGCTAAAAAGAAACAGTGTAGCTGCAGCGTAGCAATGTAGCTCTACCACTGCCTAAATTAAAAGTGTCATGATTAAGCAAACATTGACCACAGCGGGGAATCAAAACCTACGTTCGCCACGTGTTTAGATTCTTCATCATGATTATCAACATTACCCGAGGCAACCAACTCCTAATACCTTAAGCTAAGCACGTCGCTTAATACGATCTCATTGTACATACATTCATTAATATGTGTTCGTCTTTGGGCGTAAAGCCCATAAGCATTACAATATCATTCATATTCAACACAAGTCATTTAATAAAAATATTACCATGCAAAAAATTTGACATTTTACATATATTACCTTTACATTTATTAGTTACATACGATTTTTAAATTGAGCCAAAAGCTCATCAAAAATCATCAAAATGATTTTTCTAAAAAAAAAAAACAATTTAGAAATCCATGTTTTAGTCGGCCTGTTTGTTTACCTTGTATTCTTTTTGTTGATACTGAGTACAAGACGGATTTTGTATCGGTTTTGTGAATGTAATCAATTCAAAGAAGAATGAGATCTCATCTCATCATTTAAGAGGAGCGAATTTATTATTTTATTGCACTGTAACACATTAGTACTAATATATAAATTACATACACAATGTACATTTTATGCTGTGAGGTTTTACGTTAACAATCCATAAAATTAATGCTTTTTGGGCGTAACAAACTAATGGCTAGAATACATTTGCAAATAGAAATATATAAGGAGTTGCCAACGTAAAAAAGATGTCTCCAAGCCTCATTTCTTTATTTATAAAATGTTAATATAAAATTCGTATCTAATCACCTAAAATAACTTGGCATTTATAAAGAGCATCATTGATGTTATCGACAGATGTTAATAATAAACGATTGTGCAATATTGGTTTTTGTTGTTTAATTGTTACTACCTACTATGTATAATTAGGACTACCTAATTTTACGATCATACGATATTAAAAAGTAAGTTTTTCGCACCAAGTCCGCCATATGATGGAACTTCTAGTAATCGCCCGAAAATGTTTGAGAAACACTTTTGTTTCTTAACATAAAATCTCGTGCTTAGTAAAGAGGGTGCAGTATTAAGGAAACAATTAAAAAGAATGCAAGATCAATCGTGTCCGTAGTAACGATATTCGGTTCTAAGAATTCATAAAGATAAGCCTATCTCCCACTCACCCAAAGCCGGCTTTGTTCCATTATTCCAACTTATCGGGAACGAAGACAATACCTTACGGCAATCGCTAATCGCTTTGTTTAACTGTACAGTTTTATTATTCATTCATAATGAAGATTACTAATAATATAATTATTTGAAAATCTCGAATACTTTATGTGAAGGTATGTAATCTTAGCTATAATGCCACAGGTAGGTTCAGCTAATCATTTAAATTAATTCTTATACATAAAAATAAATGAATCGCATACATATCAAAACGGTAAACCATAACTCCCAAAATCCCTTAAATATTTATTTTTGCATTTTGTATTAAAACTTATTAATTAATCATATTACTTAAGAAAACAAATGACACTTAAAGCATTATGACAATGTACAATGGATAAATTTATTATTAAGAATATATTGTAACAATTGGGTGAACGTATATTTTCTCTAAAATTTTACATAAAACTGGCATGATTGATCGGCCTTAAATTACTTGGGCCTTTATTACTAGTTTAGTTTGTAATAATGATAACCTTTACAAAATAAGAATAACATACGAATACACTAAATGACCTAGAAAAAAAATTATGTTTAGTACACAAGAAAGTACACAAATTTCACTTGTGTATTAAAATAAAATCTAAAATATTGAAGTACTCATATTAATGTAATAAATTTACAATCTTACGGTTTCGTTATAATTAATAAACTTTAATGTCAGTACAGAAGAGGAGAATCAGTTAAATTAAAGTTAATTCCCCTGCCTCAAATTCAGGCGGCATTCGAGCAAGAAACGAGCGAGTGGTTCCTCTAATTCCCATCTGCCTACTTATATAAGTAAATAAAATAAACTTCAATAAAGGAAACTTACCATCTCTATCACTAGATGTAGTTAAACCCCCGGCGCGCTTCGGCGTCGTCTGTGTACGTGGGGACGGTTGAGCACGCCGACACGGGGGTGTGCATTCTGGACCCTTTGTTCGCTATAAAACAAACATTACGTTAACAGGATAAATAATTTCATATTTCTAAAAGCATTACACGATAACACTTATAGCTATTCTATAGTGATGGTAGCATAGTTTTCTATCATGATATTACATTTGACAAACAAACACACGAATCCTATCGATGCCAAGTAATTCCTGCAGCCCAGGAGATACATATTCACTCACCATCAACAAGGTATTATAATGCAAATAAAAAAAATCACTGCTGAATATCAAGATGCCCCTCTAGATTCTGTTGATGTTGATGCTCTTAGCCTATGCGGCTCTTACATATTCATCAGACACAGGGCTCACGGAACTGGGGGGTCCGTGAGCTGGGGTCATGCCCCGGAATACCAGTTCCGACTAGTTTTGACCGATTGCTAATTCTTGTTTTAAAGAAATCCGAGTATCTTTAAAATTTAGGGGTGCATGAAATGTTCTATGAAACACTCAACAATCCACCAGCCTATCACTAGCATCAAAACTCTTGTAGAAAGATCGATACCTGCTAAACAAAAAACACCTGAAAATCGAGGTTCTTTTTTTGTTTAGCAGGTATCGATCTTTAATTTATAAAAGAAATAATGCTTGAACAGTGGATGAAACCAATGAAAAAAGTACTGCTGCTGAGAACCAAACCTAATGTTCTCAGCAGAAGTACAGTTTAATATTTATTTTATTTCTTATGATTCTGTTCAAAGAAAACGACAAAAAAACGACATTCATAACCAAACTAAATTCAGAGTTATAACCGAATGTCTAGAAAGTACAGTGTGAAATCAGGTGGCCTGTTTAAATATTTTTCAATTTTCTCGACTTAGCTACTTTATATGCAAGGGTTTTATACACTGAACATCTGGAGAAAATATATAAAGCAAAGTTTTATTGTTTCAATTAGTACATTAAGTTACTAAAGACAACTAAACTAGAATTCTTGGACGATTTTTTGAAGAGCCATGAAAGTTCTCATATTCAATATGTTTGGGCCCTGAGTTTGATTGCCAACCGATGCCAATATTTGCTAACTACAGATGGTCACAACGTATCACAACTTCTACCATTATTACCATACATGCTTTACATGGTATTTAGGAAGGTAACGACGCGAAATTCTGTAATTTCACAAATATTTGGTTTGCCCAAAAGATAGCATCTCGTAAAATTTTTTTTTAATTAATTTTGTTTAATTATCATAACTAATACCCGTAAAGTTAAAAATTATACGATGTGTCAAAAATGTTTCTTCAGCAACAGTTTCTACTTTCAAGCCACAGAACGAATAGGTCGACTCGACCAGGAAAGAAGCACTCCACACAGAATACGACCGTGAAAACGCATCTGTATTTCGTAAAGTGAGCGTGTATTGGACCGGAGTCCCAATTACTGATTACGAGGTTTTTCTTCTCTGTCGTCAGGGTGAAAGCCGCATACGCATGTAACCATCAGGTGAACAGTGTCCCTTTAGTTACATGTTCTAACCTTTAGTTACATTTTCTAACCTTTAGTTACATAATCTAAAGTATAATAGTGCAACATCGAAGACTGAACTGACCTTAGGTTCCATTCGCTGCGAATGCTTACGGCACTAAAATATTTTCGGCACAGTTGATGTCAAAAAAAAATTAATGGCGTAAAACATTTGTATCAAAAATATAATGACCTAGATAGAAGAAATATTTAATTTGGCAGATACAATTTTTCAAATGTATTTGTTATTTTAGCAGCATAGTTCGCTTAATATTTTGTACGGCGCGCACGTAATGAAACAACATGGAAAATCATTACCGCCATCGCCATTTGCTTAGAATATTAATTAATTTGAAATATTAGTATTCATTTATTTATATAGCCGTTTCTTTATATAGCTCAGTTTCTGAGCACTCACTTTCAATGCAATGTTAAGGAATGTAACCTGAATTCAATCTCCGGTGGCAACATTAATAAAATTGTAAAATTGCTGTTAAACAGCTGATTTACATGGTGGCTCTTGTACATGACCTGTATTATTTTACTTATTTATCATAAATAAAAAAAAAAACTCTAATGTAACAGTGGTATAGCTACAATGCAGTTTATTTCTAAATGCAGAATCAATGGGTTAGCTCGAACGTGGTAGGACCACGCCCTCACAGAATACTAGCGTAAAATAGCAGCATAACGCTGCTATGTTTTGTCTGGTGAGTATAGGGATCCGGAAACCTTTATTACTAGTGAGAGGAATTCCATTTCAGTCCTCAAGGCCGACAACGCATCTGCATTATGATTGTCATTTGTCAAGGATGAATGTAGATGCCATGAGCCGCAGGAATCACTTTGCCATCAGATGAACTGTGTGCTCGTTTGGTACTCTCAATGTAATTAAAAATATCCTGTCTATAGAGGAAGCATATGACCAGCAGTGGGATAAAATGGGATATAAATAGGATGATACTTTACTTTTATATATAACACTAATAGTTCATCAACTGCACTCTCACTCCAGTTCTAATCAAACATCATCAAACCTTTTAAACAAAAATTACTAACACAATACAATTCAAACGAATTGTGTGTGTGTGTGTATGTGTGTGTGTGTTATTTTAAACACGTAACATAAAGTTATTACTTCCACTAAATATGTCGTTATAAATTAATATACGTAATACACAACTCACCACTTTAGCCTTATACTCCTTGAAGTAGATCCTCATATTGCTTTCACAAAACTAGCGACTCATGTATTTTATGATAATTATCTCATAAAAGCAAGAGTCCGCTTTTTGACGAAACTGTACTATATATATTATATACTGAACATTAAGCTTATATTCGGCTAAAAGCTCAAAAAGGTTTATTTTTTCATAATTAACGAATCGAATATAGAGAATATTGAAAAACACAAAAAAAAATAATCAAAAAACGGACGTTTAATGACTAATTTTAATATCCATTATAATAATAAAACAAAAATTGCAAAAAGAAATTATAATTTCCTATGTGTACAAAACAGTACTTTTAAAATGACATTTCTTTTTTAATTGCCAATCGATTTAAAAGACTACTTAATGTTAACCCAAGCTTATCTGAACACGTCACTAAAAACCACAATCAAACTGGTACAGTAATTGCGGAGATTATCGTGTACACACAGACAAACCAAAAAAAAAGTCTGTCATTTACTTTATTCGATATATAGATTTATTTTTCTTTCACAGAGACAGAAACAATGACCTCAAGTGGTTCGAATAAGAAGGAATAAAAGACTAAACAACATCTTTTGGGTCTAGAATATGTTCAACAAATTCATGAAATAACAAATTTCATTACAAACTACGTTTCTAAGTTACAATTTGTAATAAGACATGAGTTACAAACAACCTTCAACCCTTTATACTAAGAAACTCTTTCATGTTTAAAGAAATAATAGCTACGCCTTGGAATTATTAAATTCACTCACTTGTATACGATATATGTATAATTTTCAAATGAATATTAATATTAAATTCATGTCATTCATCTAAGATTTAGTGACATTTAGGATTTTTGTTTGCGAGCTTGTGATGAAGCTTGCATAATCACAATGACAAATCACAAGTTAAAAAAATAAGAATGTTACGATTCCTTTACAAGAAAAATTATTGATGACAGTTACGCAACGAAGATTAAAATATTGCACCTCTAAACTACTCCAACAGCACAAAGGGAAATGTGACAAACGTTACAATTCTTGTCCAAGAGAATTTAAAATACGAAGGTTAAAACAACTTTGCTTTGACCTATCCCGGACCAATTTAAATTTCTAAGAGTCAGTTTAAATTAACTAAACCCAAGACAAGGTAATCCATACTAATCTGGAAACCAGCTAGAAAGTCTTAAAGCTATTTGTCTAGAAAGCATAGTAGATGAGATTTATGTCTTATCTACTGTCAAGACTATAAGGGCAAATGTTTTGCAACGGTATTATCATACCGCAAATGGTCAGTGGATCTGTTGCGAAATTGCATCGAGCTAACTAGATTCGAACACCGGGTATAAAGTAGCAATGTCCTTCATCGGCTAGATAGAATGTCGAACTAAATAAGCCAGCTTGCAGGCATAACGGAATGTCACTGTAAATTACGAAATTTGTTTCGCCATTCGTATTTGGTTTCAGTTCAAGAATAATGCAAAAATTTTAAACCATCAACCGCTATTTTATAAAATGAATTGAACACAACGCAAATGCTTTATACAGTATTTAAATTAAAATAAGTTTTTTTATCTTGTATTCTCCACTCAACCCAAAGGTAGTTTGGTAGAGAATGCCTTTTTGCATTAAGTCCACCTTTTTGTGCAATTTTTGTTTTACTTGTGCTAATAGGGAATAAATAAATAAGAAAATGCAAAGATTCCTCTTCGAGGAATAAGATGTGATACTTAAAAACAGAGTTCCAGTTCCTTTAATTTACCAAATAGAACACAAGATATTACCCTAAAGCTAATAATCTCTAATTTATTTTGGTATGCGAATGGTCCTCGGTCGAGCTGAGCTATTCATGCTCACCTGCCTAGGGTGTCCATTTAATCATTATATCATCACTATTTATAAATGCATTTAAGGTCATTTCCGAATTATAATTATATAATTACGTAATAAAATACGATAATTTAGATACATTTCCGGTAGAAAGTAATAATTACTTTTATTCCAGACAAAGTGGGTAGTCACATCAGACAACTGTTTAAACAACATTTTATCATAAACAAAAATTATATTTAAAAAAGAAATGTATGAATATAAAAGTATTATATATTATATTAATATTTGCTGTGCTGTTCTAGACCTGAACTGAATTGAAAAGAATATAGACGTTAACGAAGAAATGCCATTTTTTTTAAGCTATGTATAGTTGAGGAATATTTTAAACACCTAATTTCATATAATTCAGATATAAAAGTATGACACAAATATTTGAATTGGGATTAAAACTTGTTGAACACTTAGATTGGGTTTTATTAATTAGGGTTTATTACAACCTTGACCCAGAGATAATGAAACTCAATGTAATTATCGCTCGAATACTAACAAGGCATTGTTTCTATTGTTATGAGTGAGGTAAAAAAAATACTATTGTCCCAATTAAAAGTTATTTAGTACGTTTTAAAATTTGAAAAACGTATATACAAATTATAAGTTTATATTTGGAGAAATAAAAATAATATTACATATTTATGACCACTAATAATTCTATTATAATATAATAAAAATACTAATATTAAATTAAATACTAATACTAAATTAATCGAAACATAAAAAGTCCCGAACAAAATACATCAATTCGGATGCAGCGTAAGCAAGTACTTGTGTAAGTTAGAATACTCTCTTTAAGCGTACGATCCAAATAAACAATAAACTGAACAAAACAAATACATTCAATAACTGTACATTCAATTTTTTGAAAAATTTGTCGAAATATACAATAAACACAACGTACATGACCTATAATGGATTTCCTTACTGAATGCTTTTAATCAATAATTTCCTATTCCCGTTAAATCGAAGATTGACGCCACTTAACAGTAACACCGTATAAGGCGCTATGAAATCGAGGTTACCACACCATATCGCTTCCGACAACTGCGACAGCTTAGTTATTATTGTATCGGAATCAATATCAAAATCATTATGATTTTGTGAAACTCGAACACGACGGATAGAGGCCTCCAACATGGACAGTTTGCATCTTTCGCACAAATCGGAACGAACATGTAGAAATCCAAGGCTTTCATACACGAGCATAACTAATCTGAATCAGCATTAATGTTGCGTGACACTTGAAAGTAAAGCATTAAGCTCTAAACCATTCCACAATACTTGACACTTTCTCCATATAATTTACAATAATGACAAATAATTTTAATAATATATAATATTTAATAGTCAACACTCTTAAAAAATTAGAGAGAAAAAAATAGTTGTTGCATAATCAACGGAGAATAAACAAATTGGTCAATTGAAATTAATCGCAGAGGAAAAAAAAATATTTCGTTGACAAATTGGCGTTTAACTGTCAAATGCACTGTACCAATAAAACAAATCGCGATGCGCGCGAGCAACCGCGTCGTACCGACAACTGAAGCGTGCTACAGCGCGCAGGCCTCTTTCACTTCCATAAAGGCCGGTCTCCAATTGTGAGCACTAGTAATAATCCAAGTTCCAAGTTACCTTTTAAATTTTGAGTAACAAATATGGATGGTAAGTGATTATTTTGGTCCATGACACCTACATACTCGATAAGGAACCATAATACTGACGCGTAGTCCCCCCTGAAGCCTAAGATAGAATGCCTCGTCACTGGTTTATTTTCCAATTAACAATATTTTGTATGGGTTAAATAGGGAAAATTAGTAAAAAACGGATTTTAACTTTTTAAAATGACTACAGTCCTCGTAAAATATAGGGATTTAGAAGAGCGGGTTTACAACAATCCAATTTTGCAATTTCTAATTTTGTACAGCAGAAGATGCATCCTTATATTATACTAAGCTTGTGAAAGAAATATATTTGTAAATGAAGCAACCATAAAATATATAACTATATACATAAGGTATTGTAAGAACTTGTTTTTTTAAGAACAGTTCGATTATATTTTTGCCCTTATTGAATACATGAACTAATAGAAGATAGGGTATTAATGATTTAACTTCGAGACGTAGCGTAAAATGTTATCGTTGTCTAATTTAAAATGTAGGCTTAAGAAAATGACATTTATCGGTCAACAAAACGTATATAGTCAACTAATAGTAATTATAATTAGTGTTCGTGATAACATATTCAAATTAAATTACTATAATTAAAATGAACCTATTGGATTTCACTTCTATAAAAACTGATTATTATAACAACGCTTTACGTTATTAAACAAGGCTGTGAAGAAGTAAGACATGCGATCACGACCGTAATCAGTTTCAAATCGATCTCATAAGCGATGAAATATTCGACAAGAACTATTTGTTCTCAATCGAGAATAGTTTTAAACGTTTTTTTTTAAATCCTAATGATCATTTCGATGATGATTCATTCATACATAAATACCTAACATTTATATATTGTTTTATATTTATAATCTTATGGTCTTTTAGAGTGGTATAGCAGTTTGTTTCTACCTGCAGAATGAATGGGTCAGCTCGACAATGCCCTCACCGAATACCGGCGTGAAAAAGCAGCATAATGCTGCTGTGTTTCGTCTGGTGAGTGTAGGGATCCGGAAACCTTTAATACTGGTGACGAGGCATTCCATCTCATGTGACAATGAATCTGCATTATGATTCCTTGTCAAGGATGAATGTTGATGTCTTGGGCCGCAGAACTATCAATTCCATCAGGTGAACTGTGTGCTCGTTTGTTACTCTCAATGTAGTAAAAAAAATTGTAGAGAATGCCAATAAGCATTAAGTGCACTCCTCTGTTACCTTTTTTATTGTTTAATGCAATAAAGTATAAATAAATAAATGAACAAAAAAATATTTTAATAAAAAAAAAAAAGATTTTAAGCATTAAAGTTATAAATCGGAACATGCTCGAATTTATAAAAATAAAAGAAAGATTAGCGATTACAAATTGGTCCGTGTGATCCTCAATTGATTACTGGAACATAGACGCCATACTTATCGTCTTTGGTGTGTCATAAAGGTGGCGTTATTAAAATAAATAAAATAGTCAAAATAAAATACCTATCTATTTACCAGTTTCCATGATGACATAATATGTGAAATACAAGACCGAATTGCTGCCATATTGCAATGATATTCTATGTGATTTAGGGTAGTTGGTGCTCATCCAATCAAACTAAAATTCAGGTTATTATTAAACAAATATATTTTTGACACGTCAACTCGTTAAAAGCTACAGATTTTTTTGCCGAGAATCATTTTGGCCAGCTACTCTACTTATTCCCCTCCCAGTATTTCTCTGTATTCTACAATTTTGAAAACGTGTTCTTTTATTTCATTTGCATTCAACTGTGACGTCTCTATCGGGTTGAACCGTCAGCATTACGCCATACAAAACACATCGAAGTGTGCAAAGAACGTAACCAAATACGAAGACATCGTGACGACGAGACGAGGTCGCAGAAGTGTCAACAAGACTTCGTACCAACACAATGCGATCGATTAAAAAGCGTGGGCGCTTCCAAAATTGGTTATGTTCGTTTTGACCACCTAACCAAGACCCCTGGAGTTGAGCCGTATAAAATTCGTAAAAAATATATATTACGCAATCGTTTACAGTAGGAGGATCGAATCAATACTTTATAAAGAATTGAGCTCACTTGAACTGGTCACATAGCAATATGGTTTGATGGCAGAGCTGATGAATGATATCAATGGAAATATAAAAACAATTTCTTACGTTTCTTAGCTTTATGATATATAGATTATTAAGAACCTTGCTTTATTCAGTAATTACAGACGAAACATAAATATTCTTATACGAATATGCAAGAATTCGTAGTCCCTGTGTACCCCTCATTTGACAGTTATAAGAATTTATGTATCAAATAATAAATGTACGACCTATGAAACCGTATTTTTTTATTTTAAATGCTTATTATATGTACTTTACTTTAAGTGTCTATGTCAGACTTGTCAGTTACGATAGACAACATTAAGAAAATTACTTGATTTGTATATTGTTCATGGATTTATGAAACATTTTTTTTTGTTAAATTCACAAAGCTCTACATTTAGAAAAAGGAAAAGAAAACTTCATACAAAAAATTTCAAATAGAGAACATTCCTCAAAACTACAAACCACAGTTCTCTCTTATGTCCTTTTCTGAACGATGAATACACTGAAAAATTACTACAATTACAACAAATATTTAATAAAAAATATTAAGTAATTGGGATGTGATATTATATATACATATTATAGCACAGGTATTCATGATAAAATAAATTACGTTTGCACGTATTAGACTCACACCCCAAGTATAAAAGAGCTGTATAACAAATAGATCAGCCCGACCAAGGTAGAGTCACGCATTCCGATATAACAGCTTAAAATAGAAGTTAAAAGCTATTATGTTTTGTCTGGTGAGAAATCTTATTACTGGTGACGGAACATTCCATCTCAATCCTCAGGGGTGTATACGCAGATGTATTGGCAGGAATCATAATCGGATTTACTATGTGCTTGTTGTGTGATATTAAGGTATCCCTCTAAATAAAGAATAGTAATTCTTATCTCATAATTAGATATTGTGTATTTACAAATATAAATTTTGTTATATTCGATTCACCGCGATAACGATTAGCTGTTCGGTGATATAGCTTTTGCATTAAACCAAATGACGCTTGTCCTATGAAAAACCTGCGGACAATGTCTGCGACATTTTCATATAAAACTTTTTTTTTGCACTAGGACTTTGAATTTAAATCATATTTAAGAACTTTTGTTGAGCTTATATATGATGATGCTTATTGCTTGGTGAACAATTTTGTACTGACAAGTGGTATTCTAGTTTAACATTCAACCTCAAATCTATTTAATCATTAAATTACTAAGCCGTGTGAGCTTTATTGGTCCATTCTCAATAAAATCAACCTATTCGAAAAACCTTTTAAGTCAAGTTCAAAATAGAACTAAAATTTTTATTTTAAATTTCTCTACCAAATCCGCTTTGGAAACTACCACGATTTTTCGACACGTCAAGTAATTATAGAATGCCTAACTCTTTGTAAAACATTTTTTTATGAAACTAACGAGTGCCTTACGATCTCACAAGTTTCATCTAATAGTAGGTGATGATTGCCGGACCACAAACAATAACATCTATCCTCAATTCTAAGCTTCGAATGGTACAAGTATTGCCACCTGAGAACTGAGGCGGAAAGCCTCGCCAACAGAAATTATGTCTTCGATTCCGTACACTCACCACACGAACTAAGCAGCGTTATGCTCGAATTTAACTCTGCCGTTGTGAGGGCGTGGTCCCTCCCCGGTCAAGCTGATCTATGACTCGTAGCCGCTGACATAATTGTCTAAAATAAATTAAAAATATAAAACAATATCACAGCTTATATACAAACACTCACAGCTTGAAAATAAGGGCTAGCTCGTCGATAAAATTACTGTCTAAGACTAGAGTACAATTGTATTAAATGTAATAGGGTAAAAGCTCAATGTAAATGCTCAAGTATGTAAGACGCAAATCACTTAATTGCTTTTTAGAAAAAAATACGTTATAAATTATTAACCTTCGACTACAAAAAAAGTCGGTGAAAAACTCAACACTTAATTTATTAATTTATCAATTAATTGAATGATCTATAACAACAATATACTTGATAAAGTCAAACTAGAAAATTAATATTATTTTTTGTATATTAAATTCATCAATGTATATTGGAGTAAATCAAACGCTTGGGTACGAAGGTTCAGGTGAATATATGCTCTGGGAAGAGGATGACCACAGTGAGAGTGTGTACGGTAGTTTAAGTCTACACAAATTGTGTCATCTGGTAATAACTATCGCGGATCGACCGAACTATGGATCAGAAGATCATCATCTCCTGTATGATGTGAAATTTATTCGAAGAAAAAATGTATCAGGTTTGCAATCATGTGATGCTGTCTTATGTCTCACCAATGAGATTTGAATTGTATATTTGGTTGCTTAAATAATGTTTTCAAAATTGCAATATATGTACATAATGCTTAGGTTCTTTTTTATAGCATTAGTTAGCTTTATATAAAAGCATTAACAAGAAGCTCTTCGTTGGAACAAACCCGACCCACACGTATGACATTAACAACGCAGAATATTATATATTGGCGTAAGCATTTGCACGAATAGAGAGGCACTGATTCGTCGTAGTCTCTGTCTATGATGATGTACTGCATGTGCAATAAAAACGGAGAAAGGCCCAGATGCAGTGTCGAAAACACGGGACATACACCCCGCATCGAAAACTAACAATATGTAATATATATTATTCATATTGATCTTGGAATAGATCCGAGGACCTACGACGCAGAAGCCACTAACCGCTGCACAACGCAGTCTTCGCGGCGATATTCGCGGCTTCTAGAACTGATAACCGTTGGAGAAGCAATGTTAATCCGATACAGGCAAACGCATTGTAGGAAAACCTACCTCTAAATTAATCGAAATCTTGTCTTATTCTCTTAAACTGTCTAAAACAAATTTTTATATGAATGCGACAGACATAGTTAGGGAGTTATTTTAGTAAAACCTAACACTAATATTAAGAGAGCAAGTAAGCTAATCATAACGTTGGACAAGAGTACTTTATTATAAGTAATACATTAATATTGGTTTAACACAAAATAAATACGCCTTAGTATAACAGAGAATAATTTGATAACAATTAAAGTTTTTGAATAAGTTATGCGATAATAGTAACTTTGGTACTAAAATATATATAATATTGAAATTGTCACAAATGTCTACTTTAACTTTAATTTTATAAGACGAAATTAACAAGCTTGTGGCCTCATTTTGTAAATATAAATGGTATATATTGTAATATAAGGGAATGACACACAGTTCCCTGATAGTAAGTAGTACCTATCTATAAGAAATTATAAACCAGATATTCCATCCTCTATGGATGCTCTACAGTGGAGAAGCTACTCTGCAGTTTATTTTTAGCTGCAGTATGAATGGGTCATCTCGACCGGGGTAGGACCACGCCCTTACAGAATACCAATATATATATATATATAATAATAGATTTTATTTATAAAGTTATAAATAAAACCTAGGACTGGGAGTCGCAGTGTACGATGGATGAAGGTGGCGCAGGATCGAGCTTCGTGACGATATTGGGGAGACTTACGATGTGTGTGATTGTGTTCAGAAGTGAACTATTATAGTCTGTGATAATGAAGATGATTAAATTATAGTATTGTAGATATGTTATTGGCGTATAATTAAGTTGATTAATATCGTTATTAAAATAAAATGGACAAAACAGTTTGAACAATTTTATCTTTTAAGAGCTTACAATGAACACACTGTCTTTAAATCTCATAATATTGACAAGATATTGTTGCCCAAGTGTTTACGATAACGGATGCTGAGCTTACGAAGACCTACACTAAGATACAAACAAAACTAGGGGAAGGTTTTAATTGTACAATCGTATTTATACGTGACAAATGAATAAAAATGGTAGTGATGGAGCTACGCTGCAGTTTGTTTCTAGCTGCAGAATGAATGGGTCAGCTCGATTGACCACGCCCCACAGAATACCAGTGTATAATAGCAGCATAATGAAGCTGCATTTCGTCTGTTGAGTGTAGTCTAGAGACCTTTATTAATGGTGACGAGGTATTCCATCTTAGTCCTCAAGGGTGACAACGCAACTGCATTATGATTCCTTGTCAAGGATGAATGTAGGTGTCATGGGCCGCAGGAACCACTTACTATCAGGAGAACTGTATGCCCGTATGTAATAAAAAAAAAGTATGAAAACCAATAATTTGTGTCACTGGCCCTGACCACTAAGTCTAACGAACACGATTGTGTTTACGATCAATCTACATATAAACGAGTAAAAAGTTATATATAGTATTATTAAGTTATATATAGTTATTAATTGGTTCTATTGTAATAATACAGCACACCGGAATTTATCAATTTAACGAACAAAACGTACGAGCGTACATAAATTAAGACATTCATGGGAATTATAAAAGTACAAAGGTGAAGGTTTACCACACAACCAACTTTGGTATAATTGTTTTCAGGAAAATATTAAAAACTTAAAATAAATGGGTAGCGTTTATTTAAAATGACTTTTAACGACATTAAATAAAAACGTGTAATGACTTTAATATACGAAGAAATATACAAAATCAGTACTGTATCTTTTACTTTATTTTATGGTAGCTTTTACATTTATATAAATTGTTAATTTGTTTATTAAGTCAGGGCAAAAAAGAAAAGAAAATCAATGTTCAAGGTTCACCATGGATCGCGTTAGCTATTACACCCAAAAAAAAAAGAAATTCCCCGAAAGTCTTCCTATTTGTAGAACGATTAGGACAGTCACGATGACCAAAATCTGAAAAACTTAAGACTCAGAAAATAATTGTATATAAAAAGATCATATGATGGCAGAGCTTTTGTTCAGCGGTGGGGCTGGTAAAACTTGAATCTTTTTTAAAAAAATAAGACTTGGTCGTTTCTGTCTCGAGAATGTTCCTGGATAGAACTAGAAATAAATTTTAGTCTCCGACAAACTGATGAATGAATAACAAAACAAGTAGAAGTGTCTAATTCTGAAATACGTATCCTCCTGCCAAAGGAAGGGATTTGTCACCCTCTCGGTCCATCCTTAGCCCAGTAAAGATTATCTTCTAGTTTTTTTTCATGTATGGTGACATATTTTAATTTTTAGTCTCAACTTTTTTTATGTTTAATGAAACAGATATAGTGGAAACCACCACGTGCGTGGCGGTGTAGGAAGGCGTAAATACTGACAATCGCATGTCGTACTGGTTAAACTACCTGGTTGCTGGGTTACACGTCCTAAGTTCAATTACTTTTACAGCGATATAACTACACTGCAGTTTGTTTCTACAGAATGAATGGGCCGGCTCGACCGGGGTAGGACCACGCCTTCACAGAATGGTGAGTGTAGGGATCTGGAGACCTTTATATACGAGGCGTTCCATCTCAGTCCTCAAGGGTGACAACGCATATACATTATGATCCCTCGTCAAAGATAAATTTACATGTGGTGTTACTCTCAATGTAATAAAAAAAACAATAATCGGCCGAGGAGAAAAGTTAGTGCATCACAATTTATCGTATGTGTATTCCTTTGTCTTTGATACTGCATAATAAACTTCTTCCAATGTTATTGAACATGCCTCTGTGTTTATATATTTATAATATTCCCTGTACAGTTGATGTAACAATTAGAAAGATATCTATCGACCAGGAGGGCATCATGAACACACCAATATTAATGACTGACATCAAGACTGAACTGAAAAAAATATTTCGAT
Organism: Teinopalpus imperialis; assembly: GCA_029286865.1. Taxonomy (NCBI): domain Eukaryota; kingdom Metazoa; phylum Arthropoda; class Insecta; order Lepidoptera; family Papilionidae; genus Teinopalpus; species Teinopalpus imperialis. The sequence continues at coordinate 392,945 of JAGSMU010000009.1, read as the reverse complement.
ACCTACAGTCCTCCATTTCGCAGTGGATTCTAATCGCCAATGCTTCAAAAACCCTTCTAGAGAGACGAGGTCTACGTCTAGCTTTGATATGAAAATATTGAGAAAATGTCTTCGTTACAATTGAAATTAAAGACGTCGGATTAATATTAATTAAATTTTCAATGCCGTCCACGGCTGCAGCTTACTAAGGATAGACGTCGTAAATAAATAAAAAACCTTTACTTGATTAGAAAGATTTTCTTTAAAATAAATTTTTACACAAATTTTGGAAATCAAAATAACTATGATATATTCAATATTTCGATACTAATGAATATCGTAAGTCAGTGATTATTTAAATTTAGAGAATTAAACTGAAAACACAACAACTAATTCCTCGCAATCTTAATATCATTCGCTATATACATCCGGTTTATTGTGCAGGTAATGAAAACTTTAAATGTAACCCGAACGGCCTAATAAATAGCAACGACACAATTTCGGTTTAAGTTAAATGAATAACCAACGAAAATAAATAACACTACAGCGATAACGGCATTTCATTTTCAACAAGTCTCGTCAAATATACCACAATGTTTAATCAGTGTGTGTTCCCAGTGATGATCCACGGCCCTGAGACGTGGTCTTTCACTGCTGGCCGTATGAGGAATCTCAAAATTACTCAGCGCCATATGGGGAGGGCTATCTTCGGTGTTTCTACACATGATCGAATACTAAACCTGAATACAAGCAGTACAACTAAGGTACTATCTCAAAGGATCAGTAACCAGACGAGGCAGTGGGCTTTTAAAACCCATAACCTGGGATAAAATGGGAAAGAAAGGGTCTCTAGTGACTACCTCATATTAATGTGGAGTGTGACGACTTACATATATAAATCTGTATGTATCTGGGATGTCGTTGTTGATGTCGTTCAATGCAGCTGGGGTAGGATGGTTCTATGTGCCAGTCTGTTCAGCAGTAGACTAGTGATGAGCTGAGATGATGATAATGAAGTCATTAAGCATCTTTATGGATCATCATTTATGGGTTAACTTATTTAAAAACTGTTAAGTGATCACCGCCGCCCATGAACATCCGCAACAACGCAACGAAGTCGCAAATGCGTTGCCGGCCTAGGCTCTTTTCTTGAAGGTGCCTAAGTCGTATCGGTTCGGAAACACCGCTGGCGAAAGCTGATTCTACAGAGTAGTTTTGCGTGGCACGAAATTTCGCATAAAGCGAACAGTGGAGGATTGCCGACCATCGAGATGATGAGAATGAAATTTTGAATTCTGTCGCGATGTCCGATGTTTAAACTCAGCGGCTGGAACTAATCAGAACAACACCTCAGAACACTCCCCATGGTAAATTCGGTACAAAATGCAAAGAGATGCAACATCTCTTCGCAACGCCAGTGAATCAAACCGATCGGAAAGTACCTGGTCATGAACGATTCGAGGCGCTCTCCGTTGAATGCGGTCAAACGCAAGCAGCTGGTACAGGGGTGCCCCGGCCCAGAGATGAGAACAGTATTCCATGTGAGGCCGAACTTGCGCTTTGTAAAGTTGCAAACAGTGGGCCGACATGATATACTGTCTCGCTCTATTAAGCACGTCCAGTTTTTTAGACGCCAATTTGGCCTTACCCTCCAAGAAACCGCGGAACTGAACGTCGCTCGATATGTCAACGCCAAGGATTCCGGTACCAGCTGATAGCAAGGGTAGTGTTTTCAAAATAAGGAAATGCGACAAAGGGAATATTTTTAGCTGTGAACGCGCAAACTTGAGTCGTCGTGAGGTAAAATTGACTAGATTTTGTCGGCCCCAATCTGGAACACTGTTTAACAAAGTCTCGACTTCAGACACAAGTTTGTTCCGGCACTCATAAAAGTTTTCTTGAGAAGTATATAAGTAAGTATAGTTTTTACTCACCGGACTACAATCACCGTTAATTCCGTTTTCCACCAATATATCTTCAAATAACAGATCAGCTTCACATGGAGAACATAAATTACTGAGCAATTCACTAAACCTTTCTACTTTGCGCACACACACTGCCCCCAACAACCCTCCGATATCTCCATCTTTCACTTTTGGCACAACACACCTATCTGCTACTTTCACGAAATTATTATCAGCTTTATTGCTAGCCTTCGCTTCTCGTATAACAGGAATGTGAGAATTTTTATGATTATTTTTGAGCTCAAGCTGCTGATGCGAATAATTTTCGTCTAAAGCATCATTGTTAGTTTTAATTTCAACATTATTATCTTTAATATTGTTCCCAACTACTATATCATTAAATAAATTTTCAAACGTCTCTTTCTCAGTACTGTTTGAAAGGGATTTATCACCTAGTATGTTATTAAAAATTTCGTCCACATTGTCGTTTTTTTCCTCGTCATTTATATTAACTAATTTTTCTTCAGTCAAAGATTTCCTCTTATCATCGACAATCGAACTATTTTTCTCGTCAACAATTTTTTCTTTAGGACTAGTGACTATAAAATTACTTTTGTCTTTCGCTAATATATTTTTATTAATGGAATGTTTAAGTTTTGTTCTAATAGCACCAATTTCTTTGTCTATAACGCACGTCGTCGAAATACTTTTTAAATTTTCTTTTTCATTGCTCTGTCTCCTATTATGCATGCGAACTTTGTCTCTATCAATAATTTTAGGAATCTTGGTTTTATCATCTTCTAATAATGAATGCACTGATGAGCTTCTATTGTTACTTTTTTTAGGTGACGTACAAGAGTCGGCGTGGTTTGCAGCAGCAGCCCTCAATCGAGACGCTCTCGTTGTTCTAATAGGCACTGATGTTGAGGCTGTATTAAGATTTAATTCCGAAGAAGACTTAAGATGATTGGCAGAGTCTTCTGATGGCGTTCGATTCGTAAATTTTTTAGGCCGCCTGAAATTAAAGAAGATTTGTTGAATTACACAACTTACTTAATCTTAAAGTTGAAAAGTTACTTCTTGTTTAAAAACTATTGTATTTACAGCTTATATAGAATATTGTTACAGAAAAAGGTTTATTATTAATTTCCCAAAAAAACAAAATTAAGTTTAAAGTTAGTAAGTATTTTTCAGATTATATTATATATATTACGCCACTTACCTATCAGTAACATTATCCGAGAAGAGCGTTGCTGTTCTGGCCATTAACTGCTTTCGTCTCTCATCTTTATATTTCTGTATCCGGGCCGCACGGGCCTCGTCCGACGACTGACTCATTGTGCTAATTCTTCTTTCCTAATGATGTCACGTACGCCAGCAGCTCTTGACCCTTCTACAGTTTTTATGGTTTCTCTTAACACTATTACGGAACTTCTTTAGCATGGCGACATCAAGCGCGCAGGGCGGAATAGTTGGCAGTGATGAATACAGGCTAAGACTGGAACTGGCTAGGCGTTGAAGCTGCGGTTATAACCTGAAACGAAATAAAAAAACCAACGTGTGAAATCGGATCTACTGTATGCAACACGAGGCGCTATCGCGTGGAAGAATACGTGAGTAATTCGAGCACCGAAGTCGGGCCAGTGACAAAATCGCAAACAATGATGTTTCACTTGCGAACACAAGGTGAAGTAAGGACGCGTTACGAACGGGGCACCGAAAGCCTTTGTTCCATTGTTGTTTCCCCCCCACAAATTATGGGAATGTCAAAGCATCGATTGATTGTTTTAAGCTAAGTTTGATTAGCATCATAGGATAGCTATGTAAACAAACCTTACTCATAAAGAAGATTTAATTTTTAATCTTGCCTTAAGACCGAAGCAGCAAACAAGCACGCAGCTCTAATGGTCAGCAATCACCGAGGTCTATGCTTGCCAATATACATCTTCGATATGGAATCATGCACATAAACCCTGACTACGATGTTTTTATACACCATTGTAATCATTACTTACCCTTCATTCATAACACGAAACGCAGCGATATTAAGCGGTATTCTGTGTACACTGATAATTTGTGGATACGTGATCTTTCTTTGGACAAGCAATGGAAATTTGAATACCATATATAGCTAGTTTTATTTGCAAACTCATTAGAAGAAAGATGTAGTTATTTAGTTATTACTTTTTAAAGGAAACCTGAAAGTCATCGGAAGTACCTGTGACATTATTCTCTATTGCTATCCCCAGATAAATCATTATGTAAAATCACACTTGTTGCGCTCAAACTAACACATTATTAGGTTTACAAACGTTACGTAGTTTCTTAACGTCAATACAAGCAAATTAATTAGCTATAAAGTGAACACGGTTACGAACCACAATTAAGCAAACAGGCAAAAGTTGGGTAAAGACGAGATCGCGCAGGCAGGCCCTTTCGCGTAAAACTCGTGTTCGACTTTCACTTAACCGCACGTAATGATATTGATATAATTGATTTATTTATTAAGACATTTACATTGACACAACAATGTATGGTAGTAACAGAAATAATAAAGATAATATATTTTAGTGTAAATATACTGGTATAAACACTAATTAAGAAATGAAATGTTCTACAAATGTTATAAAAAAAAATTTTAAAAATCACAAATCCAATTCAAAAGAGGTGAATAATTTTAAATTATTGATATCTAGGTATCTTATAATGTTGCTAACTGCCGTGAGAAGCCATTTTGTCTCAACATGAGTACATACATATGTACATACTTACCCGAGCACCAGTAAACACTAAATAAATTAAAATTATACTATATATTATAGTCCCATGATAAACACCGTTTAAATTTACAAAATTACAAACAATTCAAAAACTAGTTTTATTTAAGCTAAGTCATATATATCTAAGGGGATCCCAGCTTAAGAAAGCAAGCAAGTAAAAGTTCAGGAAATCGAAGACATACTGTAGGTGCGTTGTTACCACTGAGTGCACAATATTAGTATACCTTGTGACGGTTTCTCTCTTTCACCAAATGGAACACGATATGCTAATATACTAAATTTTCACTGATATTCAGAAAGTACCTTACTATAGCTGACCCATTCACGCATACAGTAAGCTTATGACTGGAGCGTGAATGATCAAGTAAATGCCTAAACTTCAGAAACTACTTTTTATATTAGGTCAATAAAAATATGGGAATTATGTGAAGTACAAACAGACAACAGACTATACAAGTTACTACAAGCGTTAAAAGGCAAATAATCTCGAAACTACAATTCGCTATGACCGATTTGGACCTACAAATTGATGTTAGATTTTATTTGATATCTGGATGAGATCATCATTTCCATTATAAGAATATTAGATCTAATAACACACAAGTGTAACAGTGGTAGAGCTACACTGTAGTTTGTTTCTAGCTACAGAATGAATGGGTGAGCTCGACCGGGGTAGGACCACACCCTCACAAAAATATAGCAACATTAGTAGTGATCCAGAGACCTTAATTATTGATGACGAGGCATTCCATCTCAATCCTCAAGGGTGACAACGCTCTTCATTATGATTGTCAAGGATCAATGTAGTTGTCGCGGGCATCAGGAATCACTTGCCATCAGGTGAACTATGTGTTACTCACAATGTAAGAAATAAATAAATAAAACCAGCAAATATAAAACACCAACAATATATAAAAAATAAAAGGAAGCTATAAACTAACGATATTTTTTTTTAATTGTCTGGTACCCATCATTCATAGCAACGTTATCATGCGAATTTATCATTCATAAAAAAGTTTTTAGAAATTGCGAATTTTATGATTTCATATTTTTTGTAATATACATTATCCATTGACCCCACAATGTTTTTTTAAACCTAGTATTTTTGATTAATAGAATCTACGATATCGCCAATAGTACGACATTGACTGGTGTAGCTCAAAGGATTAGCATAGTGAAGTTAAAATGGGCCATCCACATAACTCATAAGATCATTGGAGAAGAAAGGTTTTCGCTTGGCAAATCTACATTGGAAAACTCGGTGATGCACAATATTAGTTACAAGTAAGTGGAGGCAGATATTTCAGATTCATGATTCATGATAATCTGTGACCGCGATTAAAATGGTGACAAAATAAATTTTAAGAAGACGAATATGAGAACTAATTTTAAATAAAAGTCTATAATTAACTAACATAAGCGTGGCTTTTAACACAAGGAAAAAGTCTGATATTTTTTAATAATGATAGAGATTCGAAACCCCAAGGACTCAATTATAGATAACCTCATGTATTCCATCTAAATCTGGTGATGACAACGCATGTATATTGAATCTCTGTAAGGCATTGATATAGCTGTCATGGGCCGCAGTTATTTATTTATTTATATATAAACTTTTGTACAACTAACATATGCACAAAGGCGGACTTAATGCCTAAGGCATTATCTACCAGTCAACCTTGGGAGGGCACACACACAGCAAAAGATTTCACTCACATTCCACAGATGCGTTGTCACACCTGCAGACTAAGATGGAATGCCTCATCACAGGGCTCTTCGGATCCCTACAGTATATACTGTCCAGTCGAAACACAGCAGCGTTATACTGCTATTCTGCGCTGGTATTCCCTGCTGCTCCATTCCCTGTCAAAAGAACCTACGGCATTCTTAAAGGCCGCCAGCGCATTTGCGGGTCCCGGATCTCCTCTGCTGTTGATGTTTGCGATTAATCTTGCTTTGAGCTGCTTACTTGTCTGCCATCTATTCTATAAAAAAAAGGTGACCCATTCATATTGAAGCTAGAAACAAACTACAGCGTGACTCTACTACTGATTGTCTATCTATAAAGTTGTCGAATGTTTTTTTGTAAATTTAGACTATACGTACCGTACTGTATAAATTTAGGCTATACACAATAGGCTATAGACAATATTGTTATTTTAATTAATTAATTTTTACAAATAATACCAGTATACGTCAGCTGGTATTAGAATCCACAAGCGTTATAGTTATAGTTATAGTGACTCCAACCAAGATACAAAACTTTGAATGCTTTACCACATAGAAATTCGCGTATCTGACAGGCACCATTTGTCACTACGAAACATAAATAAAAAAGGCTTAATTATATTAAACGAACCTGCATAAAATAAAAAGCATGCGGCATGTGCAAAAATTTAATAAAAAGTAGTTTTCACCTCAGTGACTTCAAGTGCAATGCAATCGACGTCAGTATAAATCTTAATCGACGTAAAAAAAATAGTAGTCTGAACAACGCATGTATCCAGCCAATAGACTGGATATAGCTTTACTGGCTCGCGGTTCATTTATTGACTTGTCTAAAGCCTTGTTAAAACGCTATATTTATTAGAAGGAAAAATATAACGCCAAAGCTAATTAGAAATCCACTTACTGCATTTATTTTAGCATGAGGTTTTATATCAACAAACGATACATTGAGGCGAATTTTTGGACACAATGAGTTGGTAGGGATAATATTTTTTCTATTAACAAAAGTGTAGCGTTATCGAAGCCAGAACTTATTAAAAATGTAAAATTAAATGACGTGACGGGGGAGGATGACGTGTTTGAATTATATTCGCTTTAAAATACAAATAGCTTCCACTTTACACTTAAAAATACTGAGGACATCAATAATAATTTTGCTATTTAATCTTTAAACAAAATGGTATACTGCCCCTGACATTGCTTGCTCTGCATTTACCAAAATCCTGTTTTTGTTTATAAGTACAAAAATATATTTAAAAAAGCATGTGGTGTAAAGAAATTAAATCATCGACTTTCAGATAAGTTTGATCATGGCCAAATTCTAAGATTAATATGAACGATAAAAGCTGTATAGCGATGTGTATTAAAACGTATAAGATACTTAAGAAATTGATAATCTAAGATGTAAATGATTCCAGTCGTGGTGGCTCAATGTTTAAGCGCCCGTTTATGCGATGCACGGTATGCGAGCAAACCGAATGCAATCCCCGATGCTAGGACCGATGAAATTGTTAATTGCAATTTTAAATGCTGAATTACCACGTGCTAGTCGGTTAATTATATAATCGTAAGGAAACCAGCATGTCGTAGAGATAGAGAATATTTAGGACATGTGAAGTGTGGGGTGGTGTTGAAACCGCGTGGCAACTATGCTTCTATACCCTTTCTAGCTTCTCTTAAGCGGATGCTTATGTCCAACACTGGGATCGTTATAATACATATGCTGTTACATCCTTTATTTTTGTTTAAATATATCATATCGACATCAGAACAGACAGTGCTAGAGCTCCAGTTTGTTTATAGCTGCATAATTAATTTTTCAGCTTGACCGGAGTTGGACCACGTCAGCAGCATTACACGCCAGAATTATGCTGCTATTTTACGCAAGAATACCAGCGTAAAATAGCAGCATAATTTTGCTGTGTTTCGTCTGGTGAGTGCAGGGATCCGGAGACTCTTATTACTGGTGAATAGGCATTCCATCTCAGTCATCAAGGGTGACAACGCATCTGCATTATTATTCCTTGTCAAGTATGAATGTAGATATCATGGGCCGCAAGAATCACCTACCATCAGGTGAAGTGTGTGCTCGTTTGTTACTCTCAATCTAATAAAAAAAAACAATAACGTAAAACACTTCAGACCGTGACCATATTCAGTTTTTAAGCACTAGAAACGTCGGCAATCAAAAATTATCCTATCATCATTAATTCGGAAAATTAGTTTCATTTATTTTACGAATGGTTGGACGAAAAATAAATGCTATATACTGGAATTATTTGAAAATGCGTAGTTGTTCAGACTGTAAAGTATTTTAATACTAAATTAACTATCAACTATTTCATATTTGGCAAAGTATAAATTATCTAACACTATTTTATATATAACATAATTTAAGCAATAAAAATAATTTAATTAATAAAGAAGCGAGAAGCTAGGTGGATAATTGTATATCTTTCTTTACCAGTCTAAAATACAAGAAAGGGTTACATTAATGAATAGAATACAACACATAACTAACCGAGTTCGTAATCGGAAAGAACAATAATGAGTAGCTGACATACAGATGTTGACAACAGCGGCGCACAATCAGTCGATAGGCGACCGTGAAACGGATGTGGCGGTCACCGGGACCAGGGTAAATGGCACTGCTTGGCGAGACCAAATGCCAGTGGATTTCTCCGGGTATGTTAATTTTTATGAAATTAAGAGCGTCTCATCACAGCACACAGTTCCACCAAAACAGCCCATTAATTACCATAACCATCCCCAAAAAAGCTTAAAATCGCACATGAGTTGTCAATCCTGAGGAATGAGATGGAATTCTTCGTTACCTCTGTGTTAAACTCAGTATACGAATAAAATCACACAACTTCGCTTTTTTGTTATTTCACGTTGATATTCTGTAAGGGTGTGGTCCTTCCAAAGCCAGAGCGAACCATTCATCACTAGCTGCAGGGTTATTACAACTGATTATAACAGAATGTTGATCTATCAATTCTTTTTACAAAAGAATTCAAAATTATCGCACTTACCGTTCCGTAGCAAACACATAATTGTAACAATAAATGAGATTTTTTTTTTTTTTATCAAGCTGTTAATCGCTTTTACAGTTTCGCCGGGTTGAGAGGTCACCGAACGCTTATGGCACTCAGTCGAGACTTCTATTAGTGGATAGCCAGCACAAGGGCCCCCAAGTGGGAGCCTCGGCTTGGACCTGTTCCGCGAGAGCGTCTGACTCGAGGGTGCCCGAGAGGGCCGAACCTCGGCTCGGTCAGTTGCTTCTGACTAAGAATTATCTACATTAATATCACTATTATTATTATTGTCTATCTGTACCACCACTTCGGAATGCGTGGGCGCTGGAGAAGAAGTGGCGCAAGAAACTGTGGTTTTAACTGAATTTAATGAATATTGGCCGGCAGCAGTGAAAAGTAACTTGAAACTTACCAACAAATATGTATTTATTCTTTTAATATTCGCATTAGTAACGTAGAAGTATAATACTTATCGTCGAATATTAGCTAAGTTAAATAATTATTTTTATAATTTTTATCTTCATTTAGATAAAACGTGTAAAGCAAATACAGTTAAACATACGGTTCCACAATTGCAAGATAAATTAAAGAAGTACCAGCCTTCCAACGAAGGAACAACTTGACTATGTCAATGGATAGTGGAAAGCCAGTCAGTCAGGGGGACGGGACATACATAACTCTCAGACCCAATAATCAGCAATTTGTGTCGCAAATAATGTTCTTCGGTCAGAAATCGATACCTGACGCAGGATAGCCTGGTGCTCTAATCACCAGACCATGCAGCCGTCAAGAAACGTTATGCAAATGTAATTGGTAGGACAGTATTTTTGTGTGTAAGGAAAGCCGTACGTACAGATTAGTTTAGCCAAGTCATTAAATTAGAAGTTGTTATGCTTGGTCGCCTACATGAGATGTAACATGATATTGTTTTAAAAATGGTGTTAATAAATAAATAATCTCGTATCTCTGTCTAGTTAATTCTAAAAGATATATAAACTGAAAATAAGTAAGAGAGACAATAATGAGTTATATACTATATTATCATCATAATCATCACATTTAGTTTTTTACTGCAGCAGACATGGTTCGGCTCGACCGCGGAAGGACCACGTTCACACGTAATGACTACTTGAATTTTTTTTTATTTCATTGTTATTCACAAACGATCACACAGTTCACCTGATGTGAAGTGATTCCTGCGTCCCATAACATTTACATTAATTCTTGGCTTCCTTACCATCGGGGCCTGCTTTACTAATTTGCCACCTTTTATTCTATAACAAAATATAGCGTGCCACCTCAGTCCTTAGATGCCAACGCAGGTGCATCATAAACACTGACCTACCGCAGCTTCGTAATCCAAAATCATTTAGATACATAATACTCCCAAATATGTTAATTCAAGTTTTAATTTTATCAATAGTTTTATGTACAAACAGTTTTAATTTGACTTTCATTACCAAATTCAAATTTAATTTAAACTTGCTAACATGCTGCCAAAGTGAATGAGTTTTCTAGCAATTGGACAGCTAACAGATAAAGCTATAAGATAATACATATACAACACAGATTATAGGTGAAATCGCACAGACATTTTTTTAATTTTTCACCACGGGCGTTTTCAGCAAACTGTATGTTTTTAGACCGCTTCAGAGGAAGGCTTAACAAATAGTAGTATATCAGAAAGGACACCAAGGTAACACCGTTTCAGGACACAAACATGTACATGGTACGTCTTCCTGATAACCCATTATCAGGCCGTTTATGGCCTATATATAAGGGGTGTACCCTTTTGTCTCCGGAACATTACAGGACAGCCTATACATGTGAAAAAGAGAGACGAGTATATCGATCATATCTCCGAAATATTCCTGAGCTATACGAGTGATAGAAAGTGATGGTCATGTTCGAATTCGAACCGGAATGTTCCCAATGATATTAACAAGGGACGGGCTGCATGAGTTGAAAGAGGTAGACAGCCTTATTTTTTATATCATGGACACACTGGAACATTCCAACGTTATAGAGCGATTTACCATGCATATATAAGCGGGTCTGATCGCGGCTTCAGGATAGTTTTCCGATTAAGATAGTAAGCATCGGAGAGCGGAAAGCGATTAGTGAGTGAATTTTGTAAGGACTTTGTCAAAGTTAATAGTGTTACAAATGATTCCTTTTTTCATACATTCAATAAAATCATACGATAACGTCCATATTCTGTTTAACGAAACCTACAGCTTGTAACAATATACATATAACACGTATCGTTATGAAGCCATGTGAATCAGTCCGCTACAGTAGGTAATGATGACCGTCATCATTATCAAAATCTCAGCACATCACTAGCCCTTTAAGAAACGTAGTATGTCTTTGGCAAAAATTATGCTTTTGTATAATATAATACCATAATATATATATATATATATATATATATATATATATATATATATATATATATATATATATAAACTAATAAATTATCTAAAATTTGTATATTATACACATTTAATTATAATACACAATCTCATAAACATTAAGTGCCCTCGTAGCGAGTTCTGGATTCTCATGAAGAGAGAAGAGCAAATATACCCTGAAAAACACATGTATCTAAATTATTTACTCAACAAGTTACCATAATAAACTTCTTTTTGCTTGGTTCTTCTAACATTTCATTAATAAATGCTGAACATCGTCTACAGTTGGGAGAGTGTACCTTCGTCATAACTAACGATAATTTACTTAGCGGATATGTCCGCATTTAAGCCTATTTAGGTCTTCTTGCATACCTATTGCTTATTCTATTACTAGGAGGCTTATATCAAATTCCCTTTTCTTTCACGTAGTTTCGTCTTAAATATTCCTTCAACGAACAACTATTATAATTTTTTATTTGTACAACGATTACTTATTTTAATATGTCAAAATCAGTTGCTTCACGCTTTTTTGTGTCATATACTGCATCATCGTATTAACGTGTCATTCAAATAATTAACGTTACGTCATATTATATACGTTAAGAATCGATCTCGAATCGAAATATGGCAGAACCAAAATTCGATTTCGCAATTTTATATTAAATTGGCCGTGTACGCTATTGAAATTGTTATTTAAGATTTTACTGCTATTAATATGCGTCCCAAGGCCCAGTAGAATAACGATATTTGTGTATCAAATGTAATAGTTGGTTTTCGAGTATATTATAGTTGTGTGTTGGATAAACATACCTTGTCTTTGGACACAGCATCCGACCCTTACTCCGAATTCATTGCTCATACATTTCATCGGCAAGGGGAGTAGCGAGTGAGTGCCTGTGTTTGCGATGCAAATTCTACCGGCACTATAATATATCTTGCGCAGGTTGGCATGCCATCTGGCAAGAAGGTATCGCTGAAATCTACCAAGAGCACATCTATGAAACTCAAGTAGAACAATAAAAACGTAAATGTCTTAATTAACTTTAACGGCAATAGTTAATATTAACGTGCTATTATTGAAATAGCACTTACATCTATTAGAATAAAGGGTCTTCAGTTTAAACACGTATAGATGTCGAAGTTATGTTGTTGTCCTCGAATAGAATTTCGATTTCTAACCTAACCTACATTTATGAACTATGCATTTCGTGAAAAAAATGCATTGCTGTGTCGCAGAAATTAACATAAAAAGAAATTTTGAAAGTATTTCCCTCAATCAACCATTCAGCTGTCATAAAATACAAGAACTATTATTGTTAATGTTTTTTTTAAATTTTAGATAGTCATCAACCTGGCTTGATATTTAGTACTAATTGAGAAATACAGACGCCGGTTGAGTTCGGATCCTTGGCTGTGAGCATAATAAAAGAATATGCGAACTGCTTGGTGCGAATTTGGGGAATGAAGGCGGCATAAGGTTCACGACGGTCGAGTTTTGAGTCCAGTCATACATTATTCTATTAAATCAACAGTTCTGACTTCATAAGTCCTAATTCCTTGGTGGAGAAAAATATTGGTTACGTAGAAATATAAAAATGATATAAAAAGGATATGTCTTTTTATTTGTACCAACTGCACACATCACTACTTAACCTAAATAAGTGATAAAACATCTCAAAACAACTCATAGAACGAAGCCGACGTGATAAGGAACACTATCAGATTTAACCTTTTTTTTTTCAAATTGAACAATCGGATCACGTGACTTTCTCACAGTCTGATTCACACGTGTGCGAGATGCAACAATAACACGTAACGACAAGCACCGCGGAGATCGGCACGGGGTACAATGAACGCCAAATCACGCGGACCTAGTTATTACCAATTTTATAGCTCTATTTTTCCGTTTGATTAAAAAAACATGTTTCGTTATGACATTTGTGACGAAACTCAAGGGAACAGTTTACGCGATGATAAATAATATGGGATTCTTACGGCCCACGAAACCCAACAGTCATCTTCGATAAGACATCATAATGAAAAAGTGCCACCACCCCCGTAATCAGAGATTGTCGGCACCAGTAATAACATCTTCGGTTTCTTTCACCCACCGGACGTAACGCAGCGGCGCTTATATTTCCTAAAAGCCTGGTCATTCCCTGGTCTAGCCGACCCATCCGTACATATCACAAAATAAAAATTAAAATACAACAATTCATTATGTTTAATAAGACGTTTGTGCTAGTTTCCCAAACATAATGATTGGAGTTCTACCAACAAATAATCTCAAATATGAATTACACCCGATCGCTTATTGCGTCATTAACTTCTAACGATGATTATTAGACATCATTGTTTTTTTTATAAACACGCGTATATTGCTCCGACTAAGTTATGAATAGCTATAGCATAAGTGTCTACAAATAAATAAATGAAAAACCATACACTTCTAGCTTAACTTCGTTTATATAATTCAAGTAATCGTATAAGAAAATTAAAGTGTTTGTCTTAGCAAAACTCGTATAGCTAATACTTTAAAACAACAGTTCAATATAAGAAATCTTTATTTTTGTTTGTTTACTATGATTTATGAATGGCAAACTAATCACATAATACCACCACACTGTGTTGTCTGGGGGAGAATTCCAATAGGCATTACGGCCTCTTTGTAAACTTTTTGTTTTTAATGGTCAATACAATACACTGTAAATTATTAATTACATAGTTGTCCAAGAAAGCTAATAGGCATTAAGGCCCCTTTGTAAACTTTTTTTAAAGGTTAATACAATGCACTAGAAATTATTAAATACACTTCCTACATAGTTGTCGCCCTGTAACCTCACAAAGTGAGACGGTATTCACAAATCACCATAAATAAATTGATAAGTAAATAGAAAATTTGCAAGAAAATTGAATCGGACGACATCAACTATAAAATATATTCACAAGTGAATACATAAAACTGATTTACTAACAAATCAGATTCTCTTCAAGACCTCGTGTCGGCGACGTTGGAATAAATTTATATTACAAATAAAAACAGACATGAGGCTAGAACCAAATACTTTATAGTCTAGACATTCTACAATGATGAACTTATAAGGGCTATATGTAGCGTCAATATGTGTTCGAATTGATCTTCATTTTTATAGATAGCCGTTCGATAAACTTACAAGCCCTTGTAATTTTGCATGACCCTGATAGATCTCTCTCATCGTGTATAAATTAAATATAATGTTTTTTGTAGAAGTATAATATATAAAAGACAGACAATATTTTATGAACAATATTTTAACGCACATAGAACATGGACGTCACTCTACGTGACTGGTGTGTGTCGGTTTCTGGGTTCGACTCCCAGCCGAGGTATAATATTTGTGATAACAGTGGTAGAGTTACAATGAAGTTTGTTTCTAACTGCAGAATGAACGGGTCCGCTACACCGGAGTAGGACCACGCCCTCACAGAATACCGACGTGAAAAAGCAACAGACCTTTATTACTGGTGACGAGGCATTCCATCTCAGTCCTCAAGGGTGACAATGCATCTGCATTATGATTACTTGTCGGGGATGAATGTGGATGTCATGGGCTGCAGGAATCACTTAACATCAGGTGAACTGTGTGCTCCCAAGGTAAGGTAACTCTTAAGGTAATAAAAAAAAAGTTGATATTCAAGTCTATGGTGCTTGCATGTATTTACCGTGTGAATACCTAAGCCACTACGTCAACCTGATGATATAAAAAACATCATCACATTGTTTCACCCAAGGCGACATTTTATTACTGATAATAAGCGGAAGATATCGGCCAGTATAATAAATAGTACGTTTTTAATACTATAGTTCTTTAATGCTCCAAATTAGCGACCTCGTTTTCTCATTCGACAAAGTTATAATCAAAACATACCGAGTGAAATTATTTTACCTGATATCTCATGCAAATTCACTCTGAAACATCCAAAAAGTCTTTCAGTCCATCTTATAAGATGAATCAACAAAGATGGAAAAAATTATACTCTATAATTTACATTTTTTTTTTCTAATTTTAGCCATGACAAGCGAGCATATGTAAGTAAAAGTGTAGTAAATGGTAAGTGATTATTGCGGCCCCTGAATACTAAGTTAGAATGCCTCGTCACCAATAATAAGGGGCTCCGAATCCCTTAACTCACCAGACAAAACACAACTGCCTTATGTTGCTATTTTACCTAGGTATTCTGTGAGGGAGTGATCCTGGTCCGTGGTTCACCGGTAAGGCGACTCATTCATGCTGAACCTAATTACAATATAAAGCGTGGGCCTTCCACTGTCCAAATATTTAGATATAAGCTACTGCGAGGCACTGTTAAAACAAAACATAAATAGTTTACAGTTGTGAAATAAAATTGGTCATACGTAGATTTTGAAGTGGATAGGAATGAACCTGAGTAATTTCACCGTTATTTAAATTGAGTAGCATTTACCAGCACTTCCGAGCTGCCAATATAATATGAGCAGTCATGGTCGATTGGTGATAAAACTGCACACTATGATACACATGTAACTAAAATAAGAGTAGGCCACGTCACGGACACATAAAAATTTTCCTTAGGCAATTATTTATAAGCAATCATCAAAAGTGTTTATTATTTATTTTTTATTATGGAATTAGAATAGCCTCCCTAAACAAACTTTGTTCGATACCTATGTAATTATTTAGATTGATATTTACAAAAATGTATTCACCCAAGTATTCAAACAATGTCATGCATCAACACAAATAACATAATAAATTATATCTTTACATGTCACGTGATAAACAAGACATCGATTGATAGGCGGTCAATATTGATATTAATTGAAACATAAACTTCATGTATCGATATTATCAACTGGTTACGAATGAGCGGGTAATACTTTCGTAAATATTAAATGTCAGGTTTGAAAGAAAAAAAACTTTAATAAAAATGTACCCTAGCGTAGGTGTATCTATAATGTAAGAACAATCTCAGGAAATCGGTTATCAAAAATAATAGTTCTCTGCGATAATATGATGACCTGAGCAACTTTAAGGGAAGTTAATGGATACAAAAATGAGCTATTTGTCAGCTTGCTGTGGCCCGTTGTGAACTGTGGACTAGGAACAACAATAAAGATTGGAAACGTTCACGATCATATGGCGAAGATGAAAATATATTTTAACCATTAGAATGAAAATTTGAGAAAACTAATAATATAAAAGTAGTGTGGGATAGAAACGTAAAGATAGAACGGAAACGAGAATATGTAAGTACGCGCCGAGCTATCTGATAGCATAGATATTGGATGAGTATTTATCCAATGATATGGTTTTGTTATTTTATGTAATACCTTATTTGCCAACTTTAGGAAGTGAAAATAATTGAAATGTACTTGCGTTATAATTCGACTAAACTAATTAATTAAAATAAATGAATTAAACTAAAATATCTAAAAAAAAAATTTTAATGTTTGATCGGTATATTTCAAAGAAATCTGACGATATTTTTCAAAAGAAGAGAATTTCAAAGAGTAGTTAACTTTTATTTTACTCATTTAAAAATATAATATATAAATTTTATTTTCTACATTTTACTTTGATCC
This sequence comes from Teinopalpus imperialis, assembly GCA_029286865.1. Taxonomy (NCBI): domain Eukaryota; kingdom Metazoa; phylum Arthropoda; class Insecta; order Lepidoptera; family Papilionidae; genus Teinopalpus; species Teinopalpus imperialis. The sequence goes on along the minus strand of JAGSMU010000009.1, from coordinate 375,500 downwards.
ATTTCTCCATTTCATTTATTTGAGAAATAATTTTAGAATCATTATCCAAAACGTCGAAATTGTTGACACACAGTTTCGCGTAGCCTGTCGTTAATGTTTCCAATACTAACGCTTCGAAGCGTTATTGTGATTATTAGCAGTTAGAGGCGCCTTAAAACCTAATGTATTATGCTTTTACTATCTTCTTTTTAGTAGTTAGATATAGCCAAGCTGTAACTAGATACTAGATGAAACATTAATGATGGCTCGACCGGGGAATGACCCCGCCCAAACAGAACATCAGCGTGAAATAGCTGCATAGCTCTCCTGTTTTATACTGAATAACACTTGACTTTAATAACCCGGTCACAGGTTTTCCGTGTCAATCTTAAAGGTTGATAACGTATCTGTAATATGATATGAGTATCTGAAAATGGCCGATTATTAAGCCTCGTTTCCCTTGCCTGCATTTTGCTTTTTATAACTTTATCCATCAAAACAAGTAAAGAACTTTATAAAATTGCCTGTTAACATAGGACAACTTTTCCAGCATTATTTACTCAGCCTCGAAAGTGAAGTGAAGCAATTCCACGTACATCCACGATATGTTAGCAACGATAATGCGATACGTCAATATTTATGCACCTCACGTGGAAATAAACATGACATGGGCCGACTGACAACCTGGTATTTCTATATATATTTCAGAAATTTCATAGAGATATATGTATATGTGGGAAGGTAGATAACTTTATCATGCATCACGTTACGTTTTGATAAGGTATATATTATTACATACATTATTCGACTATAAAATAAGTACTAAGCAATGTCTGACATTAACAATACAAAAGAAATACGATTACAAAAATTATTTTCTTAAGATAATATATTCTGAACTTAATTTTTTACCAAATACCGTTAATCGTTACCAACAACTTACCATAAGCCGCTGTACTACGTAAGCTTCATTATTTAGTAGACGCTGCTACTCAGGAGTCAAAAGTGTTACACCATTAAATAAAAAAATACCTACCACCTACGATTTAATTGTAGTCTATGTTAATCGTTACCACTAACTTACCATAAGCCGCTGTACTACGTAAGCTTCATTCTTTAGCAGATGCTGCTACTAAGGAGTCAAAATCGTTACATCATAGGATAAAAAATTACCACCTACGAGTAAATTCAATTCTATCTGAATCATTACCATCACCTTACCATAAGCCGATGTTATTTATTATATGGCAAAAATTAACTGAAATACTTCTTTTTTAGAATTATCTACCTAATTATATACTTAATAAGAATAAGTACGATATTAAACAATGATTAAGAAAACAAACATACATTAAATATTCTCTCTTAACGAGAAAACACATCAATCGCTGTCACACGTACTAACAAAGAAAATTATATTGCAAATATAGATAGATAATACGTTGCAGTGAGCAGAGTAAATCGAATCCAATGAGTCAGAGAAACTAGTTCTTTAGTTTACACTGAAAGAGCAACAAAGCCAAAAAGATCTCGGCTGGATCTGCAAGAGCCAGGAGCATGCTTAATGTTACATGCCGATATAACGCATTGGAAGCGTTTAATCGTAAATCATTTAAATTATGAATTTGATAGTTTTCACACATTATTATAAAAAATATAAAAAATTATCATCCAGCAATAACAAGTTAAGTATTCAAATTTCAATGATCATCAAAAACATATTCTTTATAATTGAACATCTATTAAACTTGGTTTTAAGTTTTGTTACAACGGAATCAACAATTAGCTACATTTTTATTGCTAAAAATGTCCGGATATTACTTTGTTTGCATCTTTGCGTCCATGGAAATCTTTTTAGATTATATTGTAAATATTCTTTATAAATGTGATAAACCACGATTGGTACCGACGTATGAGTACATTTCTCTTTTTGCCCGGTATATTTCAAGAAGGGTTAATGGAAAATCTATAAATATAACTAGATTTCCTCGAGAATGAGATGCGATCGCCCGTCGACATTGATTATCAATATCCACTAAATGAACTCAGGGAGCAGTCCAGCAATTTACTTTGCCGTGTCTTCTAAATTTTTAAACAAATTAACGCTGAACGATAGCTCATATTTAGTGTACGATAATAAATAGTATTGCGATTTACATTCCCTAAAAGTTAAATACATATAAACTTTATTTACAGAAATACAGACTTCTAGCATAACGCTGTTGTGTTTCGTATGGTAAGGTATTCCATCTCTGTCCTCAGGGTTAACAACACATGGCATCCTGATCTTCGTTGGGGATCGATGTTAATGTCTAGAATCGTAGTCAGCGTTTACCATCTGGTGAAACGTGTGCTTGGCCGTCACCCCTAATAATATATAAAAAAGGACATTCTACAGTTGTTCGGTACGGAGCATTCAACTTCTGACGTTTCGCTTGAAAACCTATAATCATTCCTTATTCAATACTCGGTATTCACCGATCGTAATGAGCACAAGGCGTCGTACATCATTTTTTTTTACTTCATGCCGCAAATAAAAGTAAAGCCGGTCAGGACCGGATTACATCGCAAGCCAGTCCTCGATTCGTAAACCCCGCTTAATATATACGAAAGGTTAAATTGCGCCAAAATCTTAGCCCAGCTTGAATTTTGGCGCAATGCATCGGACACTGTACGGTTGACCCCAATTTGTGCTAGTTTTTATTGGCAATATTGTGGACGTTGAGTTTATTACAAAGCGCTACTCCGTTCCTTACTCGTACTCGGTATTCAGGAGTGATGGTTTATAAAAAAACTATTGAAGGAATACAATGGCATATTTAAGAAACAACGTTTATATTCATACAATTGCTTCTGAACATTCTAAAAATAATTTTATAATATATTTCTTTACATGTTGCATAAAAACAATTTTTGTTTATAAAGTGTATTAAAATTTTTGATGCCATTTAATATGAATATGTCTCTAGTGCGTTTTGAAATTGCTACGTAAATGGTTAGCAACTATTGCGAATGGTCACAAATAAAAAAAATTAAGACAAAGGAATGTAGTACTCACATCAAACATCGTAGTTGCAAATTTTATCAAAGTAAGATAACCAACTTAATGTCTTACATGAAGAAATGTTAACTTGAAACTTTAAATAGTAGTGGCGTAGCCCACTAAAGTTTTAAACAGATATATTTTAAACCACACGTGATTCATGTCTCACTGAATCACATATATTTTAAGACGTCTTGCCATTGACAATTATTCTAAACAAACAGCTTACTTGTTTTATAGGTTATGCGGCCAATTGAGTATTCAAGTTAGTGAATTAGAGCAATGACGTTAATTTTAAAGGTCTCGTTTAAATAAATAATCAGATACCACTAAATATGGTCCTCGAAGTTATAAAAGTATAAAGAACGAGCTTCGTCAGATTACTTGGTTACTTAAAGTTCGCTCATTTATTATTGTAAGGTAGACGTATAAGCACCCAACGCCGGCTGATAGTGAAGAGAACATTTATGATAAGAATCCCTAAGGATCGCAATGGAAGCGACATCACATGTAACAAAGTCATTTATTATATGCTGCCCATACCTAAGGGCTATATTTGACGACCCCATTTCTTTTTTCAATCTTCAACAGGAATCGCAGTAGATCTAAGGCCAACGGGGCTTAACTTTCACAGGTACTGTGAAAGTTAGGTTACTACAGGTTTTCAGTCCGTGTTGCCAAAGCCATTGAAAAAGAGTTTATTATATCTTATATGTGACGGTAAACAAAAACACCGTACTTTTAAGTTAATGCCTAAAAGAAGTATTTCTAAAATATAACAATATCCTCCTAGCTTTTCCAGGTCCATAAAATTATATTTTAATAGCTGTTAGAGAGACATGTCCAGCAGTGGGAACACTATGTACGGGCCGTTACTTAACTGATGTCAGTGTTTTTTAAATTAGTTGAGAGTATTTAATTTTCTCTTCGATCAAGTTCATCATCCTTATTTAGGTAATATTCAGATATTATCTCGGGCAGTATGCATAACCCATAAGGTCACGACTAGATTACATTGACAGCTGTATTTATTATGAACTTAACGATAACACGCGTAAAGCAAATGACGTTTGTCCCATTAACACATACCGGTGATATTTTATAAAAACTATTTTTAAACTAAACATAGATAAGTGTACCTAATACGCCGTCGTCGCCTTCAACGATTTGCAAGTAAAATTTACTGTGTCATATAATATTATGACATATAGTACTAGTTGTCATATAGTATTAATAGTATTTGGTACATAAGACATTGTAATTTTCCGGTCAAAATTGCGTTAATCACTATTTGTATAAGAAATGTATAATGTATACACGAATAAAGAAATAAAAAGATATTGTATATACAATTACTTTAAAGGTGTTTTCCGAATTAACATAAAATTAATAATATATGCATTATAAATATATTTATTACACAATAATTAAAGCCAGGCCAATCTCAGTATTGAGGTTAATTACTCTATCTTTTTTTAAAAAAAAATTATCTCAGGTACTAACTACAAATAAAAAAAAGTAACGTAAATATTGCAAACTTTAAATTAAATTTCGAACAATGCCATTTTATACTTAAAGGTTACAGAATTTAAAAGGTCAAGCGCAAACTAAACTTTAAAACGAGTGTTACCTTAAGAACGAGGTTGTAAAATCTTTATAGAGGTCCAAACTCCTGACTAAACTGCACACAGCTGTGCTCACAACACTGGACACAAAAATATGTTACGACTGTATATTTAAGATACCAGAGCGGCAGAAGAGTGTAGCAGGTTTAGAAACGCACCTGTTGGTGCGACGCGAGAATCGTAACTGGCCGACGAGGCGGCCCATTAGTCTCGGTAGGAACACGTCACGCGGAAGCCGGTTCTGCTCAGGGCATCGATGACTTGAGAGAAAATCTAGTGTCGATCGGAAGCAGGCGCATTGTAAGCTATTAACTTAATATACAGATTGGTCGCACACTTTGCGGAAACTCATTAAAATTGTATTACAGGTCTTAATAAACCTCCTTATTCAAAGCGATAAAAGTATGTTTAAAGATTATCTAAGCTTATGTCTTAATTTTTTTTAACACTTCAATTTATATTTAATATTTATATAAACCGTTGTTTTAAATAGCCTAATAATAAATGCATGATGCATTAGTCACCAGAAGCACGTATTGTATAAATTAAGATTCACGTAGAAAAGGCTTATCAATGTTTTTATAATGAGATTTCTGATTCAACATAATGATGTCACAACATTGGAAGTAGTCTTTATCAAATACTGTTTTACTACAATTACTATACTACAAGAAACACAATTGGTGACAAGAGAGCACATAGTTTGCCTGATAGTAAGTGATGATGCGGCCCATGACATCTGCAGCAATCGTCAAAAAAGATTCAAGGTGCACATGCATTTTCAACCCTGAGAACTTAGATGGAATGCTTCGCTATCACAACTTACAAAAAGCCACTACACTCGCCATACGAAACACAGCAGCGTTATTGTGTTATCTCATGCTGGTTCTGTAAAGGTAGGCATCCTTACCCGTCCTATCAGGACTCATAGTTCTATCACTTTACACATATATACTTGTAAAACGGAAGCAGGCATTAAACATTTTAATGTTTAATGCCTGCTTCCGTGTTGCCAACTACATCAGATCACTTTTTTATGGTTACCTTAAGACAACCGCTTAGCAGTGACCGGACTTCAAAGGACCTGACTAAACATTAACAGGCTCAACTTATAGTCGAAGCCAATACTTGGGCAAAGACTCGGATTTGTTGGTTTCGGCTCGTGGGTATATATAGTGATTTGACACTAAGTATGGTAAGAATTCTCTACGTGACGCTCTGTATTCTATTCTAAAATCTTTGTGATAGCTGAAAAGAAGAAGCAATAACACTGTAAATATTAATTTTTTAAATAACTGTCGGTAACATTTTGATAAACATTTATTGTAATATATTTCTTGATTTAACTTGTATGTTAAAGCAAATAAAAGGGAGAAAAGATTATCTTTTTGTTTCATGTTCAGATTTATTACCAGTTATTCTGCTAAGCTTATCTGTAATAACGTGTTCTCTACCAATCTCTTTCGACTGTCAGAAAATTAGACGTTTATAAAATTTTCGAAGAGAATCTAAAAAAGAAAGAATAAAGCTGGCGTTTGTAGATAATAATCTCACTTTTAAAATACTTTCTATTCTAATTCATGTATAATACGCGGTGAAAGTCACTAACTTTAGCAATTCAATTCACGCATAGCAAATTGAATTGATTACCGTATCAAACAAGCTTAGTGTTAAGTACCCAAAGACCGAAGTTGTGATCATAAAGATTATATTTATTATTTAAAAAAAAAATGTTGTATATATATATATATTTATACATACAACATTTTTTTTTAACATATTGCTTTAACATATAAGTCAAATCAAGAAATATATTACAATAAATGTTTATCAATATATATATATATATATATATATATATATATATATAATAAGAGTATCGATATACATAAATATAACCCACGTACTGTATTACGAGACTCCTTTATAACAGCATACATAAATCTATTGATATTTATGGCCTTCAATTTTTGTCATAAATGTAAGACTTATCATATTATCTATTAGTTATTCAGCCAAATAATAGTTACATAACTTTAAATATACTTTTACCAAAATCAACCACTAAATGGATGATGGGAATTATGAAACGTGTTTAAATTATTTATATATTACGACGAAAATACTAAAATGTTATTGTATGCCTGTGATTTCATAGGCGCAAATGCGTATCTTTTTTGTTGTTAACCATTTTGAAACAAACACTTCATGTTAGCTCAAGTTTATAACACATAACAAAAACAAAATCAAACGCAAATAGTTATATAGATTATAGTCCAAGACTAAAACAATCTCTTATTGTTTTAGTCTTGGACTATAATCTATACGATATACACGCATACGATGACCGCTAAGCACTTTTGAAACAATAGATATATTAACTAGTAACAATTTTTGAGATCTCATCTCATCTATGATGGATTGAGAATATGATTGTAATTATGTCCTGCCAATTGATTTCGACTACGGTGATATCTCGGGATTATTACAAGCTACTTCTACTTGAACTGCGCAGAATACAATATAAATCTGTATCGAACACAGAGACGCAAACACGTCGTCACCATCCCAAGTCCGATATTATGCATGCGGTATGATCGGGTCAAGGTTCTGATAAAGCATCACAAATAAGAAACAAACAACGCACCTGGAGCCGAAAATCACCAACTTATTGTTGATTATTGGACTCTAACTAGGTCACACCGGCCCCTAAACTGTGATAATAATAATAGACCTATAATAAAATCCTGTACATACTCTATTTATGTATAACTATCGCCAAGTATATTATTTGTTTATTATTTATGTGCCTATTTAGTTAATAAAGAAGTGCGACTCTAACTACTATAGTTAGAGCTCCTATCTGCCCGGTTCAAGGAATCATAATGCAGATGCGTCACCCTTAAGGACTGAGATAGAATGCCTCGCCACCAGTAATGAAGGTATCCGGATCCCTGTACTCACCAGCCGAAACGCAGCAGCATTATGCTGCTATTTTAAGCTGGTACTCTGTGAGGGCGTCATCCTAGCCCGGTCGGGCAGAACCATTAATTCTGCAGATAGTAACAAACTGCAGTGTAGCTCTACCCCTATAAACTACCTGGTACGATGACCAGCAGAGAACCAATATTTGCGCAAAATATTAGTTTTCGGGACTACGTGTTTTGTATGTGACATGTCAACGCCACCGTTCCTTAGACATCCTCCGATCTTATTGCCTATATATTACATCGGACTAGGGAAGGGGGCGTGGAGTAAATTCGGTATTCAGTCCTCGGTATTTTCACTATAATATATCTTGCGAAATTGATGTCATGTAGTTATAATCAGGGGATATCGTTATAGTCGAAAGACGGGGAAGATATCATGATAGGCTAAGTACACTAACCCCTACATCAGTTTTCTGCGCGTGGGATGTCTCCAAGAAATGGCTTTCCGCGATACGATCGTCTATTGCATAAAACATGTTGGTATTATGCAATAGCAAGACTTATTACATGTTAGTCTTTTTTTATTATTATATTGAGTTACACACGAGCACACAGTTCACCAGATGGTAAGTGATTCCTGCGACATCTACATTCATCCTTAACATGGAATCATAATGCAGATGCGCTGTCACCCTTGAGGACTGAGATGGAATGGATCGTCACCAGTATTAAAAGTCTCCGGATGCTGCTACTTTTTTACGCTGGCATTCAATGTGGGCATGGTCCTACCCCGGTCGAGCTGACCCAATCATTCGAAATAAACTGCAGAATAACACTAGCACTGTTAAAACTTTTTATCTGTTCATATATTAGTGTACACTAAAAAATAGGTCGTTTGTTTGATTGATTAAATATAAGACTACGATTACTAGGAACGAAGCAGTGCATTTGAATCTTCAGGAGTCACCACAAAACCACATCATGATTACATATATAACTTCACTGCTGATTTCGACGGCATAGATAAAGCATCCCGCAAACACAGAGGCGCACTCCCTCCCTCTTCGTCCCCCTTCTTACCCTGTGCATAATATGATTGAACGAAGGTGCAGATAAAGTGTCAAAGACACGGGACTACAACACACATAATCGACATATATAAGACGGACCATGCCATGCATACAATTTTATGGGTTACTACTAATATACTAGGAGCCGGGCCATGAGAACAAAGGTGCGGAAACATCCTCGTAGACCTGGCTTTATGACCCAGAAGATAATAAGGAAAAATAAAAATAATAAGGAAATAATAGAAAACATAAGGTTACACCTGAAACCAGTTGCAGCTCTTCGGATCCAGCACTCACCTAGTCGTGTTTATGGATAGAAAAGTGTGTGTGTTCAATAATGAATGGCCAGGAGCGTTTCTTGACTTTCCATCGTTACGTGACACGTGGCAACTTCAAAGCGCACAAAAAAAACAGATCAATTATGAATGAAATGCAATTCATCAATCCCAACTTGGCATAAAATTTCCAATACCATTAGTTATTTAAATTTTTTCTCAAGTAACAAATTCTGAAAATCTTGTCAAACATATTCATATATATTCATCAAAGAAAGGGTTCCGTGAAACAATAATAAGCTTTTTATAAATTCTAATTCAGAATAATTTTAGACGTAAATCTTGCACTCATTTAATCAAAAAGGCGATGAATACCGTCTAGACTGGATCTGTGAACATTAAAATAGTCCCTGTGTAACTCATGAAAATTACATTTATTTTAGTACTTTATTTTATTAACGCAAAGGAATCATTAAAATATAAAGCTACCGTAAAAATGTATTAAAATACGTTTTAAGATAGCTACATTGTCTAAAAGCTAAACAGTAAAATAGTTTTTTTAGAGTATTTAAAGTCATTCCAAATAACATAAAAATGTACACAAATATAGCTCAATAGACAAAAATTATATTGTATATGCAATAATACATTTGAAAAATATTAACAGAATATTTATTAACATAAATATGCCTTAATATTTGTGTAAATTCTTCTATTGTTCTTCATTTAATGAATACTCATCACACATCAGTTACATAAATCTAAACAGAGTAAGTTTATTTAACTTCGGTTTCGAGGAATAAAGTAACGAATCATTTTTGGGGATATATTGCTTTGCTATAAATGAAACACCATGGTTGTGTTTTGTATGGTGACTGAGGAGATCCGGAAACCTGCTGTAGTTGACAGCTAACTAGGCATTACCATCGAGATTAGACATCTCCGGGGTAACAACGCACGTCCATCTAGAAATGTGTTTCCCAAACATTGTTCTGGCATGGCCAGGTAATTTTCATACTATCCCCTTCGTGACTCACTCAATAGTTTAAACCTTCCCCCCCCCCCCCAATTTGCAGGTTATATTAAGTATAATAATACAGGTTTATTATTATTTAAAGTATGTATATATAACGACATGTGTATTACAATTAAAACTTTTCCAATTATATATCGGTATTGGCTATTTAGTACGAAGTATGGAGCTCCTTATATTTACCAAAGAAATCCAAGTTCGCCGCAAATGATGAAACTTTTATCCTGAGGTCTGGTTCCACTTCAAGTCGGTTTCTATATTTATTTTTAATTTAAACTAGTCTTAAAAACCCAGCCTCACATTTATAAGTTGTGACAAAGGGCAATAAAAAAGTTATTCTTTAATTAGCTAATTCTGTGTATTCTTGACGCCAAGATCACCAAAAATCTATCGGTGGTCTTATCTCGAATCTATCTTTGAGTGCTGTGACACATGACAGTTCATAGCGATCGATATTATTATTTTAAAACAAGGCGGGAATGCTGCGGCTCGGTATTATACTTTGATGGCCCGGTCCCGGTTCGCGAAATACACATAAACGCACCAAATGGGAAACGCTGATCTAGAACATTTGTTGAAGATGTGATGTCGACGTGATGATATGAGGGCCGCAGTCATCACTTACTATCAGGTGACCTGTGTGCTCGTTTGTCACCCATAATATTATAAAAAAAGAAAAAGACATGGTACAAATATAAGTATCCGTGCAATTTGATATCGTCTAATTTTTACTGCCTCTAGTGTCTACCCATTATTCGGGGCAATACAAATAGCACCCGACCTTAAAGCCCACTTTCATTGAAGCGACGCGGCAATTATAGAAACAACACGCATTAGCAGACGCGAAAGAGAAAACAGTGTGAAGTGATATAAACAATAAAAATACGATATTCATAGTTTATAATCTTTAATTGATTAGTATCGTATCGTGTCTCACGAATTATGATCTAATATCTTGTATGTCATGTCCATTTGAATGTTTTATGGTCTTATTGGCCTATGAACATTTTATATTCCAAGCCTGACCTGCAAAACTAGTCTTCCGATTCCTATCACTTTTAATGCAAACGACAGTAACCATACGATGCGATTTTACTGAACTAGTGGCTATAACTGAACTATACAGAACCATTCTGGTGGATGGTAAGAACCACAGGTTCTTACCAGCTCCGGTTAACTCGTTTTCGTATTACGATTATTATTATTAATTAAACTACCACATCACTATTTACAAGATTGATTTTATCATCATCAAAATAAAGCACCTTTTCAAGTGCAGTACAGTGTGTGCCACTCACCCGTTAGTGATATTTGGATAGAGTTTGCGTCATTAATCGGCCATGTAACGTTGACATTGAACGACAATGGCATCATCACCTTAACTAAGGGTTAGTTTAAGCCTACTTAAAAATTATTGTCTGGATATTTGCATGGCTTAAGTGATGTCCTCTCAGTTTTCATTCATAAATAAAAAAAAATTGTTGCGCTATATTAAATGGAGCAAAAGATTAGCATAAATCAAGTGTAGAACTATCACATACTCTTGAATAAGCGATGGATGCGGGTGGCCTTTGGCAATCTCTACGGGTGTACGTTCAACAGCGGGATAATTATGCAGGTATAATAATGCTAAATGGGCGGACTTACTGTCCTGGTTTCTTTTATCGTCTGTATTAACTTTTACTATACGCACTAGAATGGTCCAAAAGACATCACTTGCGCGATAGGAATACGAGTCGGACTAATTCAAAGAATATCAGAATATAACTAAAATATATACCAGTAGTGAAATAGAAAGATTACGCTGCTGTGTTTCATTTTATCAGTGTAGGATTCCCAGTGACCAGTCACAGACCAGTGACAAGTCAGATACTAAAATGCATGTGCATGTTGTTGAGATTGGATCTAGGTTTTCGTGATATACAGTTTTCACTTACCATCTGATAAACTTAACGCCATCCCCCCGTTGTATCAAAAAAAAAGGCGAAACACTTTGACTAGCGTCGCAACACAATAGCATATGGAACTATGCCAATAGCCAGCATAGATTAACGCTTTGTGAAGGGCTTAAAAACCATAACACTTTATAGTGATTATATCCTATCAATAGTTTATATAATCTTATATTACGATCATTCTAAATATATTAATGCTTTCCAAGTAATCGAACAAAATGTGCTGTTAAAGAGATGATATCTACCGATAATGTAAAATTTCTCTCCGTTCTGCGGTATTCCGTACCTCTATAAAGTACTTAAGATAACCGCAGAGAAAATTGACTTTTACAAGACGAACGGTACATGCGAAGGGAGTCGAGACTTCCTGAAACCGCTTAGAAGCCTAAGTTAAAACTGTACATATGCACGTAAAAGCTTATAAATACGAGTAACTGTTAGGGCTCCCCTCAAGTGCATTTAAGCGTAGTACAACACGTGGCCTCTTTTACCGATGACCACATGGTAAATCAGGCAATTAAATTGCAATTGATAAAGGTTTTTACGTGGTAGCCACGCCGTAGCAATATGCTAGCTAAAGCATGAATACACACTTTCCGAAACACCGGTGTTAAATAGTAGTTTCGCCCTACTATGTTTCTATCTGGCGGAATTATACCGAAGAAATAATAACTGATGACGAGACAGTCAATCTTAGTATTAAGAGATTATAAAGGATTGTTTGATTACGTTTGACACTAACGTTGACGCGGGTCCACTGAGCTTTTAGGACTTTGATTTTGTTTAAATCGATACTAGTACATTTTTTACAATAACTTAAAAGCATTAGTAGCTTTTTATATATAATTGTAAAATAAAACTATAAATAGTGGGGTTGTATCGAATATTTGTGGAATAATTTCAAATGAACGAGTTACGTATTATTAGCAACTTGCATTCTCGTATTGCGGTGATACTTCTCTCGTCTATCTCTAATAAGTCAAATGGTGACACTATCGTTGGCACTTTGACGTTATATTTTTACATTTAAAAAGAAAGCGAATGATGAAAGCCCTCTACATTAGTAGAGTTTCCCGCTATTTTAAATTCTCAAAATAACAGTAACAGTTAGTACCAGTTTGCGGGAAGTTGATGCAGGATCGTGTTCTGTGATGGAAATCTATATTAAGCAGACGGCTATTGATAGGATGTGATGTTCAAGATGAATATTAATAAAGTTTTTTTTAAATTAGTGCCGGTTAATGATTGAACGAACAAAACATCGTGGTCAACTGACAGTGATATTACAGAAGGTCAGAGGGTAAGAAGGAAGAAAGGAAACCGACCACATAGTACTAAGAAAAACTCTTAAGTTTTATCTTAAACGATAATAGACACAGAAGCGTTAGCGTCCAAGTTATAAACACTAACAACGCTGAAGGTTATTATCATCATCAAGCGTAAATAACGAACGTAACAAAAATAACACTCATAAAACACACACCGTAAACAGATAATAGATACGAACTTGAGTTTTAGAAACTAAGAAAATGAGCACATGTCGATGCAGCCCAGGCGGAAACAGCAATTATAGCCGCTATATGGTTAGTATTCACGGTCCGTCGGCCAGTGCGAGCGTTGCACCGCGTACTGCACACACAACGCTCCATCAATCAGCTCCTCTCGATATAACGGACACGTATCGCAATTCCGTTAATCTATTAATCGGACTCAGATAATAATTATACTGGCCTTTTTCAGACACAGTTTACCTGATGATATGTGATTCCTGCGACCCATAACTCCCTAAATCCATCCTCGATAAGCGAACATAATGCAGATGCATTGACGACAATATATATGGGGCATAGGTGTGAACGAAGTAAATACTACAATACTTACTTAAAAAACAAAAAGAGACTCCATACAGAAAGATCAGTACTATAAACTGATATTGAAAAGGATTATCCCACCCATTAAAAGGAACAGATAGCGTAAAGCCGATTCACCACAAAATATAGAACATTACTTCTTTTTTAGAAACTAACAGTCCGCATTCCATGAGCCATGTCATCAACCTCGTTGCAAAGGATGTGACCTTCATACACCACACACGCAACAGATAGACAAAGTTGATAGCAATCTTACTTCCCCGTTATTCTGTTATGCCTTTTTATCGTTAAAATCCAGGAGATAACGAAGACAAATGTGATAAAACTATAAACAAATTCTTGTCCACAGGCATGATATCTGTACTAAATTTAATCTATCTAATACCTATAACATTGATAAAGCCATGCTGTAACTTGATTCTAGCTGCAGCATGAATGACTAGGATCAACCGGGAAAGGTCCATCCCATCACAGAATACCAGCATGAAATAAGATTACGGTTTCCTTGGGTGAGTAAATACCGCAAAACTCAAATTAAATAGAAACTAAAGGAACCATGAAAAATAAATTGCCGCCATGTACATATATCTACGCAAAAGAGTGCTGTTGTAAAGAACGAAACAAACTGGAAACTTTATAACTGATGTCGGGAATAAAGCATCGCTAAACAGGTCAACAATGTGCATGTTTGTCACCTTTAAAACGATGCAAAATCTGGGGGAAATCCCTAGAAACAGGCTCACGGTCGTACTTCCTTCAATATGCATATTTGACTTTGATAGGCCATGGTTATGAAGAGAAATAATCAAACTGAAAATCATTATATTTATTGTTTTATTATTATTGTTACTTGTTTTCTCTTACTTCCGTAAAAAAGGCAAAGAACCATTACTAATAGAGTCCATACGGCCGACTCTTTACTTTTCTTCGTCTTACAGAATCATAATATCTAAGCAGGAAAAGTGTGGAAACATTTTTGTAACTATCCTTTCCTGCCTGCTGTCCTTTGTCCAATATCAATTTAGCAAGCAATACAATATCGGAGCGAAAACAAAAGATTAGATAAAATGAGACCTTGCGTTTTTATCTAGATATCTACGAGCGAGGGGCTTAAACCAAGAGAATACTATGAGATTAGAAGAAGACGCGGAATAGATATTTTGCAACACGAAACAACAAACACGGAAAATCATACTTTAGTTACACTATCAATACAGTTGTGATATTGCATAACTTGTTTTAACCCGGAATTTTGCATATGTATCGTGATAGTGTTAGTGCCACATTCAGACGCGATTTACTCGTGTTCTAGGCTGTTTTTAAAAATCGACCTGTCCTCCCTTTAGATAGCAATCCGAGTCGAGGTTTCGTACCTCCTTAGGAGGGGCCCTCGGATCGTATTTTCACCCCGCTCTGTTGTCGTTGACGTTCTTCGTCCACAGGGGTCGGAGTGCAGCGGTGGTGCAGCAGCAGTCTCCGCGCCAGCTTCGCATTAATGTCGTTGTTGTTAATTAGATAAAGCTAAAGGAAAGGAGGGAATCTAAAGTTTTATCTGTATTATAATAATCACCGTCATAGTATGTCTAAGTATACTGCTGATCATAGACCGGCCTATAGATATTCACAGAGCACTATCTTGAGCCAACTGCATCTATCGACTTTCCGAAAACTTGCATAGGTCGTCGCTCTATCTAGAGGGGCATCCCAGAACCTTCTTTCCCATCTTCATTATGACAGCCTTTATTTGAAGTTAATCGTGTCTTATAAGATACCTTAAATATTATCTATAATCTTTATCACTTTCTTATCTTTATATATAAAAGTATGTTAATGTTATCTGTATAAATGTGCAATGTTATTTTAATATGCACACACGGTTGACGATATATTTAGTTGAAACCCCTATTTTTCAATTCACACAGAACAAAGAGCTACTAGAATATAAAATGTTAGAATAAAAAAATATATTACTTACAAAATTTAATAGAAGTTAAAAAAGTCTTGACAGCCTTTTATAAATTCTACCGCATTATTAATCATTATTTTCCTTGCGAGGTAGGTCACTTTTTTCCTTTATAATTTTAGAACAAAATAACATAAAATAAAGTCACTAATTAGATATGAGTTAATATGTATGTAATATTGTTGAAAATACCAAATATTAAATGTGAAGTCTAAACAGATAACAATCTGACACCAAGTTTGGTGTGTTGAAGGAATGAATTTATATGTTTTCCCACGCTTTACTAAGAAAGTAAAAATGACAGTAGGATATAATAATTATTCTGGCATAATTCTTCGGTTTTACTATATTTCATCTTATTTGTTTGTAAATTTCATCGTTGCAATATTATGTCACAAATTACAATAACTACGGTATGTGGCTTGAAATTCAATCAAGGTGTCAGTTCAATCCTAACCTCTAACGAATTTCTACTAATAATCTGATATGAGCCCTCTTCATTCATATTCTTTATTTAATAAAGAAATTCTTTATTTGACACAACGCTAATTCCGTACGTAACGATTTAGGTTAGGTTTAGATAGGGTTTAGGTTAGGTTTAGGTTAGGTTTGGGTTTAACCTATCGTTTCATATCACATATCATACTTTAGTCCCTCAAATTCATAATGATTATTCCCCAAGTTACTCGTTCCATTCCGATCACTCACTCAATTATTAATGTCAATAGAAATAAATATTGATAAAAAGCTTTAGAACAAAAAAAAATAATGTATAGCGGTTGTCATAATATTATATTAATGTATACTTTCGTATTTAAACTTAATTATTATTAAAATTTAGACGCAAATGATAATTTTTTTAATTTCCTCATTTATATCATCTATCTTCTACATACTTCTTTATAGTAATAGGCTTTAATCAAGCTACTTTTCGTGGATTATTCAATTTCTTCATAGTTTAGTAACGTTTGTAGGAATTTTATTATACAAATATTAGTATTTTAACTATTTTTAAAATTCCTAAGATATAAAAATTAGACATAAGTTTATCTTTATTTCTAGTATAAAATTATTGTCATCGCCTACGACGCAAATATTATGCCGGTACTCTTAAAAATATTCCGTAGTCCTTCAG
This sequence comes from Teinopalpus imperialis, assembly GCA_029286865.1. Lineage (NCBI taxonomy): Eukaryota > Metazoa > Arthropoda > Insecta > Lepidoptera > Papilionidae > Teinopalpus > Teinopalpus imperialis. Next base: position 358,621 of record JAGSMU010000009.1, on the reverse strand, counting down.
ATTCAGACTCATTATTCTCCTAGTTACTACTTCCATGTTTTCCCCTCACTTAACCGTAATGAAATCAGATATAAACTATGATGAAGTATGTATAGCGGTGATAATAATATTGAATATACTTCCGTATTTAAAAAGAATAATAACTCTGTAACCATCTACATTTCTCTGTTCCTTTACGATTATATTTTATAACAATTGTACAGTTAAGAAATATGTTATAATAACAACTGTAACCTATGATTAATGTTGACCATTTACGCAATTCTGACTAACAATTGAATACAATATAGTTCTTAGAATATGTGTAAAATACAAGGTCTTCACTATTTTTGATTTATGTTGAAGAGCAAACCTATATTATATTTTTCAAGAGAAATATAATATGTACTCTTATATTTACTTTAAGATCCCATTTAAGAACATGATCTACGGAATTGGAAAAATTTAGAAAAATATTTACGTAAATATATAAAATTAACGGCGAACAGACATATAGACATTTAGAAATCGAGATTTCATGCGTCTATTACAATAAAATCGATTACTTGTATTATATGAAAATATTTGTATACGTTCAAATTAAGTAAAATACTTTATGAACGTGAATTAAGGCAAATTGCGCAATATAAATTCTTCACGTCACTTATTTCATATACTAGTAGACGTAGCCCCCAGGAAGATGTTAAAAATAGAAATAGGGACCTAGATGCCTTGTCAAACGTGAAGATAGATAGGTCTTATCTTTTTCCTGTCCATGAGAAACAATGTTTAGCAACTTTTACGAAATTATTTTATATGAATAAAAAAATATCCTTTCGCTTCGCATGGTTCAGATAAAATCTAAAACTTGTAGCACACGTTGACTATGCAACAATGCAACAAAACTTTGCTTCGATATGACTGAAAAAGAACTACACCCTCAGAATACCAGAGTGAAACAGCAGCATTAAGCTGATGTGTTTCGTTGGGCGAAGTGTAGGAATCCGGAGACCCAGTTGCTGGTGGCGAGGCACATTCCATCTCACTCCTCAAGGGGGACAGCCAGGTACGTCTAGAACCTCTGTTTAGGATTGATGTAATTGTTTACGAGCTGCAGTCATCACTTATCAAGCTAATCGCGTGCACGTTTGTTTTTAGTATACACTTAGTACAAAAAAAAGACTTGCTACTAAAGCCGTGCATAATATCTCATGCGGAAAAACGACACGGACCCATCTTTAAAAGGAAAATATTCGTGTTAAATATTTTTATTTATATTCTTATAGAGATTAAGAAAATTTTAAAATGCCTAAGTTTGTATACCTATATGTATCTATGTATCTTTTATTGCATGTCTATTATACAAAAATTGTTGACATTCATATATTCTCTTATTACCCAGCTTCAGTTTTAACTTTAAAGAAAACAGAACTAGCACCTATATAACATAACATTGCCTTCTTATATTGGATATCCCGTAAGTTGCAGACAAACTTATTGATATAGGTTGGTTACCTACCCAACAAAAAAAATTACATTAGTGAAAAGTCACCGTTTTCAATTAATTAAAATTTATTATTTATTCTAAATATGCTGCACTTTCAACCTGTCTTTTGTTACTGTGTGTACAAATAGGCAGACAATTTTATTCTTATTTTTTAAGTGACCCATTAATGTATTTTCGACTTAGGTTTGTTGTGATACATACTGTATGTGACAGAGATACAAGTAATAAATTACTTGCAGCACAGATTAATTATATCAAACAAAGGAATCTTAACATTATAACAGCTGCTATGTTTTGTATGGTGAAAATTTATATAATAACACAATAAATATTTATAAAACTATAATATTGAATATTTGTAGGATGAAAAATTTTCTTTTTAATTTATTTATATTAAACAAATCCTATGGCCCATGACATCTGCTATTTTATACTGGTATTCACTGCTTAGGTCATCCTTTTTGATCCATTCATTCAGCAGCCAGAAAAAAACTGGAGTGTAGAGCCGCACTGCCAATGTTATAATTCTTCTGTTAATTCATTATTAACAACAAATCTGGGTGCCTACATGCTACAAGGATCTTTTACTACATGGTGAGCTGTATACCAATTTATAACTCTAATCTTATAAGAAAAATATAGGCAAGGACTATTCCTTAAGGAATGTAATCAATATAACATACCTATATATTATATTGATTACATTCCCAGTGTCAAGGCAAAGAACTAACATCAATTTCCTCTGTAATTCAGCTATAACTAGTGATACCAGCATGTACCAAATAGCATTTTGATAATATAAATATAATTTCCTATAAATCAATTTTTGAAATCCCAATAGATAAATTAATCAATATAATCTATTTAAAATTATAAATTAAAGTAACATTATTAATAAGTTTATACTTCATGGGCAGACCGACTTATGGCAAAATTCTATAACAGTCCTCACAATGTTTTCCTAGTTCTCTGAATATGTAACACATCAATTCTTTTTTTAATGAAATATTTCTACTGTCACCAGGAATCGGACTATATTTGCCTCTTTCACATTCCTCTGAAACTAAAGTTAAGCATATGGCCACTAATCAGTTTCTTAATATGGTCAGGTGGTTACTATAGTTCAGAACAAAGTAAATTTGTAAGATAGAAATTTAACATAATTTTTTTCAATTGTAACCATAATTCACACATGCTATCAACTGAAACATGAATCAAAAACATTAACATTTCAATTACATTTTACAATTTCAGATGTACATTTTAAATCAAATGTCACAAACAAAAATTAATTTCTATGATTACAAAGATAAAAATAAATAAATACAAGAGAACTCCATTACTTTCTAACTAACAGTATGAAACAAAAATTTAATTGTCTTGTCATTAAGCATTTTTATATAATTGACATTATTGTTTTTCTGGTCATAAGTAAACAGAAAGATATTAGATAATTTATACTACATCAATAAAAGACAAATAAGTGTTTTATTTTTTAAGATATTTATTACACATCACAATGTTGAAAACTATATAATTAATTGACTTGGCCAACTGATCCATTGGCAAAATAACTCATAACATCATTTTTCTTTTTGAAGATGGATCTATAACAGATGTCTTCGGTAGCATTTATCACTCAAAATATGGTAAACTATGTGTGCTCATTTATCGCATCTCTTATTATAAAAACATAAAAAATAAGGATTCCTTTTCAACATTTTTATAATTTATTTTCATAATTATAGTTTTATGTTAAACTCATATCCTCTTAGCTTTTTGATTTCAATATAAGGTGCTTTATATGTTTTTATGAATTCGGAATATCAAGGATAATTAACTTGTGTAATTATAGAATCAACAATTAGTTATAATTGTTGCTGTAACTATGTTAAAACAACATATAATTTTTTATACAGATTTTAAAATAAATAAGTATTTAATAATATAATTTATAAATGATTAAGTATAAAAATAATTTGAAGTTCTAGTTAAAAACGTGAATCACGATACTGCGATACTACTAGCTAGCTGAAAATACTTTTTAAATGCAACGTGCGCTAGAAGTTTCAAAAACAATGCAATGCAAAAAAATGTATCTAGTACAATTTATATTTCAACAAATTATAGTCTTATCCTCAGGTCTCATCATTAAAGCTCTTTTCAAAACTTGCAACGATACGATATAATTAAAGAAGTATAAGAACGTCAGTAACAACTAGGAATATATAAGCCAGTTGTGAACTGTTTTGTGACACCAAAGTCAATTCCATTAATAAAAGTGCCTATAGTTTACAATATATATAATTTAAAAACCGTTACCTTTTTAAAAAAAACCGCAGTATAGGCAGGTCAACAGGAACTAAGTAGGTTGATGTTATGATTACAGTTAAAAGTTCACGTGCATCGTCACATATTAACAAGAGTATAACACTAATCACTAATATAATGTAAAGAATACTACTATTTCTCTCAAATATTATATAATTAACAGTCAAATTAAAACGAAAATATAGTTCGCGAATAAATTTCACAACACGTTACGCGATGCAATTACAATCATCATTCGTTTCTTTTTGTAGGAAATAATTTGACAGCTTTTACTAGAGTTACCAGTACATTTTTTTTGTAAAAACGGTAATTGTCATAAACATTTTGTCAGCTCCAAAACAGTTCGCATTGTTCATACTCGAAACTTATAATTCTAATGTGCACTATGTATTAAGAATTGTACAAAAGTATCCCAACTAACACAAAATAAAAGTTAATAGAACAAGATATGTGTAAGTGTAAGTAAGTGTATTAAAAAAAAATATTACATTATATAATGAAATTAATATGCATGTTAATTTTAATAAAATATTTTAGAACATGTTGTTGACCTTCGACAGATAAAATACTGGTAAAATGAATATGTATGTATGAATATGCAAAAATAATTCCTAGGATTTCATACAATCCAGTACATTAGTTTTATTTCCTGGTAACACCTTTATAGCTGTTTGATTGGTTTATAAATACCCAAAGTATAAAATGTTCCTTTTTACACCTTCGCTTCGTGATGTATACAATAATAATATCTTATTGTTAAAGTATAACATAAATATACAAATAAAGACTAATGCATTGTACATGAAAATAAAAAAGTGTATACTTAAATAGTGACATCTGTGGCAAAGTTCTAAGAGAATTTATGATATACTTTCATTGTAACAACTACATTGTTACTTAGAAAAACACATAGATGGCACTTAATTGTCAATACTTTGTAAAATGAATAATAGTTTGTATGTCTAAACTTATGAGTAAACATAATGTATCTTATCAATTAATTTACAATTTCAATAAGGTAATTCTGGTTGTATGTGCTTCGTGTCTCTACGATAAGAACCCAATCTCATGAAGATGAAAAAATTTAAGGCCATTTTTTTTTCTAATAAAGTTTACGTTCACACCGAGTAAACACTGATGTTGAGTGGCCTAAGCAGAAATCTTTTCATTTCGAAAAAAAAATAATGAAGCACAGACCACAGGGAAACTCTACAATCCAGCAATCTAGGATGAAGCAATGCCAAATCGACCGATAGCTAAAATACAAAATGAGGGACTACAAGCGCGCGAGCCACAAACCTATTTGTCGCTGTTTTGTTCGCTTCCATTTCAGAGTCGACATAGCAGAAAGTCCAGTCAATCCGGTGAGCCATACAATTATACATTCATATATGTACCGGTTTATTTAAATGTATATAATAACTACCCGCATTTATTGATACAAAAATATTGCCGCTAACACTAGTAGAACGGAGTACACTGGTAGTAAATGAAATATTTAACACTTCACAAACCTAAAATGCTTAAATTAATAGTGTAACTCTCACCCGTTGAAATGAGAGTTTGTAGTTTACGTACGTACATTCCAGGGGCAAATATTGTAGAAGTGAGGGTAGACAATTTTGCATCATTGAGTATTGATTTAAATGGCAAGATAGAACCAGTGTCTACAAATCTATACACGATGTCTATCTCTAGAGTGAGTTCAGTGACAAGGTACTTGCTTAATTATAATATAATCCTGTACATTGAATTCACTGACGAATTTTATTACCTGATAAACTTTGTGTTTATAACTGACAACATTTTATTATGATATCCTTGGAAGAATTATATGCATTGAAGGGTGTTGAATACTAACAAATATGGACGACATAGTATTATATGTTAGTAATACAACTGATATCATGCTTAAATCCAGAAAAACAATTATAACAAAATCTTATGTTGCATTGCCAAATAAGGTGCACGATGCAGTGCAGTTCGCCATGTTTGTCGGCTATGACGCCGCTCTTTCGTGTTCGCTAACATTCGGCATTTCGTCGTAAACATGATCTGCTGTTGTTATGCAAGCGCGACAAAAATGTTAAGTATATACTACTGTCAAGTTAGTTTATTAATTTCATCGGTTGTGTCGTAGGGTATAATTAATACTCTAATGTGTTATATATTTTTTTTTGTATTATATTTTAATTAATAGGAACACCGGTACACTAACATTCCAATTGTTTGTGTGGGACCAAATTTTCTACTGCAAGTGAGATTAAGATTTCTATTGCCTGTGGGACGTAAGATTCTTAGTTTTTAAACCCGACGATGTTTTGTAAATTCAGTGATCAAAATATTCATCATTCTTTAATTTACAACAGATGACAACATGTAAAAAATTATGGATTTTTTACATGCAGTCATTTGCTTCTGTTACATTATGAATTAGTAAAAACTATAATTAGAAAGAGTACAAACCGCCATCTGAATAAAAATGCTCTAAATGCCCGTATCCTTACATACTTAACAGTGGTAGAGCTACACTGCAGTTTGTGTCTAGCTGCAGAATGAATGGGTCAGCTCGGGGTAGGACCACGCGCTCACAGAATACCAGAGTAAAATAGCAGCTTAACACTGCTGTGTTTCGTCTGGTGAGTGCAGGGATCCGGAGACCTTTATTACTGGAGACGAGGCATTCCATCTCAGTCCTCAAGGGTGACAACGCATCTGCATTATGATTTCTTGTCAAGGATGAATGTAGATGTCATGGGCCGCAGGAATCACTTACCATCATCTGAACTGTGTGCTCGTTTGTTACTCTTAATGCTATAAAAAAAAAAAAATCCTATAATATTTAGATAGTCCCAAAATATTTCTTGTACCCTTTTTGCTTTCTCGCTTTTTTAATTTCCATATAATTGGTGAAAAAAATAATGATGTGAAGTACTGTAGATTAAGTTATATTTCTTTTTTATTTTTCCTAGAAGAAGTTTTTCCTAAAACTTTTAGTCAAGTATATAAATATAGCGGTATTCGTATGCAAAGTCTTGTAATTTTTTCAGGTGCGTTACGTACGTGTAGGTAAAGTACAGTTTAAGGCAAAGTTTTACCAATTCAATTGAAACTTTGTACATAAAAACCTGTGGTAGAAGATGAGAATTTTCCTTATTTTATATTCTATAAACTTAAATATACAGTGATTCTAACCAGCAACCTCGGTAAACGTAGTCTTTGTAACTTCTCTCGGTATGAATTATGCAAAGAGCTTTCAATGTTATCACTAGAGTGTTACATTCTCAACCCGGTGAAACTGTAAAAGCCCTAGGGCTAACAGCGGCCATCAGCCTGAAAAAAAAAGTGTTACATTACAGTATTAGTATCAGTAGTACTATGCCCGCAGAACAATTTTATGCAAAAGCCAAAATTTATCCCAGTATAATAAGGCACTAAAGCCTAGCATTTGCTTCTAGACTTTTAAATACCCATATTCGCGTGAAGACAGTTCTACTGTTAAGCGATTAAAACCAGGGAGGCTATTATTGAATCAATATCATATCATATGTTTAATGTTCTTTTCGGATTGATGTTAAGCGGCTTCAAAATGTAAACGCCCAATAAAATCTGATATTTAACACCCGTCAAGAAATAATAATAGATCTAGATTTTCTGGGCTTTTCGGTTTTATGGCTGTTCGTATAATATATTTACAGTATAGTCACCTTTTTTTATATATATATAATAGACAGGCAAACGAGCAAGCAGTTCACCTGATGGTAAGTGATCACCGCTGTTCATGGACATTCGTAACACCAGAGGAATCGCAGATGTACTGCCAGCCTTTAAGAAAGGTGACTGTTGAATCCGTGAAGTAGTTGTGCATGGCCGAAAATTTCGCGTAAAACGCACTAATCGAGATGATGAGGATGAAATTTTGAAAACTGTCATCATAGCCAAACCATGTTTTAAACACCCCTTGTGCCTCTTTCTCTTCTAAATATCCTCTACATAATTTTGAGCTATGCTTTGGATCATTATCTTGTTGGAAAATGAACCCATCTCCAATTAATCGCAACCCGGTAGAAACGGCACTTTGTTCTAAAATGCTTTTCAAAATTCCTTCAATTTTAATCAAATCGCCAGTTCTTTGGTTAGAGAAGCAACCCCAGGCCATAATTGAGCCACCACCATGCTTGATGATTGGGACTACATAATCTGACATCACCTTTTCTTGGGCACTGCGTCGAACGTAAATTCTACGTTTTGAACCGAATAGTTCAAACTGGGATTTATCGGTCCAAAGCACTTTTTTAAAATCTTCTTCAGTCCAATATCGATCGGCAAGAGCCCACTGCATCCGTTTGTTCTTGTTTTGCGGCCTTAGCAGAGGTTTTCGAACGGCAATGCGATCATACAACTTTGCATCACTCAGTCGCCGTTTTACTGTAGTCAATGATAAAGGTTTAACTCGGGTTTTGTTTACTTCAACATGGATTTGTGGTGCTGTTAAGCGTCTACTTAACTTGCTGGTAACAACAATGAAATTATCTTCAGTAGACGTGGTAGCTCTCGGCCTTCCCGAGCGTGGACGATCTTGAAAACTGCCTGTCTCCCTGTTTCGAGTTATTGTGCCATGAACACAAGTCTTCGATAACTTCAGTTGTGAAGCAATCTCACGTAAGGATTTGCTTTCATTATGTTAAACAACGATGGCAGAACGCACTTCATTGCTAATTTCTCGAAGTTTTCCCATTTTATGACGTCTTCACTGTAGAATCCACAAGTTTAGATTAATTGAGATTGTTTGTGAACAAACCCAAGTAAACTCGGTTAATTATAAGTCATAAACACGTGTTTTCAGGAGCTAGATAATCCTAATTATTGACCAATACGTAACAAAAGCAAAGTAATTAGTAATGAGGATTATAAAAATATTATTATTACGACTCTACCACCTGGCTCTAGCGCAGCGTTTGACGGTGTTTGAAAACAATATATGTTTATTGTCCAATAACTGGAAAGTAAACAAAAGAATGACTTCTTTAAATATTCGATACTAACAATAGAATATTAGTAGGAACAGTGGATTCAGAGGATTAGGTATCAGCTTTCGTATTTAGATTTCCTGTGCGACACCTATCAGGAAATTTTATTCGTTTAAATTATCGACTGTGTTATATCCGCCCTGTTAACTCGTAGGTAGCGTCTGTATTGTCATGAGTCACGTTGTGGACAGGGCGATAGAAATTATTATTATTATTAGGAGGAACACTGCCGTTTCATTGCGGCGACTATTATAGTATTGTCTTTTGCGGCAATTTTCGATAATGTAGCCAATAACTTTATAGTACCTTCACACAGGGGCAGTTAAAACGTTAACCTTGACCCTGAGGTCTTGATGAATAGGATTGGCCTTGAGGCCTAGCAGGAGGCGTCTGGCATTGTGGTCGGGAGAACAGGGTATTAAAATTCGGTCTGTATGAGGTACTTGGCTGGTTGTGGGAAAATGTGTTTTTCCTGTATGTAATGCCTAAGATTTTTTCTTCAGCCGCAGTGAAATTTTTGGCTTCATTTAACGTGGACCGGTCACGACACCTTACAATAGTAGCTAATCTAAGGTCGAGTCCTATCATAAACCCTTTCAGCGCTAGATCTTGCATTGTGGCTACTCGGCCGGACAACTCATCCTTCTTTTTTGTAGGTATAGTAACATTTATTTCCGTCAGCAACTTCGACCAATAAGATTCTATTCTTAAAGAAAATTGACTAACGTTTTCATTGGGGTGTCGGCTAACAGATGGGCGTAATGCTTCCTGACACCAAACTGTGTTTTCAAGAAGTCTTCGTGCTGTGACAATTTTGTAAACTCTTTTATGGAACACACTGATGATTCCACTTTCCCTGTTAATCTACTGAAAATGAATTTAAAAAGTATGTATGTTTTGTTGAGCGACTGTTGCTAAATTATTTGCATTTCGGCAATTATTTAAAAACGGAATTTGGGTGTCCCTGGAACCGTCGAAACTTCCAATAAATTTAATCATGTTTTGATTTAAAAAAATTAAATCTATTTCAGCCATTTTCACTTGTAATTCTCTTCTTTTGTTTTTGTCATATACTAGATTAACTTGAACTTACTTGACCCAACAAAATAAAATTGTTCGAATGTAATGCCAAGGTTCAAACTCAATAATTAAAATAGTCCTAAAAATGTACAGTGGCTGGGATACGAGACGGCGTTATCAGTTCCTAGTAAGTGATGAGTACGCGATCAGCGACTTCTCGAAGTCTTTTATAACTATCACCAAATAACTTTTTAAAATACGAATACATTTATAACTTAAGGTATGACTGTATGAGTTAATTTTGTTATTATTTTTATTAATTATTAACTCTCTGAAATATGCACAAAATATGATTTAAAGCGTGAACACATTAATTTTATATAAAAGCATTTTGGCAAGTAGACTGAAAGCTTTTTTTTTATTTATTACGTAAATACACTTGAACCACAGGGCAAAATTAAAATTTTACGACTCACAGGAGTGGCAGGAGATGTAGAAATTATACGTCTCGAAGTAGTCACACAGTAACCGGGAATAGAAGCAGCTCTCGAGGTTACTAGGTGAAGCAGTATGCAGCGATAACAGTAGGTTACCACGGTGCGCTTTGCACGGCCGCCCAGAAAACGGTTAGGCGATACGGCGACACAACGACACGACGACACAGCGATACGACGAAATGGTGATGAAGTAGTAATAAAACAACAAAATTCAAATAGCAAGCACCACGATTATACTGTTTCCAGAAATTAGTTTTTACACTCTTCCGTACTTTTGTCTTTTTTCACTTTATCTCAATTGTCTGGGTAAAAACGAGAATTTTTAAAATCCCTTTAGCTGCCACCAAACATTATACGGCACTCTTCACTTAGCTTTTGTAAAAAAAAGACAAATTAAATATATCCCTATAGAAAATGAACCGGATATAAGTTAGGAGATGGATGAGGAGAGAATTGGAATTGGCTTGAGGAGTGTGCGGGATGTATGGGAGTCAGAAAAGAAAGGAAAGGCTGACAGGGCAAAATAAGGGAAAGGTAAGGAAAAGGTGAGTAGTAGATCGGGATATAACAGCACGTTCTTGTCGTAGGTAATCCACTATTCATCACGAGTGATGAATCTTTTCAAAAACTTTTAGGTTTCATTAAGTTTCAATAGATAATTCCATTTTTTTTTTCGGGCTGAAGGCCACTGTTAGCCCGTGGGCTTTTACAGTTTCACCGGGTTGAGAGGTGACCGAGCGCTAATGGCACTCAGTCGAGACCTCTATATATAGGTAACCAGCACAAGGGCTCCCGAGAGGGAGCCTCGGCTTGGACCGTTACCTTATTTCGCGAGAGCGTCTGACTCGAGGGTGCTAACGACCATACCTCGTTGAATACATCGGTTCTCGTCAGATAATTCCAAATCAGTACATTATTCATTAGATTTCTTACAGTGAGCTCGTGTGGCACCCAGATATCGAGCTTTTTTATATAGCATAATAATAATAATATATATTATTATATATAATAATAATAATAACATATTTTTAGCATTTACGAGTGGGTCGAAACTGTTTTGTGGTCAAGCTCTTCAGCTATATTATTAGTACTAATCATGCTTTTCATTGACATCTGTGGTGCCCATACAGACTTACCAACATTTGAAAACATAAAAGTTATGTTTTTGCCTGCCAATAACACCAGTAAACTTCAACCTTTAGATCAAGTATCATACACACATTCAAACGCTTTTATCGTAGAGTTGTTCAACTTACTATTACACGCCTCGAAGCAAACAATAGCCATGACAATAATGTACTATATATTATATATATACCCTGCCGCCCAAAAGTTTAAGACCGCACATACACAGCATAATTATCCATCAATTGTAATAAAATCCATTGTTAGTATCGAATATTTAAAGAAGTCATTCTTTTGTTTATTTTCCAGTTATTGGACAATAAACATACACCGACAAACGCTGCGCTAGAGCCAGGTGGTAGAGTCGTAATAATAATATTTTTATAATCCTCATTACTAATTACTTTGCTTTTGTTACGTATTGGTCAATAATTAGGATTATCTAGCTCCTGAAAACACGTGTTTATGACTTATAATTAACCGAGTTTACTTGGGTTTGTTCACAAACAATCTCAATTAATCTAAACTTGTGGATTCTACAGTGAAGACGTCATAAAATGGGAAAACTTCGAGAAATTAGCAATGAAGTGCGTTCTGCCATCGTTGTTTAACATAATGAAAGCAAATCCTAACGTGAGAGTGCTTCAAACTGCAGTTATCGAAGACTTGTGTTCACGGCACAATAACTCGATACAGGGAGACATGCAGTTTTCAAGATCGTCCACGTTCGGGAAGGCCGAGAGCTACCATGTCTACTAGAGATAATTTCATTGTTGTTACCAGCAAGCCAAATAGACGCTTAACAGTACCAGAAATCTGCGTTGAAGTAAACAAAACCCGAGTTAAACATTTATCATTGACTACAGTAAAACGGCGACTGAGTGATGCAAAGTTGTATGATCGCATTGCCGTTCGAAAACCTCTGCTAAGGCCGCAAAACAAGAAAAAACGGATGCAGTGGAGTCGAGATTGGACTGAAGAAGATTTTAAAAAAGTGCTTTGGACCGATGAATCCAAGTTTGAACTATTCGGTTCAAAACGTAGAATTTACGTTCGAGGCAGTGCCCAAGAAAAGATGATGTCAGATTGTGTAGTCCCAACAATCAAGCATGGTGGTGGCTCAATTATAGTCTGGGGTTGCTTCTCTAGCCAAGGTACAAAAACATTTTAGAACAAAAAATGCCGTTTCTTCTTAAATAATAACGGATTGTTTTAAAATAGATGTGTAAGATTTATTTTCATTTTGCAAGTAAAATTTGTCATATAATATATAACACTGCACATCTGCTGTATCATTTATTTAACCTCTACGAGTGATACCATTTCTGTACCTCTGGAAGCTTGATATTCGGGTTAATTAGAAACCAAAAAAAGAGATTGCGGTCCCTTGAAATATCACTTATTCTTGGTTCGACTGTATATATAACGAAATACTTTTGTTATTTTTGTATAAAATATGTTTGCACTATTTAAAAACAAAAAGATATTACAAAGGAAAAAGCCATCTAATCTCTCTCAGCGTTCAACAGATAGTGAAGCTACTATTTCGAATATACCGCACCAAAAATACCCGGAACGATGTGTTTTTAATAAAAGAAATAGATCTTGAATCTGATTTATTGTCTGATTTTTAATTGGGCGGAATTATGACAGCTGTCATTCTTTAACAATTCTGATAATATAAACCTTTTCTGCTTTGAATTTTTAATATAAAATATAGTCTTTGTTCTGTGCATTTAATGCACACGAACTAGAATGTAAAAATTTGATGTATAAGTGGAAAAACAACATATTTCTTAAATATTTTTTTTTTTTTGTTGCGGACCTGGTTTGACCGGATTGAGAGGTGGCATAGCTCTTAGGTCCTCTATTCATAGTAACTCGACACAAGGGTCCCCCGGTGACAGGTAACCTCGGCTTGGGCGGTTACATTTTACGCGTAAGCATTCCGATCCGAGGGCGCCCGAGAGGGCCGAACCACGACTCGGCCGGTCGCTTTTCCACGGATAAGCTAGGGACTATAAATATAAAAAATGTAAGTATGGACAAGGATTCCTGTAATAGAATAATAATTTCCATAATAATTAAAGTAACTTCTATAATATGGTAATAAAAAGTCTTATTACCATTTTAGAATTATCACTTATTTTAGTCTTAGTTTTTCTAATTGAAACGTAAATTTTTATTGTGCTAAAAATGATTTCCGTGGGAATATTTCAATGTTGGCAACACTTCTGTAATGTCAAAATCCCGTCGAATTAAAAATCAAATAACTGCCAACAATAAATAAACAAATAACGACATCTAGCGTCGAACAGTAAGACAATACCAAGTTCAAATACTTGGCAACAGATGACGTCCTTTTAAAATAGTTTTGAGCCTTCCAATATTTTCTTAACGCTAAACAAATATCGTTATATTTAAATAATGTTTTATAAGCCCAATTTACATTATTGTGAAATTAATTATCATTACGAAAACGTACTTGTACTATAATATACATTTCATACGTTCAGTGATCTAATCGCCCGTTTATAATTTTTTTATTATTATTTATATGAGTCATAAAAGCAACATACAACGAAATATTATATCTCTGTTGTTTATTGAATGTAGCGGTTATTAAATTGTTATTTTATTATCCTCACATCAATAGGCACCGTGTACAAATTTTAATTTTGACATTAAAGTTGTGAACGTTGCCTTTAAATACTGTTGCGTGTTTGTAGTAGCTCTCTTAGAACGCGAAAAACCCATGTAAATATATTAATTTATATTTTAAAAAAATATTTCTTTCTATACGAAAAATATTTCAACTGTAACGCATTCTGGATAACACAAAATAGATACATTATCTGATCTCATTTAGAGTCTAATTAATTAATAATCTATTAAATTCTTATGGCTTACGAGTTTAAATTGAAGAACATATTTTGTGGAGTTCCGTATAGGATATTAGAAAATATTTTACATACACTCACAATGGCGATTTTTGCGACCCTTTTACAAGCTAAATACTTAGAATAGAAAGTCAAATAAAATAATAGGTTAAACTGAAACATTTTTATTTAAATTATAATTTTTCCTTTCATATAAATAACGCTCTTTTAAAATGTAACTGGAAGCCTCTACATAAACATGGTAAATTTACTAGTTACTCAGGTATAACAGTACAATAGAATACGTAAAGTAAGCTTCGTGTAAAATAATTGAACGTGATACAGAAATATTTTTTTGGAACCGATCAGTGGCCAGGAGATCAAGAGCAGCAATCAGTGTTCACCTAAAAATGTAGAAGGCACGAGATTAATTACATTTAGTACAGTTAAATGTGTTACAACCAATATGTATATTAAATTTATATAACATAAACGTTTGTAGTTATTTAATTTAGAAGTTTAAGCATTAGAATGTAACCTATATACATACGGTTAAAACTTATAAGACGTTTTAAACACAGGATAAAAGTTGGCAAGTTAATTAAAATGTAAACATTTATATATTTTGTTCAAACAATTTATATATTTGTTTAATTAAGTTTATTTATCCAACAATAACAAATATATTTTGATTTATTTCTCACTTTTATCGTTGTTCTGTTGTCTTTATCTTAGGTATAATTCAGGACAATGATTTTTGATCATTTTAATATAATCTAAGCATAAAACTTCATAAAACGTGTCATTAAAACAGTAATAATATAACATGCACAACATAAATTTCTTCAACGTGCGAGAATACATTTTAAAATTAGGTTCTAACAACATTAAAGATTTATATATTTTTTTCCATAATTTTGGCACAATTAAAAGAAAACATTAATATAAATTGTAATGTTTATGCTAAAATTAGAGGTTTGAAGAAATATAAATCTATAATTTTGAAATTAAAGAAAACATCACAGCTAAGCGTATATTAATTATTATATACCAATCATTATATTAACTTTTCTCTGTGCTCATTAACAGGTTTAAATAAAAATATAATGCGAATTTATGAAACACAAACACATTTAAGTAATGTTTACCATTTTATTAAATTTGAAACTTAAGATATAAATTGCATGTGTTTATTAAACAAAGTTTTTTTTAATACAAATATAATACAAAAAATTAAGTACCGTTGACTGTAATAAGGTATAAAATGGTAAAAGAAGCAGCATATTTAACGAAAAAAGATGTGTTATAAAACTTACAGATAAATATTGAGAATAATATTTTATATTAATTAAAAAACAAAAGGAGGATTATATCATTTTAAACGAGAGAGTTTAAATTAATAGCATAGCGATGATGGTTATCATTGCCAACAGCAAGCCGAGGAGCGTCAACCAGTCCATATCAGCCAAGTGTTGGGAGAGCATCAGAGTGTAAGAACAAGCTAACATCAACGTGCCTGAGTCGTGCCAGTTTCGCTTTGACTGCGTATTATTGCTTGCTAAAACAACAAAAACAATGCATACAATAAAAAAAAATACTAGTTAGCTCTGCATTCGCACAACTCATTTCTAACTCCAAAAATAGTGATATGATAATAAACAATGAAGGAGATGCAAAATGGTTAAAGTGACATCCAAACACCGTGCATGAGAACAAAAAACGTACCTCTATGTTCATTATCTGAACTATTACATTGCTTCGTAACTCTCCATGGAATTCCATTTGATGGCAGTGAATTACTTTGACTAGTATCGCTTTCATCAACTGAAAACCTTCTGAGATGCTGATTCATTGTCTTCACCAATTTCGGTGAGTTCAAATCATCACGCGACTTATTGGCAGTTTCGTTATTTAGTTCAGTAAAATTTGTCGTCGATTTATTATTGTCAAGTTTAAAAATTGTTGCAAGTTCTTCCGACGAATTATATTCGGTAGAGTCGGCAGCGTCTTTTTTTACATCAAAATCATCTTCGTAAATCGAAAGATTACCTGAATCTCTCTCAGGAATTATTTGTTTATTATCATTTTCCCTGTGTTGATTTAGTATATTACTTGACTCCGAATTTACCAACACCTCCTTGTCGTCTTCACTTTTCGTTACTTTTGACATAAACAGCTTCTCGTTGACTTCAGATATTCCTGCGATTAAATCAGAAATTCCGTCCTTTAATTCCTTGAATGCTTTTATTTCATCCAACTCTTTCATCTTGTCAGTTGGGTTCAAAAATGGATTGAGTGAATTTATTTGAGGAGGTAACAAAACGTCTGATTTCTTATCATTTTCGTTTATATTTTCTATTTTTGTAGCATCATTTTGTATTGTGATTGGAACAACATCAGGAGTAGTTGTAACATCTTGTGTAATTACAATAGTTTCATGAGCTGTCAATGGCTCGGCTGATGTATCAACGTAATTAGAAATTTTTAAACTTTCATCAGTAAATTTTAAATCTTTTTCAAAACTGTACTTTAGCTGATCTTCTACTTTAAGCAGTTGATCCGATATAGTAAATAAACTATCTTCGGTCTTCTTGCCCTTCGATTTATTATTTATATTAATGTCTGGATCATCTAACTTCTGTTCATTAAAATCGTCAGTAACAACTTTCACTTGATTTCCTTCTGTTTCTATGCTATCACACGATTTTTTCGTTAACTCATTCAAAAAGCTTATTCTACTTTCAGATAGTCTATTTTGTACATCAGAAATTTTCTCACTGTTGTTCCGGTTTTTATCTAATTCCGCTAAGGCTACACCCAGTTTGTTACTTGTATCCATAGCTTCTTGTGCTAACATACTGAGGACTTGTTGAAATTCATCTTTTGATGATCGCTTTGATGATTGTGGTGACTTATGTGACGGTGATGAACTTTTTGACTTATCACATGATGATGACTTAGCAAAACATTTGTCGTCACAATGAATGAATGTGTCGTCTTTTGCAAAATGATGAGTGGGAGTATGAGGGTTATTGACAAATATATTAACAGTATTGTTACGTTGTTTTACCTTATTACGGGGATAATAATCTTGTTTTGTTTCCTTATTTTCGTAAGTTTCACGAAGGCGTCTCATAACATCACTATTACTATGAGTCTTTTGCAAGGCTGGCGCTTTACTCATATTTAAAGCATCGTCAATTTCTTTCTGAATCATTGTGAAAATGTTTGCTGAAAGTGATCTAATTGCACGCTTCTTCTTAATATTTTCGCTTGAGTCTTTAGTATGTAAAGTTTCATGGTAGCTATGATTATTGTTTAATTGACCCTCTTCGTTATTAAACAATGATGTATGTTTGTTATCTTTTCTAAGACTTCTATAGGCTAAATCATCAGATACAAGATCGGGGGATCTTTTTGGTATAAAACGAGATCTTCCTTTATTTTCAGGAGTAGCGTGCAAATAATCGCTTTGAGGAGCTGGCGATACTGGGCCAACAGGAATGCCAAAAGGTGGTTGAGGATCTAGCGTCTTTAAGCGGTTGTTAGTCTGTTTAATGTTTCTATATACCACATCATCATAAACAATGTCAGGTTCATTGCGTTCTGAATTTTTATCATCATCTGAAGCGTAGGGAACATATACAGGCGACGCTAGCATATAACTGATTTGAGCTTGTGGTTCTTTGTAATTCGGTTTATCTTTATTAGAAAATGAGTTCATTCTTCGGAATGCCATATCATCTTGTAACTTATCTGGTAAAGTAGACCTGCGCGAAATACGCCTCAAAGGAGTAGTAGGCTGACTACGCAGCTGTACTTCATTATCGTTTCCATTCCAATCATTAAAATGGTCGTTAAATTTCGGGGTCATTAATTCACGACGTTCGGCTCTATCCAGTAAATCTTCGTCACCTAAACCTAAACTATTATAAATAGCTTCCAATTCATTTAAGGCGTCATCTAGGTTTGTAGATTTTCGTCGTTCAGAAGTTTTTTCGTCATCTGACGGCATTTGATAACTATTGGTCACAAAAGTATCCGATTTATGACGAACATGAGATTTTAACGTTGGAGACGCCACAGTGCTTGGAGGTCCTACCGTACTGGATCTTTTATATTCTGTTGTTGCTTTCCATATTTTTGCACCGTCCGATGTGTCCATTTTATTTTTATTCTGAATGTCGGCATTTTCAGTTTTATAAACATTCCTTCCAATTATCTTGTTTTGATCTGTTATTGTTTTATATAATTGGGAATTACTAGAATATTCACTATTACTTCTGGAGTTAGTAAATGACGTTTGTTGTAGTCTTTGCCTTTCGGCGTCATCTATTTTTTTCCAGAATTCTGATGCATTTCGAGGTCGTTTATATATGTTGGTAGGAATATTAGATGAAGTCTGAGAGTCGCTTAAATATTGGTTTTCAATACCATTTTGACCTGTTTTAATACTTATTGGTCTCCTAGACCTCGGACTTTCATCTGCGTAGTATAAATAATCCTGTCGTGATTGCACAGGTTCAGGCTTAATGATGTTGGATTGCTCAACCTTTTTTAGCCATGGGGGAGTCTTCATGTATAGTCCATAACGGTTAGGCTCAGCCGAAACTGAAGCTGGACGCCGAGGTTGCTCATTTCTATAATATATATTTTGCAAATTTTCATTGTTTTGCATAGCAATGTGGTCTTCAGAGTTTGATATAGGCCTGCGTAGACCATTTAATCCGTAACTCATTGATCGATCTTGGCTTCTTCTCATGATTCTTTCAAAATCGTTGTTAGGTACACCATGGGTTATAACTTGGTTAGTAGCAACTCTATCAGCAACTATGGGGTTATTTTCATAGTACATTGATAGAGGTGTTGTTACTTTTCTATGCATGTCTCTGGGTGGAGGTACAGGAGGAGCTCTTTCGTCTTTTTTAACATTCGTTACATTTCCCAACGGAAATTTAACATACATAACAGCGTCCGGATTTTCGTAAGTGGTAGATGCTGTTCTCTGCCTGTTGTTACTAGCATTAAGCGAATCTCGTGTACTGTTAATGTTTGGATATTTTATGGAATAGTTAATGTGTTCATTATTAACCTTGGCATTAAAGTTTATAGATGATGGGTAACTTTGTGTGGATGGGAATGATGATACTGATTCTGATTTTAAAGGTCTGTTAGCTTCATGAACCATTGTTGGCTCAGGGATCGCTTTATTTGATGGCTCTCTTTTACAAGTTCCATATCCACTGCTTTGGCTAGTCGGCGTTCGTGTTAGCATTTCAATTTCTGCTTTGGTGTAACCTTGCTGTAGTAACTCGGCTTCTTTATTTAGCTGATTTTCTTCGTCACGTGATAATCTTTTAATATATCTTTCGTTTCTTGCACTTCTGGATTTTTTGTTCAAAGAGCTGTCACGAGATCGCATTAACGAATCTTCACTTCTAAATCGAATCATAGATGAAGAGTTCGAAGACTTCAGTGATCCTTCATCACTGCTTGATTCGCCTTTCATGCTATTTCTTAAGGCTTCAACTCTAGCTTTCAAGCGACCCTTTCGTGTTTTCCTCGACGGCGTCTCGTTTCCAAACCTTCCTGTCATGCTAATATGATCATCTTTTAAACTAAGAGACTCCTTAGATAATCCACATAGGTTCTGAGTTTTAGCTCTGTAGTTTATGAAACCGGCAGATGGGTCAGACAATACACCGTCGTCAGTGGCATCTCGCAAATTTGGTTTAGCCAAGCTTTGGGCCCTTCTTGAATCTCTGATAACAATATGATCGAAATTATTAACTGGAGGGGCCCTTTTCTTTTTTTTTGCTTTTCTTTTCGGTGACCGGCCATTAACATCTTCCTCACTTTGTGATGATGAGCCGCTTTCTTCCTCTTTTTTCTTTCTTCTAAAAAGTTTCCCTATTGACCATTTTTTATCTTTTTTGCTGCGTTCCGCTTCTATTTCTGGTTGGATTGGTCTATCCGCGCGGCGTTGGACGGATGTGTAGTCATCATTGTAGGATCGGTACGATGCTGCAGATGCTCCAGTTATGTCTCGGTGGGGCACTGGCGGCGAGTTGACAGTCTGAAATTAGATATAAAAATAATGTAAACTTTTTTAAGGTAATTGTTAATTAGGTTTGGTCTACGAATATGTAAATTATAAAAAATAGGTGAGTCTTCTATTAATGCGTTTTACAGAAATAACACAGTGGGTATTAAAATAACGTAAAAAATAGATTTACTAACAATAATTTCGCCTTGCTGTCTACAAGATTCTCAAGGACAATTTCTTGGCTTCGTTTCAAACATTTTGAAATGTGGTTTTTATCCTCTTTGTTTATTTTGAGTTGGCAAATAAAGGAAGTTATTCGGCGTTGACCTATTCGCTCTTCAGTTACTTGATAAAGAGGTCACGGGTTCAAAGCCATAGTACGCAGTAAATAATTTTATTATGCTACGTTCAGATATAGGGTATAATTAATTATAATTACTTTAAGTTCTTCCCATAGTTCTTTTAATATACCTTATTACATTTAAATATTAAATTAATTATATAAACGACTTTAAACCATTGCAGCTACTAATGCTAAAGTGTTCTTATCTGAAATAATATTGTAAGTAATTTTTTTTTATTTATTTACCAATAAATTAGTTTAATATAGTAAATATATTGCAAAATAAATCTTAGTTATTTCGAAAATAAAAGATAAGTTATTTAATTATCTATATAAAAATTGAAATATCTTGTTAAAGTGTAGCCTCAAAAATAAACTCAATTCCACAATCTTTTACTTCTTAATTAGGATAAAGTTATAACAGATGTAATAAAAATTGCTATTAATATAGCAGAATTAAACTACGTAACTTACAGGCAAGAATGATGAAAAATAGTTATTGGTTGCCCGTTCAGAAACACCAACCATAGCCACCATGTTTTCAATATTATGCACTACGCACGCGCCAATTTATTTACTAAAAAAACATTTTCTTTGACTCAGTGTTAATATGATATAATCAAGTAATTAATATAGACAATATATTCTTAACATACACCTTATAATTTAACATACATATTTTACAGTATTTTAAATAAAGCTTTCTTATAGATCACATTTTCAGAGTTTAATGTTATCGCACACACACTCGAGTTTTATAATAATTTAAAAAAATTCTCGTACACGCCAATAGCGCGCGCGCCGTTCGCGGTCCGAACGACGAGTCGTGATTATTTCAGACTTGATTATATACCTACGAATGTAAACGTTATATTTCTTCGCTATAGCGTTGGCGCCGATGCTCCACAAATCTAGTTATTTATAAAGTTAAAACGTATTATTTATTTTTTATTCAGATGCAATTCCCGCCCCGGCATGCTGAGAATTCTGAGTATCGACGTAATTTATGGCGCGGAATGGGCTTTTTTTTATCTATATTAGCTAAAATAAGGGCGTGATTTAGTAGCTAAGGGACAGGTCTTATTAGTCATATTTTAAAGCTTCCTTTAGCAAATTGACGGTTGTTAATTAGTATATTTGGCAGGGACATTTTAAGAACTTTAAACCGATACCAGTTCTTTATTTTTTTGATCAGCAGTTAATATTTAACCTCATTAATAAGGAGTACAATTTTATATTGCTCTAAAAAATATTTATTTTATGTATTCTTCTAAAAAACATATATATAATAATTGAGCTATGTCTGTGCCATTTTGAAATAATAATCAGTTTATTTTATAATTTATTTGACTATAAACTCGAAATCTGGTTGACAGATTTAGTTGTGCAGATTTAGAGCGAGGTTTCGGTTGCCTGAAAACTGTATACTGAGATATATTATAACTCGATGTTATATCGGAGTGGTGAAAGTAAGATATAGAAGCGTATGTAAATCAAGCACACCGTAATCCGAAGCCGAATAAGCTAATCGAAATAGTATAGTATATACACAAAGAAATAGAAAAAGTATGATGTTTTTTTGCCAAACCAAATCAAATCTCTATCTATATCTAATAATCTATCACTAACGATTCAAAAACAGAAACCCGCAGAGCTGCGAAAGCTGCACGCCCATGCCTGGTTACTGAGTGCATCGGAAATATATATTAATGGGTTTTTCCTTTGACTTAATGATTATTAGCTTGCGACAGTCCACTTCTGGACATAATTTTCTCAAGCAGTGTTTTTTCGTCAAATCTTCAAATTCAAACATCCAGTTGCATTCAATTGTCTTGCGCAATTCGTCGCTCCATTTAACCATCTCAATTTTGTGTAACTATTGCCCTTTCCTTAGAATATTTGTTAAGTATATAAATATAACCATTTTAAA
The DNA here is from genome assembly GCA_029286865.1 of Teinopalpus imperialis. Taxonomy (NCBI): domain Eukaryota; kingdom Metazoa; phylum Arthropoda; class Insecta; order Lepidoptera; family Papilionidae; genus Teinopalpus; species Teinopalpus imperialis. The sequence goes on along the minus strand of JAGSMU010000009.1, from coordinate 335,934 downwards.
TAAAAATGTATGTTCGTTTCTATTAATACAAAATATCTCAGGTAAATCATTATTACATGAAAATTATCCTATTATACCTCATTGCAATGTTATCGCAAGATAGTTGGAGAAAACTGTAAAATATTCTTCTAGCATCCCGATAGATAGAGCGTATAATTAAATATAAATTAAAAAGTCGTTTTAGTTACACCATTTATAACTCAAGAACTATCTGATTTGTTGGATTCATCTCCGACCTGAATAGCAGAACAACTATTGAAATATCGGAAAAATTCATGGAAAAAAAATTAAAGAAAATTAATCTAGAAACATATTAAAATACATAAAAAAATACTCGAATCGAAATGTAAACAAAAATATAGACAACAAATGACAACAACTGTCTAATCCATTTGTCTGCATCATTCCAGATCATTCGGTCAATCAGTCATCCAGTCAGTATATAAGCTGTAAGTCGCGAAAGTGTAATTTTTTCTTTTTCATGTTGTTTGATTTGTTTTGAAAAAAGCATATAAAGATTAACTGACGATTTGTTTCGTAAGTATTATTAATAAATCTTATTGTGCGAGTGTTATTATTAATAATGCCGCGACCTAGAAGATTTAATCTTTCCCTACGAAGCCGTAAAGCAATTAGGCTTCAGAACATTGCGAATTAATCCACTGAAGAAGGACGAGACAACGTTAGTAGGGTCCGACTTCGTGCTTCTCAAACACAAGAGCAATGATGCGCAATGAGGAGCAATTCTTCAAGATCTGCAACAATTACTTCATGAACATCATGCATTGGTCAGGCTGTTCAAGAGTTGCGTTAGAGCGCATGCCAAATGATGACTACAAAGTCGTGATTAGAGCGGATAAACTACCAGCTGGAACACTTGAACGCAGAATTAACGCTTCAACAATAGATGAAGTTGCAATCCGAATATTTGGTGAAAACCTTGAAACGCGATATTGTGCTTGCTTACACGTCGCGATACTGGACAATAGAAAAAGATATATGAAACACTGTTCATATGACACGTTGCAATTGCCGCTGATGTTTTGGCAAGGAGACGATGGATATCACTTCAATATAAAGATGATTAATCAATTGAATTATTATTAAATTATTAGTGATCACACGGTTCTTTCACCCCTTCAGGTAATACGGACGTGAGTTTTACTTCTAATATACTAATTTTATTGTTTTTATTTCAGATGAAGAAAATATCAAGAAGGTTACCTCGATGAATGATTACGCATATCGTTTGATAATTCGTCAAAACGCTGAAAACTTCTGCTGCGATCTCGTCGATTGCTTCAGAAATATTGCCATGTCGACCATGTACGTTAAAATCGAAACGGAGCGCCTCACCTTTATTCGGTTGAACCATGCCAAATTACGTTTGGAAGAGTATATCCATTTACTCGATGCAATTAGCACCAAAGGAGGATGCAGCTAATGTTGGCCGATTGACAATTTTACCAGCAACGTATACAGTTCTTACAGACGTATATGTTCGTCATTACGGTCGGCCATTGGTAGTCATTACCTTTTCGTGTAATCCAAAATGGATAGAAATTGTTTAAATGCTTCGTCCCGGACAAATATCAAGTGATCGGCACGACGTCACCGCACGTGTCTTCATGCAAATCACTAAATACGATCACTGATGAACTACACTGTTAAACAACATGTCTTTAAGGAATACTCGACTATGAATGTATTCAATCGAACGGCAAAAACAAGTCATGCCGCATGCTTACATTTTTATTTGGTTAGTCGAAAGAATTCGACCAGACCAATTAGGTGATATTATACATGCCGAGATTCCTGATCCCGAAACCAGTTCGAACCTACATGATTTTGTAATTAAGAATATGATTCATGGACTGTGTGGCCCCATCAACAGCCAGTCACCGTGCATGGTCGACGGCAAGTGTTCCAAACGTTATCCACGAAAATTGACGGCGGATACCATCACTGGCAACGATGGGTATCCACTGTAACGGCGTCGATCACTAGATGTTAACGGTCGAACTATCACATCGAAAGTAAAAGAAACGATTTAGTGGTCGACAACAGTTGGATTGATAGATATTAGCCACTTCTTTTCAAAACATTCATCACACATTGCAACTTCGAGTATTGCAATTCGGTGAAGTCGATTTAATACTAATAGTGTGCCTAACTTTTGTCCTGTATTTCATGAGCTCTATATACAATATGAAGCATGAACTCTATATTATGATATACATGAGATATGAAAACGATACCCATTGGGACACGACAATCGCTGAAGCAAATATTCCTGCATTTCCAAGTCAGATAGGTACATTATTTGCTATCATCATTTCGACATTTATCATCGGCTTTCCCGATCTTGAGGCGAATGAAGAGATGATCAGGCTCTTGATCGAAGATATGTGCTACCTCGTATACGGCAGTTTGTTAGTCAGCTTAGGAATGCCAGCGCCACATCGCGGTATGAATGACGCATTTAATCGAGAATTGAAACGTGAACGTGAATATGATCAACATGAATTAGACCAATCAGTTCAAACGAATGTACCACTATTGAATCCCCAATAGAAGGAAGCTTATGATACATTAATGAAGGCAATTGTTGATGAAAGTGGTGGCTTGTTTTTTTGGATGCCCCCGGTGGAACTGGGAAGACATTCCTCATGTCATTTATTTTGGTCAATGTTTACGTGAGATCCGACATAGCGGTCGCAGTTGCTTTTTCGGGAATAGCGGCCACATTGTTAGAAGGATGCCGTACGGCTCACTGAGCGATAAAATTGTCGTTATACCTTCAAACTACTGAACAACCGACATGTAACATTGCGAAACACTCTGCAATGGCCAAAGTTTTAATAGCATCTAAAATCATCATCTGGGACGAATGCACAAACAATGGCGCACAAACTCGCATTGGAAGCACTTGACAGATTATTAAACGTTCAGCGAAATGGCTCGAGATGGTTTTGTAGGCGCAATAATTTACCTATATGGTGATTTCCGCAGTCATTACAAGATCGACTGCTGCCGATGAAACACTTGCCTCAAATGAGAAACATCTGTGGTGCTTTGTGAAGAAACTTTAGCTTTCAGCAAACATGAGAGTTGCATTGTCAAACGATCCATCTGCTGAAGATTTCTCCAAGCAAATTCCGACTATCGGTAATGACCGTGATCCTGTCAACGAATCGAGTGGATTGATTTAATTTTTGCGATTTCGTCTCATCGAAAGACGAGCTCGTCAACTAAGTATTCCCGAACATCATTGGTAACCACAAAAATAACAAATGGTTGAGTGAACGGGCAATTTTGACGGTTAAGAAGAGAAAGAAGATGGAGAAGATATGGATGACTTAAACTTTATAACTCAGAATCAAATCGTTGGTACTATGCATTTATTTAGACGAAGCTACTAACTATCCATTTGAATTTTTATACTCCTTGGATGTGCTATGTATATAATGATAGGAAAATTTAATGATGAGGAAGTTCTCATTCCGAGGATTGCGATGATCCCAACGGATATGCCCTTTGAGTTTGAACGAATTCAGTTTTCGATTCGTTTGGCTATGCGCTAACAAATCACAAAGCCAATCCTTGAGTGTTTGTGGTCTGAATCTAGAAAATGCATGTTTTGCTCATGGTGAATTGTGCGTGGCATGTTCACGCGTCGGCAAACCATCCGCTTTATTTGTTCTTGCGCCTGATAACAAACCAAAAATGTCGTATATCACAAGGTGCTTCAATTAAGAGGATTAACCCAAGTGCAACCCATGCAGCATAATATACAGCTTAATTCGATCTTGTCTTGCTGACACGCCGATGAAGTTCTTTTATTTTCTTTATATATATTATCCTAATTAACTATTGAACTTATTATTTTGTATTCTATAGTATTACGTTCAAATCCTACATTAAGCTAAGCAAAAGATGACACGACATTCATTCATGTCTGTTAGGCGATACGAATTTCGCCGGGTCTGCTAGTTACTAATAAACTAAAATATACTGACTACCGCCTACAGTAGGCTACTCCGGACTGATAGCGCTAGCTTCTTCCTACTATGACTAATTTCTCTTAATTTTGTATGTTATATAAAAGAAAAAAGGACAATATATAAACAATCTCATTGTTGACACGCCGGCGTATTTAGCACACTGTGCAATTATGAAGTGACAGTGGTGCGACCACTGAAAATACTAACTTCGGCAAATTAAAAGTGTCCCACTTTTGAATGTATAATAATAACAATTAAAATGACAGACAACGTTATCAGTCTAAAGGTCTTATGGACAGATACTGATGTTGATAGACCAGATCTTGGTGATCCAGATCTTTTCCTGTGTCGTCTTCTCCAGGTCTGTTTATGTCCACTGCACTGCAGTTATAGAACGGACTTTTTGGAAGATTTCTTTATACTCGTAGCGTAGTAGTGCATCCTTTGATAAAGTGATATTGTTGCCGGCTTATATATAAATAAACTTTGGTTTTTATCTCTCCTTTACATCCATCAGTAGATAGAAGCCAAGCTTTCACAGAATATCAAAGTAAAACAGTAGCCCACCGCTACTGTGTGTGTATGGTGAAAGAAATAAAACCGGATACCGTAACACTGGTGATGAGTAATATTATCATCAAGGGTGACAATACGTTTCAGATATGTGCCGCAGGAAGCACTTAAGCACCGTAAGTGAACTTTTTTTTTATTGGAAACCGTGTGCTTGACTACAAAACACAGTACGGGGATCCCTTCCCTTTCAGAATACTAGTGTATATAAAATATCTGCCCAATTATAGGTGACGAGTCTCCAGGCGCGACATCCTATGTGGATCTTGATTTCATGTTCAGAGCGCTAAAATAGTAATTAGTATGTATATCTGACTATTTCCCCAATGTAATTGTTTACAAATTTCCTTAACTGATCATTCTTGGAGTGAACTACACGACAAAGACGAACTGATATAATCTGTCTCGTGTTTCTTAAGCTATATGTGCATCTTACAGATATTTTAAGTGGAAAAGCGAGGTGAATATTGATGCAAAGACGCTCCAAATATATCCCATGAGATGAGTCCAAGTGCACGGCTGGCGGGTTTCGAAACGATTACGGCTTAATTCCGTACTAAATAGGCGAAGCACGGAGGTGGTCGAGGTCGGTACTAGTGTCGTGTTTTCACGTAAATTTTAGTACGTACTAAATGATAATAAAATTTATATAAGAAATAAACTCAAAACAACAAAAACAAATGTACAAGAAATACGATAGACCCGAAACCTTATTTTCTTACGACCACATGACGTAGGAGTCAGAGTACTTGGCTGCTGTGTCGCGCGACCTGGGTTCGATTTCCAGAGCCTGGCAGCAAAAATGCATGTGAAACTTTATTACTTGCATGCATATTCGGCTATCAGTGTGGACTTTGCTTTAAAATATTGGGACTTAAATATATATCTATGCTAATTATAGAAGTACTAAAGAATTTTTTTATATAGTCAAACTTATATAACTGTAACTTTTAAAATAATTATTGATATAATTAATAAAAAAAAGGACGTTATATTTAATATTTTTTTTTTATATAAATATATAAAAAAAAATATTAAATATAACGTCCTTTTTTTAATAACAGTCTTATTAATTATATCAATAATTATTTGAAAAGTAACAGTTATATAAGTTTGACTATATAAAAAAAAATCTTCAATATAATAATAATTAAATAGCAGCATACTGCTGCTGTGTTTCCTCTGATGAACTCAGGGATCCGGAGACCTTTATCACTGGTGACGATGCACTCCATCTCAGTCCTCAAGAGCGACAACGCATTTACATTGATTCCTTGTAAAGGATGAAATCTATTCCATCAGGTGAAATGTGTGTTATTAATTATTTAGTATAATAATAAATATTATACTATTTTTTTATTAGCATAAAAACGTACATTTTTACGAGATGGCGAGTAGCACAGACAAAACGAACATTTAATTCAATAGTCGTATAGATAAAAGTTTTAATGTGGACGCAGTATTATTTGACTGAGCTATTTTTTTCTCGGGCATCTTCGTTGATGTGTGAAAGTTTGACGTGTTTAGATTACGCGAGTATTAACGATTAATGAAATACTGAGTATTGATGTGTTTTATTGTTGTGCATTTTTGTATAGAATATAATCTGTCTCTTCGGACTGATATTAAGTGCTTTTTATACTAACACACCAATACTAGAATACCAAAGTAAATTAGCGTAATCTTACGTTTACGTAACGTGTAGGGATCCGGAGACCCTTATTGCTGGTGACGAGGCATTCTATCTTAGTCTACAGGGTAACGCATAATGATTCCTTATCGAGGATGAACGTCGGTGTCGTGGGCCACAGGAATCACTCAATTACCATCATGAGCACTGTGTGCTCGTTTGTTACCCTGAGTACGTTTTTTTTTTATTACATTCAGAGTAACATACGAACACACATTTCACCTGATGGTAAGTGATTCCTGCGGCCCATCCTTAACAAGGAATCAATGTAGATGCGTGGTCGCTCTTGACTGAGATGGAGTGCCTCGTCACCAGTGATAAAGGTCTCCGAATCCCTGAATTCATCAGAGGAAACACACCAGCAGTATGCTGCTATTTCACGCTGATATTCTGTGAGTAGTTTCCTTCCCCTGTCGAGCTGACCCATTCATTATGCAACTAGAAACTCAACTGCAACGTTAAAAGCACTGTTAAAACTGAATCTTGATATTACTAATAATATTAAGTTTATTTGATATTTAACATCTTAATTATGGAAATATTCTGGCTGTGTGGCGTCGTTAGTAAGAATATATGACTGACAGTAAGTAAGGAGGATATTAATTCCTCATTTAATATTAATAATTGTTTTTTTTAAAATAAATAAAAAATATTCTATAAATACATTTGTGAAAGAAAATGATATATTACTCACTAAGTGGGGGTCACAGTCAAAACAAGTAATGTGTCGGTTACCTTGGCTCATTATAACAGAAATAGACAAACCTGGCGAGCATTGGTCTGGTCTATGACACAATTCTTTTACGCTTACTCTTAAAATAGATCAATATAATCTCTAAATCTCTTTAAATCTAGACAGATTCTTGTATTATTAAATTCGTATAAGATTTTAATAAGATATTTTTAATATAATTGAGGAATTGCAACCTTCCGATCAATTATATCTTTAATTAAGACATTTTTTTAATACTCTATTATATTAAAAAAATGTCTTATTGAAATCTATTACCAATTTAATAATACAAGAATCTGTCTAATTTAGCGAGATTTAGAGATTATATTGATCTATTTTAAGAGCAGGCGTAAAAGAATTTTGTCATAGACCATTTCATATTATTACTTCCTATTCATTATCTCTTTAATTAAATATAGTGGCTTGGATTTACGAAACTGGATAATCGTTGCTACAAAATGAAATATGTGTACGCTATATAAATAACATCATCAAATAAATCAAATACTTTACTATTCTTAACACTATTTCTGGATATAGAGCACATGTCACTCAAAGAATTCCTTTGAGTTAACCATGTCTCTACCTGACGCATGCATCCTACAAAGCCATAAGTCACCGCGTTTGTTCCGTTCCCGTCGATCGCAGAGATTTGAGTAAGCAATTAATAACCCACGCCTCCCGCCGGATGTCCATACTTAGATGTGACACCCTTCAGGTCGGTTCAGGCAAGCTGTCACGCGTATCCCACGTCTAATAAACTTAAATGGCTTAACCGGGGTTGGATACCGATCCCGTTTGTGGCAATTTGTCGCAGAAAGCTTTTCGAAACTTTTTTTGGAGTGAGTAATGGTGATTTTTTGAGAAATAGATTATTTTTACGTACTTTTCACAAATATTTTTATACAAACTATAGCATAGTTTAGATTCTAAACTATGCTGTAGTTTGTATAAAAATATTCGTCTTCTAAAGTTATTATCTTCTAAAGTTTAGAAGATAATAACTTTAGAAGACGAATATTCGAAATATTCGACGAAATTTCTTTAATCGGAATAGAATGATCCTTTGCATTTTCCACGTGGAACTTTAAGTTCCAAAGTGACTGGGTACATCAGATACGTCTAATGTTTCGCTCTCTTCAGAATTCTTTGGGTATTGTTGGCTTAACATCAAGAGAGGTCTGTAAAAAAAATAATTGTCGCAGTTTTTTCATCAGAAGTCCCAAAAGTTCTACAGCAATGGAATAATATTACAAACTACAAAATTTCAACATGTTATCGCACAAAATGGCACATATGTATACTATATTATAAGCAAATGTAAATAAACTATGATAAAAAATATCTTGAATTTGTATAAATAATATTTTATATAAATAAGAAAAACCTTTTCCCCACTAATTATGGTGTCAATTGATCGCACTTATCACTTACCATTAGGAACACCAACAGGAACTGTGTGCTCGTTTGCCTACTCTAGTATTGTATATAAAAATAAAATAAATGTATAAATAAGTAATTAAAGTTACTACATTTGGCAGGCGAATTCATTCCCTCATTTGCCCTTTGTATATAAAGTTCAACATTTCAAAACTCTTGCAAAACTTTTGTGTGTGTATTGAGTCTGTTAAACTTTTCTACTACGGTGTGTACAAGACACGTAACTTTGTTGTAGAATAGACGCTTCTTACAAATCTTTAAAACTTTTATTTATGTATTCGTTGTAGAAGGTTATTGACCCTCAAGTTGTTGAAATGTAACAAAATATTTTAATAACGTAGACAATTTTATATGTACGTCATAGGATGTGCGGTGAGCAAATCTATTTATTCTGAGCAGATGATAGAGTAATAAATTATTGAAATTGCCATGTTACAAATAAAATTTTTTTCATGTTTTTTTTTGTAAGTAAAACAGAATAAATTAGAACTCGTAATTGTTTACAGTTGGTGGAAAGAAAAGTAAGATATAAAGATACTGTCATCTGTATACTTTTGCCAGTTACTTAGTTAACACCTCGGTTAAAAAATAATGATAGGTTTCATACTAGTATAATCGACTGCTAAACATCAATATCTCATTTAAATTATATATAAATATATAATTGGCTAAAAGGCTAAAAAAGCTTGATTAGATAAATTTTAAAATACATGTGTGCAACATATACAAATATATTAAAATACAATCCAATATCATCAAGAGACAACAATCGCGAATATTAATAATTTTCTGTTTATTTTACTAAATTGTAATTATCACTCAAATTAATATTACGGCCACACAGGAGTTAGAGTCTAGGTGCGCCGTGCAAGGAAAGACTTCGATCAAGTCTTTTCTTACAAGGATTTCTCGTATCGTAGGATCTTACGTATTTCGTATGTTACTCACTAGTAGAGATCCGGATACGCAATTACTGGTGACGAGAAATTCTATTTAAGTCCTCAGTGAAGATAGCACGTTACAAACTTTTCTTATTCTCCCAACCCAGGATATAAAATACAATAACAAATTGAAAATGTGACTACGGACATAAGAACATCCTAGTAAAGGTTTGAAGTTAATTATATTCAATATCTATATCTACAATCTTTAATCCCGTTAAGTAAGAATGCATGAGATATCTTTTGACTTGTACCGATTTAAATTAAGCAATGCATAATTTTCATTTGTTCGTAATTTGTCAGCATCTACAAGTGTAATGTATTCTGAATAATATTTTTCTAGACGGTGAATAGAATGAAAATATTTATAGTGTAAAATATAAAAATGCAGAGGAATGAGTTCTTCGAGATATTTTCAACCAACTTACTTAAAATATCACTATCAGAATCCGTTACGGAACAAAGCTTTTGAGATGGAGCACAGTTGAAAGTGCTGTAAAAACATTCTGTGAATTGAGTTTAGAAATAAAATGAAACTGCTCTTTGTCGTGTAAAGATGACGAACGAATTTTGAGCAAGGTGACCTTGAGCAATACATTGATCAGTTTTGTGTAATTTTAAACGACTTTATGTAGCAGAAATCGAGTTCTTTCAATTTTACGTTTTCGATAGCGATCCAATCCAAGGTTCGAACCTCCTTCTGAGCGGCCGCAATCGCCTCCCTCTATAGTCGTCCACGTTCTTCATTTACAGGGGTCGGAGCTCAGCAGTGGTGCAGCCTCTCTTCGTGCCAGCATCGCCGTTGTCTCCCTACTCAGCGTGCCCCCGCTCGCAAATCTGTTTCGCTAAAGCTGTAGAGGTCAAAAGACCATAAGCATCACACAATACAAAAAAAAAATTTTACTTATGAATTTTTCTACAATCGAGATTGACTGACGATCTGTGTTGATGTTTGCGGGAAAGCGAGTGATGGATGTGAATAAGTATGGTGCTTCATGACCATGTGTGGGAGAGGGCTATGTCCAGCCGGAAACTGTTGAGGGTGAAATAATACGTGATGATGAAACGTCTATAGCCTAATGGTCTTGGGTACGGTCTGCGAAACTTAAGGTCGCTGGTTCGAATCCGCCATTCGACTATTGTCGTGAACCATCTCCTAGCACAAGCATTTTCAGCTTAGTCGGAGTGGTTAACCGGAATATTAGTAATGTTAATAGACTTACTAGCATAGCAGTGGAACTGGTAGGGAGGGGAGTGGCACCTAATCTTTGTACTAGGCTTTACAGCTGTCCATAGATCTCTAGGCCCCGCCTCTAAAGATGACGACGATCAGAAATTATAGCTCTTTAGAGTAGTGTTGGTTTTGTATTTAAAGTAAAGGTGATTAACAAGTACAGTTTATGTGAATATAGGTGATCAGTGTGGACCATAATATATGACTCATATACAACAATACTATATATATATGTTATTGTAGAATCATTACGGAGCTACAAGTTCTTGTCAGAGTTAAGATTGACTGCACCACTTGCAGTAATTTGAGCACCGGTTTCCTAACTCCCCACGAGAAATACACAAGTAGTAAGCTATTGTGTATTTTACGATACTATATTTTTTTTAATTTAAAGCCACCTGCCGCTTGTATTCCCGATCAAGTTAACTGTTCGTACTTAAGGAAATATATTAGTTAACTTTGAGTTAACTAGAACTTTCGGAGTAGAATGTTTATGTACTTCATTTTATATTCGTGAAGTAAATGTATCGTTATTTATCTTATATAGTAGAGATTCATATGTAACTTTTAACCAGTTACTACCACCTATCATAAGTAAACGTACCTTAAAAGCGTAGTTCAAAAAAAGTACTACTCGTTGAATCATAAGGATATTCTTAACTTATTGTGTTATGGGAACAATAAATCTTCAACCGCGTGACCAGAATTATATATATATATATATATATATATTGCAAAGGATGAAAGGGTTACTACAGTGACAAAGTACGTGTTAGATTAGGTATTTAATTACCCGGAATATTATAATATTGAGAAAAACATACCGCTTTTATAGATTTTAAATATCTAAGAGGCATATACTAAAAGAAATTATATAATATTCTTAGCATAAAACCATCTCTGCGGGCTATAAACGTCCATGTTACTGAAATATTTATATCGTACAGAATGAGAAACGACCGGGAAGCGCACTATATTGTCACGTTGGTCAACAAGGTTTAATATTAAATTTATAATTAACAAGAAATATGAGTGCATTCTATCAGATTGTATTGATAAGGTAGCTCACTAATAAAATGTGTCCTATGAGTGTTCGTAGTTTTTATGTGCTATAGTGACGTTGCAGGTAAATATTATATTAATCTAAATTTAATAAAATAAAATATTAATTTTTACAGTGGTAGAGCTACACTGTAGTTTGTCTCTAGCTGCAGAATGAATGGGTCAGCTCGATCGGGGTAGGACCACGCCCTCGCAGAATACCAGAAGGAACCCGGAGACCTTTATTTACTACCTTACTTCTACCGAAGCTTTGTTTCTCAGTCCACAAGGGTGACAACACATCTGCATTATGATTCCTTGTCAAGGATGTAGATGTCATGGGCCGCAGGAATCACTTTCCATCAGGTGAACTTTGTTGTGCGCTCGTTCGTTACTATTAATTAAATTATAAAAAAATCACACTGACATAGACACAGACTCGACACAAATCGTATAAAATGTCCAACTAATCTCTATCTATCCTTCATAATCAATAACGTACACCGCTTTCTATAACTCTGATTTTATTCATTATCGTAAGTTTTGGCTGTGGTAGAGCTACGCTGTAGTTTGTTTCTAGCTGCAAAATGAATGGGTCAGCTCGACCGGATAGGACCACGCTCTCATAGAATACCAGCGGAAAATAGCAACATAATGCTTCAGTGTTTCGTCTGGTGAGTGTAGGGATCCGGAGACCTTAATTACTGGTGGCTAGGCATTACATGTCCTCAAGGGTGACAACGTATCTGCATTATGATTCCTTGTCAAGAATGAATGCAGATGTCATGGGCCACAGGAATCACTTGCTATCAGGTGAACTATGTGCTCGTTTGTTACTCTCAGAGTAATAATAAAATAAAAACGTCGATACTTTAAATACAAAGCTATTTCTGTACTAAAAACATACATTACCCGTCTATATGGAGCGTAACGTCCACATAAAAGGGTTTGGAGACAGTCCAATACGCTGTTCCAGCAACGTAAGTCCAACAGATAAAATAAATACGTTTTAAAAAAACTGCGAATAAATGACGAGATCTGTAAAAGATTTTTGTTTTTTGTTTGTACGGCGGCGTTAAAAGTATGACAATAAAAAAAATTACGTAATCATTCATAGTGTACAAATTTGTTTTATTTTTAAACATTTAATTCTCCTTCATCGGGATCTTTATAATATGGCTGTAGTTTGTGTAAATTTAAAATCTGCATGTATTTATTCCACATGAAATCGTCCATAGTACAAAAACTAGTATAATTGGACCGTGTTATACAAAAATGTAATAGTAAAAAATACTAAAAGTCAACGCCTAATTTTTTTTTAAATAACTAATTAATATTGTTAAAGGTACTAACAGAAATTATTTAAGTATGTATTTAATCTGTGTGTAGCAAAGACAATATTAAAAATTAATCGCAAGAACTCGTAAACCTAAAGTCCTTTCCTCAAAACAATAATTTTGTGAGTTTCACTTGGGTTTAACACGGTCCAATTGTGGCAATTTTTTTAAACTTAGTCCAAAAAAACTACATAAGATTAAAGTAAAATAAGTTGCAATGTGTATAACTTAAGGCATAACATATGCATTTCATTGCCAACTTACAATTACCTACATTTAAAGTAAATAATATGACGTGATTTGCGCATTTTTGTTCAGTACTTGCTCGCTCAAAATCTAATTAATATAACTTAAAGAAATATACCTTTCTATATCGCTTGCTTAAACGTGGTAACTTTCCATTACTACTGCTTATTATCAAAACCATAAAACAATATGTTGGAAGCACCGCACGACGTCGGCAATGTAGTGTCGCATTAACCCTAATGGACTTGTGACGTCACCCCTTAGGCTAGTCGGTCACACCTCGCTAGACATTTAAGTACTTCGCAATAATTGGAATTATAATTTTATAAAACTAATAAATTATAACTTTCTCAGCGGTAGAGCTACACTGCAGTTTGTTTCTAGCTGCAGAATTAATGGGTCAGCTCGTCTGGGGTAGGACCTCACAGAATAGCAGCATATTGCTGCTGTGTCTCGTCTGGTGAGTGTAGGGATCCGGAGATATTTATTACTGGTGTCCAGGCATTCCATCTCAGTCTTCAAGGGTAACAACGCATCTGCATTATGATTTCTTGTCAAGGATGATTGTAGATGACATGGGCCGCAGGAATCACTTGCCATCAGGTGAACTGTGTGCTCGTTTGTTACTCTAAATATAATAAAATAAAATAATAATAAATATAATTAATTAACCAGATCTTCTGTCAAATACCTACATCCCATCTTCCTAAAGGCGACCCGCAATTTTTTTTTGTATTATGATTATCTGTATATTAAAATAAATACAACAGGTCTATGAAATTTCCGTTTTGTATGAAATAAGTTAGTTTTTTTTTTCACACTTTTTTATATCTGTTATTCAAAGTAATCACCCATGTAATCGATGCATCTTTGCCAACGCAGTGGTAGTTTATTGATGCCCTCCTTGTAAAAATCAGCTGGACGGGAGGCAACAAACTCTTCTGCTGTACTGCCTCTCGGGAATTTAATTTTTTTTCCGCTAAAAAGTTGTCCAAATTTTGGAAAAAGTAATAGTCGGTGGGTGCCAGGTCTGGTGCCCCACGAGCTTAACAACAACGTACGCGTTGCGCTGGCGATCGTTAAGTTCGTGGGGCACCCATCTATCAAGCTTTTTTACCTTGCCAATTTGTCGCAAATGGACCAATATTGTTTTGATGTTAACATCAAAAGCTGGTACTAGCTCGGCTATAGATTGAGTATCATCAGCTTTCACAATCGCCTTTAATTCATCATTGTTGAACATTTTCCGGATGTCCAAGAGGTTCATTTTTCAAATCAAAATTTCCAGAACGGAACCGGGCAAACCAATAACGGGTTGTGCGTTCATTTGTAAAGTCCTCTCCGTAAACGTTGTTGATGTTACGTGCCGTTTGTGCCTCGTCGATGCCATGACGGAACTCATATTCCATAATTAAACGACTTTTTAAAGTATCCATTATGACGAAAAATGTTCAAACATAATGAAAATACAAAGCTAATCAATAAACACATGACTGACTATGTGAAAAGAATGTCATGTTTTTAAAACAAAGTTGATTTGAATTTAGAATTCACAGCCAATCAAAACATTTTTTTGGTTTGAAATGGCCAATGCTGAAGAACGGCAATTTTATGGGTAAAGACCTAATATAATTTGAGTACACTTTCTTTTTGTTAATGTGTAGTTTATTTTCATAAGTTGAACACAGGATAATTTTCTTATTAGTACATATGACGATCATTTGTGCTCATAAAACCACCTACATAAAACCCTGAAAATATTAAGCTGCCACCTGCATTTTTATATTTTCTTTATATTTATTTATTTTCTCCTAAATTCTTTCTAATTTTTCCTTTAATATTTTAAGAATCGTGGAATAATGTAGGCGTCATGTTTGCCACCGCCTTGATTCATTAAAAAAACGATATAATCATTTATCAGCCTTCCCTCTCAACTTAATTTCACTAATATATCCAACGTACAGACGCAAAGAATGTCTTTGCGCATGCCTCCCCGCGTCACATTCACCGACTTCAGATACTACAAAATCATTTCATGCGCAAGGCCACCGGTGCGCCGTGGTTCTTGCGTAACGAAAATCTACACATAGATCTTGAACTGCCAACCTTAGGTCAGTACCTGAAGCAGGATTTCCACCGATATTTCGACTCTGCCGTCATACACTCTAACCCCCTTGATTGTAAGTGCCGCCACTTATAATCGCATCGCGAATCACAGATTCACCCGCGTCCGAAGGAGACCGAGGCACTTCTCGATAACCCCGACGATGCGACCACCAGGGCCCAAGCACTTTTAAAACACAACACACGTACATTGCACCCTCATATCGCGTCCGCCGAGGGCGAGGGCGTCGCAAACAAGGATAATCGCGATACCGCCATGTCACTGGCCGATTCTCTCCAGTACATATAGATAGAAGTGTCGCTGGAGTTTCTTGCGCCACTTCTCCAGCACCAACGCATTCCGAAGTGGTCGTACAGATAGCTAATATTAATTTAAATAATTATCTGTCAGAAGCAACTAACCGAGCCGAGGTTCAGCCCTCTCGGGCACCCTCGAGTCAGACGCTCTCGCGAAACAGTTCAAACCGAGGCTCCCTCTCGGGAGCCCTTGAGCTAATTACCCATATATAGAGGTCTCATCTGAGTACCATAAGCGCTCGGTCACCTCTCAAGCCGGTGAAACTGTAAAAGCCCGAGGGCTTAGAGCGGCCATCGACCCGAAAAAAAAAGTCGCAAAGAATACAATTTTGTTATACAATATGTCCTAATATATAGATAAGTTCTCAAATTGATCGTTTAGATAGGTCTTCATTGCATTATCAGGCTCGTCAATGCCACCTGCAATTCAACCGTTTTGATGGCTAGTTAATATGCAATTACATTCACAACATGCATTTCCATACAAACTGCAATTATATAACGTTATAGAGATATATATATAAACTGAATGAAATTATATTATATAATTTTTTTAATATAACATAATTTCATTCAGATCAGATATATTTGTGAATTTCAACAAATAAACAACTCAATTTGTTAACCATATAGTCTAAACCCTCACTTCCCAAAGTTGTCCAGGTGGACCCCCAGGGGTCCGTGTGAGACCCTTCGGGGGTCTACGTTGACGTGACAAAAAACTGGGGTTTCACAATTCGTAAGCGGGAGACCATTAAAATTTATTTGGTGAACTAAAACGTTGGCTTAACATCACCTATCAGTAGGCAGATAACATCTTAAGAATCTTAGCGACTGTTACTTGTAAAAACTTGCATTCCATATTCAGCACAACGTGTCGAGACTTGCAAAGCGACGCCGCTGCCGCCGCCGCCGTCCGTAACGCTTGTTCAGACGTGCAAAGATACCACTTGTGGTGTGTGTGCATGCAATCTTGCATGAACTTGTTTGATTCTTCACCATAAACGTTACTCATTTGTTTGCGAAATTTAGATAAGGAAAGTAAAGTAAAGTGAATCGATGTTAGTGTTTGCTAGGATAGTGTCAGAAAAAGTGAGTAATTACATGCCTATTTGTTATACATACTTTTATTTTACGTTGTAATTAGTATATTTGTAATGTCTGCGTGTGGTAGGTACATATTAAAAATTAAATACTGAACATAGTTCTTATTAGATACTTCCATAAAAGAACAAAGAGCCGAGAAAATAATATTTTCATAAATTGTACGCGTTTTACGTACCCGCAACGTGCATCAAAGTAATAAATAAATATTTAAAATCACGGAGTTTTGGTATCAAAATATTATTTAAATGTATTTCTATCTAACTTACATAAAATATATTTATGAAAACCTGTTTTACATTACATTAAAATCTGCATCTTAATTCATAATTGAATTTATGAAGCGATTTATTGCTTTTAATAATTAGAAATTACTTTGTTTATTTCATTGCAATAATTGATTAGGTAATCCTATTCTGTTTTTTATTTTATTTTTTATTTACGATTAGGTAACTGATACGAAACATGGCATCTAAGAAGAAATGTTGACAGTATACTGTTAATTTTTTTTTCTTCCATCAATGTTAGACAAGCGATTGCGCCCATATGCTTTTTATGCAACAAAGTTTTTAGCAATGACACTATGAAACCATCGAAGCTCGAAAATCATCTAAGAAGGTGTCACCCTGATAAAATAGGTAAAGTTTTGAAATATTTTCAAGCATTGAAGGAAAAATATGAAAAGAAACCCACCGTGCACAGTATGTTCGCTTTAACATCTGAAAGTAACGATGACGGCTTGCGGGTATCTTACAATATCTCATTACTTATAGCAAAATCTGGAAAAGCGCACATCAAGGAGAACAGTTAATTTTACCCGCTGTTGAAGAAGTTTTAAAAACTGTTCTGCACAAATCTCCATTGGACATACTCAAAAGAATTCCTTTGAGTAACAACACAGTACAAAAACGTACTGATGAAATGAGCACTGATATTAAAAGTTTCTTGTATAATTATCTGCATATAACTCAATTGTCTATTCAACTGGACGAAACAACTTTACCTGGTAATGGAGTAATATTATTGGCATATGTTAGATTTGTGATGGACGAAGAAATTCAGGATGAGTGAAAACAAAAAAAGTCGGGAAACCTTTGTAGACGGACACTAAAGGTGAATCAATATTTAATGCCCTGAGTGATTTTTTAAGGAAAAATCGATTCCATTCACAAACGTTATTTCGGTGGCTACAGATGGATCTCCTGCAATGGTCGGGCGATATCGTGGGTTTATAGGCCATCTTAAAAGAATTATACTAGAGGTAACTGCAATTCACTGTGTCATCCACTGACAGCACCTTGTAGTGGTTAATTTGATTGATAGATTCCACCACATCAATCGCTTCAATTTGTGAATAATGCAGTTAACAAAATAAGAAGCAATGCCTTGAATACGCGTGTTTTGCACAATAGTGCGATGAAAATGATGAAGACTTCCAACGATTGCTCTTACATACTGAAGTCCGCTGGTTGTCGAAAGGTGCATGTTGTGCAGATTTAAAAGAAAACCTGATCAATTTGAAAGCAGACATCGCGTATTTGACAGATTTATTCAAAAAATTTTATGACATTAACTTTCAATTACAAGGCGCAGCCTCAATTTTATAAAAACAAAGGATATTATTTCAGATTTTCTTGGAAAATTGAAGAAAGATAGAATATTCAGACATACGATCAACATTTAATTGCCCTGCATGATGGCTTCAAAATCAGGTTTTAATATATTCTGACGATGGAAATACCACCATGAATCATAAACCTTGATGAAACGGTAGTGGAGAATGTGATGTAATAAGAGGAACTACTCAAGATTAGCAGTAATGAGGAGTTGAAGGTGAAATTTAAAAGAGAGAAGCAAACATTTTAGCTGCAGGCAGAAATACCCGATATATATCCTGTACTATGGGGAATTGCGAAAAAGCTTTCGATAGCGTTTCCCTCATCATATCTTGTCGAAAAAAGTTTAAATGTCGTTACAAACCTTTAAACAAAAAAAGAAGCAGATTGAACATCACAGAACGGGGAGATTTGCGGTTATTCCTAACAAAACTGAAGCCAAATATTAATTATTTGCTGCCAATCCATAAAGTACATCCCTCCGTTATGATTATGATTATTTTGCGATTGTCATTGTAGAAGTTACGTTACGTTATTAATGTTTAATTTTAATTATATTAATAAATGTAATATGATAACAATACTAATTAATAGTGTAATAATTACATATTTGAATAAATACAACACAAAATAATATATTATTTTTCTTTTTATTTTTACCACTCTGAATGGGGAGATTTCTAAATGTAATAAGTGAGAATTGATTTGTTCCTTGTGCTGTGAATACGTGTCAAAAAAGTCTTTTTTGATTGGGCAACTATACCTTTTTGACATCCACTCATAGCACAATCAATTAATTAATCAACCAATCAATTCTCACTTGTTTTTCGAAAACTATTAATTCGTGGTTGGAACTCATCCGCAACACAAATTTCCATACTAAGATCTAATCTTCACATTTTTTGTCGAGTTTTGGGAATATGTTAGAAACGTAGCTGCAGGGGGTCCACCGGAACTAGCAAAATTTTGAAAGTGGTCTATGATAAAAAATGTCTGGGAACCTCTGGTCTAAACTAAATAAAAAATAAAAAAAATAACACGCACTTTATTATCGGTGTACAGCAATAATGTTGCTACTCAAAAAAGCTTCAAATGAAAAGTTACATACTGGTACTTTGTCTTTGAATGTTGATGTAACTATTCAATAAAAAATGTGAATAGAATAGAATATTGCACTGAGTTATCATCACCCTAATCCGATGTTAAATATTGGTGATAATCGAAAGCAGTGTCAATGAGACAGAATAAGTACGAATCACATCCGAAAGTCAACCATTTATATAACGATTCTTCATCAGGGGTAGATGTGGATGGCTTGTTTATCAATAAAAGGTCAAAGTACAACATCATAAGTTAACAGCTTGTCACCTACATACATAAACGATAAAATCAGAAAGGGAAAGAAATAGATATTCTTACATAAAAGCGTAAGCTTATTAAGAATTCATTACGCGGTGCGGATCTTCGAGAACCTCGCAACCGATATTAAAAACTAATTAAAAAAAAATCTAACGGGTTCTAGTACGAATTGAAATCAATATTAGCATACAACAACAAGATACCAATAAAACGCCTCTTAATCCGAGGCCCAATTACAAGGAGCGTGCTATTTCAACTCAGTCCTCAGGGGTGACTCATGGTATATGTCTAGTCTTTGTAATATATTTTCTTCATGAGTATGTGTGATGCTTTTGGTCCAGTGACCTCTACAGCTTAACCGACATAAACCCGTGGGCATAGGGCCCGCTGAGTAGTGAATTTTACTATCGGTAATTGTATGTGTTTACAGGAATCAGTCATCGCCTATTAAAAATATGACAATGCTCAGAAGTTTAGGTTTTTGGTGAATACTGGATATGATGCGATCGAAGTTTTCACGATAAGGCATTCGAATGTCATGCCATATCTTGTAGCAATGAGTCCGTTTATCGAAAATGCAGTCAAACACTTAATACGAATTGTACTCCAGCCTTAAGGTCTTAATTAGTTCAAAGTCAATTATCAATCGTACTTAGTGTTTCTGTATACCCCTATTGAGTTGAAATATGAATGTTGATTTATATCTGGTTTATATCTGCTTATTTGTTTATATATTAATACTAACTATCTATGATTAGTCATATGTTAGTCTGCTTTATAGTCATACGCCCAGTATAGAGAATCGTGGATTGCGAATTTTATCTCCACTCACATTTTGGAATAAGATGATAACAAAGGGAAATCATAAAATATCTTAAAAATAACGAGCCTTAAATTCACTCGGTTTGTTGTGTATGAATGTAAATTAAAACATATATTTTCAAAACTAATTAATATTTTTGATTAGTCTTGTTTAGAAAGGGTGAAAATGAATTTATCATAGTCTTGAGGAATGACGTCTTTGGACCGTAGCGATCACCTAATGTTACTTGACTATTAGGAGTAAAATTGAAGTAAAAGAAAAAAATAATACTACAAAGGAAATATAAGTCGAATAAACAAAACTACTCATATATAAAATTGATTCTATAAACGGAAATCTATTCGTCCTATTCCCCATTGATCTTTCCATGAGGCATCAAATTTGATTTCAACTTTGTAGGAAACTGGATAAACCTTTGGTCCCAATCAAAGGGAATCGCCTATTTCCCTCAAAACAACCCCTATTGCGAGCCTTTATTCAAGGATCCATTGGATTTGATCGGAATAAAAAAGATTAATACCATTTCAAACAACGAAAAACATATATTTTTTTATTTATTTACTTTATTTGTACTTAGAATACATAATGCCAGTACGCTTGCTCTCCCTGTGTCCAGTTGTAGGTCGAATAGAAATTTTGTTACGGGTGCAGAGGGGTATGTATATTTAAATTAGATAATTATATAATTATAATACGCCTACTTTTTTATAACGCATATACTTTTATGGTCTACCACTATACATGTGATAAACTTTTTAATGTAATTGCACCTTTTTATTTTAAGCAGCAGCTTTTATCATTTACGTTAATTTCTTGAAACTTTAAAAGGTAAAAAAAATAAGAGTGACATTGACGAATGCGATTCTTTTGTAATAGTGTGATTAATAGCCTTGTTACGAATATTTATGTGTAGTTGTATCGGTATACATAGACTTTAGCGGAGTAAGACTATACTTTAAGGATGATAATGTACACGTTTCTCAATAAATTTAGATTAAAATTTACAGAAGGAACAGATTTTCCAAATATGTGTTTAAATGTATAATTAATCATACAGAACTTAAATAATAGCCGGTCAATTTTAAAATATTAATTAAACCGAATGAGCTTATCACAAAAATTAAAAGTGAATTCATAATTGAAACTTCATCATTATATTCAATAATACTTTTGTACCAGTTTTACAATTATAACACTGTAATATATGTAATATTAACCTGCCCGAGTCGCTTTGCGAGATTCTCTGAAGATAAAATAAAGTCCATTTGTTCGTATAAAACGAGAAATGGTCGAAACCTTCTAAATATATTTACAAAGTTTGAAAGAATGTAATTTTCCTTAATTTGTTGCTGGTATTTTATGAGCTGAGGCATTGGAAGTTGTGTAAGGACATAATATTTAGTAGGTAATTGACAAATTTAAGTGAAATGCGTGGATGGTAACATGCATGGTAACTTTGCACCCGTTTATAATTTGAAAATACGCGATCAGCGCAAGTAGTTTCTTCTGTGTAATCGCGATATTAAGTGCAAAAAAAACATAGCATAGAAATCGGAATATTTCGGAATTTTATCAATCTGCTTTTCAGCTACGTACTTAATTTGGTTCATCATAATCATTATAGCTTATTAATATTTCACTACTGAACATAGGACTGCAACATAGATTGCCACAAAGCACGAGCATTCAAGTGGTATCGGTTCGGAAACACCGCTGGCGGCAGTTCCACAGAGCAGTAGTGCGTAGCAGGAAATTTCACAGTGGTTGAATGTCCGAGAAGATGGGAATGAAATTTAGAAGTCTGTCGTGATGTATGATATTTAAACTCAGCAAATTTTTCATTGGCAGGCCTATTCAACTTGGCGGTGAAAAAAATGCAAAAAAGGCGGTGTCTCTGAACCGATACTACTTTGCGACTCCTCTGGTGTTGCGTATGTTCATGGGCGGGGGTGATCACTTACCATCAGGTGGGCTGCATGCTCGTTTGCCGCCTATACTATAAAAAAAATCTTCCCCACCGTTCATCGGCTCTACGAGCTATATAACCAACCCATTGCTACTTCAGATTCAAAATATTTTGAGGTATGCCATTCATCCCTGCTCTACTACGCATGTCGTACGTTGCGTATTCTATAAAGCATATCATATCATGCTTTGTGTTTCCCACACAAAGCATGATATGCTACTGACGTGATTTTAAGCTTTATCATACGACTATCGGTGAAGGACCATGTCTCAGTACCCTAAATGGTCACTCGGGCAACACGCACTAGGTTAAGATCTTTGTTTTTACACTTCCATTTGGTTACGACGCGACGACATAAGCTCAGATAAGTTCGGAGAAGCCACCGAACACATAAATTTCCACCAGTTATCTTAACCTAAAGGTTGCAACGGTCTGACAGCAATCACTTTGTTATTTAACAAAAACCTATAAAGGATTTAGGTTAAGCACAATTATTGGCATTGCGAAGTAAGCAAACCTCGTAAAAAACGTAGTACACATTACGTAAAAATTGTATTAAAATCGATGAAATATCACATTTTTTTTTAAATCTATTGTATTCGCAAGACTTGCACCGCTGAACTACTAACAAACTACTAAAATTTATACTAACAAAACAGAACAAACGAAACGAAACCCATCTAGGGATTGTGAATACTCGAAAACGTCATTCGTCCTTGACGAAGTGAGACAAAGTTACAAACTTTGTCACCCTCTAGAAATACCTTATTCCGGTATTCTATAGAAGCATAGTCTATACAGAGTTGGGAATACTCGTACCTGGTTCATAGGTACTACCCGATAAAATCCTTAAAATATGGCACTATTGCACAATAACTAATATTATATAAACTAATAATAATAAACTGTGTGTAATAGTGCCATATGTATTTGATAACCCAGATACGCCTTCTCTAAAACGATGTAACTCCTCAATCCGGTGAAACTGTAAAAACCCTCGGGTTATACCAGCGGCCATCAGCACGAAAATAAATAACAAGATTGCCCTTACGCGAAAACATCTTAGGAAATACAGATGTATTATGTATGTATTTATTTAAAATTTATAGGTCACACCTTACCAACAGGGTTACAAAGGGCGGACTTAATGCCTTAAGGCATTCTCTACCAGTCAACCCTTGGCATAGAGAGGCATGGTAGTAGGTGTAGTGCATACATTGTAAAAAAAGAAGTAAAGAAAATTATATATATAAATATATATACATATATATAATATATATATATATATATATATATATATACATATGTATAAAATACATATAAATATATTTGCATATAAATAGCATTATACAATATACATAATTAAAAATATAACAAAAAATTACAATGAGTTATTAATCATTCATGATTAATATTTTTTTTAAATGTTAAATATATATATAAATAGTGCGAGTTAGGTTAAAGAAAAATTGGACCATTCTCTCGGAAAATTAGCAAATTCGGAAAAAACTGAAATTTTCTTATTTCTAGGAGATTTTTGTATTAACTCAAGATTCGAACGATGGATTTCACAAATTCACAAAACGATCACAAACAAATACGTTAAAATTTAGACGGGACGATGTCTGTAGGATATATAAATGAGAACTAAACTTAAAACTTTAAATTATTTATTCGTACACTGTTTCTGAGGGTCTAACTAAATATTATCTGGATGATAAATGTCACCTGGTCTTTTTAAAATACTACAAAATAAGGGAGATAAATTATATCATTCGTATATATCCTTTATATATTCCCGACTGTGGAACAGGCCCTTAAGCTCAATCTTTATGTACCATTAAGCCTTAAGAAATTTGTAATCTAATTACTTTGAACGGGAGCGGTAAATCTGAAGGTAATTTAATTTAGGGATAGAGACGTGGTTAGCATATTGGAATAGTGATGTGACGGATAATTGGATTTTATCTTAATATAGATAAGTATTGTCGAATACCGCTTTAACCGATAAAATTAAGTATAAGTTGTCATTGTGTATTATAAAAAGTATATTCCGAAAAATTCAGATAAAACTTTCACACATCGTCACGCGAGATTTACATCCTTTAATGCTGCAGCTAGAAACAAACTGCACTGTGCCTCTACCATTGTTAAATTCATTCTCCAAGAATAATAATGTTTTTAATTTTTACAAAGTATGCAGTTATTTATTATGAGGTTTCTACGTGGTTTCGTAATCGACCAAGATATAAAAATATAAAGACATAAGTCAAAATATTTCTTTCGTGATATTAATAATAATATGTCATATACAATAATGCATAAATAGGAATTATAATTTGTAAATTTTTAAAGTCACCTTCATATTTTTTTATATAAGTAAATTTTAATTAAGATAACAGTGATTATGTAATTTTGTTAAAATACTTTACCAGTAATAAGTTTCATGGAATGTTACCTAAGTTACAGCCCTTGGCGCCTTTACTTTAATCCAAAGTCGCCAAATAACCTTTCCTGAGGTTTTTACTCAAACATTTATATTTGACAACAAAAGTATATTCGGTATTATAGCTAGTATTGTGTTCTCCTGGTTTATTTCGATTTTTTTTTCGTGTCGGGGGAAATCTTCAAAAGATATTCTGCCTCGGGGGGGGGGGGGGGTATGTGAGATTCATTCCAACTAAAACTCCCATCGGTGGCCAACTTTAGTGCATTGGGAATCCGGATGCCCTTCTGTACCGGAATCTCCTACGGCGGCATAGACGGGCTGCACTGGGTACTTGAGCACTAGTCTAAAAGCCCGAGACTAAACGGCTGACGTCCCGGAACATCCACCAACCCGACGGCTGATGTCTTTCTGATATTAGGACCAAATGAATTCAACTGAGCGGGATATGATGATGTCTTCCCGGTCAATTTATCCACGGCGATATCTTCTGGTTATTGATATATACGATAGCATCAACTGAAGTAGAATATTTTGTATAGTTCCGAAAGCATTAGCGTAAACACATTAGTGGAATTCACTTGTCATCCACTTCCCTATTCAGATATAATGCATGCGCATTAAGATCGGAAGAAGGATGCAGTGTCACGGACACGGAATATACATACGTCACACCTGGGTGTTTCACAACCAACCAATTGTGATACACAAATATTTTTCCTCGGATGGTAATCAATCCCAGAACCCGCAATAGCCAGGCATCTAGTATTATCCAGTTCCAGTCCTTCCATCCGTTTTCGTAGACCGATGGCAATATCCGTCTTAAGTTAAGCGGACTATGTTCTCATTGGAGGACGGTTCAGATGCATTGTGAGGATAAACTGAGGAGCACACTCAGGATAAAGAAAATCGAGAATTCATGATGCACTAATTGTGTTCCTCAGCTGGGAATAGTATCCAGGACTGGCGACGCAGCAACAGGTACACCAATACGCCATGAATAATGACACCCAGAGACCAAGGTGGTGACAATGAAGCACACATCGTCATCTCCAGGAACATTACCTTTTGGATAATCTGTGTGAACTGTGTATTTATTTGTAATTCCCATTAAAACTTATTCAGTTAATTGCACCTTGATTATAAAGAAACTTGGTATATTAATTATAACCAGAATTTATCACGCCTTTTAACTATTACTTGACAAAAATTACTTTTTACAAAATTTTATAATATCCATAATAGCCGAGCCGAGGAGCCTTTAAAGCTGCTCAAATATAACAAAAAATTAGAGAATGCCATTAATGCTGGTACACGTACACCCTGTAATGCTCAACAGTAAAGTTCATTGTATGACCTGACAGGTTTTAGGTATAAGGGAAGGCAAAAGAGTCCCAAACTATGCGTTCCAACCATAAAGACATCTTGAGACGATGGGCATTAATCCAGAAATTACAGAAAATAGCTAAGAGTGGCGTACACGTATCAAAATGGAACGCCATAGAAGGTACAAACTAGGGGATTGAATTGAAAACTATTTCAACTAAATATACTTTAGTCACTAGACTATAATCATATTTAGTGGAAGTAACAAAGTGCGTTATTTCAACAATATCTAGGGCATTTGCGGTTTCGAGCGAAATAGTTTCTAAACTGCAATATCAGTTACGAACTCAATTCGATAATATATTATGTCCAATCTCAAAAAATTCTCCACTATGAGCCAAGTAAGCCCTTCGTACGACTACCTGTCAGACCGCTGCAACTGCAACCGGAGTGTTTGACGTCACCAAGAAATAGAAACACTCCCTGTCCACTGTGTACCATCATACCGAGGTCAACGGTATAATAAATCAACCATCTGAAGGTCAATATAATTCAGCCATCATGTATAGCGTACTATCGATCGTACTTGTTTCAGCAACTTCAAAATATTTATTTTATTTATTTTTCAGACATGTAGGTTTGCCCAAATTTTCCTCCACCGCTGAGCACGTGGTAATTTAAAATTGTTGTTAGAGTTGTTGGCACGGGGATCGTACTCCGTTTGCGCGCGTACCGTGAAATTAAAAGCGAGAGGTTAGACATTGAGCCATTACGACTATATATATATATATATATATATATATATATATATATATATATATATATATATATATGTATATATATTCCGCTGCACCCATTAATACGCGGTATCTCGAATTATTTAGACTTTATAACTCGAACAAAATGTTATATCCCTACCTGGTATTGTATTGATAAGACAAATTTATATTGTGTTACTCGAATTTCAAAAAGGAGACTTCGTAATTCGTAGTTAGTAAAATATAATGATGTCTTACTTGGAATTCCCCGAAATCATAGCAATAAATCCAAAGGAATGTTCGGGCCTTCTTATCTATTGTTTGTGCCTTATACACGTGCAATGAATGACTACATTCATTAAACTTTCAAAGTAACACAGCTATGTACCTTACGTTCATTCCTTGTCTTTTTAAGTCGAAATCTCATTATTTCGATTTAATTTGCATTTCCCTTCACATTCGTATATATATATATATATATATATATATATATTTATATATCTCATAATTTATATACTTCGCGCAAGGAATTTTAATAACTGTGCGCAACGTTAGGACTGCACGCAATTCCATGTTAAAAAAGCTATTAATTTGACTATGAGTTCTCGTGTTTCACAGTAGTTGAGAGTAGAATTAGTTCTTTTTAAATGTATACACGCTGAACAGCTTTATGCTGGGTATTTTTTCTTTTTTTTGAGTCATGGTATGGTACGGAATGTCAATTGAATGGCGACATTTTAAAAATCCGGCTTCAATAATCTATAATTCGTGTTATATTTATTAATCTTATAAAATTGCTTTGGCCAACCTGGATTTTTGCGGAAAAAGAAAACGGAATACTGAATGTGCAAGAAGACCGGTTTTTTTTTATTTGACTGCGATTTTATCCCTGTGAATATTATCGTTTTATAATCGAAAACGTTTGACATTTACAATGTGAAGATGTTAAATTAAGGATATTCGAATAGTTTGTTTGACCCTCCAAACCGATTTCCCTAGAGGGTTTAGGACAATAAAGAGCTTAGCAGTTAAAATAATAACTTTATTTTTGTGAATATATTATAGATAATTTATGCGTTCTTTTATTAATTAACTTTACAGTCTTATATATAAAGTGTGGGATAAACCATAATTTGATGGTAAGTGAAAAATTAATAATACAGACGTGCAGACGTCGGATCTCACACCATATTCAATATAACAAACACTCCGAAATATGTAAATATTTTCAACTCAAATTCACACTAAAATATGCATCAAATAATCTTACCAGCAGTTAAATATGAACACGTAGTAATAACAGTAAGGGTAAGATGGGGCAGGGGAGAAATTTAAAATGCATTACCTACATACATTCGGCGGCTCCAGCGGTAGATTTATGGGTACCCAATTCGCAGTGGAGAAAAGATAAGAGCGTTAAGTTACCACATTGTCTTGAGAAGTAATCTAATTATATCCAAAGGGAGCGGTAAATCTTGCGGTAATTTAATTTGAGGATGTCGGGGCGGGCATAATGTGGTGGGCAGTTAGGCTTTTTCATGTAATTTAATGAAAAATATTAAGAGTTATGTAATTTGTGTTGTATTTCTATTTTTAAAATGATTTTCAGTATAAATTTATTTCTTTACTTATACAGTTATGTATAAAGGCGGATTTATATGCCTTAAGCATTCTCTACCAGTCTCTACCTTAGGGTAATGCAGAGATGATATAAGTCATATAATCAGTAAAAGTTGTGTGATAACACAAAATCGTGATCATTGCCTCAGCCTGATTCAGTATTGACAATTTTATTATAAATTATTTAAATAATTATAATCGATCAGGGAACCGCTGATAACGCCTGAATTGTACCAATAGTGCTAGGTGTGCAAATATTTAACATAAACCCGATACCTATAGGCTAAAGAGAAGGTCAATGAAGTTTACCTGATGCCGAAACCAGATATTGTGCGGTATAGATTTCCGAGAAAATTTCGTCTATAATTTTCTTAAAAACTAAAATAGTTTTCTTGTATAACATAAAACACAACTTCAGGTATATAGTGCCATTGTTATAAATATTATCTTATAACAATCATAATTAGGAAAAATAAAGATATTAAAAAGTAACAGTAACATTACAACAATAGACACAATAACCTAGAAAAAAAAATTAAACACTGGAAGACTCACAATGCAAGTTATATCAAGCTACAGTATGAATGGGTCGGCTCGACCTATTTTTGTCGTTATTACCACTGTTATTTTCCTGAATTCCCGATACCACATGCATGACTTTTCTACGTTTACCTCTCCCATTATAATGTGATCAGATACGTTTTGGATGATTTATTTTCTTATTTTATTCACTACATACGAATTGTACGTATTAGTTTTTTTTTAAAATGATAACTCATAATTAATTTAATGAAGATAAATATGAGCCTATTTATCTTAAAAAAGCGTATTAAACACACTAAATATTGCAAATGCGTTGTCATCTATGAGAGCCCGGATCAAATGCCCCGCCGTCAGCAATTTTGAAGCGTCAATAGCTTAATGGTTTATGGTAGGGTCTGCGAAACCTTAGATCGTAGGTTGTCGTGTTTCATCTCCTTGCACAAGCATTGTTAGTAATGTTAATAGCACTGAATACATTATTTTACAAAAAATTAAATCTTCGAAGTTATAAGTTCTTCGATAGCGGCAAGTCGATCCATTTATGCCGCTGTTAGATAATATCTGCAACGTGTCTCTACTCACTGAGAATTTTAATTTAATATTTTGGTAATACCACTAGGACAAACCTATCGATCTATTTAAATAAAAAGTATAATAATAATGGTCTCACTAAGATGAGCGCAATCGAAAGTTTGACATATTTTTTTTATTATTTTTTTCAAGTATTTTCTTTCTTAAGCACAAATTGACAGTGTGTCAATGATTCTATCAAATTGAAACACTTTACATTCAAGCCAGCCCCATGTTTAAGTAAACACACGTCAATCATAGCGCTAAACAAAATATGTGTACACTTTATATGGAAATTGGAATTGAATTTTGTTTATGTTCATCAAAAATCGACATGTTTTGCCAAAAGTGTCAAGCTGCATCAATCATTTTGTATTTCGATTACAGTGTTTTGTACTAGAGTGCCGTATTTTCTTCGTGTGTTTTTGTGGGTTACCAATTTAGGATATCAATTCTTATGTGATGATAATGGTATGTACATGTCTGAAGCATAATCCTGTAGACATGCTAATTGTGGAGTGTGAAAGAAAAAGATAGATAAAGAGTATAGATGAATAGAACGAATTAGTTTGACGGAACGGAGCACGTATGAGATAAAAATAAAAATGGTCAAAGAAAATATAAGCATTTTAAAAATCACTTCATCAACCTTATGCGATATGGTATTTATGGTGATGTAAATGGTAGATTAGTGTTGATGGTAGAGTGCACTAGCTCATCAAATATCTATTCACACTTCTCTTCTCTTCTTGAAGACACAATCGGATTACAATCGGACGGAAAGACTGCGGCATGAAAATTATTCCAGTCCTTCGCAATCCACACTAAAAAGATGAATGATATCAATTTGTCCAAATTCGTGGAACATCAACAACGAACGGATGGAAACCCGGCGTGTTAGGGTGGATAGGTAGGAGGATGGTAGTTGAAAGAGTCTTTCCATTTTCATATTTGCTAATTTAATTAAAACAAGTATACGAGTACAAGGTGAGATAGGAGAAAGTATAGTGAGAGGAAGCTTGATAAGAATAACACACATACCATAAACTATAGAAATAGATGTCCTATCAAGAACTTAAAGAGAAAGCAGAATGTAAAAAACCTGGACTTTTTATACTCCACCGATATGAGCTGAATGTTATTATTATTTCACAAATTCACAAAACTCTCGCCACTAAATCATTCATTAAACACATTCGCTCACACATAAGAAAAAAAGGAAAAGATGTTATGTTTAAATAGTTTTTATAATGTTTTGTACGTAAAGTAAAAATCATTCAAATAATCACTAAACATAATGTATATCTGGAAAGTAATTTAGCACAGGCAATACCTATTTAAGTACCAGCAGAAATAATTCAATAAAAATGTGATTATATACACGTCAATATTCCACATAACCCTGATTGTTGATATAAGTGTCAATAAATACATTTATATTAATAAATATATATTTATATTATGCAATCAGTATTAGCCAACCAACCACCCAACAGTGTTCAATTAAAAGTGTGAAAAAAGAAAAGTAAATTCTGCCATGGAAAGCTTTAACAACGAAAGGAAAACTCCGTTAAAGTTTCTCTTGTGTTTTGTCCTAACAAAAGGATTCCAATAAACAAACGCTGATACAAAAATTCCCGTTCAGGGAAGCGGAAAAACGCCTCGAATGTTCCTCACGTACATTCGTGAATGGAATTACGTGACACGGCTGGACATTCATTCAGCCCCGTAATTAGTACGCCCAGATTGTTTTGTTTAACATTTTTGCTTATATCATATAAGGGGTGACAAAAAAGTTTATTATATGTATTGTCGATAAGGAACGAGAGCACTCAGATTATTTACTATATCGATCGATCGATTTCGACTATGGTAATCTTCCTGTTATGATCCCAAAACATCGAATGCGCAAGATATATCGGATTTAATAGTTTCACAGCATTTGCGTCACACAGGCACTCACTTTTATCCCCTCCCATAGTCCGTTGTGCATTAGGTGAGAAGGTACAGATACAAGATCACCAAAGTACATACAATACCAAATAAAAAAAAACCTAAGGTCCAGAACTATATATAAGACGAAACATAGAAGCACTATGATACTATTTTAAGCTGGCACTGTGTGAAAACGTGGTTTACCGGCAACAGAGCTGGTTAACCCATTGGTGTTATAGTTAGGTCTTTAGTTGCGATGTCTCAATCTTTTGACCGAATTTACCATAGGAAGTGTTCTGAGGAGTTGTTTGAATTAATTCTACCAGTAGACTTTAAATATCATACATTAAGAGGGAATTAAAAATTTCATCTCCATCATCTCGATGGTGGGCAATCCACCACTGTGCGCCTTATGCGAAATTTTCTGCCTCGCACTTCTCTGTGGAATCAGCGGTATTTCTAAACCGAACGACCTAGGCACCTTCAAGAAAAGAGTCTACACCTTTCTTAGAGGTCCAACTCCTCTGGTGTTACGAATGTTCATGGGCAGCGGTAATCAAGATGTTACATATCACATATTGTTTTTTTATACAGTTCAAATAAAATCTTTCGCTCTAGTAAAACTCACACTATTTCATTTTTTGTCTAATAACGCAGTGCCGCAAATTTTATAACTGCAAAATTCTGCGCGTCATTCGTTTTTTTTAACGGCGTCGAACTTTTATGAAAGTTCTCGACACGTCTAAGAGAGCACACGTTTTTTTATCTATGAATAGCGAGTTTTGGGTATGTTTATTAAAACTTTTGCTGCGTTATATGTAGAAGCTAGTGTCTCCGCAAAATAATAGTTTAAATAAAAATTGATTTTGAGCCGGTGGAACCGGAGAATGGTTCGCCTTGACCTTCACATAGATTACCATGGTAAAATATGTTGTATTGTGAGTGGCAAATACAAAATGTTTCCTGGTAATGAGGAAGTCCATCCTAGCGCGAAACATACTTACATCTTGATTCGTTATCGAGGACATGTTTGTGTGGTCATGCGTGAAAGAAACACAATCTCTTTCCTCTATTCACGAAACGTACCTGAAACAAGAAATTAAAATTATTGAAGCGAAACCTCTTTGGGTGAATTGAGTGTTAAATAGAATTTAAAATTTGATGCATCCTTTGTATATCCAAACGTTTAATGAAACATTTCTGAAAATGGAAAATAGGTATTTAGCCAGAGAGAACTATCTCTATACACGAGTATATACTTTATTTTTTTAATACATCTTACGAACGTTCATTCAACTCATTTTGCGATTTTTTGATTTTGTACGTTTTCGTTCTAGAAGCTCGAAATGGTTTTTTATAACAATAAAAATAATGACAACATTAAGAAAGGAGTAATGCCAAAAAGATTGGATGCAATAGTGGCCTAAATTAAATTAAAATAAACAGTCGTAACGAGGGCCTATTTTCTAATTCATTTATGGATAACCAGAGCAAAAAGCACAGAATGTTCGGTACATTTGATTTATACGAGAAAGTGACCCTATCCCTTTTTATACGATTGTTCGTGCCTAAAACTGTTCGGACTTACACACAATCATTTATTTTATGTTTGTAACTTTTAGCAGATATTCTTTATAGACATATTACATATTTACTTATTATTTTAGAAATAAAATTGGTAAAGGTGAAGCTAAGATAATATCTAAGGCGAGCCTAGTCACACACAGAAATTAAATCAATTACACACCTCTTTTCTTACGGTGAATGAAATAAATCAATTACTTAAATGAGACTTTTCATCTTAGTCATTGGAATTAGAACAGGTAAATCATAAGTGTAAAACAGTTATATAAATAAGCTGTAACTTGGCTAGGTCGACATGCCCTTACAGAATACCACGGTATAGAATGACTGAGCCCTTACAGAATACAAGTATATAGAATGACCTCGCCCTTACAGAATACCAGGGTATAAAATGACCACGTCCTAACAGAGTATCAGAGTACTTAATGACAACGTCATCACAGATTACTAGGGTATAGAATGACTACGCCCTAACGGAATACCAGGGTAAAGAATGACCACGCCCTTTAAGAATACCAGGGTATAAAATGACCACGCCCTTACAGAATACCTGATGTTTAACAATACATGCATGGATTTTTATACTAAACCCAGAAATACAACACCTCGTTACCCGTTATTGGGTCCCCGGCTAAGTTTAAGTCCCCGGTTAAGCTTACCCATTTATGATGTAGCTAGAAGGCTCTACAACTTGTGGCCCAAGTAATTCTGATCGGTTAAACCATGCGATATTAAGATATCGTGAAAAGTATAAAAATAAAATACCAACGTATGGGCCACTATTATTAATGGTGAAAGAATAATCCATGCATATAAAATTTATAACAATTGATAAAAATTTATTGAAACTCCGTATACCGACAATAAAGTAAGAATATAGGATTGATAAAATCCAATTCCATATTTTACATAAACGGGATATGCGAGGGCAATACTTCTCTTTTCTGAGCAAGGAGGTTTTTCATCTGCTCCACCGCATTGGCAACACGGCCGCAATGCTCGTCGGCTGATATATTGCGTGCGGAATACGGAACGCTTTAATTCCTTTGTGGCTGGGATGTACCCGTTTATCTTTTGTTCGACCGCAGAATTTAATTTATCTTTTAGCGCGCATTGATATTTGATGTTGTGTCGTGATTTCAAAAAGCAAGCTCAGTACAGTAATAGACAAAACGCATTGGTTTTTATAGTTTTCTTTGGTAACCGTGCATAGTATGTTGTGTCATGTTACAAATAAAGGTTATTATTATTATAGTCCACCCGATGGTGAGTGGTCCGTAATGTTCATTATTTTCATATTCGATTGTACCGTACAATCAAATATCGTTGAATAATCAAAGTGTATTAACGGCAATATAGCTATGTTTTTTTTTAAAAGGAATATTAGCAATCGTATTAACATTACTAATATTCCGGTTAACCACTCTTAAGCTGAAAATGCTTGTCTAATAGTGGATTTGAGCCTTAAGTTTCGCAGACCGTACCTTAAACCAAAAGGCTATTGACGCTTCAAATATATACTTGTTATGAGCTATTTAACGGCCGCGTGGCATTACAGTAGTCCATTCTGGGTTCGATTCCCAGCCGAGGAACAATATTTGTGTATGTATACAAATTATTGATTTTCGTGTCAGGGTGTGATGTATATATGCCCGTGACTTTGTCAGTGCATCTTGACCTTCCTCCAATCATATGTGCAAGGAGGGCGAAGAGCACCTTTGTTTGCACAAATGCTAACAGTACTATAATTTATCCAGCGTAGTTGATATCATCTGGTAATAATCAGATGATATCACCGTGTTCGAAATCGATAAGGATGATATTATCATTATTTCAAAGGCAATAGTATATTAAGATTTAATTTTTTTCAGTCGTAGAGCTACGTTGAAGTTTGTTTCTCCCTGAAAATATAAATATATATATATATATATATATTTATGTATATATATATATATATATATATATATATATATATATATATATATATATATATATATATATATATATATATTATTCTAAGAAATAATATTGGACGACATCAAAGGTCTCTAGCGACTAAAGCTTATATACAAATAACGCACAACCGAGGGGTATTTTGGCAGTAAGATATATTGCCTATTTATTCGAGGATCACCAAGTGTGGATTATGAAATTGAAATGATAATAAGGGTCATGGCATAAGTTACATCTATTTGTTATTACATAGTTTTGAAATATGTAATAGAAATATATATTTGATGGATCCGAAGGTATTATATGTCCAATGTCTTTGATACTGCATCTCAAACTACCTCCTATCTCTTATTGCAAATGCATTAAATTAGATTGGAGAAGAAAATGACAAGTCAGATGTCAACTGGGAAAAACAGAAGAAATCTACCAGACGACCATCATTATTAGAAATTTGTAAAAAATGTAGGATACATTGTCTACTGGAAGAAAATATATGTTTGAATTGGAAACCACAAATTTCTGTATTAATAGATAGTAAATATTAAATAACATAGACAAAGTTGTAAAGTTCAAATTGTAATTTTATAAAATCAAGAACTGTTTTATAAAGCAAAGAGAAGGCAAAGGTGTGATTAATTGGGAATTAAAAGTAGAGAAGGCCCGCAGTCGAATCGATGGTATTTTTTTTATATAAGATTTTCAGCTTCGATTATATCCTATTCATATATACTTATTATGTATAATTAAACGGCCGTATGGCACATGCTGGTTAGATTACCAGGCTGCTGAGTCTTCGAATCCCAGCTGAAGTACAATGATATATAAATGATATGTCATTGTATTTCAGTTGTATGTCATTGTATTGTCTATACAAATGATTGTTTCTAGATCTGGGTGTGCTGTATGACACTGTATCTGCACCTTCCTCCGATTATATTGCACTCGTTTATTTACATCGGACTAGGGAAGGGAGACGAGCGACGAGAGAGTGCCTATGCTTGCGCGTATTCTTACGGCACTATCGCATATCCTAGTTGGTGTCATCTGGTAATAATTACTAATATATAATATATAAACAAATTGATCAATACTTATTACGGAGGCGGCGAAATTGTTTGGAAAAAACAAGAAATCTAAAGGGATTTAGCAATCAATTCCCAGTAGGAAAATAAGCAAATCGTTACTAAAACGATGCTTAGCAAACAAAAACTTCGATATTTGTTATAGACAGTAAAAAAAAGGCTGTGCGGAAATAGCGCAATGTTACATTTAAAGGTATAAAAAAAAAGGTTTTGTAATCGGGCATTTGTATGGATAAACCCTATAAGCTGAATCCTACACAAACAGGTCGAGTCGTTACAGTATCCGTTATGGAGATGTGGGGGTTCCCTGCGGAGTGCACGTGGGGCTCTATCGTGGCGAACAAAAGCAAGAAAGCAGTTAATTCGGGCCTACAATTGATAATACAAGATGTCTAGAGGTTTTTTGTGTTGTTGAATAGAAGAATACAATGCTTACAGAGTTTTAGTAGATAATTTTCCTCTATATTTTTATTCCCTTTTTATTTAGGTTGATTTTAAAAAGATAACAATAATCTTGACAGAAATATTGAGTTTTTATTTTGCTTTTAATAAAATTCAATGATCAAATTCAAGAATCATATAGAAATATAATTGCTGGGCCTAGAATACACACTGATAATCGATCAATTTCTAATCAAAAACCTTGATCCATTTGCAGTATTTTCTTATTCAATGTGAACTCGTGTACACATGCCGTTAATAAATCAAAACAATTGATTTGTCGCAGGGCCTTCATAAATCTGTTATCCGTTTAATTGCTCTGTCGAAAATATAATTAAATTTTCTGAATATGTTATGAATATTATTCAACTAAAGACTTAATACGTTTACCTTTAACCAGACGACGTTTAATGTCACCGTTCCCATTTATGTTTATTATTTAGAAGTGAACCGGTGAGATGCGATTTAAAATACACGAATTTAAAAACATTTCTGATGTATTAATATAAATATATATTAATATAATATAATATAAATAATTTAAAAATAATATAATATATATATATTTATATATATATATATTGTGATTGTAATTACTTAATTATTTTTATGTATTATTAACTTACTATAAAACTTATTAACTATATTATGATATAAAACTATTAAAATACATATAGTTATACATAATAGTTTTATATAGTTGTAACTTATTAAAAACTTAATTACATTAAGATCCACGTTGCAGCTTGTTGCATGGCTTATACGGGGAAGTATCATAACAAAGAATGCCATTATGATATATCAGCTCTACGGAGCAGTCGCGTTTTCATATAGTGAGTGTAAAGATATTCAGATTCGATTACAGGTATAGAGGCATGCCATCTCAGTCCTCAGAAATGACAAAGCATGTGCATCTTGAATCTTTGTAGATAGTACGGTTCTAGTACGGAAACATCTGCAAAGCCTTAGGGTGGGCCTCAGGGAAATGTCCTCTTTGCCCGGCCATCCACTTACTGGAGTACGTCTCCCCCGGTCTAAGGGGAGGGATTTACTTAATTTGCTTTGGTAAACTTCACAACTACATCTTAGTTGTGAATCGATGTAGATGTCATGGGTCGCAGACATCATTTAACATCAGAAAAACTTAATTAAAAATATGGTAATGACTACTGATTACAAAACAAACTCTTGGCCACTAGGCCAGCATCGTTCAACATTAATATTACAATTATGCTCAGAAGGTATACAAAGAAAAAATATTTCATCTATTAAAAATAATATCATACATTAATAGCGAATATTG
Organism: Teinopalpus imperialis; assembly: GCA_029286865.1. NCBI lineage: Eukaryota > Metazoa > Arthropoda > Insecta > Lepidoptera > Papilionidae > Teinopalpus > Teinopalpus imperialis. The sequence goes on along the minus strand of JAGSMU010000009.1, from coordinate 297,848 downwards.
GAAAAATATTGAGTACATAGTTTCTATTCAAACCTGGCATTATGTTTGAATAAAATTGAGGTCTAGGGTATTTGCATCACGAGAAAATAACTTCACGACCTATGCAGCCAAAGCACGTACAGAAGAGACGTTAGTACATTCACTAGATAGATATTATTAGAGGGCTATTTAAACACGAGACAAAAAATTATAATGTTATAAACTGAAATAAAGCTATCACGTATTTTATGATAGTAGGGGTAGAGAAAAATAACAAAACCTATCCACATTTCCTCCGGTGTTATTACATTACGTTTTAGTAGATATAACAGATGGTGACAAATGAGCACACAGCTTACCTCACGATATAAGTGATTCGGCGTCACAAACTTATTTTGTTTGCAGCATAATAGGGTCCCATGAAACGGGGTAGGACCGCACCGCCATTGCGAATAGATGTTGCATTTTTGTGAATTTATTTACCGAATTTACCATGGGTAGTGTTCTCAGGAGTTGTTCTGAATCATTCCACGCACAACTAATCTATGGAATCAGTTATCGCCATCAGTATTACCGAACCGATACGATTTAGGGACCTTCAAACTTAGAAAAGAGCCTGCACCTTTCTTAAAAGATGCGCATCTGCGAGTCCTCTGGTGTTGGGAATATTCATTGTCAGCGGTAATCACTTAGAGTTGGTTGGTCGTTTGCCAAATATTCTAATTTATTAAAAAAAACACCCTCACAGAATATTAATGTGCAATTATTATCAGATGATGTATAGCAAGTGTGGGGACCGGGATGACGGAGCTGTATTTCGTATTGTGAGTGTTGGGATCCGTAGACACGTTAGGGCGAGGCATGCCATCTCAGTTCTCATGGATAAAAACTCATGTACATAAAAAAATAAAATAATCAAAAAATCATAATCTTCGTTGTGGATCGACGTAGATGTAGACTTCTGCAGCCATTACATACCACCAGGTTAACTGTGCCCTTATTTACATAAAATTATTTTAAAGACTAAGATTGAATGTCGTGTCACCACTAATGAGTTATACAGTTTAAAAAATGTTATATAATACAAAATACTTTCACACGTGTTGATGCAACACAATTTTTATGCATGAAAGAGTAAATAAAAACAAGTTTGTTGAGTGAAACAAAGAACTTTCGCTAGCGAGCGCGCTTGCGTCTCCGCAAATAGTAGGTACAGAAACACGGTATCAATTCATTCAAGCTCGAAGGTTTCTTTATTGTGCGCACGAGGGACACTATATTATTTACCGCAGGTAACGATACCTTACAAGATTGTCTCAAGTCATCATGACTACTGATTTATGACAGATTCACTACATGGTATATAATTTTTATATAATCAGGCAATATTATCGAAATTTCTTGAAAACATACAATTTTGGGGACAACGGCTTGTTTATTTCCAGCACCAATGGGATTTTTTTCGTTTAATATTATGTGATTTTGTTTACCTAACGTAAAGTAGCTTTCGTATTCTTGCTTATTTTGATTTTTAATTTGAGTTGTGAGTGAACCAGCAAAACAGCAGAATACCAAAATAATAAACGAAATTCACAATTAATTACAATCAACTTATAGGGTAAATTTTCACATGAAATCTGAGGTTTTTGTTTAAAATTCTTAAATCAATATAATAAAATAATCAAAGTTATTCAAACTCAGAAATAACCAAGTTTTGGACACTATATCATATGACTATATCTGCTGCAAATGTGCTCTACTTTAACCCCTTGAAAGGAATCTATCGTATGATATATAAACCTGTATATTTTTTATACCTATACGTTGTAAACCTTTGCGCAAACAGAATCCCTCACCCATCGTCCCCTATTCTGATGTAATGTATGTGAAATAAGATTGGATGAAGGTTTACATGCAATGACGTGGAGACGGGGCAAACCATACAACACATCCAAAAATTTGTGATACACAAGTATTCTTTCTTGTCTGGGAATTGAACCCAGGAACCGCAACACAGAATCTAGGTACTCTAACCAATACACCATGCGACTCTCATACTCGTAAAATAAAATACATACTTACTATACAATAATATACACTTACTTTCATAGGAAAATATGACAATTCCAGTATGTCGATTCGATTTAGCACTTCACTAAATGGATCTAATCTTTCGTCTTATTTATTTAATACAGAATAAATAACAGTGAATGAATTTTTTGAGTGTGAAGGGGTTAAGATATACAATAAGTTACTACAAGAAATTAAACAGGCCAAATCGATAATAATATATAACATATAATTACTACTAATATATAAAATAAATATTAAAAAAAACAAAAACATAAAGATAACATATTATAATTTAATTAAATAATTTTATATCTAATAATATAATTATTTAATTAAATTATCTCTCAAATCATATGCCAAAAAATTATTGTGTTAAAAGTAAAATAAATCTACGTAAGAGCAAAACTCGTACATATTGTTATAGTCCACTTGTCACTTCCAGATATGTCGTATCCATGTAGTTCCGAACATGTTCTTTTGTTTTTCCTGGAGTCGAGCCAGCATAACCTACCTTCAATTGTTTTTTTCTTCTGTTTATTAGCTCGATTAACCAATGGTAGTGGAAGTTTGACCATAATTCATTAAACTTTTAAGTTTGACCGTTTATTTTATCAAATTGTTCATTATCTATATCAGAGATTCTCAGACTTTTTTTCTCATAGACCACTTTCAAAATTTAGCTGGTTCCGGTGGACCCCCTGCAGCTACATTTCTACCATATTCCCAAAACTCAACAAAAACGTTGTACACGTTCTACTGAATATGAAATATTCAAGTTTTTACAAGTCTATTACTTGTATATTATATAATATTGTCTGCCTACATTGATAGGTGAATTTAAGCCAATATTTTAGTTCTTCACTATCGAAAGCAAATAAATGTTCGTGGACCCCCGCTTACGAATTGTGAACCCCCATTTTTTTGTCACGCCAACGTAGACCCTCGTCGAGTCTCCCGTGGATCCCTGGGACCACTTTGGGAACGAAGCAGCCAAAATAAGTAGATGATACACATGTGATTTGATTGACCGCTTTGGGAACTAAGCATCTATATTCGATGCGTATATATTTTTTGAAATTAGTTTAATTTTTTTTTAAACATATCAATGTATAGTTAATTTAATGTATTGGTAACACATATTATATTTCTGCACTTTTTTGCATATAAACTTTAACTATGCCAAATCTCACACTCCTGCGTGCGCGCAATGTGCTTTATAAGAAAAGTCAATGTTTTTTCTTCGCGTATTATATACAAAGTTACGGTAATTTCAACAAGCCACAAATGATTTGATTTCCGATTGTATGCTCGCTCGTACCACATTTTAATGTTGTGTTCTAATGAAGTGTTAATTCTTCCGAGATAAAGTTTTCAAAGTTTGGAAAGTATATTTCCTAATACACAATTTGCCTCACATTTTTTGAGCTTTTGTCCGTTATGAGTATAACAATGGTAAAGGCACGTTGCACGCCCACACCCTCACAGAATGTGCGCGGAAGGAAATAGCTGCATAAAGCTGTTGTCCATTGTTCATATGGTGAGCGTAGAATTCCGAAGAACCAATTACGGGTAACGAAGCATTACAGTACAGTCTTCAACTCAAGTGATAACGTATGTGCATCTTGAATATTTGTTCAGGATATATCACAGGCTAGATATGTCATTACTTACGGTCAAGTGAACTGTGTAACTCGTTTATCACCGCTAATACTACAAAAAAATTGTAACAAAAACACTGGTAATAGATAATACATCGGTTCAAAGTATTAACTTTTCCAGCAAAATCATAAATTGTTGACGTATTCTAAAAGCCATGTCCATGCTTTATTAAGAAACATTTCAATCTCCATTAAAACAAAGACCGAGTTCGGTTTTAGTATATAAGGCCCATCAAAGGAATACATTAGACGTTAATATGTAGGTTATATACGTAATTACTTAATTATGAACAATTTTTGTTAGGTATATTCTAAAAAGTAATATTAATATATGTTGATGATATGTTGCTTGTGCGGAATTTATATGATAGACAGCATGAAAGATTTTTTTCACAAATTTGTCATTGGCAACACATTATTTATAGAAAGACTGGATGTATCGACTCTATTTGCCTTTTCCAGTCGTAAAGGGTAGAAATAAATAATTATACTTTTATAAATTAAAGTTTAGTTTTTTTCTAATACTTTAATGAAGGAAAAAGTCGTGTCTTACACTACTTACATATTCGCCTTTTCCAGCAGGCTTATTTTTAAAGCACCGTAACATATCCTGCGCAATGACTTTTATTTCGAGCTGAAGACCGCTGTTAGCTCGAGGGCTTTTACAGTTTCACCGGGTTGAGCGGTGACCGAGCGCTAATGACGCTCAGTACTCCCGAGAGGGGAGCCTCGGGTTGCACCGTTACCCTGTTGCGAGTGAGCGATTGACTCGAGGGTGCCCGAGAGGGCCGAACCTCGGTTCAATCAGTTGCTTCTGACTATGGATTATTTAAATTAATATCTCTATTATTATTGACTAACTGCACCACCATTTCGGAATGCGTAAGCGCTGGAGAAGAAGAAGCGTCGCTGGAGTTTCTTGTGCCACTTGCACAAGAAACTCCAGCGACGCTTCTATCGATGTAGAGAACCGGTCTATGACATGGCGGTATTGCGAATATTTTTGTTGATTGCAACGCCCTCGCTATAGGCGGAGGCTGTATGAAGGTGCAGTATATGTGTGTATTGTTTTTGAGAGGTCTCCTACAGACGCGGGGGATATTCGAGATAGTATTGTAAGCAACTGCTCTCTCAACTCACAATCAGCGGGTTTGGGCGTGTGACGGCAGAGCCGAAATATCGGCGAGAAACCTGCTCCGGGTACTGAGCTATGGTCGGGAGCCCAAGATCTATGTTTAGATTATTTTGATTTCACGGGACTTACGTATGGCATTATGGGTCGGATGCACGCTTTAAGTGTAATTTTATTACGTAGGGCTATTTTTATTAAGTAATGAGTATAAATGACCTAGGCTGAAACCTACTCGATTCCGTACGCGGTTGCTGTGTGGACCGAAGGTGAGTCTTTTATCAAGTATGACGACTAAGTGTTTTGACTGTCTTTCCCAGGGGATTGGACGATCAAATAGCTCAATGGTTGGGAGATAGGGCGTTTTGTTGCGCCGTGAAAAATACATGACTTCACTTTTGTTGGGAACCGAAACCATTTTCCTAAGGTGTTGGCTGCGGATTGGAGACGTTTATACATATGGAGCTTTATTAGTAATCTTAAAATATCGTGTGTTTAAAGCAATGATATAAATTTATTTCATAATTAATTCTAGATATTTGTACCACATGTATTTTTCTAATGCCAACTTAGCTTAGAATAGTGTTATATACTATAAACAATTAGTATTTGCAGGCAACTTAATGTAAAATAAATAAATAAATTTTTATTAAATATGTTGGCATCAAGGGCACTTTTGCCAACCTAATTTCATAAAAATAAAAGTAATAAAATTTGTTTGTACTTAATAGGTGATGTTTAACAAAAGTAAGTGTATATTCACTATGCAGTGAATATTTGTATGAATCTTTACAAAGGTGCAAGAGTTAGTGAACGCTTTAACGAGGTATTGTTTTGCAGCACAATGCCGCTGGGAACCTCGCATGTTGCTGCACGGCTGTCTATTTTCAATTGTGAAAATTAATTGCATTTTGAAACTCAATTTTCTGAAAATTTTTAGAATTAACCCGATCGATATTTAAAAAGTTAAAGCGGAAAGAGAGATATACATATAGAACATGAATGTTTTGTTAGAATTTAATATTTTCTACTTGGTAAATCTAATGCAGCCTGCAAAGGTATACGCTAGTACATTGTTTTGCAATATACTAGCGTGGCTTGGTCGCACTCGTATGTATGGTAAATGATAAAAACGGGATACACTATTTTACGAGTATTATAGTTAGAAGTGGAACTGTCTGTTACTGAACTGTATGTTATCGATGTATGTGCGGGTCTATTGACTGCAGTAATCACTTACATCTGCTTGTTTATGGTTGAAATTGTATAGTATAGACTACATATATTTGTAAATAATTTTCAGGAACAAATAAAAATTGAGCTACGATTTTATTGTTTGTGTGATGCTGTTGGTCCAGAGATCTTTATCTGAGTAGACTCGATAGCAGGAGGCCCGCTGAGTAATTATACTACGCCTAAACGTAAAAAATATGAAAACTTATTAGAGGAAAATAAATTATGGTATAATTTTGTACTGTCAGTAAAAAGGAAAGAAGTATAGCAATTAGTTGTAATATATCGTAATAGTAATAAAAAAGTGCTAGTATCACGCTGAAGTTATTGTCATCAATTTCTTTTACATTTCAATGCAGCAGGCTTTGCTTTGCAAGAGCATATTACAGCGTTTTTCTCGTCTTTAGCTTGGCAGATCTCAAATGTTTTCAATGTAAATATGTAATTATATATATATATATATATATATATATATATACAGAGTGTTTCTCAGAGACATTGGAGGATTGTCGCACCTTCATTTTTTTGCGTGTGTCAATTCTCACAAGTACCAATCGAGGGCCGAGGTTCTCTGGTAGGAGCATAATCGATCTATTGCCTTGCTACGATAGCTCGACGGGATATACGTAATATTCGCTACCCCCAGTATCCCCGTAGTACTATCACTACGATAGAAGTGCCGCCATTTCAACTTGGATGGTAACGTTCGACTTTCTACTAGTGGCGAAAACTACACTGCTTCTACACGTGCATTGCCTGATTGAATCTCTCTTCACACAGATTATCGGTTACGAACTATATTAATGATGACATGATCTGTTTCAGCGCAAAAATTCAACCCTTTATCTTACTGCAAGGGATCTTATTGAAGTATATAAGAAACTCTAGACTTATTTTAGTTCTCCCGCCCTTTAAAACGGTGGCTTTTAGAGGTAGTTTTAGGTATAATGCTACAAAGTGTTATAACCATTTATCCCATCCAATTAGAAATCTTTAAACGCGGCACAATTTTAATTTAAAATTAAAGAGGTATCTAATGGATTACAAAGGGATAATCCTGATACGTACCTTATTCTGAACATATACTCTAACAACTACCACAGTAAACTCAAATGAATTAATCATGTGGGCTCCCGATATAAAATTTATTTTTTTATTAATTTGTTTTGTCATTTTATTATTTTTTCATTATAGTATATAAAATGAGGACTGCCACTTCTATCGTGTAGGCTTCACGGAAGATCAGGGCTGTGACCCAAATTGACAACAGTACCTGGAGATCTTTTTCTTTATTTCGCGCACATGAGGTTTTCGTTTGTCTTCAATTTATTTATCATATCTTGTTTTTCCTTTTTGATTAGGTAAAAGTATTTTACCTGTTTGTTTAATTGTTTTTACTGTACCTCATTCTGCAATTTATGTGGTCCAAAAGGAATAAATTAAAATTAAAGAGGTATCTAATGGAATTACAAAGGGATAATCCTGATACGTACCTTATTCTGAACATATACTCTAACAACTACCACAGTAAACTCAAATTAATCATGTGGGCTCCCGATATAAAATTTATTTTTTTATTAATTTGTTTTGTCATTTTATTACTTTTTCATTATAGTATATAAAATGAGGACCACCACTTCTATCGTGTAGGCTTCACGGAAGATCAGGGTTGTGACCCAAATTCACAACAGTACCTGAGTGGGAGATCTTTTTCTTTATTTCGCGCACATGAGGTTTTCGTTTGTCTTCAATTTATTTATCATTTCTTGTTTTTCCTTTTTGATTAGGTAAAAGTATTTTACCTGTTTGTTTAATTGTTTTACTCTACCTCATTTTACAATTTATGTGGGCCAAAAAGGAATAAATTAAAATTATTATTATTAGTATGAATAGAAGAATTTTCAAATATTTTATTTTTAAAATATAGTGCGTATACAAAGATTTAGTGCGTATATAAAGTGTTTTATAATGGTTTATAGCATTATAGTTATTTCAGTACGAGTCGCCGTCCTTACTGACCCAGTATGCGCTCAGCGCTTGACCTATTCCACTAACGAACTAAACCATTCCATTACTCTTATAACTTATAAAACATATATTACAAAGTAAACGTATATTTAATTAAAGAAATAAAGTATAATTTAAATTAGACAAAAAGAAAGCGGTCGTGGTGGTTTTGCGTCGTAAGGATCTTGTTCCGTCAATCGTATGAATAGTTGAAACTATACTAGAACTGTCACAAACATAAAATATCTTAAGCACCGACAGCTGAATTTTTGTCCACAGCTTGCACAATTTCAGCTGATGTCTATACATCGAACTTAGTTTTTAGTTAGACTTATCTCCAGCTTTTATTAACTACGATTAGTAAGACGAGGTCGTTAGTAGCTAGACGCTGCATAGTCGTCGCAAACAAACCTATCTGACAGTTGTAATGTTGGATAACGTCACTAGATGGGACGGCCTATACACAAAATACACAGAATACCAGCGTAAAATAGCAGTATAATATTCCTGTGTTTCGTCTGGCGTGTGTAGAAATCCGAAGACCTTTATTACTGGTGACGAGGCATTCCATCTCAGTCCTAAAGGGTTACAAAGCATCTGCATTATGATTCCTTGTCAAGGGTGAATGTAGATGTCATGGGCCGCAGGAATCACTTGCCATCAGGTGAACTGTGTGCTCGTTTTTTACTCACAATGTAATAAAATAATAATATGTCTCGTTTTAATGCTATGAAAATTTTATATGTGATAATATTTCATCAAAATTTACCACCGAAAATTTCTAAGGTAAACCCAAAAAGTTTTATTTATTTTATTAACAAGTTTATGATATTCGTTTACACACTTAAATTTTTCATATCGAGGTAGGCCGATTTCGCCCTCGTCGTGTGTAACATTAAAGTTGACGAATGACTACACTCCGTATAAAAATGATTGAAACTAAAACGAACGACGTGTAATACGATAAAATATGACTACTTTCTCGCTTAATGTTGCGTTTCGTAATTAATATTAATAATTCATGTTTTAATTTTGAAAGTGCTTTCGAATTCATTAGAAATATTAACCTTTCGTCGATGATTGTATTTCATAAATGTTTTCGGTTATGGCTTGTTATGTTTGTACACTAAAGAAATTATTGTAATATTTTATTTGTAATTTATTTTTTTAGTATGTAGGTACAAAATTAACAAAAGCACAACGTTACACACAATTAGCAGTCCAATTGGCGCGACACAGCCGTGTGATAAGCGTTTTTAAAAAAGTTTCTTATGGTTTAGATCAGATAAGAATAAGCGTGCGTAGCTATAAAGTTCCACCATCCTATTTTATCACAGATTCTCAGATAGAAGTCTTCGTTTTCGTTAATTTTCACCTAATGGTAAGTAATGACCTCGGCCCATCAACAAACATCCTCAACGAAGATTCATGATGCATTGTCATCTATTAAGATTCAGTTCGAATGTCTTTCTAGCAGTAACTGGATCTCCGTCTATCCCTACACTCACCATGTATGATGAGTAAACAAGAGAACAGAACGAGAAAAATACGTAGGCCGCCGTTGACGGCACTTTGATCATTTCCGAGGTATCGGGTAATGCTAATAAAACGATTTAAAATATGATTTTTTTTAATCAGGATCGATTTTTTTTCCGTCCCATCATCAAAAGTGTATGTCTTCGTTTTCGGAAGCGGTCTCCTAATGCCCAGTATAATCATGCAATTTTGCAAAAAATATTAGCGATAAAACGCCAAAAAGATTTTCAAAATATTTATTCTGCAAAAATTGTTCAGAAACTAAACGAAAATACTCTTTAACTAAAAGCGGCGGTTACGGCACAAAGCTCTTGACCGAAACGTTAAGGAGAGGTGAACGCACCGACAAACAACTTCCACATAATTGAATTTAGAAATATATACGCTCTTTGTTCGAGACGGCGACGTGGGAAAATCATTTGAAAAATCATTACCAAACCTGAAGAACTGTGCACAGTAACTTTTGTAAACATCTAATTTTTCTATTCAAATCCATGACACTTAGCACGATGCTCGGCTTCTGTCATCCTAATCCAGCCTCCACCTCATCTTATCACTTTGCGATAATTGCGTCACTCCAGCCAATCAGACAGCGTCTTTTGTTTTGTATCCATGTGTTTAGATCCATCCTCAAAAAAGAATGAAAATATACATGCGTTTTCACCGCTGAAGACTGTGATATCGGATCATTGCATGGGATGGGTACTTCTTGTCTAGTAGAATAATTTTCTTTTATGACATTATTACCGCAATTTTAAAATGACCGAAACATTTGTATTCAAACAAAAGAATGATTGAAAGACAAAGCCTGCGAGAATGCTATTGCCGTTTCTTGATCGTTCATATCATTGTCGAGACAGGAGCTGCCAGGTTCTCGGACCAATGCACCAATCGGTCGCCAAAATATAAATATTTATAACTTCAATGCATATCAATTGCATATAGCGCGGTCATTTTTCACCTGACTCGTTATTAGAAGCCGTACAATAGGTTGTTGAGTTTTTAACGGCATGCACGCAGAACACTTAAGTCCTAATGGGTTTATTTCATCCTGTCTCAAATAACTGATCGATGATCTTGAGCAACCGGTAATAATCGATTGCAATTTGTACGGAACATTGCAAGGTGATTTGGGTTCCAGATGGTTCCAGTACCTTTTACCAAACTAATATTTCTATATTTATATCACTTTTGACGATGTCCTCCTAGTTTGCTTCAACCACGGCGATATCTTCTGGTCGTCACCAAATGATATGCAGTGCATCGGATACATCATAGTGGAGAAAGTATTCGTTCATAAACAGAGGCACTCACTCATCCGCCCCTCGCGTAATCCCTGACATTTGCGTTAAAATATGAGGTACTGATATTCCATGATGTCAGCGACGTGGGATATTTTAAAATTTCTCCAAAAATATTCATCAGTAAATTTTTTAAAACTTACCCCTGCAACAAAGCAATCAGGTTAACAACTGTATATTCTTGTCTAGATTTGTGTATTCTATTCTTGTATAACCTTCCTCCTATGTTATTGCACATGCATTACATCGGACTAGCAGATGTGAACGACATGAGCCTCTGCATTTACCATAATGGTTATAGCGCAATAATATATACTGCTCAGTTGATCTCATTTGCCAATAATCAGCCGCGAACGTAACCAAACAGACGGACATTCTTATTATTCTACTCATAGTATATATATATATTTTTAACAATACATTTATATAGCATTTAAGATTAGATCTTAAATGCTATATAAATGTATAGTAGAAGTGTAGAAGCTTCAATAGCCTAATGTTTTAGGGTACGGTCTGAGAAACCTAAATATCTTTTAAATATATTTTTAGTGGGTGAGAAATAATATACATATATGTAAATATTGACTTTTTTAATTACAAATTACCAAAATATAAAAGAACATATGAATGAAATAAAAATAACAAATAGTAGAAACGGAACTTTATTAATAACGTATAAATTTTTAAACGCAACGTAATACAAGTAAAAGTTTCACAGTTTTTATTTAGTGAAAGCGATACGAAACGTAATCGCGTATCTGAATAACGAAAGACTCTCGATTCAAAAAATATAAGTAGAAGTAAATACCTAGTTACATAAATTAGTGCATATAATTTTATTAAATTAAATTAGGCAATGATAAACGACTACCAATGCCACCTGATGTGACGGTAAATGATTCCAGCGTTAGCGGTCCATCACAACCACGTTCATTATTTATAAGTAATCATATTGACGGCGTGTTGAGACGACTTACAATACGAATAGAACTAAGGGGACTATCATAGCATCAGTAAGTTGAAGTGGCAATGGGCATACAACATAGCTCGTAGACCCGACAACGAAGTGGAAATAAACGCTCTCGAATGGTAAACATGTGTTGGCAAGCGCGATTATGTACTACGAAAAATAAGGTTTTTTTTTTCTTATATTGAGAGTAACAAACGAGCACACAGTCCACCTAATGGCAAGTGATTCCTTCGGTCCATGACATCTACGTTTATCCTCGACAAGGAATTATAATGAAGATGCGTTGTTACCCTTGCGGACTGGAATGAGGTAACTTTAAAGTTATTGAGGTCTCCGAATTCCTATACTCACCAGACGAAACACAGCAGCATTATGCTGTTATTCTGTGAGGGCATGGTCATACCCCGGTGAAGCTGACACATTCACTAGAAACAAACTGCATTGTAGCTCTATGAAAAAGTAAAAGTTTGATCTCACTTTAAAATAACAGGTCCCAAGTTAGGTATTACACACGGCATTGAAAAAACTGAATATGTAAAGTACGGACAAATGATTTTTATAACTATGCAAAGTTTTAAGCGGATAGTGGTAGATATTTAAATATATATACACACATATATACATATATATATATATATTTATTTATATATCTATAGATATATAAATATATATCTCTATTATATACCGAAGTCTCACTACAACTGGTCCGTGTCTAAACTTTTAGATACGGACCTATAAACGAGAGTTCAGTGACTTTTTATATACTATATTTTGAATTAGGGTGACAAATGAGCTACAACTAAAATTTAAGATTTTTTTTATAGTATATTTGGCAAACGAGCAAGCACCTCACTTGATGGTAAGTGATCATCGAAGTCTATGGACCTTCGCAACACCAGAGGAGTCACAGATCCGCCGACCGATCTTTAAGAAAGGTGTGGGCTCTTTTCTTTGAAGGTCCCTAAGTCGTATCAGTTCGGAAATTCTAGTGGCGCGACAGCTGCTTCCACAGAGTAGCTGTGCGTACCAGAAAATTGTGCGTAAAGTGGTACGATTGCGAGGTGATGAGTATGTGAATTTGAATTCTGCCTTTAAACTCAGCATCTGGAATTAATCCTAACAACTCCTCAGACTCCCCATGGCAAATTTTGTAAAAAAATGCAGAGTTGCAAATGCAAAAGCGTTGACATCCCTGTAGATTGAGTTCGATTGCTTCGAGGGTCGAAGACCAACGTGAAACTGTGGTATTCTGTGAAAGCGTGGTTCTTCCCCGGGATGACTTACTATCGTTCTAGGTATTCCGTGACAGCGTGGTTCTTCACCAGGCTGATTTATTTAAAGCGTAAGCGTAGCTTGGCTCTACCTCTGTTTATAACCTTAGCATTAATAAAGTAATCCAACATTGAGTTATTAATTCAATAACAAACTCTATTCGTTAAGAGCAAGTTATTAAACAGCCAAGGTATTAACTATTTTTATTCGTACCCAAGGCGGCCGGTGGGTCGTGTGTGTTTACATTGATACATTGTTTGGTCTCCGGCTTCCGTAGGGGAAGGTTATTTACTCTGGTTTAATATAAAAATCCATTGTTTCGTTTAAATCTATGTTAACTTTAAATATAAAAACCATAAATAGTATGTTTATGGTTTTTATATTTAGTTTTAGTTATGTTTCTCGAAGTGGTTTTATTGAACAGGACACTAATACTCTACTCGAGTACTATTGTAGAAATTTTATATATGCGTACTCAAATCCATAAAACTTAATCCTAAGTTTTAGCGAATCAAAGCCTTATTCAGCTACTATTCTGTCTATAAGCCACGAAGGCGTAACATGGTAAAGCTTCTAAATTAAATTATCTTTCATGCTTATATCGTATGTGCAATTATTAAAATGTATTTTTTCACAAATTAGTGCATAATAAAAAATTGTACATTCAGATATAACATGAATAAAATTTTGGTAATTGCGATCCAACATATATGGTTTTAATTACAAATTTGCAAAGATTTACCAAGAACAGAATAGAACACTTCTAGTTATTACATACCTACATAAAACAGGAAGTTAGGTCGGCGTTTGACTTTTAGTTTCGGAGTTATTAGCAGAATTATTCTATAAATAGACAAGTTAAGACAAGTACAAACTCAAAACTGCCACAACTTTGTGTTGTGGTTACGAAATTCTTGAAACAAAATGGCAATTCTATTCTCAGAATATTTAGTTGAGTCTAAAATTGCAGTTTTCAGTAATTACTTCGATTTTTATAGTCTTAGTCTAAAATTGAAGTTATGAAAATATGAGTACGTCTCACTTCACTCTCTCATCGTCTCACACAGACTCACACATTCCTGTAGTCTCTTCTAATCGAGTACTCTAGCGAAGACTTTCACTATTCTGGTTATAGTTGACAGCATAAAGATTGTAATCATCATTTCAAAAAAAGGAGTTAAACTCTCACTCTTTGAACTTCTGAAACAATCTACCACCACTACACGTCTTAATCCTACTGCGGAGAAGAAGATACGCAAGAAACTCCACAAAATTTTTAAATGTTTTTCTGCCTTTTCTCTTTTTTGTATAAATTTATAATAAATGTATCATATATTCATTTGTTTAGTAAAGGTGTACGATGCTAAAAGGCAGTCAGTAATCACTTAAAATCAAGTTAACTGCTCGTTGTCACCCCATACCATAAAGACGTTAAGAGCAGCAAACTGAGAGTTTTAAAATTAAAAAAGACCTGCTATATATAAGTGCTTTTACAACAACTTTTACAGAAGTACCGCAATTAATTTCAATGAAGGCGTTAATTGCTAGAGTAATTTAATTTAAGAGATAGATCGCGGCCTCACTGGCGCATCGTGTTAGTAATGAGATGGGAAAATATCAGACATTTCAGCATTTTAGCTGTGATGTTGCTTGCGTTTAAGTATATTTATAATCATTTAACAACTATATCTTTTTTACGAGTCTATCTATATCAAAAAGTTTGTTAACTTATTTGTTATGAGATATAAATAGGAACAACTCGACTGGGAAAGGATCACGTTCTCTCAGAATACCAAGGCTTATGTGTAGGAAAGAGGACCGATCATTGGCAACGAGGCATTCCATTTCATTCCTGAGGAGTGACGACGCACACGCATCTTATATCTTTCTTAAAGATTGATTGATGCAATTATTTATAGACCGCAGTCATAAGTCACCATCAGATGAACTGTGTGCTCGTTTGTCACCGTTAACATCATAAAAAATATAATCAAGTGCTAAAGTAGGCTTACTGGTATTTCACTTACTTAATCCGATGTAAGAGACATGAGCCATAAAATTAGAGCAATAATTGTATTAAAAAAATACAGGACATTTCATAAGCAAGCCTTGTGCATAATACTAAATATCTGTGCAAATATCGGTACTGACTGGGAATCAAAGTCGGGACTCCCGGTTCATTACTCTGACCACCAAGATACGAGATCTTTAATTTAAGGTATTAGTAATAGTCGATTAACACCATCATAACACATTTTTCAAATTCAAAGAAAATGTGATTGTCCAAAACTATGACAGCATATTAATTCCCTTAAATTCTTATTTTCCTGTTTGTTATGATTACTTTATAAAAGTGATTAACCTGTAATAACCCAGGGCGTTGACTGTCCCAGGCTAATGATGATGAAGATGCATATCATATTCATATCATATGTTATATATTTAATTAAACATAATAGTCGACTGTTTAACATGTTTATATTTTAAACACAGGTAATGAATACTTCGATTTATGGCACAGTATCACGTTTTTTATATCGTTTTTGCTGAGTACAATTAATTTTAAGGAAACGTCCCATATATTAATTGCATATATTAACATATTGTATGTCTCGACAACAATTAAACTCGTTTACTGCCTAAATAAATAGATCACAGAAACATAACGGGATATGTTTTTTGTGTCTAGTAACATGCGGAAAACTTGGTACGCACTTGTTACCTCTTACCCGACTACGACCCAGGGCTGTAATCGTATATTTCTATTTAGATTTTTTTATTATGTATTTGGAGGAACTTAACATGCGTGACAAGATCCAGTGACAGGATGGATGACAAAATTAAAAGGCGCCCATGAGATGTCAATTTGTCCAAGTTTTTTTGTCAAGTTCTACGTAGTTGGTATAATATGATTTCATGTGAATACGTTGCTAACCCGCGTATATATGTATATACGTTGCGACAGCCACGCCCAGCTGTTCCACAGCCGACTCTCGCTGCTTTACAGCCAACTCCTGCTGCTTCACAGCCAACCCCTGTTTATCTGCGTTTATCAAAACATTTGCTCCCTACACATAGTGCCCTCGTTCGCGAGTCTGTTTTCTTAAAGCTACAAGGTCGCAAGATCAAATTCATAACACACACACTCATATAAAAAGAAAACCATTTTACACTGTTGACAACGCATAAACTATTGATAAAATAATATTTTATATAGACCAAATTATTAAAAAGAAATGAAAATACCGACTAAAAACCGAAAAAAACAGTATCAAAAAAAGTAAAAAAACCCAACTATATTGGTTTAACCACCGCGTCGTTGGCTTTAACGAGTAATAGTGCTGTGGGTAAAAGTGTCAAGTGACATGAGTGACGTAAGTGAAGTCTCATTAGTGACATGAATGGTGACAATATTCTTTTATCTAATGATGCCGATATCCACCTGCTAGATGGTCGAACCATGGCGTTATCTTCTGATTATTACCAGATGTTATCTGCATTTGTACTGCTATATTGTACTGCTGTAAGCACGGATACTGATATTCACCGTTGTCTTCAATCCGATGTATGGCAGAACCAATAAGATCGAAGGAATCTCCTGGAATATCCTCCTGGCTAAGTCAAGCCGTGCGGCAGATTTAATAATCTATACTAAGCTAACTAAAGTACCTGAGCACCAAAGATAATTGGAAAATTGGCTATTGCAAAACCTATTGGCAGACATCCGAATAGTCAGCACTTCTACGCTTTAATTACTTTGACGGGAAAACGTGCTTTAAGTAATTCTTTGCAAAATTTTCTACCGTTAGTTGATTGCGCAATTCTCTAAACGGAATCCCATTATAGATTTGTAATAAAACTTTGGCTTTGTTCAAATATTACGCAATTATTTTTTTATTTTTACTAAATACGTTTATACTATTTCTTTAAATCAATGTTTTTGGATTAGTGAATATTACAAAGCTGATTATAACAAAATATAGAATTTATTTTAAATCTACAAAAATGTTTCATTCGTGGTAAAAATAACACAAAAAAAACTGTTGTTAACAACTACAAACTGGGTTACTATGCTCTTAATAAAGTTAACAGATAAACAAATAAACAGAACCTGATGAGAATGTTCATCCAATCAAAACAGTGTTTCGTTGTTCCTTATGTCCCTCACGTAGAGTTTGGAAATCAAAGTTAGGTGGAAATAGTTCCTACAAACTTCTAATATTAAGAAACTAGTGTGTCCACTTAGATCAATAAAGGTGACGTTTGTGTTTTATCATTTGTCATTGAATAAAGCATTTTTTATGAAACTTAGGGTGACAAATTAGCACAAAATTGACTGATAATAAGTGGTGATTGCAACCCATAAACATCTACTTCATGCACATGCGTTTTCGACCTTGAGGACTGAACCCTGAGACTGAAGGAGTAGCATCCCCGAAAACAAAAAAGTACGAAATTCACGCTACCGCCTTTTGAAAAGTCGCTCTGCATTCCGCCTGACCCAGGGTGTTCATCAACATATTAAATTATAACAAATGCTGGTAAATCAAGACCAGAAACTCCATAATTTATTACAGCACATGATCAACCGCTGCTAATGCGATGTTTAAGCTGTCGATCAATATACCAACGACGTCCTCTAATTAGTTCGTTGAACGCCTTTCACATCTCAAGAGGAAGAAGAACGAAGGCAAAAATGGTCACCCTGCTGTCTGTGTATCAGCAACATAATATCCCTCCCCTTATCCTGCCTGGTATAAATTCAATTTCTGTAGATCCAATACATGCACCTTATAGTTTTGCTTGTATCTCTGCTTCTTATTGAATTCCTGAAAGTATGGATTATATTGATAAGATTGCATTATTTATTAGATACATTAATTAAATATAAATATATTTTATAAATATTATATTCACTCAGTCTCCTACTGTGATTTAATATATTTATATGCTTTACTTTTTTCAACGAAGAAAAGGAAGAGAAGACGATATTGGCAACAACCAATTGTGAGGCCGAGACTTTGTGTAGGAACCTACAATTTATTTATTAGTCAGATATCACGAGGTGAATCTATATTTTTTAAAATTATTTTAAGTGATGTCTACTTCGATAATCATATTGAATGGAAAAGGGTTAAAAATATCATCACACTAATTGGAGAAAAAGCATGTTTCTCCGTACGACTTTATGTTATAGAAACGGAATTATACAATTTGTCGGGTCGGTATACCCGAAATACTGTAGTGTATGCAAAATACCTCATACTGGAATAAAAACGGATCCGCTTAAGTCAGTTCAGTAAATAGTTTTCGTGTGAACGAGATCTTATTCATATGTAAAAAAATTCAAGGCAACAAAAAACTACCAGTAGTAAAGTGAACACTGTCATATAATATCATAAACCAATTAAACAGCAGAAGAAAAGAAATTACATCTATACATAATACACTGTCACTTTTTCGAAACCATAAAATTTCTCTTTGATCTAAAGATACTCAAAGATAAAACAGGCTTACTAAAAGAATAAAGTATTAACTTCAAGTTAAATAAACCAGCAAGAAAAATTAATTTTTCAAAGAAATTCATATTACGTGATGAACTCCGAAAATCACTGTCTTGTTTGTACACAAAGACCGACTAAAAAAGGAGGCGATTATACCGATGCCTATATTTTACCTGTTTGTTCCCAAAAGTTCTCAGCAATAAATATATAAATATTTAATTAGTATTGTTTGAGTAGTTTTTGACTTTAAAAAACGTATTAATATATTAAAAAAAATGTTTAAAGATATGGTGTTTTATTTAAACAATTTCATGAAAATTATCAATAAGAGTTCGCTGTGGGCGTTTATAATTACATAAATATAACAAAATAGGTTAACAAAGTAGCTTTTGCCTTTTATAAGATATAAGATATAATAATATATATAAATTTGAACCTTCCCATGCTACTCGCTACTGAATCTGATCCAGGATTGACAGAAATTGAAAACAATGAACGGTGTCCGGGTCCAATGATGTGTGACAGAAAACTCAAAACGCCGTGAAACCCGCACAATTTTTTTTAATAAAAAAAAAAGGAATTCGGTTTATCGCTTTCGCTCCATTGCAAATCGAGAAACGATTAAGTTAAAAATATGACGTAAGACATCGCGTTCACAATTTACCCAAGTCTAGAATGTATTATGATATCGATGGTATCGGTTCGAGTGATATGAATTTTAAAAAAGTCCTGAATTTACGTAACAATTATATAGGTGAAGTTTTGTTGCGTCATAACCAAACCGATGTACTCACCCTTAAGCACCGGCAAGGTTGATGCCAGCTTTTGTGTGTATAGGAAACATTTTGAAGAGAATGCAAAGGAGTTTACATCATCGGACATCAGGATTCAAAGCGGGCTACTATCCTTCCGCCGTGATTTTTCTTTGTCTTTGGATGAAGCGGTATACTTCGTCGTTGTTAAAGCACGACGGATTGGATCATAGCGTAGGTCGGAACAAAAATAAATGATTTAAAAGCTGACGGTAGTTCGGGTAAACTATGACAAACACTGACTTCTATTTATTAATAAAAAAAATATATAAACTATAATACCACCATTTAACGAAGTATCCCATTGTGTTCGAGGATTCAACTCCTTGAGTAATCTGTCGACTGCCTTATCTGCCAGGTCAATGTATGATAAGTTAGACAGTCATTGTAATTACGGCTTTTAAACAGCAGTTGTATTTTATTTGAAACGTTTCTGCGTCATTACTACATATCTTATTTAAGTTCTATCTTAGTCAATTAAACGAGCAATTCTCGGTATGAAAAATTATACCAGATACAGCCGAAAGTTTTTAATGAAATTCATTGACTATAGAATTGTTATATATAATACATATATTCAAGAAATAGATTAGATTATAGAATTTTGTATTTGATAAATTATATTTATCATTTACAGTTCTGAAGAAATATTTGTCATTATGTTTAGGTAAGTTCGTGGTTTATTAGAAAGAAAGCACATTATCACTAATAAACTAGCTCACAACGGTGAACACACCTGAGACCAACTCAAAATTATTACACAGACAATAATAATGTTTCTAGACGGTTCATCGTGACAGTGCCAACTCCTTACTACAATTTTTTAACCTAATGGGTACGATCTGCGAAACTTAAGCCCGATATTTCAATGGTCAGATAAGCAAAAGAATAGCGCTTATTCGACGAATAGCAAAATTTTTCGTTATTCAATCATCAGACGTCACTTATTCGACGAATAACTCATGTATACCTGAGGTATAAATTTATTCGTCGGCAGAACGGCCTGATAGCGCTTATTCTATGGAATAAAATGTTCAAACAGACGCATGAGGTGTCATCAATGTTGCCAATACTACGACTGGAGAGATTAAATATCTTGTAATTTTTTAATTTTATTTTTTAAAAACAAAGAGGGACAATTTGCAAATATTTTATTAATGTTCAAAACGTTTAAATAGCGAATTAGCTGATGTTGATTTTTTTTTTCTTTTTTTAGTAGTGCTACGGCCCGTCGTTGATTTTTTCTCGGCAACACTGGGTGGTCATTGTCAAAAATTTACATACACTAAAAACTGGCAGTTACATCAGGTAATAGAAAAAACCGACGTCCCTTTCTAATGCGCTAAGGTAATGTAGTTCTGTTTCAGTTGGCTGAAGTTAGCTTTCATACGGAGAAAAAAAAGGTTAGATAGTTATTCCAAAAATAAAGTACTATTGGAAAACTGAAAACTTTTATAAGTCGAATAAACAGTCTAATATAATTATTCCATTGGTAGTTATTTAAGCGAATAGTCATGAATTGAAATATCGGCCCTTAATGACATAGTTTCGAATCCGTCGACTTGCATCGGATCGGAGGATGGATTGGTCGCGATCCATATCCCAGCATTTAAGCTTAGTTGGAGTAGTTAATGGCAATGTTTTTTTTTATAAAACTGCCGCTCATGAACATCCATAACACAGGAGAAGTCGGAAATGCGTTGCCAGCTTTTAAGAAAGGTGTACGCTCTTTAGAATGTTAGAAATAACTTTTATTAAAACAAAAAAATACTTCAAGTAGATCCATGCAGTTTAGTAAAGTTCAGTAACAGCCTTATACAATATATTCTATTGCCTCCCTACACATCTATAAAGGGAGTGGAGCATAGCCCGCAACTTGACTCCTAACGGATAAGCGGACGTCACATGTATTGAAATATTTTTTTTACATTTACTACATTTAAAACCATCTAAAACAATTTTTTCTAGTTCGCTAACATTGGTTTTCATTACGGAAAGAGAATTATGCCCTCGACGGATTCGTGTTAACTTTTTATATTGTATAAAACCTTTTGTTGTATTCTTATTTTTGTACAAATACAACCGCAACAATGTGGCGAACTTCATTTAGGTTTTATAATCAATGGGTTTATATACCTATAGAACTAATATTCCCACCGATTCCATTTAAATTAATACTAACATTAATTTTAAATCATCTTAGACTGTTGGAGCTCCGTGACGGGCAGCCCCGAACATAAGGCGGTGCTCTTACATAATTTATAGATATTTCCAAATAGTAGATCTTTCATACCTCCTGTTTCCTCCGCCGGTTTCTTTCCGTTTCTCCCTATCCTTCGGTCATCTGGACTCCCCGAGGGATACCCATCTGGTTTTTTATTTACTTAATTTTATATATATGTGTGTTTAATTTATTACTGTTATTGTATATGGAAATTTAATTATTTTCAAATTTTTATTAGTTATTTTATTGACCTAATAGACGAGGATAATATTGAATATACATAGATTAATTGTTGTAGTTGGAGAAGGCAAGTTTGAATTGAAATAATGTTAAACACAATTACCATTTTAAACTAAGAATCGCCAAGAAAACTTTTAACGTCGTGGCATGAAACTTTACAGCACGAACGTCGCTTTAGTTGTGTGAAATGTTATTTCACATTGAGAAAGCCAACAAAATACGCTCTTCGGTAACAAGATGGGACCACTAAGTTGCTACTGACTATATTGCTCTTCTAAACAGTTCCACGTCTGAAAGGTACAAAGATAGTTGAACCTTTTTGTTGTCTCGTACAGTGAGACATGTTAAGTTGAGTTAGTAAACAAAACAAAAGTTGAGTTAAGAGACAAAACGAAACAAATTACATTGCTTGTATTAGATATTAATATTTTTTGTTTAAACATTATTTCTAAACTAATATTTAAAAAAATTCCATAAAAAGTAAAATGCGTTGCTACACTAGCTACGCCTAATGACGATAAATCCACAGCGTGTGCACTAACCTAGCAGTTCTAGATAAAATACACACTAGAATTTCACAGTTACTTACAGTTAATACCACTTGATATGTTTATTCTAGGAATTAGAAAGTTTTATAGGAGGCTTTAAAAGAAATGTGCACGATTAAACTGCATTTATTTAATAAAAACAAACCGTTGTTGCCGTTGAGCAGATCTACGTTTTGTTACATTTAAAAAAAAAAAAAAAAGTAGTATATACGGTTACAAATGTAAGGAAAATGACTAGTTTATTTCTATTTATCTAGATTGTTTAGATATTTTAATTTATTTTTAATTTTACACTTTTTTTTCAACTCCATTCATGTACAAACAAAGACTAGTAGTGTAAGAAAAAAACTGAAGCGGTAGAGCTACACTGCAGTTTGTTTCTAGCTGCAGAATGAAGCTGACCCAGCTAGGTCGGGTTAGGACAACGTCCACACAGAATACCAGCGTGAAATAGTAGTATAACGCTTTTGTGTTACTTGTGGTCAGTGTTGGGATCCGGAGACCTTTATAACTGGTGACAATAAATTCTGTCTTAGTCGTCAAGGGTGAAAACGCACGTGCATTATGATTCTTTGTCAAGGATGAATGTAGATGTCATGGGCCACAGGAGTCACTTGCCATCAGATGAACTGTGTGCTTCTGTGTTGTTTGTTACTACCAAAGTAATGAAAAGAAAAAAAAAGAAGTGTTTTGTAATAAATTAAACTGTGTTACGCGATTAATTACATTCCTATGTCATATACAACATAGTTCACTGATCTTGATAACGGCTAAAAGATATTTACAATAATATAACAATACATTGAAAATTATACAAAATCTTATAAATAGGCGTAATCTAAGTTAGTTAAACCATAGACGAGTTTTGAATTGTTTGTTTTTTACCAAACTAAGAGTGACAGAACGAACTAAAAGGTCACCAGGTGGTGAAGTGACAATTGCGGTCCATATACACTTAAATCCTCCGGATACACTGTAAACGAAACACAGTACACTGATATTTCACACTTCAATTCTGTAAAAGCGTGTTCAAGCTGCAACGTGGCTCTATTACTAGAAAAAACTGTTCTCCTTGCATCGCGGAAGTGTCTTATCAAAATAAACACGTTACAAAGGGAGTCAGGAAGCGTAATCTCTAACAAACAAGCGGATGAAATAATATAATAACAAACTCTTCTCGACTAATAACGCAATTACCACGCTTTCCGTTTACGTCGGTGTAAAACAATGTGTTTTATATACAAAAAAGGGAAAAGATAATACCCAATTTCAGCACAGTAACGTTTTTTAATGAAACTATACTTCCCGATATAGTTTCGAGAAGCAAATGCGTTGGTCACCCGCTGTGTACAAAGATGGAATGTCTCGTTATCAGAAAATTCCTAGAATCCAAAAATCATCACACAAAACACATCAAAAGTATTCTGTGTGATATGACAACTAACAATTATAGTCATGATAAGAATGCCAACTAACAAGTTTTGATAACCATGCATTTAATTTAAATGTACGATACTAACCTGAGAATGGTTCCCGTTGGTACCAATAATAATGGTTAATTATAATTTTGACTGTTGATTTACCACGGGTTTTGACTTTGCACCTCAGGTATTCTAAACATTAAATAACATGATGATCCTGGCAATACAGCATTAAGCATTTTCCGAAACAATTTATTTATTTATTTATTGGGAAGCCAACGTTATATACAATGTTTTAAAAGTACATTAACTACATTAAACTAATCATGTAACAATTTAATAATATACGCCTTAATATTTTTACGTTAGTCTTATAATATATAGAGCTATAATATATAGAAACTTTGATTTCAAGGACCCTAAATGTGTGAATGGCATTTTTAAAAAATGTATAAGAATTTCTACCCGTCTTGACCACCCTTTACGGTTATTCGAACATAATGTATGTAATTAAACTTTAATGTTACTACTTATTAAGATATTTTTAAGATGGCAAGACTACAGGCATCAACTTTATCCATTCTCAATAAGTAATGAGGACCATTGTATACTTATGTAGTTCTTTTTAAGATTTTTTTAAAAGCAGTGTTATTAATATTGCTAATATTCCGGATAACCGCACCAACTAATCTAATGCTTGTGGCAGGAGATGGATGGATGTGGAGTCTAATGGGATTAGAACATACGACGATAAGTTGCGCAGAACGTACCCTACACCATAAGGCTATAGCCGGTTTAAATTAAAAAAAAACACTAGCTCAGTCTCCCGCCTCTTGCTTTGAAGACACCTAAGCTATGTATATTAGGACGGAAGTACAGACGCAGGCTTCTATATCAATCCCTTTCTAAGCGTAAGGACTAGGCAAAGTATCATTCTTATGCAGAATATCAACAATGTAGGGTATAGAGTCCCGACGTACGTCTGGCAGTCCGATGGTGAAACGGGGATGAAGAAATTCATTTATGTACATTAACACATGGTGAACTATTACTACTACTGTAGACAACCTTACATTGAAAAAAAAACTCTCGATTTAGATATGTACTTTCTCAAACTGGACGAGAAGGAAAAACAAGACACAATGTTTACCAGCGCCTCCTGCGATACGGATACGATATTCTTAACTCTTAAAACATTTTAAACAATTCGTAAACACATACTTACATACAAATCCAACAGTCATTGTATAACCGAGATTTTCTTTAAAGTTTGCCAATTATAATAATTATAATAAACTCTTTGTAAACAAAACTTCACTTCAGCCACACCTACCAAATAAAATTTAACATGATGTACTACTCTATGGATATACGTATCACTTATCATCACTCATGCACATTAATATTCACCGGGTTTTGTTAATCTAAAATATTCCTTAACATTATAGCACTTAGTCTCATTTCTCTTCAAAGCGTGGACCGAAAAAGTAAACTGTTTACGCTGTCCATTGACGAGCTTTCCACATGTAACATGTTAACTGAGAAGCATGCAAGATACGATCTTCTTAACGCCGACAACATTGTAGACTCATTCACAGAACATGAAAGTTGATATATTTTTTTTTATTACATTGGGAGTAACAAACAAGCACACAGTTTACCTAATAGCGGTAAGTGATTCCTGCGGCCAATGACATCTACATTCATCCTTGACAAGGAATCATAATGCACATGTGGGTAACCCGTGAGGACTGAGATGGAATACCTCGTCACCAGTAATAAAGGTCTCCGGAGACACATCAGACAAAACACAACAGCATTATGCTGCTATTTTAGACTGGTATTCTGTGAAGGCGTGGTCTTATCCCGGTCGACCTAGGCCATTCATTCTGCAGCTAGAAACAAACTGCGGTGTAGCTCTACCACTATTAAAATAGTAGATTAGCGGTGCTACGTTAAATCTGTTGAGTAAAAGAAAAAGGAGGCTTTATTACCAGTGACGAGGCATTCCATCTCAATACATAGGGGTGACAACGTTTTCGCGTTATGATTTTTTATCATATATATACATATACACTGACCATTCAGTAACTGAGGCCACAGGAGAGTGGGGTGAACTATGTGTTCTTGTCATCCCTTAATTATATAAAAAAGGCTAAGTCGTGCGCACCATGTTCGGTTTCAAGTTAATTTTAAATGTAGATTTAAAATAAGTTTAAAGTCAAAATTAGTAAAAAGTAAGTAGTTTTGAAATAAACAAAACTTCAAGCAAAAAGTTCTTTAATCAATAGTATCCATTTTTTAAGTATTATTTAAACATATTAGCATACTTTTCGTATTACCTACTCAAATATGTTTTTTATGTTTGATAGAACCAAAAAAAGAGTGCATTGAGAAACGTGTATTATTTTTTAATTTTTTTAGTGGAAAATTCAAACAAATTAATGTTCTAATTGTATTACGCATTAATTATTTAATAATCAGAAACAAAAAAAAACCACTCGTAAAATTGGACGCATGTAGCACAGTTCTTTATCAAATACGGCGTCGTTACGTTGCAAAGTAGAGTAGGTCTACATTCACCTCGCATTCCCACACTGCGCCCGTACATCATAGCTGATAACATCGAAACAAATTGATGTTACGTCACCGCATTCATATTTGGAGCTATAAAATACATCCTTATCTGATACATTGTGTAATATTTTGGTGGTGATGTTACGATAACATTCATATTTAGAAAAGTATTACATACTGTACAGAGTATTAATGTTAAACAAAAACTAATTATTGTCAGGTGATAACGACCTAACAGGAAATGGCAGTGGCTGATCTTTCTTTCTTAAAACTCTAAATTCAATCACTTAAAAACGATCATTTTTCTTTCTGATTTCTTCACTTGCCCTAACTTGAGGCTATCGTACTGGAGAAAGAGACATCTTCGAGCCTATTGTAACCTTATAAGATCGGCTACACATCGATCGAATCGAATAGACCAAACAGAGGACCATAGTTTTACAGTAGAAATTAATGAATTAAAGAAAGCGTTAATTTTTGCTCTGTGTACGGCTAAAGGGTCGGAAAGGTTTGGACTTTAAAAATCTGGTGAAAATTGGACATAGAATGTTATGTATCTCCGAGTTATTGCTATTAGTAAGATTATTTTTCTTTATATTTCCATTACTATTTGTAATACGTGTATAGTAATCAATACAGTCTAAAATGTCTAGTAAATTAGTATATATATATACCTCTATGATAAAAGTAAAAGTTTGATCTCACTTTAAAACAACAGGTCCCAAAGTGAAAAGTGCGGACAAATGATTTCTATAGGTATGCAAAGTTTTATATATATATACATATATGTATAAATAATAATAATATCTAGTAAAAGTAGTCTGAACGTCTAATAAGTTTAAGTATATAATATAAAAAAATATATTTTCTAATAAACTAGTGACACATCCTCATTTCTTCTTCTTTACTTTAATTCATTTTCAGATTCCAATGGACCATACAGAATACATATACTCTGAAAGAATTCCCATTTCCTTTTTCAATTTCCGATTGTATTTACGTTCAACTTGTATTGATATCTTACTCTCTTTTATAAGTGTGGTCTTTGTGTTCGATAACTTTTTGTTGTGATGTACAAGGTATGGATAATAACAATAAAGGTTGTGGTAGAAGTCTAAGAAATAAAGTAATATTTTATTTATTACCATTATGAAACTGACCCATCTTTATACAATGACGATATTTTTTTAAACCTGTTAGAACCTGAATTTTTACTGAACGGTTTATCTTTATTTGTTGATTTTTGTGTTCATGTTGATTTCATATATTTTAAATATGATATTTTTGTTAAGCCATAACATCGGAGTTCTGAGATTAAGATTTAGGCCCTTACATATGAAATTAGCGTGTTATAGGTAAAAAGTAAAAACTATAATTTTTATGAATTTATATATTTAATAAAAAGAATTATGAACCATTAGTATACTATACTTTCGCGTTTTTATAGGTAGTTCATTGATTCCATTGCTGAAAAACTTATGGGAGCGAGAATCAACAGAATCTTTGAATGCGGTTTGGACTGCCTTATAGTATTTTATTTTTTTCCTTGGAAGAAATTGTCCTAATAGAAAAAAGAAGTAATCTGCTGGAGCAAGACCAGGGGAGTATGGAGACATTCCAATTGCAGCTCCTCTAATTTAGCGACCATCTGTCGTGAAGTATGGGATATAGCGTTGCCATGAAGCAGCAGTGGGTTAGAGCAATTGACCAGCCTCTGTTGTTTGACAGCTTGCTTTTCCAAAATTGCCAGAACGAAAACGTTGGAACGATAAACCAAACGTGCTTTCTTTTGCAGTAGCTTCCCTATACACATTACACTTATATTCGTAAATAATGCAATATTTCAAGTTTATCATTTTGTTAACAGAAGAATGTCAAAGAAAAATGAATGGCACGAAAACAAATGAATTACTAAATTCGAGATACAAATATATAAGCTTAAATTTGAAATATATTTCAATTTGGTATTCTTAACCAAACGCCAGATTATTAGAGATCTAAGTGGCCAGTTCGACAAAACGCCAATTTAAAATGTAAGGACCTAATTTATAGATGCAGAAGAATTAACGGGATAAAACTTTTGTGAATTTTTAATATACATACTTTTAATTTATTAGATTATATAAAACGTTAACATGGCGAGGGAAGTGGAAAGTTTATAGTTATGAACTAAATGAAATACTTAGAACGCTTGAGATGAAATTGAAAATAATAAAATTTAAAGGAATTGAGAATTAGTGGCAGTGTATGTATTTGTATTAACGTATCAAGATTTATTATCTTTAAAAGGGGTATCGTTTTCATTCTATTATTTTATTTAATGCCAGTCCTTTCCAGTTACGATATTTGATAATATCTTTGGCATACAGCCATATGACCACAGGGTAACAAGTGCATAGGATATGCATTACTGTGTTTTGTACAGGATGCAATATTTCCTGCTCTGTATTTGGCAAGCTATACCCTGCAATAATGGTCACGGGACAATTGAGAATTCAATGACATATACGTAGTGTGACGCTGAGGACAGTCTATATTATATCTGTGGTCATAGATCAGACAATGATACGTACATTTTTGCTCAGCATAACTTATTAATATAGGTAATATATAATCGCCAAAAGTTAAAATATAAAAATTATCATAATGTGATTAGTATTCAATACAACAGTAATATTTTGCATGTAGTTGCATCTTGATATGACCAAATGAAAGAGCATTATACCTATATAATATATATTAATAAGTCATACTGAGCAAAAATGTACTTATCATTGTCTGATCTATGACCGCAGATATTATAAGATTAAGTCAAATTTAATTTACAAATTGTTTTTTCATATTCTAATAAAAGTTAAACTCCTAAAAATATTCTTTTTAGAAATGAACATTTGCTCTTAATTTTAGATTATATTTTCTTATTATCTGTACAAAAGTTGTACAACGTTAATCTACAAAAAAATCTAGAAGGCATCGTGTATCTATCACGAAGTGGTCCGATTAGGCGTGACAACGTATTCACAAAATACTACCGTTAAACGACTTTGTGGTATTGTTTATTCAAGAAACCGCAGATTTCAAATATTATTAGTCATAAAGGTTAACGGTTCATTGATGATGGACTCCTCGTGATATCTTGATCCTCGATCCGGAATCAAGGTATCACGAGGAGTCCTAGGCAATTTTAGTAACTTTATTAATATTATATCTTCATGATTATAGTTACAGGTTGAAGTAGTCCACTTGTAGACAATGCTTTCCCCTAGACCAGTCATTCTAAACCTTTTTTTTGTTGCAGCACACTTTAAACGATTCCAAAAGTTTCAAAATTGTTTACTTACCTTATAATACACTAAGTAAAATAGTGTATGATAATAATTTTGAATGTAAATAATATATTTATTTACATAGGCCGACTTAATGCTAAAAGCATTTTCTACCAGTCGACCTGATGGTGGTATTGAGAAAATAGATATAAAAATAACAGTTCCTCTGCAAAATATAATATTTATATGTACACACACACACATATATATATATATATATATATATATATATATATATATGAATACAGTAAATATATAGGATATCTAAATTAATATATTTTATAATATATAATAAATATATTATTATATATAATACATACTTAATAAGATGATGGTGTTATCAATCTGCTGGAAATACTCACGCGCCTTCCTTTTAAACACAAAACGATTCTCAGGCATTCTGACTCCAAGAGGTATCTCATTCCACAGAAGAATAGATTGGACAAATAAAGAAGAGTACATTGACTCTGTACGATGAAGAGGACATAGAAGAAGACGATTATGCGATGAGCGTAAGTTCATATTGTTGACTGTATTAAGATACTGGAAGTGTGGAGACAAATAAATTGGAGAAGGAGGAAATTCCTTCTTGGAGTCTCCTACATATTATTATGTACTACAAAAACAACAGTAAGTTTATTATTAAGTAAAGTGTTAGATTAGATAAATTTAAAAAGAAACACATTGTCGACACACAGCCGTCTACGTAAAATTCAATTGATCAAACCCGCATTTACTGACATCGGCCTTTGACGATGGCGTGGCAACATAACAAGTCGATCTAAATCGAGTGAACGCGGAGTGGAATCACAAAATAACAAGAGAGAAAACTATATTGCAAGAATAATATTTGCTTATATAGTAAATATCTATTTGAGATTAGTTATTACTTCGGAGAACACAAATGCTATACTGCTATGCAACTGGATGGAATTACTATCACTAATGTATGACTATCACTCGTTTTATCAATCCAGGTAATATAAGATAGTTCAAATCACAAATATAAACAAAGCGAGCCAGAAGACATCTTTTCAATAAGATCTTTTCTAGCACTGGAAACAAAGGTCGTATTGTAAGATATTCGAAGGTGTGTGTTGTTTGTACCCGAATAATTACAGATAATTAGAAATTGAGTATTTGCGGAGTCAGGTTTTAATTTTTTTTTATTTAATTTTTTTTTATGGATTGACGTGTGGCATTCTCACCTTTTTTCTGTAATACTTATAGTGGTACAAATGACCACAGTTGAAGTGATGACTACGTTCCATTGCTGTTACTCTTTCCCGTCGCATATGACATATTAAATTAAAAAAAAATTAAGTAGAATTATAAAATAATAGAATTGCGGTGGACGCTTTATAATATTGATCATGCAAGAAACGAGGCGATAGACATGCCATATTCATTCAAACTCATTGAACGAAGTTGTGCCCGGAAAATATTGATAAAATATCATAGAAAAATGCATATGGTACAAACATTTCAACTAGTTCTTGACCACGCATTTTGGTTTAAAGAGTCTCTGTTCTGGACATACGCCATTAAAGAAATAAAGATATAAGATACGAAAAGAAAATTCGACGCATTACTACGAATGTGGAGATCGGTACATGTTTCTCAGATTAGGATGCAAAGACGACAAATATACCATTAGAGTAATATCGTTGGATTATTCTAGGTAGTATTCTAACGACTCCCTTTGCAAATAAAACTAGAAAGCTCTAAATTTAGATTGTACTAATAAGGCATTAAATATAAATAATTTCTTTTCTAAATGTTTGTGTTCAAAAATGTAAGATTAACTGTGTTAAGTTGAAAAACACAAACATATTAAGCCTATCGCGGTTCGAAAACAATTAAACACGCGACAATATCGTATTTTTTATATAATCTTCCAACATACGTTGCCCATTTTAGCAGTAATGCGTTCATCGTCCTAGAAAATGTTAAAAATCTATTAATTTCCACATTCACGTCAGCAGACGGCGCGTTCAAACAGATCGATATTTATACACATTAATAGCCTACGTGCGGCGGAATTAAAGGTCAATGCCTTTGTATTCGGTCAGTCTAGTGCAGCTGTACAACTTTTAATCGAACCTCGAAACAATAATGATTGTGTTCTCAGTGGCTGATTTATTTGAATTATCTGCCACAATTAACAGGCACGTGGCGTAGGACTTTGTTCAATTCCAAGAATAGATTGGGTCGCTCGGTCTGTCAAGCTCTTACAAATTCTAGCGTAGAATTAGCAGCATAACGATGCTGTGTTTCGTATGGTGTCGGGATACGGAGATATTTTTATTTCTCGTGTGTTTCGCGTTCAGCCATCAGGGCCGCTGTTAGCCCGAGGGCTTTAACAGTTTCACCGGGTTGAGATAGAGGTCTCGACTGAGTGCCATTAGCGCTCGGTCACCTCTCAACCCGGTGAAACTGTAAAAGCCCTCGGGCTAACAGTGGCCTTCAGCCCGAAGAAAAAAAAAAAACCGGGTTGAGAGGTGACCGAACGCTTATCACTATTATTATCGGCTACCTGTACCACCACTTCGGAATAAACAATCATAATAATAAATAAATCTCTGGATACGGAGATTTAATAACAGGAAACAAGGAATTACATCTAAGTCCTCAGCGGGGACTCGTTATGATCGTGAGTCGTTGTTGACGATAGTTTTTGTCATGGACCGCATTCATAATTAATCATCAAGTGAACTGTGTGCTCATTTGTCACTGATATAGAATAAAAATCAATTCTACCAAAAACCACAATCATGAGTGAATGCGGTACTATAATTACGGCACTATAATAGATGATAAAATTTATTACTTTGGTCGATATTATCATAATCGTTTTTATTATAATAAAACTACACTACGTAAGTTTATGTAACGCGGAGAGGTTATATTATTTTGTTAGGTGACAATTATGTGTCGCAATTTATGAATTATCGAAATTAGCTTAGAAGACCAATAATCATAAAATTGATTTTTTTTTAAAACCTAGAAGCTCTATTGACTCTAAATTTCCGGTTAACCACTCCAACTAAGCTTAAAATGCTTTTGCTAGGGAAATAGTCTATGACAATAGGAGAATCTACGTTCTAACTTTCACAGACCGTACCCTAAATCGTTAGACTATTAACGCTTCAAATGAATTGACGACGTTCTGCTTATACAGATATGGATAGAGCACTGAATCGATATGTCAAATACTGAATACGTCAAAATGTGTTCACTTAAATTTATTTTTATTTTATTTATTTATTTATATTCTCCTTCAAAAGGTACACCAAATTAATACAGCAATATAGAATATTCCTTTGTGTCAGACTGGTATTGGCACTAGGTTTCCCTGTCTAACAGATTACCAGGCCCTCAACTTGATACACGGATATTGTTGAGCCTTAAACTTTGCAAGAAAAATAAAGAAATAACCTAAAAATACTAAGAAAACTGACTTTAAAAAAAAGACGGGTCGAATTGTGTAATGATTGAATCCATATATTGCGTGTGTGGTTTAGTGTTGTTAATGATTATAAGTGTTTGTTGATGTTATTAATTTTACTTAAGTTGTTGTGTTGTTACTTTATTTTATATATATATCTCCGAGTATTTAGTTTTTTGTACTTTTCTTTCAATACAATATCACCATAAAGCAATATTTTCGATATGATTATGTAATGGCGTGATATCAAACATATAAGCAAGCACTAATACAAACTAATCCGTTGTAAGACACATTACACATACATTACATTACATTTGGGCAGGCGCTTCTAAATGCCATCTCGCAGCTTTGGACTCAGTGGAAAGGCGGGCTAAGAGGTTAATTGGTGACACAGCTGAAACCAATCTGCTCAGTCTTGAACACAGGCGTAAGGTGGCTAGCCTTTCAGTGTTTTACAGAATGCATTTTGGAGAGTGTGCTCAGGAATTACATGATCTAATTCCCCCATCCCCGTTCCACCATCGGACCTCACGACGCACTGCTGGATTTCATCCTTTTGTTGTGAACATCCCTTAAACCCGAACGAAGCGCTTTGCTTCGTCTTTCATTATTCGTACAGCAAAGGCTTTGAATAGTTTGCCCGCGTCTGTCTATCTCTCCGATTACAATGTGGGTGTTTTTAAGAGCCGAGTGAATAGGCATTTACTGAGCTAGTTTGCCTTACCATCCAGGACTGCATTTCCGCTTAACATTACGTGGGATTGTGGTCAAGCGATAGTTTAAAAAAAAAATGTGTTTGGTCACACGCCGTCATCATATATAATGCATAACCAATAAGATCGAACGAAAAACGAAACGAAACTTAAATGCTAAAGAACTTGCTTGGTGGCTTAAATTCAGCAGTGAAAAAATAACGGACGCAGATCATGAAGTAGAAACATACATATATGGACTATGACTAAAAAGTAATAATAATGTAGTATGTAAGTACAGAATACATGTGTACTTATATATATATATATATATATACACATGTATATTCAGAACCGTACCTTAGCGCTAATTTGTTTCGTTCAGTGAAAGAAAGAAATCAGAGACGAGTCATTCCATTTTATTACTCAGGAGTTACATTGGTGGAGCTACACTGCAGTTTGTTTCTAGGTGAACTGTGTCCACGTTTGTTACGCCCAATGTAATAAATAAAAAAGTTTTTTTTCGGGCTGATGGCCGCTGTTAACCCCAGGGCTTTTTACCGGGTTGAGAGGTGACCGAGCGCTTATGGCACTCAGTCGAGATCTCAATATATGGGTAACCAGCACTTACCCTGTTTCACGAGAGCGTCTGACTCAAGGGTGCCCGAGAGGGCCAAACCTCGGCTCGGTCAGTTGCTTCTGACCGAGGATTATCTAAATTGATATCACTATTATATTATTAACTACCTGTACCACCACTTCAGAATGCGTGGGCGCTGGAGAAGAAGTGGCGCAAGAAACTCCAGCAACACTTCTATCTGTATGGACTGGAAAAAAAGCGTTTGCATTATACTTTTTCGTAGATGTTTGTGTTAATAGACTACAGAAATCATTTACAATCAGATGAACAGAAAGTAAAGAAAAGGATCCCACAAATACGCATAGGTCTTCTCTCTTGTAATCCAATAGGTTCTGGAGTAGCCCTTAACACGGCACTATTGCGAGTACCGTTCACATTTCTTCAAATTCTTATTTTTATTTATATCTCAGACATGCACGTTTCATATCGATGTTGATAACATGTACGTTATAAATCAACACTTAACAATTTCATTGGTTCCGGCACTGGGGATCGAACTCGATTTGGAAACTTAACCACTGAGATATCAAGGCTACCATATATTTTCACTCATATAATGAGTTCAGTGTATGAGTGAATATAAATAATAACCTTATCTCATATAAAAATGATCGCAAGTATAACAAGTGACGTGTTATTATGTTATTACAAAGAGGCTGTGAGCTTCTGTAATACGGCTTGACGTCGCGGGTGAAAAAGTGTCTATATATAAAGTGTAATATATACTCATATTATAAATATATACTCATCTTGAAAAAGTACATGAATAAATTGTAATAATATTCGTTAATTCATTAGGTCGTTGCGACTAAGTGGACGTTATGGAGGGGATATACTAACTTTTTTGTAAAGCGGCCGTTGTTAAAAATAGAAGTCGAATCGAAATATGAGTAATATTTATAACGTTCATCGAAAGATATGTATATAGATATAAAAAGATAGGCCTCGTTAAACTTTGTTTTTAAACACTCATTTTCTGTCAGACTCCTTGGGCACCTCGTGGTGTATGAGGACAATTTCGGTGCATTCAAGCCGTTTTATAATAAGTTTTACGGTAGCCGACCATAACAGGTCACATAGGCCCCCACGCAAGGCATCCCCTGACTGAGTAAATTCCCAAAGCGAAGATTTACCACATAAGTTGCTTGTCTCGCGCTTTGCGATGGAGGGAGGGAAGTAGGAAAACCGTTTTTCTTACTCCTCTATTATTCTTGTTTATGATAATACTATGAGCGGGTTCCAATTCCTTTAGAGTTCCCTGTCCCGTTTGTCCGTTTGTATTCAACTCTTGTGTCGTTGTCGTCGCTGGTTTACAGCTAATAGTGGCGGGTATGAGTGGAAGTTTATTTTAGTCCTATAAGTAATCAATTACAGGAGATTTTTCAAAATTAATGTCAGTAATCATATAGTTTCAGTTAAAGACAAATATTCAAATTTTTATCATCTCCCTGCAACATTATACAATATGGCTTCGGCAGATCCTTGCTCAATCCGGTAAAGAGTCCTAATCTACGTTTGTCTAAACATGGTCTCTACTATAAGACACGTGTTTTCTAACAATTTTACGAAATATAATTATCAAATAATTTCGTTAGTCTATATATTAATGAAAAGACAAAGGAGTTAATGTATGCACGTGCTTGATATGCAAACAATCGACAATAGGACAATAGGCGTCGCACTTGCAGCTAGGTCAGATAATAGACAGTGAATACCCGATAAGTAAGGCCTGCAATCCCCAGTCTGTGGTTGTCGAGGTTCTTCGTCCAGATCGGATCGGGGCATAGCGGTGGAGCAGCTAGAAACAAACTGCAGTATAGCTCAACGGTGGTAGAGCTACGCTGCAGTTTGTTTCTAGCTGCAGAATGAATAGGTCAGCTGGACCACGCCCTCACAGAATACCAGCGTAAAATGCATGGTGCTGCTATGTATTCGTCTGGTGAGTGCAGGGATCCGGACACCTTTATTACTGGTGATCTCAGTCCTCAAGAGTGCTAACACATATGTATTGTGATTCCTTGTTGTGGGTGAATGCAGATGTCATGGGCCGCAGCAGTCACTTACCATCAGGTGAACTGTGTGCTCGTTTGTTACTCTCAATGTAATAATTTTTTTAAAAAAGCAGCAGTCTTCGTGCCGGGCATCGTTGTCATTGCCTCTTGCTAATCTGTTCCGATGAAGCTGTAGCGGTCATAAGACCAACACCTGTGATACACACGTACTCGAAAGAAAAAGCTTGCAACTTACCAAAAAAACTTATCAGACACTTT
This sequence comes from Teinopalpus imperialis, assembly GCA_029286865.1. NCBI lineage: Eukaryota > Metazoa > Arthropoda > Insecta > Lepidoptera > Papilionidae > Teinopalpus > Teinopalpus imperialis. The sequence goes on along the minus strand of JAGSMU010000009.1, from coordinate 260,985 downwards.
GGACACGGTGTCTATTTGAGTCTATTAATAGTCCACCGCTGAACAAACATCTTCTTCAAAGAGTACTACGAAGCCGAATCCTCGCCTATCTGCATTCATCGACCTCTTCTAAACATGAATAGACCGTCACTTCCATCTAGTGACGAATCATCTTACACTGCGTCCGCCAATACGAGGTTTTTCTTTTTATGGAATTCACACATATTTAATTTATCAACATTCATCCACGATATACAATCATAGTTCTATTTTATAATTAATGGTTTGACCTTTTTATTTGAAGGAAAATAAAAATAATATTAAAAATTACCCGAAATGAGTTATAAGTTTATATTTTATAATATTAGATGTGACACGAACGAGAACACAGTTCACTTGTTAGTGAAACTAAGTGATCATGGATATATTTCTACTGTCTTAAAATGTATTACTGCTTTATATGAGGTTGCTTATTATTTAACAATACACTTTTATCGTGAAATCTCCCTGTCGCCTCTATGTCCTGACCTGTCACTTTTAGCGCTAATGAGAGTACGTTATAATATATAAGTAAAAAATATAAACCGTTGTCTTGTAAATAATGACGAAGCGTCTTTCAACTCTTTCCATTAGCCATACGCGAAGCGAGTGCGACCATAAAACAAAAGTTACTTAGCACCGATATATTGTGGCTTTAGCACTAATGGACTTATGACGTCAGCCTTTCCTTCCTGTCTAGCCTTGTCGCAGGTGTGCAGTACAATTATTAGCAATTAGTACCTCTTTGTTTTATACATACATATATATATATATATATATATATATATAACAGTGTAAAGTTGCTGTGTTCCGTATAGTGTCTGTTGAGATCGGAACCATTTACAGGTCAAGCGGAATTCCATCTCAGTCCTCAGAGGTCATCTTCAATCATTGTTGAGTATGACGGGAGATGTCATGGATTGCAGACATTACTTACATTAACGATGAACAATTAATGTATGCACGTGCTTGATATGCAAACAATCGACATTAGGACAATAGGCGTCGCACTTGCAGCCAGGTCAGATAATAGACAATGAATACCCGATAAGTAAGGCCTGCAATCCCCAGTCTGTTGTCGTCGACGTTCTTCGTCCAGATCGGATCGGGGCATAGCGGTGGAGCAGCTAGAAACAAACTGCAGTATAGCTCAACAGTGGTAGAGCTACGCTGCAGTTTGTTTCTAGCTGCAGAATGAATAGGTCAGCTGGACCACGCCCTCACAGAATACCAGCGTAAAATGCTGCGTGCTGCTATGTTTCGTCTGATGAGTGCAGGGATCCGGACACCTTTATTACTGGTGATATACAGGTTATATAATTGATGTAATCATACAGTTGTATTATTATGTATGTATGATCAATTTTTATACGAAAAGGGGACAAGCAAGCTGGCGACTTGCCTGATGGAAAGTGGTCACCACCGACCACGAATATCCGCAACCACCAGCATGAGTGCCATGGGATGAATTGTTCGGCTTCACTGGGGAAGGCTTGCACCCTCGCAGAATACCAGCATTCATCCTTATAATGCATCTGCATTATAAGGATGAATGTAGATAGGTCGCAGGAATCACTTGCCATCAGGTGAACTGTGTACTCGTTTGTCACACGTTATTATAATAATTATAAAAATATCATCATCAATTATAGAAATGTGTGTGCGGCATCGTTTCGTTGCCAACTCTTTTTGATGGTAAGTGATCACCGCCGCCCATGAACATTGAATCCTGTCGTGATGTACGATGTTTAAACTCAGCGGTTGAAATTACTCCTCGGTTCTAAGATAAAATACCTCTATTACCTGTAACTAATCTGTAGTTCGAAATAAAGCGGCGAATGGTGCTATTCCACGCTGGTTCCCGGCTGGTGAGGAGGTGTGGGCCTTCCCCGGTAGAGGTGTCCCATTCATCCTGCAGCAACAAGCTGCACCGTCTACTATTGGTACAGTTCGTACATTGTGAGTGTTGATTTGTTAATGCTTTATTGGTATCCTGGTAGAGTGGACAAACTGTGGGGTATTGTTCATAGTTGTTCCATGTCAACTATAGTGCTTTCAAAACATGCTCAGATCTTATCGCATAGGGACAGACGAGGACGGGAGGAGATTAAAATACCAAACGGAGAAGCCTGCTACTAAAAGCTTCAGAGAAGGTGATAAACAGGTTATATAATTGATGTAATCATACAGTTGTATTATTATGTATGTATGATCAATTTTTTTATACGAAAAGGGGACAAGCAAGCTGGCGACTTGCCTGATGGAAAGTGGTCACCACCGACCACGAATATCCGCAACCACCAGCATGAGTGCCATGGGATGAATTGTTCGGCTTCGCCGGGGAAGGCTTGCACCCTCGCAGAATACCAGCATTCATCCTTATAATGCATCTGCATTATAAGGATGAATGGAGATATGTAGATAGGTCGCAGGAATCACTTGCCATCAGGTGAACTGTGTGCTCGTTTGTTACTCTCAATGTAATAATTTTTAAAAAGCAGCAATTCCTCGTGCCGGGCATCGTTGTCATTGCCTCCCCTACTCAACGGGCTCCGCGGTCGCGAATCTGTTCCGATGAAGCTGTAGCGGTCATAAGATCACAGGTGATACACACGTACTCGAAAGAAAAAGCCTGCAACTTACCAAAAAAACTTATCAGACACTGTGCCTATTTGAGTCTATTAATAGTCCACCGCTGAACAAACATCTTCTTCAAATAGTACTACGAAGCCGAATCCTCACCTATCTGCATTCATCGACCTCTTCTAAACATGAATAGACCGTCACTTCTATCTAGTGACGAATCATCTTACACTGCGTCCGCAAATACGAGGTTTTTCTTTTTATGGAATTCACACACACATATTTCATTTATCAACATTCATCCACTATATACAATCATAGTTCTATTTTATAATTAATGGTTTGACCTTTTTATTTAAAGGAAAATGAAAATAATATTAAAAATGACCCGAAATGAGTTATAAGTTTATATTTTATAATATTAGATGTGACACGAACGAGAACACAGTTTATTTGTTGAACAACATGCAAATATATAGTTCATATACGGTTGTTTTTACTTACTATACAAAATACTGCAGTGCTAATTTATTTGTTGAACAACATACAACTATATAGTTCATATACGGTTGTTTTTACTTACTATACAAAATACTGCAGTGCTAATTTATTTGTTGAACAACATACAACTATATAGTTCATATACGGTTGTTTTTACTTACTATACAAAATACTGCAGTGCTAATTTATTTGTTGAACAACATACAACTATATAGTTCATATACGGTTGTTTTTACTTACTATACAAAATACTGCAGTGCTAATTTATTTGTTGAACAACATACAACTATATAGTTCATATACGGTTGTTTTTACTTACTATACAAAATACTGCAGGGCTAATTTATTTGTTGAACAACATACAACTATATAGTTCATATACGGTGGTTTTTACTTACTATACAAAATACTGCAATGCTAATTTATTTGCTGAACAACATACAACTATATAGTTCATATAATGGTTGTTTTTACTTACTATACAAAATACTGCAGTGCTAATTTATTTGTTGAACAACATACAACTATATAGTTCATATACGGTTGTTTTTACTTACTATACAAAATACTGCGGTGCTAATTTATTTGTTGAACAACATACAACTATATAGTTCATATACGGTTGTTTTTACTTACTATACAAAATACTGCAGGGCTAATTTATTTGTTGAACAACATACAACTATATAGTTCATATAATGGTTGTTTTACTACTATACAAAATACTGCAGTGCTAATTTATTTGTTGAACAACATACAACTATATAGTTCATATACGGTTGTTTTTACTTACTATACAAAATACTGCGGTGCTAATTTATTTGTTGAACAACATACAACTATATAGTTCATATACGTTTGTTTTTACCTACTATACAAATTACTGCAGTGCTAATTTATTTGTTGAACAACATACAACTATATAGTTCATATACGGTTGTTTTTACTTACTATACAAAATACTGCAGTGCTAATTTATTTGTTGAACAACATACAACTATATAGTTCATATACGGTTGTTTTTACTTACTATACAAAATACTGCGATGCTAATTTATTTGCTGAACAACATACATATATATATATATATATATATATATATATATATATATATATATATATATATATATATATATATATATATATATATATATATATATATATATATATATATATATATATATATATATATATATATATATATATATATACATATATATATATATATATATATATATATATATATATATATATATATATATATATATATATATAACAGTGTAAAGTTGCTGTGTTCCGTATAGTGTCTGTTGAGATCGGAACCATTTACAGGTCAAGCGGAATTCCATCTCAGTCCTCAGAGGTCATCTTCAATCATTGTTGAGTATGACGGGAGATGTCATGGATTGCAGACATCACTTACATTAAAGATGAACAAGTGTACTCGTTTGTCACACGTTATTATAATAATTATAAAAATATCATCCTGACCAAAGAACAAAGGCTGTGTGTCTGAACAGAAATGTGTGTGCGGCATCGTTTCGTTGCCAACTCTTTTTGATGGTAAGTGATCACCGCCGCCCATGAACATTGAATCCTGTCGTGATGTACGATGTTTAAACTCAGCGGTTGAAATTACTCCTCGGTTCTAAGATTAAATACCTCTATTACGTGTAACTAATCTGTAGTTCGAAAAAAAGCGGCGAATGGTGCTATTCCACGCTGGTTCCCGGCTGATGGGGAGGTGTGGGCCTTCCCCGGTAGAGGTGTCCCATTCATCCTGCAGCAACAAGTTGCACCGTCTACTATTGGTACAGTTCGTACGTGAGTGTTGATTTGTTAATGCTTTATTGGTAACCTGGTAGAGTGGACAAACTGTGGGGTATTGTTCATAGTTGTTCCATGTCAACTATAGTGCTTTCAAAACATGCTCAGATCTTATCGCATAGGGACAGACGAGGACGGGAGGAGATTAAAATACCAAACGGAGAAGCCTGCTACTAAAAGCTTCAGAGAAGGTGATATACAGGTTATATAATTGATGTAATCATACAGTTGTATTATTATGTATGTATGATCAATTTTTTTTATACGAAAAGGGGACAAGCAAGCTGGCGACTTGCCTGATGGAAAGTGGTCACCACCGACCACGAATATCCGCATGAGTGCCATGGGATGAATTGTTCGGCTTCACTGGGGAAGGCTCGCACCCCCGCAGAATACCAGCATTCATCCTTATAATGCATCTGCATTATAAGGATGAATGTAGATAGGTCGCAGGAATCACTTGCCATCAGGTGAACTGTGTACTCGTTTGTTACTGTCAATATAATAAAAAGAAATATTGTGACATAGATGTGTAAGTACAACAATCGCAGTAAAATATCCGACAAAAACGTAATTGTTACAATTCTGAGGTAGTATCAAGATTAAGCCGGTGTCGTTTTCAATATATTAGTGTTTCCTTGAAAAATACATAATTTAAATTTCTCATTTATAACAATTTTATTCAAATATGTACAAGGGAACAAAAATTTAGCACGATGTTGATGATTTAAGGTTTTTTGCCTGACGGTGATCTTTAATCGCTACAGTGTCGTTCTAACAAGATAAAAGGCCGATCTGCGTTTATGTTAAGACGTGGTTCTTCCTCGGTCCCTATTCGTACTACCGTAAGTTTCTTTAGCTGTCGAGGTACATCGTCTATGGTCTAAATCAGTATATTAAGAACAACAAAATCCCCTGCCATATCTCACCAATGGTATACTGAATGTCGAGGAAGTGTGTATAATTTCTAACTAAAGATTTTTTTTAATTAAAGCTTCAGATTCCTTATGATTTGGGGTACGGTTTTCGAAATTTAAGGTCTTCGTTAGTTCAAATCCACTAATCCGCTATTGTTGTGAGGCATCTCCTAGCACGAGCATTTTAACTCTATTTGCAGTGGTTACTAGGAACGTTAGTAAGGAAGAATTCTATAAAAAACATATATATATATATATATATATATATATATATATATATATATATATATATATATATATATATATATATATATATATATATATATATATATATATATATATATATATATATATATATATATATATATATATATATATATATATATATATATATATATATATATATATATATATATATATATATATATATATATATATATATATATATATATATATATATATATATATATATATATATATATATATATATATATATATATATATATATATATATATATATATATATATATATATATATATATATATATATATATATATATATATATATATATATATATATATATATATATATATATATATATATATATATATATATATATATATATATATATATATATATATATATATATATATATATATATATATATATATATATATATATATATATATATATATATATATATATATATATATATATATATATATATATATATATATATATATATATATATATATATATATATATATATATATATATATATATATATATATATATATATATATATATATATATATATATATATATATATATATATATATATATATATATATATATATATATATATATATATATATATATATATATATATATATATATATATATATATATATATATATATATATATATATATATATATATATATATATATATATATATATATATATATATATATATATATATATATATATATATATATATATATATATATATATATATATATATATATATATATATATATATATATATATATATATATATATATATATATATATATATATATATATATATATATATATATATATATATATATATATATATATATATATATATATATATATATATATATATATATATATATATATATATATATATATATATATATATATATATATATATATATATATATATATATATATATATATATATATATATATATATATATATATATATATATATATATATATATATATATATATATATATATATATATATATATATATATATATATATATATATATATATATATATATATATATATATATATATATATATATATATATATATATATATATATATATATATATATATATATATATATATATATATATATATATATATATATATATATATATATATATATATATATATATATATATATATATATATATATATATATATATATATATATATATATATATATATATATATATATATATATATATATATATATATATATATATATATATATATATATATATATATATATATATATATATATATATATATATATATATATATATATATATATATATATATATATATATATATATATATATATATATATATATATATATATATATATATATATATATATATATATATATATATATATATATATATATATATATATTTTTCCATCTAATATAAATCAATGTTTTAAATATCATAACTAATTCAAAAATTTTCGGTTCTCTACCATTGCAACTAGTAAAATTTAAAAGTAAACAATATATATAAAATATCCATATAGGATAATAAGAAAGCAGGTTACATAAAATATTAATAATATATTCTCGATCACTCAGTCACACAGATATATCAGTCAAAGCGAGCAGTCGTGTTAACTTGGTATAAATAGTCTCTAGAGCTACTTTCCCCCGGACCGTTTCGACGATGATTGAACGGTTGACGTCTGTTTAGATTATACAGACCTAATGAATGGCTGGAACAGTCTGTTGCATTATTCAATTATTTACTGAATATACTTTATATCTTTATATTTATCTAAATAATTAAGCTGTGTGTATGTGGCAGAGCTACGCTGCAGAATGAATGGGTCAGCTCGACCGGGGTGTGATACTGCTAGCGTGAAATACTGCTATTTCACGCTGGTAGTGTCACACGTGCCATACCAAACCACAGCAGCATTGTGCTGCCACAATGCTGTTGTGGTTTGGTTTGGTGAGTGTAGGGTTCCGAGACCTTTATTACTGGTGACGAGGCGTTCGATCCCAGTCCTCGAGGGTAGGACAACGCATTTGTATTATGATTCCTAGTCAAGAATGAATGTAGATGTCATGGGCCACAGGAATCACTTACCATCAGATGAACTATGTGATCGTTTGTTACTCTTAATGTATTAAAAAAATTGTAATAAAAATCTAATAAAAAATGTAGGTGTGGTCCGACATCTATTAGCCTATGGATTGATGATTTCAACGTAACTTGGTATGTAAAATGTTAATCAGCCCCTTGAGATAAACACTGTATTGGTAAGACCGACCTTAGAAAAAAATTGTGCAGAATGGAATACAAAATCATTGTTTGATTTGATAGCAAACTCGCGCATTAGTTTAAATAGTTTTCGTGGTTGCAAAGATTAGTGGTGAAAGAGCCGATGGGTTAAAATCCTAGCCAGAAATTCTTCAACTCATTTTAATGTCAAATAGTTGAGAATAAACCGAACCATGCCCGTTAATTATCTAGTATTATTTATCCATTACTGAACCGCTCAATGACATATGTAGTATGTATGACACAAACCAATTAATGAAATTGACTTTAAGCTTTCTTTATCTGTTTGTTCGTTATTTACCAAGCTATTTTTGATTTTCAGTAATTCATATCTTATCTTCAAAATGCTGTCTTTTTCTACTAATGCCTACATGAATCGATATCTTGGCGATTAAAGAGCGCAAATTAGGTTTATATCATCGTCAGCCAACACAAAAGCCAAGATAAAAAACTTTCCAAAGCAGCGCCACTAACTCCGTTCTTCAACACCGTAAATCCAGTTATTGCCAGTAATTCTAATTGGGATCCAAAGGTTCCATTTGCACAAACATAGTCTCTCGAATTTAAAAATTGAGGTGTGATTTGTCATAAAAATTATTAACTGGAAAAACCACTAGATTTTCGAGAATGCTCTTTGTCATATCTACATCTTTTAGCATTATTTCAAAAGCATAAGAGTTCAAAAGCAAGGCAGGGTAACATAAGAGTTTTCTCTTACGTTTTGTAAAAACAAATTTAGAAAATCTGAAAGTACATCCGGTTCCTTACGTCAATATTCCTTTAGTATAAGTTAATATTTCTATTCCTTTCTCTAGTATTAAATGGATTTAAACAATAAATAGTTAAAAATATAAAATACCCGTAAAATAAGGTTAGCATGTTAGCTTCGCATTTAAATTGAGACAGGAATAGATTAACATCTAAAATGGACATCCTGCTGCTTCCGTCGGACATTCCTTAGTAAATTAGGACACGAGTGGATACTGAGCGAGGACGGTACGCTACAATGACGTAACTACTTACGCCTGATCTTGACCTTTATAAAAGTACGAAGAGCTATAGTGCAGAGTAACAGTGGTAGAGTTACGCTGCAGTTATTTTCTAGCTGCAGAAGGAATGAGTCAGCTCGTAGCCGCGGAAGGGCCACGCCCTCACAGAAACCCCACCAGCGTGAAATAGCAGCATAATGCTGCTGTGTTTCGCCTGGTAAGTGTAGGGATACGGAGACCTTTATTACTGATGACGAGGCAGTCCGTCTCTGTACTCAAGGGTGAAAACGCTTCTGCAGTATGATTCCTTGTCAAGGATGAATGTAGATGACATGGGCCGCAGGAATCACTTAACATCAGGTGACGTGTGTGCTCGTTTATCACCATCGAGATAATAAATAAAGAATACCGGCGGGTAACCAGTAACTCAATGAAAAGAAACGTAGCATCCATATTAATCCTTGAGGTAACAACATATCTTTATCCATCCTTTACGGAGGCCGTTTATGTAGATGTCTATGACTTGCAATCTTAACATGAAGAGAATTGTGTGCAAGTTTGTCATCCTAATTCCATAAAACCATAACAAAATGATATTCCTGAGCCAATCTACTTTAGTATGTTTTTATCTTTTTTTGTGGAAACGAAGCATCATTTCATTTAAAAAAATATAAATAAATAATTTATAAGCTAAGTAATTTAATACGCAAGCAACGAATTCGATCGCCGTAATTGCGCCAGTAAAGGTTGTTAATTAAAATTTAAGTGTTGTTTTACGAAATGGTTGGTTTTTAAATATAATATTACAGCAATAAATAATTAATATATAGGCTCTATATATTACATTAATATACATAACATTGTAGAGTAAAAGTTTTGACCCTTTAGTATATCACAATAGCAAATGTCACCAACAATCAACAGTCACCTTCTTCCTTCTTATCTCATCGACAACTGAATAGCTGTCAAAATGAACGATTGTGAACTACAGAAGGAAGTCACAGCAGAAGACCTAGTCTTAAATATATATACACGACAACTTTAAGTTAAATAAATAATACGTAAGAAAGTGTAATATATCTTTTCGTTTTTAATTATAATAGTTTGATAAAATGTAACACGAAAGAAAATATATTTAAAATTATATGTATAACTATAAATACTTGTATAAAATATATAAGATTATATATCATATTATAAGAATCGCGTTAGACTATGTAAGTTCTGTGAGTTCGCAGAGAGTTAAGAATTAAAAAAAAATATTTTGACTACTCTAATAGTGGGTTAAATATATGTTATGTAGGCTAAGGTAACATTACCTATAAATAGCGCAAAACAATATGTTATGTTACAAATGCGAAGAAAATTTCGTTTCAGAAGATACACAGAATGACCATGTCGTAGCCCCGGGTACGGACAACAAGGCAGTCTTTCTTATTTTGTATACACACGTAAACGAAGAAAAAGTTATAAGTACAAGCGAACTAGGATTCGAACCGAAGACCGTCAGACTACAACATTTTACCTGCACAAAGTTACCGCCTCCTTTATTTCTTTATAAGAAATATTTTCTTTTGTCTCTACTAGTACTATACAAAACATATGAAAATCGTTCAAGCGTGTAGAATAAAACAGAACACAACGCTATCAAATGCGTCATTCACTTCACTCATTCTTGCCAATGACGTCATTCAGATTCTTTCCCAAAGACACGGGGCCACGTGAAGCCCATATGAGGAAATACGATTGAGGATATGACGCTTTTTCTCATCCGATCACATCTTCATAGGAGTGTAATAGATAAGTTTAAAAATATTTATTTTATTTTATTATTTACTTTGTGTCAACCGCATTCGTAGTGGTCAAAATTCGTATTACAATGAATTGTAAAAAAAAAAAAACAACCGCCTATATGTTCCATATATTACTGGCTGACTATAGGGCAGAGAGGTAAAATAAAGAATGCGAGTAGTATAAATATTACTAACATGTCACGTACAACAACCAGTACAAAAGTTTTGTTTTTTTATTTGATTTTCAAAAGACCTTCAGTTGTTGTAACAACTATTCTATTACATAACATATATAATTGTTAATAACGCTACGAGATCATTGTGAGTTTCAATTTATCTCTAGTTTCCCCACGTTTAAACACTGATAAACACAACAGCATGTAGTTCTGGCAATACAACATTATTAATACAGAATGGTAGTCGGTAAAATTTTTTGTAAAATGTTATATAATTTATCTACTTAACTTAATACCAAATAAGCGTACTAGATAGAATTCAAAAGAAAAACAATAAAGTAATTTTAAGTCTACATTAGCTGCGTTTGATCTTCGTAAAATTAAATCTCACGAAAATAAACAGAGCCCATCCGAGGCAATCCCATTACGGACAACATCCTTTAAAAAGATAAACATGAAATTGTTTGAATTTCCTTAGCGAAATCCAATTTTCTTACAGAATGTTCCATATGAGAACATTGTACATTTTGCGGTTTAATAGGAATGTTCTAATATAGTAAGTAAGAGATGGCAGTCTCATAATGCGACTGTGGACCCTAATTCCAGAGATCTAGCATACTAAGGAATTTTGTTTACGTATTCAGGCCGCGCGACTAAATGGGGAACCTGGGTCCAATCTATTTTCTAGGTATTTTCCAATAATACGCAATTTTGTGGATAATGAAGACAAACGGCGCATAAAAATGCTCATAATAATATAGTTTATGATTGTTTATCAAAAACGTCGTAGTCCATATTTCTATAAAAATCGTGCTTTTAAAACTATAAAGTACTGTGATTAAGAATGTGTTATATTCATTTTCATGATATTTAGTATATATATAGTATAATAGAATACCAGCACTTTAGCAGAAATGGATGCAAATCCCCGAAATGTTACACTTACAAGTTTCAGATATTTATAATAACTCGCTTAGATTTGTCGATCTCGGCCACAGTGATATCTTCTGTTACTAACAGATGATTTCAATAGCACACGATAAATTATAATGTCGTATTAGCGCAAACAGAGACACTCTCTCCTTCTCTTTTTCGATATAATGCATATACAATAAGATCAGGGGATGGTTCAGATCTACAGTCAAGCGGATCCCGTCCCATCAACAATTACGTGATTGATATACAAATATTATAATACTGAGTAACGAACCAAGGACTCGCTATGAAGAAGGGAGGTACTCTAACCAATCCAACTACGCGACGCGACCAACAAATATAACATACTGAATATATTTTACCCCTTGTACGATAATACACTCACCTCCTATCACGTTTGGCATCTTATAAGCGTATAAGGTGATTGGTGTTTGGTAAATCAGTCTATCCCAATTGATAAAAGTCTTGGCAGCTTATTTTTTACGTCCTATAATATCATCTACCAAATTCTTCTCAGTTATTCCATCTACATCGAATTCACACAATAGAAACATTAATCATTTTTAATTTCCGCCTTTCTTTAACACATCTTGTACACCTTTCATGCGATAAGATCGTATTAAAGGTGTACAAGATGTGTATAGTCAAAAATGCAAATCGAAAACTGTTAATTTGTATGCACGAATATTGACTTGGGTTGTTATACACGTAAGAACGCTAACGGGTGAACCACGCAGGGGAGCGGAAGATGTACAATTTATACTAAAAAATATACTCATGCGTATATTTACTTACAGTTCAGGCAAAACACGACGGGGAAGTAGGGAACTGGACGTCATTAATGACGATATTTAAACGAGTTAAGACATCCCTTAAACCCTTGACTATTTTGTTGGAAAAGTCTAATTCATTACATGTTTTTCCTTCTTTATATCTAGTGAAGAAACGGAGTAAGTACGTTTTATTTTATCAAATTGACGAGTATAAAACTGTACCGTATAATCGTAGAACCGGTAACCGATGGGGAATAAAGTTTGAGTGGCGTCCGGGTAGTGTAAAGTGCAAGCGAAGCAACGCCATATTATCTACGTAGTGTGCAAGTGGTGGATAAATCGATAAATGCAGGTGGATAGGCTTCGTGATTCGTATCACTTTGAGAGAATATGTTCAACGGTGTAATAATAACGATCTGGGACGTTGAAGACGAATACATAAGTTACGGTCATTGATTCCAAATATTAGTTCTATGAAACCAAGGGTGACAAATGGGAACATAGTTTATGTGATAATACAAACGTCTGTGGCCCATAAACGCATACATCTATGCTCAATAAGAAATTAAGATTCATATCACCCCGAAGACTGAGATGAAATACCAGGAACTGGGTTTTCGTATCACTACACTCACTATACAAAACAGCCTCGTAATTATATTATTTAACACTGAAATACAGCTAGGGTTTGGTCCTTTCCTGGCTTTACCATTAATATAATAAGAACTGTTTGGTTTTTAATTATTAATCATAGAGTTTCGAGTCGAGGTAGATCAATGTCTAAATGCTCGCTTTTAAAAGTACATTACGCAAGCAAACCGAGTTTGATTCACCACACAGCGCGGCACTAATGAAATAAATTATTTATTATTAGTTATAATTTTAAATACTGATTTACCACGTGCTCGGTGAGTAAAACCATCATGTCTAAGAGATTATACTTGAAGACGAGATGTACATACGACTGCCCGCAGTATGACGACGTGGCAAACATTGCGTCAATGCCAATATATATATATATATATATATATATATATATATATATATACATATATATATATATATATATATATATATATAAAAAGATTAAGTATCTTAAAAACAAAGTTTAAAAGTATAATAAATCACTAAGCTGTTAGTGAAAACCCTATTCATATATCATCGCCTGAAAGCTGCAATATGTACAATTTTTTTTCATTTTAAAAACGAAAGATTGTCATTGCTTCAACGCATTGCTTTCAACCTCGTTGAGATTACGGGCACTGTTATCACGCTTTTATTTTCACAATATCCATAAATATTTATTTTATTTCTAAGGCAAAGTAAAACCTTCTGAGCAAAAATTAATATGAAGAGTCACAATAAGGTAATACCTTTGCTTCGCGCGGCTTCGACTGCGATGTTTATACGATTCAACATATTGCAAAACAATTTCAAAATACAATCATAAAATTGCTTATTTCAAGCGTGTCGAATGGTGAATGAAACTTTAAATTCATTTGTTCATAATGATCTGTTTTATTTAGTTCTCAGAAATAACAATTTAAATTATTTTTTTTATTTATAAAATGGGTTCTCCTTGTGAGCATATCCAAATGGAGCAGCTCACCTTATGGTAAGCGATCATCGCCGCCCATGAATATCTGCATCTCTACAGGAGTCAGAAGAGCAGGTGAGGAGAAGAAAGATGTAGTCTCTTTTATTGAAGGTCCCTAAATCGTATCGGTTCGGAAATGCCACAGGTGATATATATGTGATTCTAAAATAACTGTGCGTGGCAGAAAGTTTCTTGTAAATGGAATAATCGCGGATTGCCAACCATCGCGATAAGGATGAAATTTTGAATTCTTTCGTTATATATGATGTTCAAACTTACCGGCTGGAATTAATCAGAATAACTTCTCAGAAAACTCACCCTGGTAGAAACAGTAAAAAATGCAAAAAGATGCAACAAATCTTCGCAAAGTCAGTAAGTAAATCAAGCCGATCGGAAAATACCTTCTCGTCGACGATTCGAGCACTCTTAGTAGTGCATTGAAATATTTTTTCAAATTAATATGTGTAGCCAGTAGCATTCCATTAAGAGCAGTTATTTCCTATAATACCTATTACGTTTTAATCAATATTTATTTCAAAAATAGGTAATACCTATTACATTTTCGTCAATATTTATTTCAAAAATAGGTAATACCTATTATATTATTATCAATATTTATTTCAAAAATAGGTAATACCTATTACATTTTCATCAATATTTATTTCAAAAATAGGTAATACCTATTACATTTTCGTCAATATTTATTTCAAAAATAGGTAATACCTATTACATTTTCATCTATATTTATTCTAAAAATATCTCATATTGATCATCATATTACGTCAAGTTACCTTACACTAAACAACAATCCTGTTTTTTTCCTCATACATTTAAGATAAATCCCCAGTGAGTCAATAACCGGTGGAAAAGTTGATGTTATTACAAACATTAAAAACAAATAAACGTTGAAGTAAACATTTTTCAATTTACCAGGACGACCACAAGGAAAAAATATTTAAATTAAACATACGGTTAAATAAATGTGTACTTACAATTTAAAACTCCAAGAATTTAACATAATAACAAAAACAAACATTTGTAATATACAAACATCTCATGAGAGTTTAAAAACGCGATGGTGACCATTCTCCGATTCTTTTATAACTGCCTGGTAATAACATGTGGTTCTATAAAATATCATATACACAGAAAACGAATGATGTTTGTGTTTGTGGTCTATAGACGTGTCACGGACGAAATATCTGTATCTCTATTGCCGTTCAATATTCGTAGCCGCCATTCTAAGCATATATATATAAGAAACAATGGAACGTAAGTTTTTAATTGGCATTAATCAGGACTGATTCAATAAAAAATCTACTTGGTAAAGTACATAAGCGAATAGACACTCAATAGGTGGATTAGTGAAACCGAATAAGTGCAGTAGCCACGCACTATGTCGCAATCGACTGATGAGAGGTCAGCATGACCATCATACTAACATGAGCTGAATGATTTCGAGCACGGTGATATCTTACAGTTGTTGCCGGATGAAAACACCTATGTACCCTTACCTAGCCTAACCCTAGATGCAAGGAATTTTCGAAAGCATTGTCAGGGAAATGTACAGAAATCAATATTAAAAAACTAACAAATTGCATTGCACACATTTTCGTCCTTCGCCTGGGAGTCGAACCCGTGACACACGAGGCAACAACTCTGACCATTACGGTTGACTGTAACTGGTTGCAGTCGTTACCGCATGACCAAGCAGTTCAACGTTCAAGTCACAAAACCACACAAAACCCACATTATAAGTACCTTCCACTACTTTTTGTAATATTTGAATAATTTCTCATTACCTGAAACAAAAATATTGAATTAATTAATGATACGGATTATAGGGCATCATTTAAAGATATGATTTGTTATTTATTTATTTAACTTTTATGTATAAAAATCATTTTTTAACGAAACTAGGTTGGGAAAAGTATGTACGAAGGAGCAGCTTATTTTACAATAAAAAGCTCTTCCAGCAGGTCTGGTATTGGACATATTATTGGAAAAAAGAAACAGAAGTTTAGTGTTGTACTCACTCATAAATTTTATATATGTTTTTTTAATTTTCTGGTGTTAATTATTCTTTTTACATCCATAACTATGTCAAGATGACACCGTGAGTGATTCTTACAGGCTGTAATTCCTAAATCCATCCTCAACAAGAAATCATGTTGCAGTAACCCTGAAGACTAAGGCGGTATGTCACTATGTCAGTAATTGGCTCTCCGTTTCTAACGAAGCATTATGATGCTATTATCGTTGGTATTTTACGACGACGTAGTGCTTCCTCTGGCATCTTCTAGTTGTAAAGTGGTTTATATATACATATATATGTATTATATAACAAATTGCTGCGTTATTTCAATTGACACTGTAACCACGGCTAATATGTAATGTGTACATGGTGAATCCAATCTTATATAAATATTAATTAAAGTCCTAATCTGTGGATTAAGATCCAGTACAACATTCTAGACAACCTATCTGACATCCTTAATCCTCGGTTAAGACGATTGGCAAACGTTAAAAATATATACAAGAGGCTCTGCTATACGCTCAACTAACTAATAACTACAGGACATAAACCTGGCCCTTCTTGAAAGTTTGTCAATATTCAACATTCAAGCGTATTGATTGGCGTTGTGTCAATATCCTTGAGCTGTTCCTTGTTAACAGCTAATAAGCTCTGAGTTCACCATATCTCTAGGATAGATTTACCGCTGCCTGTCAGTCATTTGAGTCTATAAACAAAGTAAAAGATGGTTTACATGTGATGTCTAAACTACAAATTGTTTACACAACACTTAAATTATTAATTTTAGTTATTTAAATATTTAAAAAAAAATTCAACTTCTGCTTCAGAGTAAGAATAATAATAATACTTTAATTTTGTTAACGAAAATGCTACACAAAATCATATTGAAGATCGCGACCAAGTAATCTGAGTGATTAACACAAAAATATTAATAATGATATTGCGCCTTTACAAATCTTTCCATTTAAATGCATACTTCACTCATCCAAAATGCAGTTTAACGAGATGCATTTCATAGATTTCAAAGAATATTCACCGGCTAGTTTTATACAGTGTAACGCCAAAGGCTTACACGATGATTATAATTTTCCATTTCATTCGCAGCACGTGTTTCAACTCTTCCCATTTTTCATAATTAATGTAGCCATAACAACAATAGATTCTTTGGGAAGTAGCCCATAGCGTCGACGATGACGGCGAAACTGGCATTAGCACTAATGGGCTCATGACGTCGCTGTGCCTTTCCTTCCTATTCGTTATACGTTTTAGGACAGCGAAGCTACTAATAAACCTACAAGATAGAACCATTTTAATCCATAGACATAGTAAAAACGTGATATAGCTTTTCTAGGCAGATTTAAACCATCGTACGTTTAATGAAATATGTTCGATAAGCCATTTTAATATTAATTACTACTCTCTAAATTCAATGCAGTTTGTTTCTAGGCCCGGGAAGGAACACAGCATGAAGCTGTCATGTGTCGACTGGTGAGTGTAGGGAGATCCGGAGACATTTTTTACTGGTAAGGAGCTATTCCGTCTTAGTCCTCAAGGGTGACAATGCACCTGCATTTCGATTCCTTGTCGAGGATGAACAATTATAATAATAATGTTATTAATTTAGTTATTTAAATATTTAAAAAAAAATTCAACTTCTGCTTCAGAGTAAGAATAATAATAATACTTTAATTTTGTTAACGAAAATGCTACACAAAATCATATTGAAGATCGCGACCAAGTAATCTGAGTGATTAACACAAAAATATTAATAATGATATTGCGCCTTTACAAATCTTTCCATTTAAATGCATACTTCACTCATCCAAAATGCAGTTTAACGAGATGCATTTCATAGATTTCAAAGAATATTCACCGGCTAGTTTTATACAGTGTAACGCCAAAGGCTTACACGATGATTATAATTTTCCATTTCATTCGCAGCACGTGTTTCAACTCTTCCCATTTTTCATAATTAATGTAGCCATAACAACAATAGATTCTTTGGGAAGTAGCCCATAGCGTCGACGATGACGGCGAAACTGGCATTAGCACTAATGGGCTCATGACGTCGCTGTGCCTTTCCTTCCTATTCGTTATACGTTTTAGGACAGCGAAGCTACTAATAAACCTACAAGATAGAACCATTTTAATCCATAGACATAGTAAAAACGTGATATAGCTTTTCTAGGCAGATTTAAACCATCGTACGTTTAATGAAATATGTTCGATAAGCCATTTTAATATTAATTACTACTCTCTAAATTCAATGCAGTTTGTTTCTAGGCCCGGGAAGGAACACAGCATGAAGCTGTCATGTGTCGACTGGTGAGTGTAGGGAGATCCGGAGACATTTTTTACTGGTAAGGAGCTATTCCGTCTTAGTCCTCAAGGGTGACAATGCACCTGCATTTCGATTCCTTGTCGAGGATGAACAATTATAATAATAATGTTATTAATTTAGTTAATCCATCAGAAGTAACTGCCGAGCCGAGGTTCGGTCCTCTCGGGCACCCTCGAGTCAGTTGCTTTCACGCCCCCGGTAACGGTCCAAGCCGAGGCCCCCTCTCGGGAATCCATGTGCTGGTCACTCATTAATAAAGGTCTCGGCTAAGTGTCCTAAGCGCTCGGCCTCCTTTCTACCCGATGAAGCTGCAAAATACCTCAGGATAACAGTGGCTATCAGCCATAATAAAAAATAAAATCGACGGTTATTATTGGCAATATTGGCCCACTTACGTGAATTCATTTGTAACCACTAATGAAATAAAAAATATCTAATATACATACATGTAGCCATTGAAATGAACACAAAACAAGGCACGGTAAAGTTGTTTATTTAAGCTATAGATATTATAAAATATTAATTTCAACGATGGTCAAGTAAGACTTTAAAATATTAACTAAAATTCAAATATAAATCAATCACATGTGGCACAGTCAATGTTTAATACATCAGCCAAGGCTTGAGCTTTTAAACAAGTTAGAAAAAAATATTAGTGTTACATAAACAAGCAAACGGTCGTGGCAACGCGTTGCATTTGGGACTGTATTGCGTGCTTCCTGTCTTACGATCATGAATGTACAGTTTTCAGAGTTAATTTGAGAACAATGCAAGGTCAAAACATCTTCGTGAGGTATTGCATCATTTGTACCGTTTTCTGATTATTATTAGCAAATTTGATGCAAGAATGATATTAAATCGTCGTACATCGTGACAGAATTCAAAATTTCAACCTCATCATCTCGATTTCAATCCAGTGAGTTAAGTCAATCCAAATAAGTGATTTTTTGTCACTCATAACTACTTTGTGTGATCAGCTTTTTTTTTTTTTACCATCAGGTGAGCTGCTTACTCATTTGCCACCTATTATATATATATATATATATATATATATATATATTATTATTATTATATATATATATATATATATATATATATATATTATTATTATTATATATATATATTATTTAATTATTATATATATATATATATATATATATATATATATATATGACTCTTAAGCTTTCGTCAACGTCCACATATGATATTTTTAATAATACCTAGTACGATTCTTGAATCGGTAAATATTATAAATAATTATGTGTTAAAATATTATGTTACGTGAGGATTGTAGGTGAGGACATCTGAAACCGAGATGTGATTCTTCGCCGCTGTATAGATAAAGGGTTAATAAAAAAAATATACATAAAACTAGTGTTACCGACATATTTGCAAACGGTCAGCAAACTTAAGATCCAATAGGTCGATAGGGCATGTACGAACTATAAAAAAAAGAAAAGAAAGTTTCTCTCGTATTGTCCTGATTAAGAAACGCAGTGTAGGCGAACTCAAACTAATTGGAGCGACGACCTATACACGTTTGCGGGAAGTCAATAGATACTGGTTACATAAGGATCGTACTTCATGTGCGATTATGGAATAAGACTTTGCCCAGCACTGGACTAAAGAATTTTAAGACCAAAATTATTGAAACTCAAAATACTCCTATCTCCTAATAATTAGTTAGTTTAATTTAATTATTAATTTTTACTTAACATTGTATAAATAATTCATTTTCTCTTAATCTTAAGATATTGTAGGAGTTATAATTAGCATGATGTAACTACATGTAAGTGGAATTATGTGTATTCAGCAACTTGTGGCAATGTTTTGCGACATATCAAGTTACATGTAATTCTGTTGGTTGTTCTATTAAAATAAAAAAATAAAAAAAATATTAAAAAAAATAAAAAAATCAAAGATAATATGATGATGATGATGCACTACATGCTACACAGCATATTTTACAATTGTCTTCAATTATTTTCAGCATAATTAAGCACGTGCGCATGATTCAATATCGCATATTATTGTGGAAATAATACTATAAATATAAATGTGTGATGGTTTACCGTACACAAGTACACATTTCTTTAAAGTAACATAGGGGGAGAGGAACATTTTAAAACAGCACTATTGTCACAAATCCTCGGATAAATCCTCGGTAGCGTGAGCAGGAAGCGGGGATTCGACAATAAATCTCATGCACGCCTGCAGGGATGTAATAATATAATATAAAATAACACAGAATAGCAAAATAGCAGTAACGACCTTATAAATAAAACCGAAAATATTTGTATCTCTTGTGTTATTATTTTTTTTGATTTAAGGTACACCGTAACGTACATATTTTTCTGAAGCTAGAAATAATAAAACATAGCACCAATAATAAAACAGAAAACCACGGAGAATCATCGCAAATGATGTAAAATAATATAATAAAATAAACGAAGCTAAAATAATTAAAAATTCTCAGATAATTTCCTTATAAACAAAATCTTTAAAACTCCTTAACAATCTTTTACATTTCACAATGTGCTTTTTTTTATAAAGGAGTATGAGATTTTTAAAACAGCTAGTTACTTCAACTTATGCTACTGCATGGTATACTGCTCTATGGACAAATGGGGTGGACTCTATGTACATATGGAAAGTGGAGTGGAGAGTGTAATGCTAGGACATTATTCATTTCATATTTGTCCAAAAACTGTCCCGAATCGGTTGCAGTATTGTGCAACATCAATGCAAGAATAAATCTATTGTTTGTGGATACACAATGTACGTGGGGAAGCGATTTAGTGTACATTCTCCATATTTGTATAACGGTAAATTGTATGTTTTAATGTTATTAATATCTTATTTAAATAATAATTGTGTAGGGTAAGGTTGTCAGCTGTCTACTTGGTGACCTCCGTATACGATTCAAGTTTACTTTTATTAAATAACACATATTATTATATTTTTTTATTATATTATTTTGATTTATTTCTCCACCATTGTATTTGTTTTCACTGGATCGAAGTTATATACTTTATACTTACTAGTTACTTTTATTCATAAGAATTATTCTAAAAAGAAAATCGTTTTATAAAAGATTGTAGAAAATATTTTTTTATAAAATGATTTCTACAATTATATAGAATCAATAGCAACTCAGTATAATTTTTTGTTTTATATTCAATTTACTTTAGTGTATTGTTATTGAAATTTCGGTGTTCAATTCACGAGCAAGCTTCTCGGGACAATACATTAATATTATACTCATACTTTTCGCGTCTATTATATTATATATAATCTATATTATACTGTATAATAATTATTTGCTATACAGAGGGACTTCACACTTGATCAACGCCAGTCTGCACCAAAAGGACACGGTTAATATTCCTGAGAATAACCGTACAATGGCAAGGGTCTGTTTTAATATGCTGATGGAATAACCGTATAGTGGAATTTATACGACAATATAATCTTGGCTCACTTTGGGTAATGAACTCTACATTATCATTATTTAACCTTTCGGGAGCGGAGTGGCTTAAGTTTATAATGTGATGTTTAGTGCCAAAGTAAAGAGAAAATAATATACGAGTCAATTATTGAAGACGTTGAATTGGGAAAAATTAATTTCATCACAATTCAAATTTCGTAATCGGAAACAGATTTATTTATTTTGTTTTACGTCGTTTAAACTAATAAAATCATCATTACCATCAACCTGGAGATCCACAGCTGGATCTCTACCAAAAAAAAATAATTAAATAAATTACAAACAAAATTTACGACATTCTAAAAGCATCCAGAAAGAAGCGGATTTAGCGATTAAATAAAAATCGGAATTTTTTCACTCCATTAAAGCCAGCCTAAACGAGAAAGTTTTTGTGCCACGTAAAGTGCTTCGACGATGATGTATCATGCTACAAATCCTTATTGCCTTCGATAGAACACCGATATTTTGTTTAAGACACGAACTACTAAAATCTTGTGATTTATCAAACAGATAAGAGAGAAAATTTGTAACTCCTCCGAGCTAATCAAAGAAATTACATTTGGAGTAAAAGTATTGGACAAGGGCTCTTAACTTAGTGAGAAAATTTACAGTGGTATAATATATCCCACAGCATATGGTGACAATGACAATATTGGCGACATCTTTTCTCAAAATCCGCAAGGACATCTTCACTAATATTTTATATTCATAACATCGCAACTGCAAAAACCACGACCTCTATTAAAAACTCATTATAAAAGATTCGATCGCGAATTTTAATGGTTTCGAACATTAGCATACAATGCGCTGTGTTGCCAACAGATGCGTCTATGGACCTCTGACACACTTTCATTGTTTGCTTTAACGTGACGGGTTGTTTCGGATTAATAATAAACCGATAGATTTGCAATTTGATTTTAAACTATCTTACTCTCATCGCGTGAAATATTCAATAGTATATGTAAATTTTGTTCATTCTTGATTGAGTTTTTAAATATTTATTTTAATAACATGCTTCAGCTTTATATGTTATGCTCTAATTGTAATTTGTAATTATAGGACTCATATATAGTATATAATAATATAATATAGTCAAGTCCTATTCGATTTCGAATACGCCGATATCTTATGCTTATTACAAGATGGCGTCAAATTCAAATACCGACACCATTCGCACAAAATCGCACTCACGCATCGGTCCCTTACCTATTCGTATGTAATTCATATGCTTCGAGATCGTAAGAAGGTACAGATGCCGTGTCAGTGGACATACATATCCACCCTGACTCTTAAACTAAAAATTGTATTACATAAATATTGTTTCTTGAGTTGGAATCGAACTCAGGTCCAACGACGCAACAGTCGGGTATTCTAATGACTACGCCACGCGACCATTCTAATATGATACGATAAAATCAGACCTTAAAATCAATAAATTTCGGTTTCCCTTCACAAACACATTCACTTCATGCAATCAGCGCATTAGTTATAAATTTAGGAGCACGCTGTTTTTTTTTTTTATAGAACGGATAGCATTTTATCTCGGTAAGTAATATTTGCCACTCATGAATGTCCACTCGTGAAAGCCAGCCATGAATACCAGGAGAAGAAAATCACGAAAACATGAGAGCCTCCTTTAAAAACTTTCTTTTAAGAAATGTTTGTTTAACAAAAAGTGTTAACACGTTTACAGTGTAAATACGCCTTCTCGACAACAGGATACTACCCCACGTTACCTCAGCTTCCTTCTCTGATATCTGACCTAAATAAAAAAGTTTCCAAAGGTTCGGAACCTGTAACAAAATAAGGCAGGCCACTCCGCTTTTCTGAAAACCTTTTGTTAAACCCTTTTTATATTTGACAATAATGTCATATAACTTGTTATTTAATATCTTTTCTGTACATTTACTTTAACGGATACACCACATCAGACCTTAATATATTTAAATATGGGGATTGTAGTTAATATAATGTATAACGCCATTATCCTTCGAACCATCAAAATTATATAACCCTTCATCACAGTTACTTAGCTGTTAGCCGTGGCGCTAGTCTTACAAATAAATAACTGTGTATTTCTATAAAAAACACACACACAAAAAATACGTCGTTGAATATATACATATATAACAAATGAGACACAGTTCACCAGATGGTCAGTTCGCTGGACCCCCCCAGCGAACCATGACCTGGACCCCGCACATACTCATCCTCCAACCGTAGAGAATCTTAATGCAGATGCGTTGCCACCCCTGAGGACTTAAATGGAATGTTTCGTTATCAGTACTGTCTTCGGGTTCTTTCTTTCAACGAGTGCAATGCAGCAGCATCGAAATCCTCTGGAAGACGCAGTTCTTCCGCTGTCACGCAAACCTTTCAACAGTGATAGTTAGACTAAGTTTGTTTTTAGGTGCAGCACGAATCGGTCGGCTCGACTGGGGCAGACCCACGCCCTAACAAAGTATCTCGACGACCTATCAATAGTTGACAAAAAAAATCATTACTATTCTAGCTTTGTTGATATTATTTATTGTAATATATCGCTTAATGGCGATATTTTTTGTACATTCTTTCTTTGCCGTAATGCAATACCAGACGATTGGAAATGATTGACTTTACATGAAACATAAAATAAATTAGCGCCTAATTGTTTAACGACTATAACGTATGTATATAAAGACGACGACGGTCAGTTACGAACATCGATAAATTAATAAAGAAGGCTAGTGAGATTGTGAACGCCGTTAACCTTCATTGAAGTTATAAAGTAATTTAAGATATAAAGTGACCTAAGTGTTATCCACGACATATGAGTGCCCGCCCTCATGCATATCGCAGCAAATGATAACCTGAGATGATGATGTTTTAATATTCACACGACATCCAGCAGGCGATTTCTAGGCTCTTTAAAACAACGGTATTAGTTTTTTTTTTGGACTTATTGCCGCTGCTACAGTTTCACCGGGCTGAAAGGCACTTACAAATAGCGGGTTTGGGCGTGTGACGGCAGAGTCGAAAAATCGGTGAGAAGCCTTGGGATGTCGGGCGACAGTATCAGTGTTATTAAGAATAACAATAATGATTTTGTCTAAAAGCTTTTCCGCTTACGTACGGCCTATTGTACCTTTGCATCATAAATAACAAGAAGCCGACTCATTAGCTTTCGCTATTTGAATCGTATCTTTACTCTTCACTGTCGGTATGCGATAAGGTAAAGTTTGAGAAGGGATGCAGGTAAAAATAATAAAAAAACTTCAATGTTAAATCCTTAAGAAAAAAAAGTAGATTAACCTACTGATATTTAAGTTATAAACCAACTATATTGCACGAGAATTATAATCCTAATGGTGTTTGAACTTTAGAAGCAACTATTGATGATGTTCGTAATGTCAATCGCATAAATTATTATACCTTACAAGGCTTTATCGTTCTTCACCAAGTCTCAAGTTTATCAACTAATACGGTACTATACATTCTGCTAACGCGAGAGTTTGTGCTCTTTTATTATCTAAAATATTGTAAGAATTGAAAAGATAAGTCAGAATAAATTATATTTATGTAATGAATAATCATATTATTTAAATAATGTGAAATAGTCTGAATTCTATGCATAAGTTAACATGAACGCTGGAAATGGATAAATAAAAGAAATGCGCGTAAACATAGAGGCATGACAACATTTACATGCAATATTCAAACTAACAAAAAATAAATAAGTAAATGTATAATTAATTTTAAACAAATATAATGTAACTATAATACAAATATACGAGTAGGTAATGCAATTAAATAATAAGGTAATAAAATAATTTGGTATATATGCTACTTTGTACGGTAAAACAAAAACCCAGAGAACTTATTTTTAATGGTTAATTAGTAAAAACTACCGGTGACCAAACGTTCCATTTCAATACCGCAAGGGTTGACACCCATCTGCTTTATGATACCTTATCATAAAAGTTATATTATGACCGTCAATCCGTCTACGTTTCGAGAGCAGTTTAAACTTTACGTTATTTGTATGCTAAATCTATCTATTGACTCGTTATTTATAAATCACAAACCTCCCTTCAAAATAAGTTTGACCAAGGGTAAAGCCTGAATTAAATTGATACGATAATAGTATGTGCATTCTTAAAATTAACAATTTCATCGATGCCGTCACCTTGGATCGAACTCGGTTTGCTCGCGTACGGATTTCATAAGAGCCGATTTTACAACGTGATCGACGACGAAGGGATGTTTTCCTGTGAGGAAAACTGTCCTCGTGTCTAGGATATCATTTAAAAAAAAAGAAAACTGAGTGGGTTGAACTGTTTCCCGACATTTTTCTATTGTTTTTCTGTCCGCCAAAATAAGTGAATCTAACGAAGAAATACAATAGTAGTTTATTTCTTCGTTAATTTGATTCAATACTACTTGTCGATTTTTTTTTATCAAAAGTCTAATTTTTACAGCAATGAGATTATGTCACTACCTACAAAATGGCAACAAGTTATCAAACAAAACACCACACATATTATGATCAAATGTAAATAAACCATGATAAAAAAAATACCTTGAATTTTTATATAAAATACGAAAAACTTTTTCCCCGACCCATTATTTTTTGGGTTATGTAGACTTTACGTAATTTTTATATGCACTCACCCTAATACTTATTACAGTGTATACGTTCCGCAATTTTTGATCCCTTAACGGACTAGCTTGCGAAGATAATATAAATACGTAGATTTAGATATCCGGTTAAAATTACCTGTAATGTCATTAAACATTTTATATTTTACAGTAAGCGATCACTGCGGTAGATGAGGAATCTCCATTTACTACGACGGCAACTAAAAACAACGGTCTATATATAACGTGTCAAAATTATTACATCCGCTGGTAACATCATTATCGTATGCGTTGTGTAGACGCTAATTTGGTTAAACGTGTAACGCGATGCAACGCGTGAATGAATAGACGGTGAGTAACGTTACAGAATAGTTGCACGCAATCTCTTTATTGCGAGATATGATACTGGAATCTGTAATACTGGAATGGTATTGAGGTTGTTTAGAATCTTAAATGTTTAAACATACTTTTTTATATAATATTAAGAATGACAACGAGCATATAGATCACGTAATTGTAAGTACTAAAGATGACGACTGTGCTATATGGATACATCCATGCATATGCGTTGACACCCATGAGGACAAAGAGGAATGTCTCATCTGCACCCAAAGTTTGCTGATATTATTATTATTCACGCTAGTACCGTGTGAGCGGTCCTACTCCGGTCGAGCTAACCAATTAATGCTACTGCCAGTAATAGGCTGCAATGTGGCACCACAACCGTTGGAAGTCCACCATAGTTTATTAATATTTTTTTTGTGTTTTGTTCGCGTTATTTTTTTCCATTTTTTGCATTTCCATTACATATTTTATCCAGATGGTCCCAGAAAGTCGACTATAGCAAAATAAACAAAGGAAAAAATAGCAACCCCAAACACTAATTGGCGTGTTTTCAATGTTAGAGTTGCAAGACATTTTAATAGTTTATAGTATGTAGCTAAACAAGTGTCAATTTGTATGGAGTTAGTTGTAGTCCGCCCCGGGCTCGTTTCTCGCCCCTAGGCTTTTACGATAAGCTATCACAAAGCTTTCTAAGCCATCTAATATATATTAAATATAAAAAATGATTTTATTTGGTTGATTGAGGTGGAAAAATTGTGCTAAATAGAAAACAAATCATGAAAATGAAGTCGCTTGCGTAGTGCAAAATTAACCATTTGTGACTACATAAATTCGTAATGTCTACCAAACTGAAACTTGTTTTAGTACCTGTCGGCGTTGTTGTAACCTCACAGCTATAAGTTACTAAAGACAGGTTTTCTTGAAACGTGCACTAAGTCTTAAACTTAGTTTGACATACATTTGAGATATAACAGAATGACTAGCGTGCACATACACCTACGCATAGAAGAGGGCATATATACATATATGTTTAGTATACGCTGAGCTTTATGAGACAATATTGTAGGCGATACTGAACGACCGTCTGTTATTTTTTTTAAATACAATATAATTTTAATATTACATTTAAAAACATAATTTACTTTTGATCTCTTCAGACTTACGGGTTAGTTAGGTCAGGACGTAGTTCAAGTTTATGATATATATACAATAAGTATAGAATTATGTTTATGCAAAAATTTATAGCCAAGGTTATTAAAGAGATGCCAAATCTCCAATATCTCAGTCAAGGTGAGATGAAGTAATCAGGTAATAATTAATTTATAACGTCAAAAGGAATTTTTATATTTCAACAGTCCACCTCTTTAAATAAAAAAAAGAACATTCGGTATTTCAGCGTCAGGAACTTGGACCTGCACAAAGTATGATTTATTTTGATTTTTCCTGAAAAATGCTATGCATATTACTACTTACACTACTTCTCTAAACATTTTAAATTGTTATTAACAATAACCACAAGTGCCAATAAAATAATAACAAAGCACCGTGATGGAGCCATGCTACAGCTAATCTAGATCTGCGACGTAAATATGTCAGCCAACCGGGGAAGGACAACGCTCTCACAGAAGACCCCCAGGAAACAGGAGCATAACGCTGCTATGGTTTAATTCCGTTTAACGTATGTGTATCTTTGTTCAAGATGCAGTCGTCACTTCGTGTGAACTACGAGTATGTGCCCATTTGTCAACCGATTATTAAAAAAAGCAGTTTGTGTCTGGCTGCAGAATGGATGGGTCAGCTCGAGCGAGGAGGGACTATGCCCTCACAGAATACCAGCGTGAAATAGCAGCATAACGTTTTTCGTACGGTGAGTGCATTGTGACGAGGCATTCAATCTCAGTCCTCAAGGGTGACAACGCATCTGCACTATGATTCGTCAAGTATGAATGTAGATGTCATGTGCCGCAGGAATCACTTACTATCAGGCGAACCGTGTGCTCGTTTGTAACTCTCAATGATATAAAAAAAACTGTATCTTATAATTGAATCTTGTTTTATGTTATAAATGCTGTTTGAATCTATTAAAGAAAACGGACGTCGAAATAAATAAAGAGATTTAAACGCACTAAAAAATTGGGAAATATGTAGCGAGTTATATCTTCGTTTTTTATATTTTATGTACAGTCAAGGTACGATACCGTCGACCATCGTCAGTTTTCAAATTGATTCCTTTATCTTTATAAGTGCTAGACTCTTTTTAGTGCCTATTTAAACTGCATATAAAATTATACTTACTTGATTTGATTACAAGGGTTAATACACCTTATATCTATACTCTAGTTTCATATCAACATCAAACCTTTTTAATTGCGATATTCTGTTTCGTTTGAAATGAAATGTAGGCATGACTGATAATAATTGCCCTAGTGAGTCGACTTTAAGGTGACGAACATTTTTTTAAACCCCGACTGTACATCCAAGTTATTAGTAACAGTTAATTGTACGTGCTAGAGTCACCTCTCACCTGGATTCTGCCTGTGTCTCGTAAATGGGTCAACTAGAGAAAGGACAAAACTCGTGCAATACCTTAGTGAAACCGCAGTGGTAGAGCTACGCTAGTTTTTTTCTAACGGCAAAATGAATGAGTCAGCTAAATCGGGCTGGGACCACGCCCTCACAGAATACCAGCGTAGAATACCAGCGTAAAATAGCAGAATAATGATGCTTTGTTTCGTCTGGTGAGTGCAGGGATCCGGAGACCTTTATTACTGGTGACAAGGTATTTCATCTCATTCCTCAAGGATAACAACGCATCTGCATTATGACTCCTTGTCAAGGATGAATGTAGATATCATGGGCCGCAGGAATCACTTACCATCAGGCGAACCGTGTGCTCGTTTGTAACTCTCAATGATATAAAAAAAACTGTATCTTATAATTGAATCTTGTTTTATGTTATAAATGCTGTTTGAATCTATTAAAGAAAACGGACGTCGAAATAAATAAAGAGATTTAAACGCACTAAAAAATTGGGAAATATGTAGCGAGTTATATCTTCGTTTTTTATATTTTATGTACAGTCAAGGTACGATACCGTCGACCATCGTCAGTTTTCAAATTGATTCCTTTATCTTTATAAGTGCTAGACTCTTTTTAGTGCCTATTTAAACTGCATATAAAATTATACTTACTTGATTTGATTACAAGGGTTAATACACCTTATATCTATACTCTAGTTTCATATCAACATCAAACCTTTTTAATTGCGATATTCTGTTTCGTTTGAAATGAAATGTAGGCATGACTGATAATAATTGCCCTAGTGTGTCGACTTTAAGGTGACGAACATTTTTTTAAACCCCGACTGTACATCCAAGTTATTAGTAACAGTTAATTGTACGTGCTAGAGTCACCTCTCACCTGGATTCTGCCTGTGTCTCGTAAATGGGTCAACTAGAGAAAGGACAAAACTCGTGCAATACCTTAGTGAAACCGCAGTGGTAGAGCTACGCTAGTTTTTTTCTAACGGCAAAATGAATGAGTCAGCTCAATCGGGCTGGGACCACGCCCTCACAGAATACCAGCGTAGAATACCAGTACCATGCTGTGTTTCGTCTGGTGAGTGCAGGGATCCGGAGACCTTTATTACTGATATGACCAGGTATTTCATCTCATTCCTCAAGAATAACAACGCATCTGTATTATGATTCCTTGTCAAGGATGAATGTAGATATCATGGGCCGCAGGAATCACTTACCATCAGGTGAACTGTTTCTCTATATGTAATAAAACAAAAACAGAAAAACAAACAAACAAATCTTTGTAAAATAGGAGGATTGCTTATGGCGAGAAAGGAGAACCTGTGATTCAATAGATCTCTCCATCGAGGGTGGTCCATGTCTCTAGGCCGTCTAATAATCTATATGGCTATCATAAAATATATTATATATATATTTCGAAATCGGAAATATATTTGAAACTGTATCATATTAGGAAAATTATTAGTACCGTTTGGCTTCTCACTAGAAATTTGACGTAATATAATTTGCTCTTTCCCATTTCCAATAGATTCTTGGATCGTAACGATTGGACTACTTTGAACTGGAAGTATTTCTAATATTCCGTTATTTACAAAATTTATGAAATTCATTCGAGGTAAATTTATAGTTCGCTACAAAGTTACAGAAGTTATATAAGTAACACAGTCTTCATTTTATATTTTTTTTGAAGCTGGGAAAGGTTATTGAATACCAGTTATCCGGTCTGGCTTCACCTGGATAGAATTTAGTTTTGACTTGATCACAACTACCGCTGAAGCTCATCTCAGAGCAAATTTTATTGCACGTAAATCTTCCGCAAAAATGAAGATCATAGCAATAAAGCTTGCGCTTAGTTCATGGGTTCAGTGGTTCTCTTGTTGTTATATATATATATATATATATATATATATATATATATATATATATATATATATATATATATATATATACATATATATATATACATATATATATAACACATCGGTCCAAATTTAAAAATGCGAGACGTAAAACAATATCATTTCTATGATTTTTTTAGATCTTTTTCTTAAATGACAAAAAAACGTTATGAAACTTGCAGATTATTTTAAAACACATCCGTTTTCTTAGCTCTCCAACAATGCATAACAACTAGGAACTTATTTCAAAGAAACTGAAAACAATAAAATTAACTTTTTATACTATATATAGATATGAATACTCCTAATGTTATATGCCATTATTTTTAATCTGCTGTTCCAGATAGGCCATATTGTTCTAAAAAAAAGCAAATAAATGTTACACTTTCATTTTCCTAGGAACCAACCCCAACCGTTGCTATACGTTAATAAGTCCGCCATACGAGGGCGCGGGACAGAACATTAAAAATGTAAGTAGGTCGTAACTACAGCATGAGCACAGTTAATTATAAACTGCTATTATAAAATTGGGTCAAGTTTATCCGAACTCGTTACATGTGTTGTGGATGGGTTAGCGTTAATGTTCCGAATCGACAGAATTTAAAATAAATTTTCGAATATGCCAATATCGATTATTTTTACGTGGGAATTAGTTCCAGTTAATATCTGCACGGAAAAAAATAAAAGTAGTAAATATTCCTGAGCCATTACTACTGGTCTTCTACTGCAATTTTATTTTTAGTAATGACAAAGCAACAAGCATATCACGTTGTTTATTCTAGCTGGCTTTGGAAGCTTGCTTTTTGGTGAGTGTAGAGACCCAATTGCAGGTAACGAGGTATTTACACATAATAACCATTACAGTCCTCAGGGGTGAAAGCGAATGCGTACCTTGAATATTTGTTGAGAATAGATGGGAATGTCATGGGCCGCGGTTATCACTTACCAACAGGTGAAATGTATGCTCACTGGCCACTCCTAATATTATTAAAAAAACGTTGATCTGATGGTCTACGGTACTCACATTCTCCTCAGTAAAGAATCACAATGCCAATGAGTTGTGCGTAAGATGGAATGAAATTTAACTAAGCAAAATTTACAATAAGTTAGGAAGACAAGAGAACATTCTTTGTCAATAGTAATTTTCTCACTCACCACACGAACAGTATTGAGTTAATGTTATACGCTGGTATTCTTCCTACAGTTAGTTTATTTCTGCAGTGACGTCTTCCCTTTATGTTACTCCTAATACTTGTTGGATTAATCTGATGGACTACTTGTCTAATGCTTGTTGTAATAATTAATTCAATATTGTTTTATGAAATAGATTAGATATGTCTGCAATTTAATACGCATCAACATGCATCCACTACTCGCACGAGACATACATTATCACATCATTCGGACATATTTTTTATTTGCCAACCGATTCAAATAAATTAAACGATACAAGTTAAAACATGCTCATATCGATTCGCACTGAAAAACTCATCCAAATAGGTCCAGCTATTGAGAAGATTAATGTGCGCAAACGCACAGACAAACAAACATGAGTCTGTTTACTAATAATTTTAATCATATATTGAGGTGACAACCTCGAACTGGAAATATAATACATACCTCTACTAGGTGAACTAAGTACCGGTGTAAGTTTACGGAAAGTTACCGGATGCAAGTGGCCTAGGAACTTGTCTCATGGGAAGCTTTATGTTTAGCGGTCTAAACGAGAGCTTTGATGACGATGATAGGACATCCCGAACCATCCCTAACCTAATTAAACGAAGGCCATCATGGGGTCGATTCGTTTGATAATGTCTCGTTTAGTGGTGAAACAGAATTCACATCCCATCTTTGTGTGTTTTACTAAATGATGGGTAACAATAATAAAAATAATGTTTACTGTTTTATCTCCCCTTACCTTATAGACGAGTTTGTTTTTATAAAACAGTAAAATGAAGGTTTCAGAAAAAAAACAAGTTGTAAACTTAATTAAAACGTTTGTATAGTATACGTATGTATGTCTATATATTGAGTAGTGCCTTAGATCTCAGGATTGGAATTTGTGTACGGGTTCTGTTAGAATTGGAGGATGGTTCTAGACAATACTTACCTAATACTTACCAAGAAATAATAAAAAACAGTTGCACACATTTATAAAATGACCTACATGCCCAGCTAAAAATATCGGCTTTAATATAACATACAGATTGCTATAGTCTCTAACCTTGTTAATCCAACGCGAATAAAGATTATTGTTGACACACTCTCAGTTATTCGATATAACAACCCAATCTAGCCCAATAATTTTTGTTGGTTTGAATTTACCATATATAGATTGGACATCTGATGAGCCTGTGGATGCTTAGGAAAGGATCCGTGGAAAACCAAACCGCTCAATTTCATTCTTATTTTTTATATCTACTGATTTAGTATCAAAAATATAATTTTATTTTAAAATTTAACAGTTGTTTGCTTTTATTCAGTTGTCTGATTAAATAATGTACGCTAAATATTGTAAATCCGTTTTTTGGTTGTAAGATTAACTCATAAAAATGAATTGTAATATAAATAAGAGCTGTGGATTTTGTAAAATAAATAAAATACATTCATACTCGATTAGGAATCGTAACGACGATGCGTTGTCCGCCCTGAGTAAAAAGATAAAATCCCTCGTCTAGGTCTTCGGATCCCAGTACTGGCCGAAACATAGCAACAATATGGTTTTATTTTACGACGGTATTCTGTAATTTCGTGGTCCTTCCCGGTCGAGCCGACCCATTCATGCCGCGGGTAGAAACAAAGTGTAGCATGTCTCTACCACTGTCTACATTAAACTTAAATCTAGCCAAGTCATCAATTCTCAATTCTAATATGGTAACAGACATTTTACGCTGGTAAGGGCGCCGTCCTTCCCCGTCGAGCCGACCCATTCATGCTGCAGCTAAAATCAATCTACAACAAACAATCTGAAATCTGCACACACTTTTCTGTATTTCATACGGAATTAAGTAACTTATTTTTTTTTTTCTTGACAAGACGACAGAGACAAGACTTGGGTTCTTCTTATCCACACTTGACTAATAATACGTAAAGAATAAAGTATAGAAGCATTTATAGAATTACAAAATAATATGAGAATATTTTTAATATCGGCATGTGCACATTAAAAACTTTTAGACCGACAAAACAACGGCATGTGGCACATTTACTGTAAAACAGAAACGGCACATTCTTGGTTTTGGTTAAAAATTAATCATATCAGCATCTGTTTTCAAGTGGGCTGTGTAAATTTAAAGTTTTATTATTTGCTCAAACTTGCTTATATTTATGGTAATATATGTACAAAAGTAAAAATTAAAAATAAATGGGTAACCGTCACTATCTATATATATTGAAGCGTGAATAATAATGGTTTAGGGTACGGTCTGCCAAACTTAGTGTCATAGTTTCGAATCCACCATTAAGCTATTGCAGTGAACCATCTCCTAGCACAAGCATTTTAAGCTCAGTTGGCCACTCCAACTGAGCTTAAAATGCTTAACCGGAATGTTAGTAATATTCACAGCACTGCTTGCTAGCGTTCTTTTATATAAAAAAAAATAAGATTGTACTATGATTCTCCTGGTTGACGGCGACTCTCTAGTTAACTGAGCAGGGTATGTTATTTCCTTTTCTTCCCTAACTCGATATAACTCATGTGCAACGAGATCGAAACGTTCAGCATAAGTACATGGGACGTAAAAATATCGCCCCTTTATCCGAAAAACAATAATTTGTAATACATTAATATATCTCGGCTGATAATCGAACCCACAATCCGCGGCACCACAATCGAGTACTTTTATCACTGCACCAGGCGGCCATTCTTTTGTAAGAACAAATTAGTAAGGACTATTACAGTGTAATTTAATTTTGCTTTAATAGTTGCTTCACGGTAAGACTACAAAAATAAGTTTTTCTTTAAATAAATATACACAGGTTTTACGAGAAACATTTTATTGAAACGGGTTGCATATTCTGAAATGCTTTTGTTTTAATAATGATAATAATAAATCATTTATTTCAGATTAAATTACAAAGATACAATTTAAATACAATAAAATCCATATGCAAATTAGTCATCTCTAAAGTAGATTAAAGTTATAAATAAAGAAAACACAATATCAAAAAGTCAACAGATTAAAATTGATTAAAATAAAATATGCTTAAAATTAATTCGAAAAAGAGATTAAAATATATTAGTTATAATGTCAACAATAAATTAGACTAGATTAAAAAATGAGATCTTTATATAATCAA
The DNA here is from genome assembly GCA_029286865.1 of Teinopalpus imperialis. Lineage (NCBI taxonomy): Eukaryota > Metazoa > Arthropoda > Insecta > Lepidoptera > Papilionidae > Teinopalpus > Teinopalpus imperialis. The sequence goes on along the minus strand of JAGSMU010000009.1, from coordinate 224,717 downwards.
CAACTAAGAAACCGATGAGTAGGCCGATAATTTAAAAACATGAACTGCAGTAGAAGCCGCCAACAATAAGTTATGAGTGAGTTAAAGATTGTTTATCTTAAAGTTCCCTTTAGTTACGAATATAAAGGATGTTCTACAGTTCTATTGTTCACATAAGAAGAAGCAGATATTGTAATGATGATAATAGAATTTGGTTCAACGATATCACTTATTAAACATAGAGACACGAAACTCATGTGGCCACTCCCACGTTAAAATTATTTCATAGTTAATATTATTTTACAAAAAAAAACAAGTCGTCCAATTTGTTTAAAGATTTGAACACCTCAATGTCAAATAATGACTAGACTATGCCGATAATATTTTGATTACATCAAACGTAGTAGATTGTAAGCGGTTTTCAGACCAACCATCATACGAACAAGACCTGGCTGTATGGACTAAAGTCCTTTGCCTTTCTCATTAGGGATAAATTAATATCATCATCAGACTGTAAGCTGTCAAGGATTACTTGAACTTTGATACGGCAGTTTCAGACCAACCAACATACGAACAAGAGCTGGCTGTATGGACTAAAGTCCTTTGCCTTTCCCATTAGGGATAAATTAATATCATCACCATCATTGAGCTTTAATACCAACATCGGGAGGAGTTTCAGACTAACCATCATACGAACAAGACCTGGCTGTATGGAATAAAGTCCCTTGCCTTTCCCATCAGGGATCAATTAATTATCATCATGATACCAGCATCTTGTCAAGAGAAGAGAAGCCATCTGTGAATTAATAACGGTAACGGAATTCTAAAACTAACTGTACATTTCACGTAACGATAACATTTATTGTTCTATGTAAATTTGAAGAGATGAACGTAATTCGTTTGTCGTATTAACTAATTAAAATTAATAAATATTTCTCTTAGACACACGAACACGAAGAATAAATGATTATAATAAATTATATTCTATTTTTAAAGTAGTACTTTAAAATGTTAAGAAGGTCTCATTAGGGTTTGTACCTTTTTGATAAATATATCATATTTTTTAACATGTTAACGGAGCTAGATGTGTGTAAATATAAACTAGACAAACACATAAAAGTAATAGTTTAAAATGTCCTACATTTGAGAGTAATCGTCTTGTAAATAGTACATATAACTGTACAACAATCTATTCGATGCCGCCCATTCCATAATGAAAGCAATAAACGATTGTATGAAAAGCAATATGGCGGCGATCACGTAACGCGCCAGTTTTTGCCGCCATGTCTTACTCATAATTAATTCGGTCCTACGTGAACCTACGCCTCGATATCCCAACATTACATCGACGATTATTTCTTAATTACATTTAATCTTTTTCTCCTTTATTTTATTTAGAAAATAGGAAATGTTTTTATTAATATTAAAACAAACAACATTGTGCCATATTGTTCCGAAAATGTTTTTTAATATTCTATAATAAAAGTCTTGATGAGATGACACGAGGCAGCCGGTGAATAGTTCCCTGGACACCGTTCAATCTGTATATAGCATAGTCAACAAAATTCGATGAGTCAGCAAAATAAATTAATCCGGTAAGGGCAGAAAATAAAAGGAAAAGATTTAACAACTAAAAACTAGTTTTAACGTGGCTTTCCCATTGAAAATATGCGATATAGTATATACTCCTCGACTCTGATAGTATACGATAAAAAAAACAATCGGTTCGACTGAAGGCAATTGTCGGTCAAACGAAGTGAGACCAAATGCTTGTCACGTATTGAATAACACGGTTGAAACACCCATCACCCAGTTATTATGGCGGTTATGCGAGTTGAAATATAGTGATAGATACGGTCTCAAGTCACTAGACAAAATGTTTTTATTTTTTGGTAAATATGAAAGAGAAAATCTATTGACTTCATGATAAACGCTCACCGTGGTACATTTATATCCTTAGTCGACTAAGATTTAGGTTTTTTTTTCTATTGCTACTATTGCGAGGACTTTTATTTATAGCTTTACTGGGTTGAAAGGTGGCCGAGCGCTTAAGGCGCTCCGCCGAGACCTTTTGTAATGGGTAACCAGCACAAGGGTTCCCGAGGGTAAGCTTCGGTATGGACCGATACACTGTGCGCAAAAGCAACTGACTCCAGGGTGCCCGAGAGGGCCGAACCTCGGCTAGATCAGTTGCTTTTTTTATTGTGTTTCGAGTAACAAACGAGCACACAATTCACCTGATGGTAAGTGATTCCTACGGCCCATGACATCTTCATTCCTTGAGAAGAATCATAATGCAGATGCGTTGTCACCCTTGAGGACTGAGTCGTTATGCCTCGTCACCAGTAATAAAAGTCTCCGGATCCCTGCACTCACCGGACGAAACACATGCAAAACACATTATGCTGCTATTTTACGCTGGTATTCTGTGAGGGCGTGGTCCTACCCCAGTCGAGGTGACCCATTAATTGTGAAACTATAAACAAACTGCAGTATAGCTCTACCAAATTAAGACTTTGTTGTTAACAACTTTCTCCCACCGTTCAACAACATTTTCAATACCTCGTTGGTAGAAATCACCCAGTTTCGATTCGAAAAAATCATCCAACCTAGATCTCATTTCTGCACCATTTTCAGTGTATATACAAAGAAACTAAAAACAAGATTAGTAGATACAAAAATATATTAACTTCATAAGTGAGGAGTATTTCTCCTTTTTTTTTTTTACTAGTGACATATTTGTTCAAAGGGCATCACTCACTTATACGTGTAAACTCACTCACGTATCAAAATGAACAAGCACAAACTTACAATATGCACGCACAAAGCGGTATAGGAAGGAACGCATGCTAAGTGCTTTCAATACAGTGTTACCTAGTCACCTAAATTTTAAGTCTAAAGTCATTTGAATACCAATTGCATTGTAGTAAAACGAAGCGTTCCCGTCGTATTATTATTACATCGGACATTAACGTCTTATTGAATGGAAAGAGCTGCTTATCCTGTGAAATTTATCTGCAGATAGAACCTTTACGGAAGCTTAAAGAATAATTTATAATTTTGTGAGAATATATCAGTATAATATTACTATAAATTTTATATGCTATATGTACTATTATAAAATATCTTTTTACGATAGCATATTTAGTCATTGTAACGATGAGATATAAAAAAGGCTGTTGTCTCCGTTTATTTAAATACATATATATTGCAGTCATGTTATATTTGTTGGGTACCTGCTATCATAGTAATCAAATAAGTTTTTTAATAAACATAATATATATGTATAACTATCTATACATACAACTATACACCAATCCTCAATTATACTCTAGATGCTCACGTGTTGGCCACTTCTGAAAACTTGGTACCAGTAACAAATGAGCCCCCGGGCCCCTACATTTATCAGAAATTGTACTGGTATTCTGTGAACGCTAGGTCCACCCTTGATCTAGACGACCCATTCAGAGAAAAGAGGTGCAACATGGTTTGGTAGTGAGAGTCAGTAAGTATTTGTTTGCACGACAATGTGGGTTTGAACATTTTACAGTGTATTGTAAACCTTCGTTCTTCTATCATTAAATAAAACTTGAGAAGGAACCCAATACCTAAATTTTCCAAACGGTAAACCATTTCGTATTGATCTTACCATTTCTCTTATGTTATACGTACTCAATAAATGTGTTTACATTACTATTATAATTAATAACATTTTAAAATCATAAAATATTGTATTTTTATTGGACATTTTGTTGCGTGACTGTTGTAAAGAAAAGTACAAGAACAAAATATCCTTAATTCCGCAAATACTCCGAGCCGAGGTCTGGTACCTCCTTAAGACCTCCCTCGGATCATATTCGTCTCCCTCTGTCGTCGTTGACGATCCTAGTCCACATGGGGTTGCATGAGTCATCGTGCCAGCAGCGTCGTCGTACTTCTTACTCGCGGGCCCCCTGCTCGCGAGTCTGTATCGGTGAAGCTGTAGAGGCCGCAGGGCCAACAGCAATTTTGTACATACTCAATAAAAAAAGGAAATATATTTTTTTTTACTTTCTGTAAAAGTCGCATTGTATGGCTGACATATATATCTTTCTTATAATTTCACGTAATTTGGTTTAACGTCGAAAAGTTTCAACAAGTAATGTTCACGAGCAACCTCGCTCGCGTGTCCCCTCTCTATTTAAAAGCGAAGTCGTGTTTTTCTTGACTGCCATGCTGATCATACTTTTCCGCTAAGTGACCTCATATCTTAAAGGAAATGTAACTGCTTCCGTGGTTCATTTCGATGTGTAAGGTTTTTAGATCATGTTATATTATATAAATGAAGACACAAATACCAGCCTAATTTTCTTCAAACCAGCACACAATTCACCCAACGGTAAGTGATTATCGCGGCCAATGACACCTATATTCATCCTCGATAAGGAATCATTATGCAGATCCGTTCTCACCTTTGAGGTTTAATACGGAACCACTAATAGAAGTCTCCGGTTCCCTACACGCACTAGACGAAAGACAGCAAGATTGCATAACTGTTACTGTGTTTATTTAGTATATATTAGCTTAGGACTTGTCGCTTATTACTGGTGACTTGGCAATCTATCAGCACTACTCTGGATTGGTATATGCATTGAGATTATTTATCGTAGGTGAGGGGTGGGTGGGGGGTGTGATTTTTGCAACTGGCCTTAAGGATGCCTTAAAGGCCGCAGGTTCTGGTCTGGAGGATGTCTCTTCTATCCGGGCATTCACTCAGTGGGCGACTACCCTCTGGTACTATAGCTGCAGCTATCGTTGGTGAATGTGAAGGTGCCTTAGGCCGCAGTAATCACTTAAGTGAGTGACCACTTAAGTGAGTAAGTGAACTGCGTGCTCGTGTGTCACCTTGAAATACATAAAAAAAATTCTTGAAACCGGTTTCTTAGCAACTGAGCACTCGCCATTCTTTTTTCAATATTGTTTAAGAATATAAATATAGTATTACTGTAGCATTCTAAGTACTGTAACAGTAAGAACGCGTGTAAAGCACCGTTGGAAATATGAGACTATTTGTTTATTGCAAAGCTAACTGCGTGGTACTATGGCATTTGGCTTAATGCCCGCAATAAACAGGCTGAAAATGTTAAACTCGTGAGCAAATTAAAATGTTCAACCATTGTAAGCATTGTATTTCCGTAACCCAATATACCCTGTTAGAGAATTAAAAGTATTTCGTGTTGTTACTTTTAACATTTATAAAAAAAAATATGCGTCACGTTCAATGTAAAAATTGAGCTAAACAGAAATACTTAGCGCTATAAATATTTCACCATAAGTTTATCACGTCGTATACGTGACTGGAACTCACCTTTACAATACTGGCCACACAAATCGTGTCGAGTGATTATTAAACGTAAGAATATGAAAAACTCAAACTCTTTTTTGTAAGTCATCTCTCATCGTCTAAGACTCGAACTTGCGACTGGCAGATTGTGAGTAACGTGTGTAATATGAATCTGGTATGGCATTTGGCTTGAAGCCTAGTATAAACGGTACGTAAAGGTTAGAAATGTTAATTGGATGGCAAATTAAAATTAAAACGATTGAACTTCCGTAACGCAAAACTTTGCAGAATTAAAAGTATTTGAACGTAACATAGTACTTTATTGGAATTTTAATAATAAAAAAATATATTAATCGATATTATATTATAAATCAAATCATGATATGATATATTTGCAGCAGTAGTTCTTAAAAAAAACGTGGCAGATCCACGCCACTGTTAGGTCATAGCTACAGCATGTATTGGATTGGCTTGCAATAAGAAAGACAAACGCTCTCACATAATACCAGCATATAATAGCAGTAATACGCTTCTGCGTTTTATCTGATGAGTATAGGGATCCAGAGACCCTTATAACTAGTATTCCATCTTAGTTCTCAGGGTGACAACGCATCTGCATTATGATTCCTCATCTAGGTAACATGTGGGTGGCATGGCAGTTATCACTAACCGTAAATTGAATTGTGTCAATCACAAGATAATGAAAGAGATATCGGTTTGTTAGTCATCGATTTAATGCAAGTGCGTATTAATATTATTGAAAATGATAAAATATAAAAAAAAATCACAATAAATAACGTTTTCGTACATTCTTTAACGTCAATAAGTGAAAAACTATTTGTATGATAAGTTCTTTGTTGGAGCGCTTAACGGTATCAGGCGTTATCTGTCATTATTAAGATTGACGAACGGTAAACCAATGAGTAAAAAACATGAATATAATATGCTATTTTGTAATACAACGACTAACATAAAACATTTGTTTATAAATACCTACGTAGAATAAAATTAAACTTCTATTACTTTTCTTTATAATTATAAAATGCTCTAAAATGGTTATTAGAATTTCTCAGTAATGATTGTGAAATATTGTATGTTAGTATATAGCGTAAACCTTTAAAATCTATAATGTTTACACTTAAAAGATATTTTTGCTTATTTTATTAATATAATTTCACAGTCAAAAGTAAGTTTAACGGCGGTAAACGGCGTAAACTTCAGGCGATCGTTTAAGTTATTAAACATGGCACCAAAAATAAATACTTGAGTACTTGAGAAGAATTTTAAGCATCTCTGTGTAAAGTAAAACTACTTTATCTATACCCATTTCGTAATAGTCAAGGCTATCACAAAATGTCAATGGTCGTAAGCTTATAATGCCTCAATGGACTTTTAAAATCCTTCTTAAACATTATTGATCAAAACGTTCAAATATGTTAGAACATGTAGCATACAGGGCATACATTTCGAAACCATCTATTGCTAAAAGTATCTAATATATCTAAATTTAAGCTTTTGCAAGATTAAGAAGAGTTTCCCTCATCATCCATCACACTTGGTGTACTCACCTATAAACTTAATTTTTATGATAGAAAGCAATTATGATATAGATAAGCAAATATGGCAGGAATAGCCCAGATAAGAAAGAATGTGTAAAAGGCTAAGTTTTGCAAGAATAAGTACGGTGAATACAATCAATTTATTAAGATTAGAATAGTAAATCAATAAGAATTACAACAATATAAAATATTTTGTATGGTACAGCAACAACGCAACTATAAACTAGCTGTTTCAAACAAAAAGACCTAACGAACCATTGGGACCGGAACGACGCTTAACCAGAACACCAACGTAAAATAGTAGTTTAGATCTACTGTGTTTCATCTGTTGAGTGAAAGCAATCGATTTTTTAACCAGAAGATAGCGCATTGGTCGAAATTGATCTGGCCAACATCGTTTATGTATTATTTCGTAAAAAACAACGTGAAGTTACCAATCACAGGTTACTTAAAGTTATACTATGGCTTATTTATGGTGTTTATATGAGGATCTATCTGTATATTTTTTCTAATAAACTCAAATTATAACCAGATGGTTTGATGTAAGAATAAATTACTCTTTTGAAGCGCTAAGAACAATGCCTCAGGCCCCATATCTCTAATATACCACTTTGAAGTCGGTTCTTCTATACAGATAGAGCATAAACGTAAAATATAATGTCTACATTTTTTATGTATTCCACGAACTAAATCTGACAAGAAACAAAAATTATAGCCACACTTCGAAACAAAAAAATGAGAAAAGGTTCCACACGAACATATTGAATGTGAAGCGAGTACTTCTGTAATTAAACTATACATTGGTTAGCACACGTTCGGAGGTCGTTCACCTTCCACTGAGCAAGATAGGTAGGTACGTAAGTTTTTCTACCTATATATTATAACAATAACAATCGTGCAGCTGATTATTTCACCACGATCCGACGCGATGGGACTTTGTTACTGAGAGTACGAAATGATACACTATATTAAGGACATTGTTTTAATGGATGTGGCATTTTTATTACACACATTTTTTGTTGCAGATTGTTAATCTGCAAACAAAAACAGTGATAGAGCTACGCTGCAGTTTGTTTCTAGCTGCAGAACGAATAGGTCAGCTCGACCGGGGAAGGAACAAGCGCTCACAAAATACCAGCGTGAAATAGCATGTTTTCGTCTAGAGAGTGTAGGAGAACTTTGTTACTGATGACAAGGTAATCCATCGTATCCTCAAGGGTGGAATCATAATGTAGATTATATTAGGAGGAGGAATCACTTACCATCAGGTGAACTGTGTGCTCGTTTGTTACTCTGAATGTAAATATAAAAAAAACTTTTATCGTGTAAAAGTTGGTTATACTTTTAAACATATCACGTATAACTTACCTCAGCTTGATTTTTACTCAGGCATTTAAGTTATAAAAATAATGATATAACACAACAATGATAATTTAAAGCTAATGCTCACACAAATAGCCACCTTTTATTATTTTATAAAACAATATTTAATTTTTAAATTACCTTTTATTAAACAATAACTCGGCCTATAACTATTGCATTCCTGATATCGAAATAAATGTACAAATACCGTGTCCAAATTAGTCATTTAAACAACAATCTTCTTGACTCATCGTCATATTCATAAATCATTCTAGGAACAGCATCTGGTTTGCGGCATTGAAAATGCGTGACGTATGTGATATATATATTATATTAAGAACTGAATGAATTATTGTATATTTTTGAATTTACTCTAACAGAAATGTAGAAGCTAGGGACATTAGAAATTCTCTTGTACTGTATACTAAGTGGTAATGATGTGCAACTGATCGATTCCACCACAGTGATATCTTCTGCTTCTAGACTGTTCTAGATGTTAACTGTATATATGTATGAATGCAGGATATATTATAGTGCTGTAATCAATCGCGGTAACAAAGGTAATCACTCGTTAACCCCTTCCCTAGCCCGATGATAATGCTAATCGTATCATGAATGGGCATGTATATATATTCTGTATTTCCGTCCAACATGATCTGAATTACGGTACTGTACTTTTCTATGAGCCTTAGTACCACAGCAGGGTCTAAACGCTCGTTTTTAATTTCAAAGTCCGGGTGCAAAGCGATTTCGAACCTCCGTGCTAACACAAATGAAATTGTTAAGTGCAATTTAAAGTGCTGAATTAGCCTGAGCTCGGCGTGAAAGCAATCGTCGTGAGGAAACCTGCCCGACTTAAAGATTAATAAAAAAAAATCCGTACTGAGGCCACGTGGTCCAATATAAATGGAACTAAAACGATAGAATAGCGTAATAACAATCTAAGTATAACTGAAGGCAAAATAATTGACTTCTATTTATTCGATATATATGAACTTTGGTGGGAAATCCAACTCTTGTGTAACCACCATAATCCAGAAGCTCACTCGTGCTAAATACAACCATACACTTACATTAATATAATGATCACGGAACATACCTGGAACAAAAAATAACATTAATATGTTTTTTATTTAATGCCAACCGTTTTTTACAACTTTTTGTTTTTATAAAAGAATGCTGGCAGTGCTATAATTACTAAAATTCCCGGGAACGACTTCAACTAAGCTTAAATGCTTGTGCTAGGAGATGGTTCCTGACAATAGTCTATGTAATAATAAAATAGTAATGGCAATAAACCTACGACCCTAAGTTTGGCAGACCATACCCTAAACCATTAGGCTATTGACGCTATGACGCGAAATATGTAAAAGCAAAACTAAAAGTTAATCGCTCATTTCAATAACTATAAACCGGGAGGAGGGTTTATAACGCACTACAATAGAGTAATAAAAATAAAATAGGCAGCTGATTACAAATAAGGAATTGAAATGCGTGAATAATGAGGGCTCTGCATGAATACGGACGTTACCAGAATGAAATGATCGGGGCGATGGTTTATAGCCCTTATAGGGTAGTCGAGTAAAAACCCTAGGCCGTTGATTCATGTGGGAAAGTGAACCTGTCCCTTTCTTTCCGCCTCTTGCTCGATGTAAACCGGTCCCATTCACGCCTATACTGAGACTGTCATTCTGGATGGGATTAAATCTCGTATATGAAATACAAGACATACTCGTATATGATCGATATTGTTTACTAAAGCGATTACAATACAACTAATATTTTTTAAAAAACCAACCTCGATTACTTTAACGCCTAAATCCCTCCATTGTATAAAACTTTTTTTTGTACAGAACGGATTGAAGCAGCTACCTATAGTGAGAAAGACTTTGAAGGTGTAAAAATATATCAAAAAAAACCTGAAATAAGATCTTTCAGCAGAACCGTTTAGCGGAATATGCTCAAATACGCTCAATATAGCGGAATAAGATTTGTGCCCAGCGGTGGGATCAACGTATATAGAAATAGATTTTAATTTACTATTTTCAGTAAAAGGTAGATGGGATTGTTCTTGAATTGTGTTAAATAGCATTGTGATTTCTGTAGGTAATATGTGGCCTAAAAATCAAAAACGAAATTTTTTATCAAATTATTGGGTGACAAATGAGCACACATTAATATTTGTATGTCAGCCCACTTATTCCTTCTCTAGATGCGTAGACACTTTTGATGACTAACATGGAATCCCGCGTAACCAAAGGTCTAAAACCTTAGTTACTAAAGTCCCACTTTGGGAACTAAAAACCCCCAGGGGTCCACGGGAGACTCGACGGGGGCTACTTTGGCGTGACAAAAAATTAGAGGTTCACCATTCGTAAGCGGGGGTCCACGAAAATTTATCTGCTTTCAATAGTGAACAACTAAAATGTTGGCTTGATTTCACCTATCAATGTTAATCTTTCAAGAAGTAAAGTTGGATGGAGTCACTTATTTGATTGGCCAACTTTACTTTTTTGACATCGACGCACAATAAATTAATAAAAATTTCAAAAACTATTAATTCGTGGTAGGAACTCAGCCGCAACGCTAATTTCCATAGAAAGATCTAATTTTCACATTTTTTGTCGAGTTTTGGGAATATGGTAGTTGCAGAGGGTCCACCGGAACCAGCAAAATTTTAAAGTGGTTTACGACAAAATAAATCTAGGAACCTGTGTCTAAAAAGTCGAGTTCATCAAGCATTGAATTTTTGAAAGCATTTTACCATGAAGCCTTTGTCTCACTATGAACATTTCAAATCAAAGAAATTCCAACAACACGTTCAATCCATTCGCATAGCGCGTGTTGTTGGATTTCTTTCCGTATAGGCGAACGGTTCAACATATAACTCACAAAGGCTGTATTTACGAATACAAGCAATAACAACTAAACCGTTGCGAAATTGAAAGGCAGGTCGCAGTGTTGATTGGGTGGCATGCATTCTCCGCACCGACATCAATTTGCGATATCGGTACCATGGAAGAAATATGTACAACGCACAGAAGCATAGTATTAAAGATGGATCTGACTATGTAATTGCAATGAAAGTAAGACGCGTAAGATTTGTAAAGAATAAATGCACCTCCATTTATTTATGCATTATACTAAGAGCGAAAGAGCAAAGAGGCAAGTAATATTTTTGTCCTTTTCTGCGTGTAAGATTTCCAACCCTTCATCGGATGAAATAATAACCAAGCAAATTTTGAATTAGCATAAATATTTTTTTTTTTCATATAAATACGCGTTAATCAGTATTATTGAATTAAACTAGTCTTTAGCGACCTCTGTATTCTTAGCTATGACGTACTAATACAGTCGTCACCACTGGATGTCATATCTATATAATATTTACGTACAACAATTTGTCAGATCTAAACTGGTACCAGAAAAGCGAGCTAAAAAAAGGGGAATAAAAATCCCTGTTCTCGTCTAAAAGCGTGAATACTGTTTCTAATATTCATACAACAGAAATTATATTGGTATTCATGGTGTAGACTTGAAATGCGATAAAAATGTATATCCATTCCCAAGTAGCCGAGAGATAATTTTGTAATAAAATGTTATAGTATTGCCTTATTCTTATAATTGCCTTATTTATCCTACAAGCTTTAAATATGCATGTGTGCGAAAAAAACTCCACAATGTAATTTTTTTTCTATAGTTTTATTTATTTTATTCCAAGGACTCATACATACCTTGCTTTGTGTATGGGTACGCAATGAGCCTTCATGTTGTGCGTAGTACATATTACTTTCATGATCGGCACATAATCTCGCTTCGTTTTTGGCAACACCCGTGCCCCGTGACTTGAATGTCTTACGTTACAATTATTTACCGCCAACTCTCAATTTCCGCAGCCCTAATCATATTTAATTTCGGTTATTGGATTTCGTACAAGCATATTTCCATCGAATAATAATGACATGAAAGTCATTATGTAAGTACGACGACATCATACCGTTTTATTCAACTGAATGTAGCGGTTTGTTGTGTTTGTTCGTTTCTTCACAAAAATATGCTTTTTAACAACAATTTAATTACCTATGATCGCTATTAGGGATTGGTTTTGTTCGTATTTTTCTTATGTACCTATACTTTGAATGCTTGTGTGATTGTTTTTGATAATAGACTTAAAAGACGAAATTGTGACATGTATTGGAGGAAAATAGAAACAACGAGGACACAATCCGCTGTATGGTATGTGATAACTGCGGCATATAAACACCTAAATTCATCCTTAAAGATTCACATGTTCTCACCCATGAGAAGATGGAATGCCTCGTTACCTATAATTGGGTCTCCGGTTCCGAAACTTTATTTTTTTATTTTATTAAATTGAGAGTAACGAACGAGCACACAGTTGACCCGATGGTAAGTTTTGAATTCATTCTTGGCAAAGAATCATAATGCAGATGCGTCCTTGAGGACGGAGACGGAATGCCTCGTCGCCAGTAATAAAGATCTCCGGATCCCTGCACGCACCAGACGCAACACAGCAACTTTACGCTGTTATTTTACGCTGGTATTCTGTGAGGGCGTGGTCCTACTCCGATCAAATTGTCCCATTCCATTTGCAGCTAGAAACAAACTGCAGTTTAGCTCTACCACTGTACCATACACTCTACCACTGAACGTAATATCACTATGCTAGGGGAGGAAAGTTTAGATGAGCAACCGTTTGAAAAGGTAAATTCAAATGTCTCACGTCGAAAACTTATAAAAATATTTTATTTTATTACATCCGTATACTAGAATACTTCTACTACTTCTGTAAGTTTATTTTACGTTAGTTTTTTTTTATTGTATTAGGGGTGACAAGAAAATACACGGTTCACTTCACACACAGATCCATGACATCTACATACATTCACGTTAAGGAATTATAATACAGACGCGTAAACACAGGACGTACCCGTAAACGAGTAACAGAGGACTAAAATGGAATTCCTCGTCACCAGTAATAAGGGTCTCCAGATACCCACAATGGTCGAAACACAGCAGCGTGGTGCTATTTTACGCTGATATTCTGTAAGAGCGTTGTCCTTCCCCTATCTAGCCGACCGATTAATGGCGCGCGCACTGTCCTATCTATCACTGTCTACACTGACTTTATATTTAGCCCAGTCTGCACTTCTCATTTCTAATATTGTATATTAAAATTTCTATACACCCTTCCCTTCACAGAACGACAATTATTTGGAAAAATGAATCATTCATATCGAGCTTAGCAAAAGCAATCTACACAAATATATTCCCTTTGTATATTTGCATAGTAATCAAAATCGCGTCACAACACAAGCAAGTAAGCAACCCTAAATCACTACCTTAATCCATTTATAATTTATAGGCGGAGGGTTCACGAACGTCGTTCCAGTGAGATGGCAACACTTGACTGTGCCCAGACCAGACAACCCGAGACGTATAAATTTGTAATGAGAGCATTTATATTTAAGTACGGCAGAACGAGAATTTAAAATTAATTTGAATACAACTTCGAACTGTATAGACACGTGTTTGTAGGCGAATGAATATTCTATTTGTAAACAAGTGGTTGACCGAGTTCTGTTGTATATATACAATCAACAATAAAAACAATATAGAAAAAATTAAGGATTAATACAACACAATAATGGTTAACAAAGTTTTTTTTTATATTGAGAGTAACCAACGAGCACGCAGTAAACCTGATGGTAAGTGATTCCTGCGGCCCATGACATCTACATTAATGATTCAAGGAATCATACTACGTTGTCACCCTTGAGGACTGAGATGAAATGCCTCGACACAAGCAATAAACGTCTCCGGATCCCTATACAAACCAGACCAAACATAGCAGCATTATGATTCTATTTTACGCTGGTATTCTGTGAGGGCGTGGTCCTACCCAAGTCGAGCTGACCCATTTATTCTGCAGCTAGAAGCAAACTGCAGTGTAGCACTACCACTTGTCTACCTTGTCTATTTCAGACCACGACGATATCTTCCGTTGATTGCCAGATGTTATCAATTACACAGAATATATAATACATGTTGTACTGTAAGTATTTGTGCAAAAACAGAGGCACTCACTCGTTGTTACTCGGATGGCATCCGAACCTAGGACACACAACGCAACAGCCAAGTACTTTTACTACTACACCACGCTCTCTTATTTTGTAACTGTTATTACCTTAATATTATATACACAACAGAAATAGGAATGAGTACGAGCCACGCTACAACTACACTCTGATTGATGCACTCAAATAGGTTACCTAGACCCAAGTAGGACACCGAGATAGAGTCACGCCGCAGTTATAAACTAGCTTCAACACGTATAGGTCGACTCAGTCGCGGTTAAAACGCACTACTGAGAATAAACTAAAACTAAAAAATAAAACCTTATTATGTGTAATCAATGTTAGTCCTCTAGGCTGATAACGAATTTGCATGATCCTTATTGATTTTGAATAAAGGTGTTATGGACGGAAAGATTCACTTAACATCAGGAGAACTGCGTGTCCTTTGACAACCCTAATATTATAAAAAGATGTTAAAATTAATGTAAAAAATACAGCGTAAAACATATCATAATAAAGACAAACTGTCGCTGTCTTATGGTGGATCTAAATACGGGTAAAACGTTTCATTTTAGACCCTAATGTCTTAAAACATATCGCTATAAATAGCCGCTAACTTTGTCTTATGGTGGATCTAAATACGGGTAAAACGTTTCATTTTAGACCCTAATGTCTTAAAACATATCGCTATAAATAGCCGCTAACTTTGTCTTATGGTGGATCTAAATACGGGTAAAACGTTTCATTTTAGACCCTAATGTCTTAAAACATATCGCTATAAATAGCCGCTAACTTTGTCTTATGGTGGATCTAAATACGGTAAAACGTTTCATTTTAGACCCTAATGTCTTAAAACATTTCGCTATAAATAGCCGCTAACTTTGTCTTATGGTGGATCTAAATACGGTAAAAGGTTTCATTTTAGACCCTAATGTCTTAAAACATATCGCTATAAATAGCCGCTAACTTTGTCTTATGGTGGATCTAAATACGGGTAAAACGTTTCATTTTAGACCCTAATTTCTTAAAACATATCGCTATAAATAGCCGCTAACTTTGTCTTATTGTGGATCTAAATACGGGTAAAACGTTTCATTTTAGACCCTAATGTCTTAAAACATATCGCTATAAATAGCCGCTAACTTTGTCTTATGGTGGATCTAAATACGGTAAAACGTTTCATTTTAGACCCTAATGTCTTAAAACATATCGCTATAAATAGCCGCTAACTTTGTCTTATGGTGGATCTAAATACGGTAATAGGTTTCATTTTAGACCCTAATGTCTTAAAACATATCGCTATAAATAGCCGCTAACTTTGTCTTATGGTGATCTAAATACGGTAAAACGTTTCATTTTAGACCCTAATGTCTTAAAACATATCGCTATAAATAGCCGCTAACTTTGTCTTATGGTGGATCTTAAATACGGTAAAACGTTTCATTTTAGACCCTAATGTCTTAAAACATATCGCTATAAATAGCCGCTAACTTTGTCTTATGGTGATCTAAATACGGTAAAACGTTTCATTTTAGACCCTAATGTCTTAAAACATATCGCTATAAATAGCCGCTAACTTTGTCTTATGGTGGATCTAAATACGGTAAAAGGTTTCATTTTAGACCCTAATGTCTTAAAACATATCGCTATAAATAGCCGCTAACTTTGTCTTATGGTGGATCTAAATACGGTAAAAGGTTTCATTTTAGACCCTAATGTCTTAAAACATATCGCTATAAATAGCCGCTAACTTTGTCTTATGGTGGATCTAAATACGGTAAAACGTTTCATTTTAGACCCTAATGTCTTAAAACATATCGCTATAAATAGCCGCTAACTTTGTCTTATGGTGGATCTAAATACGGTAATAGGTTTCATTTTAGACCCTAAAGTCTGCAACCCATATAAAACAAATGACAAATGACTATGGCGATGCCTATGCTTATATCAATCTTTATTTTTCTTTTTCTTTTTATTTAAAAGACTGTAGCAGTGTTATAATATTACTAACATTCCCGTTCAGTACTTAAGGTAACGATAATAGTCGAATGGCGGGATTGAACCTAAGACCTTAAGTCTCGTAGACCGCACCCTAAACCATTAGGCTATCAAAAGCTTCAAATTTATCGTAATATTACAATAATATTTGAAATATTTTTGTTACAAATTTAGGCAAATGCGATACCTATTATTAGAATTGATAAATCCTAATTCAATAGAATTAAATTAGTCATACTGAATATTTATTTTAAATATTTCAATGCTCAAAGTAACATACGTAGCAAGCGTAACAAATTGTTAAATGTAAATCATAAATAAATCATTCTCATATGCATGCATTAGCGAGATTATTCATGCAATCATTCTGTCATAATTTGCCAATATCACAAGGAGTGTGGTCAGAATTGATAATAACATAAATTTCTAATAATTATATATACATATTTTAAAATCGTAAATAGACTTTCTGTCTGTTTGTCCGTTGCTAATCTCCAGAATAGCTCAAACATTTTGTGTGATGCAATAAATATAAGCATGGCATGGCATTAACTCGTTTGTTTCATTGATATAGGTTGACAAAAAATATATGTCAATTGAGGATCATTAAAACACTCAACTCCTCTAGAACAGACTTCGAGAAAGATACGAGTTGTAGTTTCATACCAACCACAACTACACGTGAGTTTTCTCTATTCCTTTCTTTATTTGTCTCAACTGTTCTTAGTGATCTTTTTTCTGTTAATGTTTTTTGTTTTTTATTTTGAGTTGTATGTTTGTCAAAAAGAAATCAATTATTATTATTTTAAAGTATCATTCGAGCTCTCCACGTGACGCGTAGGTATATACACAAGTCGGAAGTACAACGTATGATATAAAAATCTTGAAACAATACAGACTGAATGTTAATCATTGTATCTGAGTATCTCCTACCCCAATTCCGAAGAGGCGCACCCAACAGATAAAGCAAATGCCACACCAAAGCACCCTGGCCGGCCGTGACATATAAGCCGTGGAATGAATCCCGCGTGAACGTCGTAATGTCGCGGCGAAGAATACGGCTGCCTTTATAAGACATGAAAATAATAATTATTACATCAATAATACAATCACACCAAATATTTATTTGATGGTAAAATAAAATACTAGGACGGAAGTTTGCTTACTTGGATTATGGATATAGGTCGATATGTCTGGTTATAGGAGTACACGTAGAATGAATTAAGAGGACAATATTCTATTTTCATAAGTTACATGCGTGTTAGAGTTAGGCGGTAGCTTTAATGTGCCTACAATACTTATGGGCCGGCCCGAACGTGGAAATTCCACTCCTAACATAACACGGCGCAATATAACAACATAGCTTTTTTGTGTTTCTTCTGATCTGGATAGATCACCACATGCAGGTGTAGAAACAGGTGTTACGTTCTTTTTAGGCTAGTGGTATCGATGATCATCGTAGGATCTGTTCGGATTATTTCCAGCTGCTGAGTTTAAACTACGTACATTACGATTGAATTCAAAATTTCATCCTCATCATTTCAATGGTTGGCAATTCACCAATGTGCGCTTCAAGCGAAATTTCCTGACACGCACAACTACTCTGTGGAATCAGCCATCGCCAGCGGTGTTTTCGAACCGATACAACTTAGGGACCTTCAAGAAAAGAGCTATCATTTCTTAAAGGCCGGCAACGCATTTGCGACTCCTCTGGTGTTGCGCATTTTCATGGGCGGCCGTGATCACTTACTATCGGGCGACTCCTCTGGTGTTGCGGATTTTCATGGGCGGCCGTGATCACTTACTATCGGGCGACTCCTCTGGTGTTGCGCATTTTCATGGGCGGCCGTGATCACTTACTATCGGGCGACTCCTCTGGTGTTGCGCATTTTCATTGGCGGCCGTGATCACTTACTATCGGGCGACTCCTCTGGTGTTGCGGATTTTCATGGGCGGCCGTGATCACTTACTATCGGGCGACTCCTCTGGTGTTGCGGATTTTCATGGGCGGCCGTGATCACTTACTATCGGGCGACTCCTCTGGTGTTGCGGATTTTCATGGGCGGTGATCACCTACCATCGGGTTGCTCGTTTGCCACCTTTTCTATATAAAAAGTCGACTACAAAATAATTTATGTTTGCCCCTGCAAAAACAAGTATGAACACTCCCAAAAGTGTAGTATTGGAGTTATAGATCTTACGGTGTAACTTGGAAAACATACTCGCTTCATGATGTTTATTTGCCAGATGATTACTACAATCATTATAATATCAATTAACGGACTTCATTCATTACAGGAAGCGTACCGCATTCACCTAGTACGTGGTGAATGCGGTACGCTTCCTGTAGTTCCTTCATTCATCACAGAAGCAATTAACATGCAACTCAAACATTTGTTTACGTCGTTCAACGCAAGCGATAGTGGTTGTCTAAACAAATTCCACTATTAATTAATGCGTACAAATAAATCATAAGGTAGGCATGTTTCTTTTTTTTCAAATTAATTTGATAGTTTGTTATTATTTTTCGTAATTCAATGAAGGAATTTAAGAAAATTCAATAATTAATATTGGTATATAAAACTTTTTTAAACTAAAAATTAGACAAGAATTTGAATTGCAAACTTGACTATTGTTAACTAAACTAGTAAATTGGAATAGGCCTTTTTACTCTTTATTCCATTAGATTAAACAAAATTAAAGCTTCACAAAGGACTTAATGCCAAAGGCATTCTCTACCAATCCAAGGTGCAGTGAAGTGTTGTGACAAGTATAGCAATAAACTAATTAATAGAAAAGAAAAGACTAAGAATAGATTAGTATAGATATATAGTTTATACATCTGAACCATTTGAAGCGTCAATAGGTTTTAGAGTAACTGCGAAAATTAAGGTATTACGTTCGAATCCACTGTTGGAATATTTACGGTCTATTTTTTTTTCATTGAGTAACAAACGAGCACAGAGTTAACCTGATGGCAAGTGATTGCCTGCGGCAGCTACATTATATTATACTGTGAGGGCTTGAACCTACCCCGGTCGAGCTGACCCGTATATTCTGCAGCTAGAAACAAAGCGTCTCCTAGCACAAGCATTTAAACTTAGTTAGAATGGTTAACCGGAATGTTAGTAATGTCAAAGCTTTGCTAATATTCTTTAAAAAAATTTGTACAAGATACAGGTACACACATGGTTACCGTGGTAGCTTTAAGAGCCGTGGTAGTTCAGTATCTACGAGTTAGCGCTCGGTTTTAATTGACAGCACGCGAGCAGACCGAGACCAATCGCAGTTGCCGGCTTCTATGAAGTGTTTACACAGAGATACTCGTCCCCTTCCCTAGTCCAACGTAATGCATGCGCAATGACATCAGAGGAAAGTTCGAATGTCGTGCCAAAGACAAGAGAACAGAGAGAATATAGGCAGAATGATTCCCATTAACATGAATCACAAGTATGATGCATCAAATTTTTGCTTACTTTTGAGTGCGTCTTTGTAATACGAGAGTTTATTCATATAAAGCACATCAGTAAGGACGACCAAAGGTTATATTAGAAACAATGTGTGAGTGTACAAATTATTAAAGGCAACTACATTCAAAAGAAAAGAATTTCAAGTAAAGAGAACGCTAGCATAATCTAGTTTTAATCGTTTACGGAGATAAGTCATATATATTTTAATATTGGTAGAGCTACAATGCAGTTTGTTTCTAACTGCAGAATGAATGGTCAGCTCGACCGGGGTAGGACAACGCCCTCACAGAATACCGGCGTGAAATAGCAGCATAACGGTGCTGTATTTCGTCTGGTGGGTGAAGGGATCCAGAGACCTTTATTACTGGTGACGAGGCATTCCATCTCAGTCCTCAAGGGTAACAACGTACCTGCATTATGATTCCTTGTAACTCTCAATGTAATATATGTATATATATATATATATATATATATATATATATATATATATATATATTAATGTTCAAAATTTAGAAAATAAAAAATTTTTTCGCGATTTCTAAAATTCTAATTGCTTCTAATTCCTAAAAATCATTATATTAGATAATGTGCCCCATAGACATCTATGCCACAACAGTTTACTGTAAAACAAATAACTAAATAATTACGCTAAACTAAATTTAATCTGTACAATATAATTCCATAAAGAAATAATTATGTTATGGCTCATGGCAAAACTCCATTAACAGGTGTAATAATATAAGCGTCATTCGATATCTATCGTAATCCTTTATTATTACCACGTAAATTTCACTTGCCAATAAATAATGATCTTCAGCGCGTCTTCCTTTTCAAACAAATTGGACTGGGGATAGGCTTTGTGAAGATTTCCCAAGGGTCTAGTTTAATTGGTCATTTGCATCAACCGATAGAAGCAAAAAGGTCCACATTAAATAAAGATTGACTGGCGGGCCACCGCTGCGGATGGCGCGAGGCCAAATCGATTGCACGTTGTATTAGTTTAATTAGAAAAAATGTACTTTGTAGCTAACTAACTTTTTCCCGCGGCGTTAATATATTTCACTACATTATTTTTATATCATTTATTCATTTTATATCATTCACTAGAAATGTGATGACAGTTTTCTGGTTGACCGAGATGATAACAATTCAGCGCTCGTCGTTCTTTGCCTTACTTCGATTGAATACATGTGTAATAACGTCATAGGAAGGTTCAAATGCAATGTCGCGGACAGGGCATGGTCATGCAAAAAACCCACCCTGACTTGAAAATCAACAATTTGTTTAGAAGAAACTACTTGCTCTAGTGCTTAGTATTTAGCATTAGAGATGGCGATCTTCGTCGAAACATATTGGAAGGCAAAGCATCCAATTTCTGATTTACTCTGTACATTTGACCGCGAACGAAGCTACATCAAACATAAAGAACAGCGATAATATACATTCGTGCATAGTTGCATAAGAATGCACGCATGCGGAAATGTATGTTTGTGTTAGTGTTTATAAATACGTTTACACATTGCTATGCGTGTGCGCATGCATTTGCAGACACAATTCGAACAGTGCAGTTGGTGCAATTCTAAAACAACAAGGTTCAACGATCAGAACTTCTTCTAATGAGTTCTGGATTTCGAGTTTGGATTCGACTAAATGTTACTTTAACAGCATCTTACTTTAGATTTAAAGCAGAATATACCTTAGATTTAAATCAAGCTGCCTTTCCCATTATCGTACTTGATAATGAATAAAAAGTAACTTCCTCAATTCATCGTCATCATTCATCACAGATTGCCACAAAGCATGACTCTTTTCTGATTCAATGCTATGAATCCAATGCTTCTAAAATAACTTATACTTGTTAGTTATTCAATCACGATAAAATTTTGAATTTGTTGCCGTTGCACATGGGAAAAGTTAGTAAACAATAAATACTTATACACATTCTTATAGCAACAGTGGTAGAGCTACACTGCAGTTTGTTTCTAGCTGGAGAATAAATGGGTCAACTCGACTGGGGTAGGGCTACGCCCTCACAGAATACTATAGTAAAATAGCAGCGGAACCTTATTACTTGCGACGAGGCATTCCCTCTCAGTCCTTAAGGGTGACAACGCATCTGCATTATGATTCTTTGTCAAGAATAGAAGGAGGAATATAGACGTCATGGACCGCAGGAATCGCTTGCGATGAGGTGAACTGCATGTTTGTTTGTTACTCTCAATGTTATAAAAAAAAACACCACACAAGGCTTACGTCTCGAAAGATAGAACGTAAACAATCGAAGATACAATTATTGGTGACAAATCATTCCGAGTCCTCACACGGCAACACGTTGGAAATTTTAATTACTTATCAAGGACGGTAACATGAACCAAAAGATTACCATTAGATGAACTGTGTGTCATTTGACATCCTGATAAAAAAAAACACAACCAAGTGAAGAAAGGGATCGATAACGACCACAGTACATAAAGAGCATCGTTGCAAAAGATATTGTAACATACCTAATATGTTACGATAGCGTTGAGTAAATCGGCCGATACGCGCATTACGAACAAACATTTTCCTTTGCAATACGATTTTAAAATTCTAATTGCTTCTAATTCCTAAAAATCATTATATTAGATAATGTGCCCCATAGACATCTATGCCACAACAGTTTACTGTAAAACAAATAACTAAATAATTACGCTAAACTAAATTTAATCTGTACAATATAATTCCATAAAGAAATAATTATGTTATGGCTCATGGCAAAACTCCATTAACAGGTGTAATAATATAAGCGTCATTCGATATCTATCGTAATCCTTTATTATTACCACGTAAATTTCACTTGCCAATAAATAATGATCTTCAGCGTCTTCCTTTCAAACAAATTGGACTGGGGATAGGCTTTGTGAAGATTTCCCAAGGGTCTAGTTTAATTGGTCATTTGCATCAACCGATAGAAGCAAAAGGTCCACATTAAATAAAGATTGACTGGCGGGCCACCGCTGCGGATGGCGCGAGGCCAAATCGATTGCACGTTGTATTAGTTTAATTAGAAAAAATGTACTTTGTGGCTAACTAACTTTTTCCCGCGGCGTTAATATATTTCACTACATTATTTTTATATCATTTATTCATTTTATATCATTTATTCATTTTATATCATTCACTAGAAATGTGATGACATTTTTCTGGTTGACCGAGATGATAACAAATCAGCGTTCGTCGTCCCTTGCCTTACTTCGATTGAATACATGTGTAATAACGTCATAGGAAGGTTATTTGAACCAATGTCGCGGACAGGGCATGGTCATGCAAAAAACCCACCCTGACTTGAAAACCAACAATTTGTTTAGAAGAAACTACTTGCTCTAGTGCTTAGTATTTAGCATTAGAGATGGCGATCTTCGTCGAAACATATTGGAAGGCAAAGCATCCAATTTCTGATTATCTCTGTACCTTTGACCGCGAACGAAGCTACATCAAACATAAAGAACAGCGATAATATACATTCGTGCATAGTTGCATAAGAATGCACGCATGCGGAAATGTATGTTTGTGTTAGTGTTTATAAATACGTTTACACATTGCTATGCGTGTGCGCATGCATTTGCAGACACAAGTCGAACAGTGCAGTTGGTGCAATTCTAAAACAACAAGGTTCAACGATCAGAACTTCTTCTAATGAGTTCTGGATTTCGAGTTTGGATTCGACTAAATGTTACTTTAACAGCATCTTACTTTAGATTTAAAGCAGAATATACCTTAGATTTAAATCAAGCTGCCTTTCCCATTATCGTACTTGGTAATGAATAAAAAGTAACTTCCTCAATTCATCGTCATCATTCATCACAGATTGCCACAAAGCATGACTCTTTTCTGATTCTATGCTATGAATCCAATGCTTCTAAAATAACTTATACTTGTTAGTTATTCAATCACGATAAAATTTTGAATTTGTTGCCGTTGCACATGGGAAAAGTTAGTAAACAATAAATACTTATACACATTCTTATAGCAACAGTGGTAGAGCTACACTGCACTGTTTGTTTCTAGCTACAGAATGAACGGGTCAGCTCGACCGGGGTAGGGCCACGCCCTTTCAGAATACCAGCGTGAAATCGCAGCATAATGCTGCTGTGTTTCGTCTGGTGACTGTAGGGATACGGAGACCTTTATTACCGGTTACTAGGCATTCAATCTGGCTGAGATTGAATGCCTAGTAACTAAAATATATAAAAATATATAAATAAATACAAATATATATATAAATACTCAAGGGTAACAAGGCATGTGCATTACGATTCCTTGTCAAGGATGAATGTAGATGTCGTGGGCTGCAGGAATCACTTGCCATCATTTGCTCGGTTGATACTCTCAATGTGATAACATTAAAAAAGTAATAATAATAATACGCCGAAGTAATGCATTTGCAATAAGATCGGAGGAAAATTTAAATGTAGCGTCAGAGACACGTAATATATAACCTGGTTCTCAATTTGTTTACCTTTGCTAGGAATCAAATCCAAGACCTGTTGTAGTGTATGCATGCTATGTTCAGGGATTCCTTTCCATTAGTTTAGATTTAATAGCAAAAGCGTATTTTTACTTCTTTATACGTCATACGAGTCATTTGAAGCGTCAATAGACTAATGGGTTAGGGTACGGTCTGCGAAACTTTAGGTCGTAGGTTCGAATCCACTATTAGACTATTGTCGTGAACCATCTCCTAGCACCAGAATTTTCAGCTTAGTTGTAGTGGTTAACTGGAATATTAATAATGTTAATAGGATTGCTAATATTCTTTATAAAAATAAAAAATAAATATGGTAATAATATTTTGATGAAAATGGATCATAAAGCTAATGTCAAAAGTAGGTATCGTATTTATTTATTTTAGATAAGGAATATTAAAAAAAAGGTCAACGCTTAGTTGTAGTAAAATAAATCATTTTAAGAATTATCCACGACCAAAATATCGTGAAAATTTTCAAATTACTAAAAGCAGAATGAATAATCAAAAGGATTGCCAATGACAACATTTTGCGGGCGCGGCTGTCCCAGATTGTTATCACTAGAAAATAAAAGGTATTAAATAGTAATTTAAAAACTTTCCTAATATCTATTACATTAGAAATAAGTACGTTTACGAGTGTGTGCGAGTTATGCATGTAATGTCGTGTCAATATTGACAACTTAATTGTTGATATTCACCGTGGATGATAAATAAATCTCTATGACCATGTCTCATGTCATCTCTATGTCAAATAAAAAAACTTGTTTGACAATTGACTTAATTACGGGACAGTGGTAATAATATAATAATAACAAAGTAATCAGAAAATATACCATAATAATAATTATATCTGTACTAAATGAGTTCGACCAGAATCGAACCCACGGCCGTAAATCTCTCAAATCTCTCTACACTTACCATTTAACCAAAGACCAATTAAAAATGGCTCGTATAGTTCTTTATCCGCTTTGACTCCATCGAGACATTCATCTTCACAACATCACATAGGCCCCGGTGCTTGACATTTCTGGCAACGTACGACCGGTTTATCGAAAGTCCGCCTCAAATTTATTTTCTATAAGCAATGTAATAAATTGTATTAATAATCTTATAAAAAATCCATATGTTTACGTGTGCGTTGATTTAAATTTTTAAATACGACTCATAAAAGATAATATAAAATTATGTTTAAAATTATGTTCTCGTTGCAGCGTATGTGGGATGTAATTAATTATCCCTAAACAGAAAGATAACTTTGATGACGATGTCATAGTACGGCATTCGCGCAAACACAAAAGATTATCTTCCACACGTTTTTTCATCCCCAATCCTGGCGTAATGCTCGCATACTTTAGAATATATTGCAATATTACAAATATTTTTATAATATCAGTCCACCTCACAATCTGTAATATTTACAAGTTTTTATGAACATAGTTTCACATAACAGCCAGTCACAAGTCAATATTAAAAAAAATCTTTACGAAGTATATTCTACTTACATACAGATTTTTTTTCCATCGGGTTCCGAACATAATTTTTTAAATAATCGTTTTTGTGTCGACTTTTATATGATTTTTTGCTTCGTCGGCCGTTTAACATTTTGACATTATATAGGGTTTAAAAGTCAAGTATCGTGTTTATTTAAAATCGGATTAAGTTTATTACCTAGGTAGTTTGCTTATAACAAGGATTAACGAATTCGCTCGATTGATTTTAGACACTATTTCGGTCCGAAGTAAGCCTATCCTGTCCGTAAAGAATAATGTCACACCGAGCAACTATCACACTGGCCAAGCATTAAACCTACCAAGAGTTCAAAGAACAAACGCGACAAAATTACGATTTTATCATTATAATATTAATTTTTATTCTAACAAACAAAAGAAGTTACATATCTGACTTATGACTGTATTAACGATACCATCTCAGCCAATTATTAGGCGATTGCCATTTTTAATTAAACTAACTGCGACAAATTAGCACACAATCTTGTGATATGATTATAACCCACAACACCTGCAGCTATGTCAAAAATTTTGCACAAGTGTTACAGGGGTGGACCTGAGGAATGAGAGGGAAATTCTCGTTAACGGTGTTATATTACCACAAATCCCGATTCTTCTGCAATTTGTCTTTTTTTTATAAGTTGAGAGTAATAAACGAGCACACAGTTCACCAGATGGCAAGTGATTCCTGTGACCCATGACACCTACATTCATTCTTGACAAGAAATAATAATGAGATTAGAGAAAATTAATTATTAAGAGGAATTATCTTTGAGAACTGTGATGGAATGCTTCGTCACCAGTTATAAAGGTCGACAAGACCAACACTCACCAGATGAAACACAGCAGCACTATGCTGCAATTTTACGCTGGTGTTCTGTGAGGGCGTGGTCCTATCCCGGTCGAGCTGACCGATTCATTCTGGAGCTAAAAACAAAAGCTCTACCACTGTCAGTTGCTAAGCTGCCATAAATTTTAGTAATATTTTTATTTTCTTGACTTTATCTGAGTTTCACTATCCGAGTAATGTTTACAACCCCTTAAGTGGCTAACGTTTAGGAAGTTGCCCTACAAAGCCGATTTCGATTTAAACTTTGAGAAAACACAATATGTGGAAGCTAATTTCTGTTTCATCTTAAAATACAAATTTAAATACCATTGGGTAAATACTATAGGTTTAAATGCGATCGTCATTTACAATTGTGCTACCGCATGTGTGCTGTGCTATCTTATGTTCTCACAAAGGCATCATGCTAAACGTACAGTTTAATAAACAGACAATTTAAAATACTCGCTACTAATTCAAGACACGGTCAAGCAAGTGTAAGAAATAACTACGTGTTTCGTATTAATGGACCTGCTCTATGCATATTTAAATGTTATTTTGTGCAAAACAAGTGGGTGGTTAGGCAAATTATTTCGGGAGCCCGCTAATAGTTACTTCGACTAATAAGAACACGTGGACAGCGACGTGTGATACATTACGACGCTTTTGACTCAAAGCAATCGGAGACAGAAATCACCCAGCATTTACTTTAAAGTAATCTTTAGTACTTTATCATGGTATTGATTAGGGCAATTATTTCGAGATCCCGCCTAGAGTTACTGTGACTAATAAGACCACGTGGGCTGCGACGTGTGATTTATTACAAAGCTTTTGACTCAACAATTCGTGGGCAGAGAATACCTACTATTCGGTAGAGGAGTGAAGGAGTAAAACTTAGATTCCTCTAGATTAAACAAAGAGTATTAGCAACCGAAATATAAAGTAAGCTCTGGTTTTGTAGAGCTTTTTAAATTTGTTTGTTTGTTTATTATGAAGATGAACTTTAATGCATGATATATAAAGCATAGATTTACTATGTTGAGGTAACTGAGATTCAGCTCGATCATCCAAAGGCCCAGTAATACCGACTTATGGAATTAGGCTAAGGTATCCTCTGCCTATAGGAAAGGGCGACAAAAAGGAGCCTGTGGGGTTACGAGTGATCAGTTTGGACGTTTGGATCTTTTAATGAAATGTTGCTTCCCATCGCCATGTCTTTAGACTCAATGAAGGACATGGGTGCGTTCCATTGGCGATACCCTTTGATACCCACTGAACTTAGGCAGCTCATGATATATAAATAGAATTAATAGATTATAAATGGATAGGTTTTTGCTGTGCAATAAAAACACTATTACTTTAATCTGCGGTCACACAAAATCATAAAGTGCGTTAAGTCATTTATCATATTTCCTTTTAAATACTACAAACAAATGTTAAAGAAATCGTTAGCGCTAATCACACCACCACACTAACGCGTAAGCTATCAGATTATCAATCTAGCGTAGTTCGGAGGCCGGAAGCCGTCGGCGACGGGCCGGACCGATCGCTTAACTGGTCGCATTCGGGTTAACGTGGCTCAATATGCACATGTCGTGACCGGCCCCGGTGCCCTGACCAACGTGTGGTCAATTGGATTTCATAGATAATTACTATGATTAAAAAATAAGCAACATTGTTTTTGTAACTTTCTAAATCCTATGAGAGGGGACAAGTAGGTCGCTATATAAAATACTAAGTGATGATATGGTACGAGTTCACCATCCTAGTTGCTGAGTCATCAAATTTCATAAGGCGGACAGCAGCGTGACCTCTAGGCTATATGATGCAGAGTATCACTCGAGCGGATACGTCAAGGATTCTAGATTCGATTCCCAACATAGGAACATTATTTGTTTTCGCAACAATGTGTGCTGGGTATGCTCCTGTGCTATGTGCAACTGAACATCCAATCTTATTGCACATACATTATTGTCATCATCATAATACTAGGAAAAACGATGACGAGTCAGTGCCTCTACGTTTGCAGATATCATCAAATGATCACCGCCTCCGAAATCAAATAACAAATCTAACTGTAGGACGTTAATATCTTATAGTTTTTAGTATTATAAAAAGTGATACTAAGTACCGTAAAAAGAAAACATTTAAATAAGAGAACAGTATTACCTTAACGTCAGAAAGTTGAAGTTTAAAATTAATCATAAAAATATTTAATGTTTACTACTTACTAATTATTAAAATGGTTTTGTTTCTGCACAATGAATAGGTCAGCTCGACCGGGCTAGGACAACGCCCCAACAGAATACCAGCGTAAAATAGCAGCAGAACGCTGCTGTGTTTCGGATGGTGAGTGTAGGGATCCAGAAACCTTTATTACTGGTGTCGAGGCATTCCTGGTATCAAGCCATCGAGATTATGATTCCTTGCGAACTATGAATGTAGATGTCATGGGCCACAGGTATCACTTGCCATCAGGTGAACTATGTGCTCGTTTATTACTCTCAATGTAATTTAAAGAAAATGTGGGACGTCATCCCTTTAGCAAGCTGTACCATGACATAGTTGATATAAGCTCTTTTAATTGTGTAGGAGTATGACATTGATCTGTCCTCCATTTCGATAACGGTCCGAGCCGAGGTTTCGTACCCTTTAGAGGATCTATCTTCGGAAGATCGTTACTCATCCCTCTCTGTCGTCGTTGTCGTTCTTCGTCCACAGGGGTTGCACTCCAGCGGAGTTGCATACCGTCATCGTGCCAGTGGAGTCGTCGCACTCCTTACTCTCAAGCCCCCTGTCGCTCGCGAGTCTGTTCAGTTGAAACTGTAGAGGCCTAAGGCTAACAGGACTACACATATACAAAAAAAATATCATCTATTATTTCAGCTGTATAATAATTGGACAGTTCTGTGCCTGCAGCGTTGTTTGATATAAATATAACGGAAGGGTAAAAATAAATATTTATTTGAGCGAGTGTAGTGGAAACAAAATAAACTTTATTTTCGACATATTATGTCACCGCTCGTATGTCGTTAGCTCGCGATAAAAATATATTTTCCGCGTGAAATGTTTGGGAGATATGATTTTTTTTTAATTCTCTGAAATTGTTTACTTTTTTTTTCTATTATACAGATAACAGTGGGTAATGTAGTGCGAGAAGAGGACCAAGCAAATTAACTTTGGTTGAGCCACGCGGCAAGTAGTTTTCTAAAACATGAATAAGTCGCTTCAGCAGGATAAGACCGGGCCTCACGAGTATAGATATCCGGGGACCCAATTACAGGTGACGAGAAATTCTTAAGTCTTTGTTGGGGATAGAGGTACATTTTATGGACCGTAATTCTTAAATGGTCTTCAAAATCTTGTTGTGGAATTAAAGAAAAACATGACGTTCATTCAACTGCTTTCTATCCCTAGTTAAAAATGAGACCTGGTAACACTTAGAATGAGAATGATACGTAACCATGGCAAGAACTTTGACTAAATATCCTTGCATAATATACTGGTAAATTTATTAATTTGTATAAATTCATTCTTACGTAGTTACTAACAGGTGCTAAGGTTTAAATAGGGTTTAGGAGATGAGCAATATACCTAACACAAATGTTAGGAAATAAATCTTAAAATTAACAATCTGCAAACTTATAGTTACTAGCAAAATGGGATTTGTACACGCAATCTGTAGACCACGAGTTTAACATCCTAGCCTCAACGCTATGAAACAAGAACGTTATGGAGAAAGAATATTTGTCAAACACGACCAATACCACAGTTTGAAAACTAAACTTCTTACAAACGTAACGTTATTTTTATTTTCTGCAACAAAATAAATAAGAAAGGATCGTACCATTTGATTATAAGTCCGTGTAAGTAACACACGGCCTAAAAACCCATAGAAAGATAGAAAGCGTATTTAATCTGGTAGATAATATTTCTAAATGCTATGCGCTTTTATGGTTATGAATAAAAAAATAAATTAACGTCTCATTAAATTGTCATCACTTACATATTGGCATCGATTAAACGGTTCATTCCGTTTATTTCTAGTAGTATACCGTCATCACATTTCAATGTACACGCATCCTTATCAGGCAATTATGTTTACGAGCTCCTAAGGCAATAAAATGAATACGGCTTTAAAGAGTGCACACTGTGCGTATAGGGGAAGTAGAAAAATATTTATTTCGATATTCAAACTTACTCCTCGTACTACCAAACTTACTGTAAGTTTACTTGCCATTTAATTTTGAGACTTTTTAATCAATAATTATATCAGTCCTTATCGACTTTTTCACTTTCTATTTTATTTGATATTCAAAAATTACTCCTTGTACTACCTAAATTACTGTAAGTTTACTTGCCATTTAATTTTGAGACTTTTAATCAATAATTATATCAGTCTTTATCGACTTTTTTACTTTCAATTTTATTTGATATTCAAAAATTACTCCTTGTACTACCGAAATTTTAAGTTTACTTGCCATTTAATTTTGAAACTTTTTGATCAATAATTATATCAGTCCTTATCGACTTTTTTATTTTCTATTTTATTTGATATTCAAAAAATACTCCTTGTACTACCGAAATTACTGTAAGTTTCCTTGCCATTTAATTTTGAAACTTTTAATCAATCATTATATCAGTCCTTATCGACTTTTTTTACTTTCTATTTTATTTGATATTCAAAAATTACTCCTTGTACTACCGAAATTACTGTAAGCTTCATTTGCCATTTAATTTTGAAACTTTTAATCAATCATTATATCAGTCCTTATCGACTTTTTACTTTCTATTTTATTTGATATTCAAAAATTACTCCTTGTACTACTGAAATTACTGTAAGTTTACTTGCCATTTAATTTTGAAACTTTTAATCAATAATTATATCAGTCCTTATCGACTTTTTACTTTCTATTTTATTTGATATTCAAAAATTACTCCTTGTACTACTGAAATTACTGTAAGTTTACTTGCCATTTAATTTTGAAACTTTTAATCAATAATTATATCAGTCCTTATCGACTTTTTACTTACTATTTTATTTGATATTCAAAAATTACTCCTTGTACTACCTAAATTACTGTAAGCTTCATTTGCCATTTAATTTTGAGACTTTTGATCAATAATTGTATCAGTCCTTATCGACTTTTTTACTTTCTATTTTATTTGATATTCAAAAATTACTCCTTGTACTCACTGAAATTACTGTAAGCTTCATTTGCCATTTAATTTTGAAACTTTTAATCAATAATTATATCAGTCCTTATCGACTTTTTACTTACTATTTTATTTGATATTCAAAAATTACTCCTTGTACTCACTGAAATTACTGTAAGTTTCCTTGCCATTTAATTTTGAAACTTTTAATCAATAATTATATCAGTCCCATCGACTTTTTACTTACTATTTTATTTGATATTCAAAAATTACTCCTTGTACTCACCGAAATTACTGTAAGTTTCATTTGCCATTTAATTTTGAGACTTTTGATCAATAATTGTATCAGTCCTTGTCGACTTTTTACTTTCTATTTTATTTGATATTCAAAATTACCCTTGTACTCACCGAAATTACTGTAAGTTTCCTTGCCATTTAATTTTGAAACTTTTAATCAATAATTGTATCAGTCCTTATCGACTTTTTTTACTTACTATTTTATTTGATATTCAAAAATTACTCCTTGTACTACCGAAATTACTGTAAGTTTACTTGCCATTTAATTTTCAGACCGTTTAATCAATAATTATATCAGTCCTTATCGACTTTTTACTTTCTATTTTAGTTGATATTCAAAAATTACTCCTCGTACTACCTAAATTACTGTAAGTTTACTTGCCATTTAATTTTCAGACTTTTTAATCAATAATTATATCAGTCCTCATCGACTTTTTTTACTTACTATTTTATTTGATATTCAAAAATTACTCCTTGTACTACCGAAATTACTGTAAGTTTACTTGCCATTTAATATTTAAACATTTTAATCAATCATTATATCAGTCCTTATCGACTTTTTTACTTTCTATTTTATTTGATATTCAAAAATTACTCCTCGTACTACCTAAATTACTGTAAGTTTACTTGCCATTTAATTTTCAGACTTTTTAATCAATAATTATATCAGTCCTCATCGACTTTTTTTACTTACTATTTTATTTGATATTCAAAAATTACTCCTTGTACTACCGAAATTAATGTAAGTTTACTTGCCATTTAATATTTAAACTTTTTAATCAATCATTATATCAGTCCTATCGACTTTTTTACTTTCTATTTTATTTGATATTCAAAAATTACTCCTTGTACTACCGAAATTACTGTAAGTTTACTTGCCATTTAATTTTGAAACTTTTTAATCAATAATTATATCAGTCCTTATCGACTTTTTTATTTTCTATTTTATTTGATATTCAAAAATTACTCCTTGTACTACTGAAATTACTGTAAGTTTACTTGCCATTTAATTTTGAAACTTTTTAATCAATAATTATATCAGTCCTTATCGACTTTTTTTACTTACTATTTTATTTGATATTCAAAAATTACTCCTTGTTCTACCAAACTTACTGTAAGTTTACTTGCCATTTAATTTTGAGACTTTTTGATCAATAATTGTATCAGTCCTTGTCGACTTTTTTTACTTTCTATTTTATTTGATATTCAAAAATTACTCCTTGTACTACCGAAATTACTGTAAGTTTACTTGCCATTTAATTTTGAGACTTTTTGATCAATAATTGTATCAGTCCTTGTCGACTTTTTTTACTTTCTATTTTATTTGATATTCAAAAATTACTCCTTGTACTACCGAAATTACTGTAAGTTTCCTTGCCATTTAATTTTGAAACTTTTTAATCAATAATTGTATCAGTCCTTATCGACTTTTTTTACTTACTATTTTATTTGATATTCAAAAATTACTCCTTGTACTACCGAAATTACTGTAAGTTTACTTGCCATTTAATTTTCAGACCGTTTAATCAATAATTATATCAGTCCTTATCGACTTTTTACTTTCTATTTTAGTTGATATTCAAAAATTACTCCTCGTACTACCTAAATTACTGTAAGCTTCATTTGCCATTTAATTTTCAGACTTTTTAATCAATAATTATATCAGTCCTCATCGACTTTTTACTTACTATTTTATTTGATATTCAAAATTACTCCTTGTACTACCAGAAATTACTGTAAGTTTATTTGCCATTTAATTTTGAGACTTTTTAATCAATAATTATATCAGTCCTTATCGACTTTTTACTTTCTATTTTATTTGATATTCAAAATTACTCCTTGTACTACCGAAATTACTTGTAAGTTTACTAGCCATTTAATTTTGAAACTTTTAATCAATCATTATATCAGTCCTTATCGACTTTTTACTTTCTATTTTATTTGATATTCAAAATTACTCCTTGTACTCACCGAAATTACTGTAAGTTTATTTGCCATTTAATTTTGAGACCTTTTAATCAATAATTATATCAGTCCTTATCGACTTTTTACTTACTATTTTATTTGATATTCAAAATTACTCCTTGTACTCACTGAAATTACTGTAAGTTTCATTTGCCATTTAATTTTCAGACCGTTTAATCAATAATTATATCAGTCCTTATCGACTTTTTACTTTCTATTTTAGTTGATATTCAAAATTACTCCTTGTACTCACTGAAATTACTGTAAGTTTACTTGCCATTTAATTTTGAAACTTTTAATCAATCATTATATCAGTCCTTATCGACTTTTTACTTTCTATTTTAGTTGATATTCAAAATTACTCCTTGTACTCACTGAAATTACTGTAAGTTTACTTGCCATTTAATTTTGAAACTTTTAATCAATCATTATATCAGTCCCATCGACTTTTTACTTTCTATTTTATTTGATATTCAAAATTACTCCTTGTACTACCGAAATTACTGTAAGTTTACTTGCCATTTAATTTTGAGACTTTTTAATCAATAATTATATCAGTCCTTATCGACTTTTTTACTTACTATTTTATTTGATATTCAAAATTACTCCTTGTACTACCGAAATTACTGTAAGCTTCATTTGCCATTTAATTTTGAAACTTTTAATCAATAATTATATCAGTCCTTATCGACTTTTTACTTTCTATTTTATTTGATATTCAAAATTACTCCTTGTACTCACTGAAATTACTGTAAGTTTCATTTGCCATTTAATTTTGAAACTTTTTAATCAATAATTATATCAGTCCTTATCGACTTTTTACTTTCTATTTTATTTGATATTCAAAAATTACTCCTTGTACTACTGAAATTACTGTAAGCTTCATTTGCCATTTAATTTTGAAACTTTTAATCAATAATTATATCAGTCCTTATCGACTTTTTTTACTTACTATTTTATTTGATATTCAAAAATTACTCCTTGTTCTACCAAACTTACTGTAAGTTTACTTGCCATTTAATTTTGAGACTTTTTGATCAATAATTGTATCAGTCCTTGTCGACTTTTTTTACTTTCTATTTTATTTGATATTCAAAAATTACTCCTTGTACTACCGAAATTACTGTAAGTTTCCTTGCCATTTAATTTTGAAACTTTTTAATCAATAATTGTATCAGTCCTTATCGACTTTTTTTACTTACTATTTTATTTGATATTCAAAAATTACTCCTTGTACTACCGAAATTACTGTAAGTTTACTTGCCATTTAATTTTGAGACTTTTTGATCAATAATTGTATCAGTCCTTGTCGACTTTTTTTACTTTCTATTTTATTTGATATTCAAAAATTACTCCTTGTACTACCGAAATTACTGTAAGTTTCCTTGCCATTTAATTTTGAAACTTTTTAATCAATCATTATATCAGTCCTTATCGACTTTTTTACTTTCTATTTTATTTGATATTCAAAAATTACTCCTTGTACTACCGAAATTACTGTAAGTTTACTTGCCATTTAATTTTGAAACTTTTTAATCAATCATTATATCAGTCCTTATCGACTTTTTTACTTTCTATTTTATTTGATATTCAAAAATTACTCCTTGTACTACCGAAATTACTGTAAGTTTACTTGCCATTTAATTTTGAGACTTTTTAATCAATAATTATATCAGTCCTTATCGACTTTTTTTACTTACTATTTTATTTGATATTCAAAAATTACTCCTTGTACTACCGAAATTAATGTAAGTTTACTTGCCATTTAATATTGAAACTTTTTAATCAATCATTATATCAGTCCTTATCGACTTTTTTACTTTCTATTTTATTTGATATTCAAAAATTACTCCTTGTACTACCGAAATTACTGTAAGTTTACTTGCCATTTAATTTTGAAACTTTTTAATCAATAATTATATCAGTCCTTATCGACTTTTTTACTTTCTATTTTATTTGATATTCAAAAATTACTCCTTGTACTACCGAAATTACTTGTAAGTTTACTAGCCATTTAATTTTGAAACTTTTTAATCAATCATTATATCAGTCCTTATCGACTTTTTACTTTCTATTTTATTTGATATTCAAAAATTACTCCGTGTACTACCGAAATTACTGTAAGTTTACTTGCCATTTAATTTTGAGACCTTTTAATCAATAATTATATCAGTCCTCATCGACTTTTTTTACTTACTATTTTATTTGATATTCAAAAATTACTCCTTGTACTACCGAAATTACTGTAAGTTTACTTGCCATTTAATTTTGAAACTTTTTAATCAATAATTGTATCAGTCCTTGTCGACTTTTTTACTTTCTATTTTATTTGATATTCAAAAATTACTCCTTGTACTCACTGAAATTACTGTAAGTTTACTTGCCATTTAATTTTGAAACTTTTTAATCAATAATTGTATCAGTCCTTATCGACTTTTTATTTTCTATTTTATTTGATATTCAAAAATTACTCCTTGTACTACCAGAAATTACTGTAAGTTTACTTGCCATTTAATTTTCAGACTTTTTAATCAATAATTATATCAGTCCTCATCGACTTTTTTTACTTACTATTTTATTTGATATTCAAAAATTACTCTTTGTAAAAACCCAAAATTACTGTAAGTTTACTTGCCATTTAATTTTGAGACACTTTAATCAATAATTATATCAGTCCTTATCGACTTTTTTACTTTCTATTTTATTTGATATTCAAAAATTACTCCTTGTACTACCGAAATTACTTGTAAGTTTACTAGCCATTTAATTTTGAAACTTTTTAATCAATCATTATATCAGTCCTTATCGACTTTTTTACTTTCTATTTTATTTGATATTCAAAAATTACTCCGTGTACTACCGAAATTACTGTAAGTTTACTTGCCATTTAATTTTGAGACCTTTTAATCAATAATTATATCAGTCCTCATCGACTTTTTTTACTTACTATTTTATTTGATATTCAAAAATTACTCCTTGTACTACCGAAATTACTGTAAGTTTACTTGCCATTTAATTTTGAAACTTTTTAATCAATCAGTATATCAGTCCTTATCGACTTTTTTACTTTCTATTTTAGTTGATATTCAAAAATTACTCCTTGTACTACCGAAATTACTGTAAGTTTACTTGCCATTTAATTTTGAGATATTTGAATCAATAATTATATCAGTCCTTATCGACTTTTTTACTTTCTATTTTAGTTGATTTTCAAAAATTACTCTTGTACTACCTAAATTACTGTAAATTTACTTGCCATTGAATTTTGAGACTTTTAATCAATAATTATATCAGTCCTTATCGACTTTTTTACTTTCTATTTTATTTGATATTCAAAAATTACTCCTTGTACTACCGAAATTACTGTAAGTTTACTTGCCATTTAATTTTGAGACTTTTTAATCAATAATTATATCAGTCCTTATCGACTTTTTACTTTCTATTTTATTTGATATTCAAAAATTACTCCGTGTATTACCGAAATTACTGTAAGTTTACTTGCCATTTAATTTTGAAACTTTTAATCAATCATTATATCAGTCCTCATCGACTTTTTACTTACTATTTTATTTGATATTCAAAATTACTCCTTGTACTACCGAAATTACTGTAAGTTTACTTGCCATTTAATTTTGAAACTTTTAATCAATAATTATATCAGTCCTTATCGACTTTTTACTTACTATTTTATTTGATATTCAAAATTACTCCTTGTACTACCGAAATTACTGTAAGTTTACTTGCCATTTAATTTTGAGACTTTTAATCAATAATTATATCAGTCCTTATCGACTTTTTACTTTCTATTTTATTTGATATTCAAAATTACTCCTTGTACTACCGAAATTACTTGTAAGTTTACTAGCCATTTAATTTTGAAACTTTTAATCAATCATTATATCAGTCCTCATCGACTTTTTACTTACTATTTTATTTGATATTCAAAATTACTCCTTGTACTACCGAAATTACTGTAAGTTTACTAGCCATTTAATTTTGAGACTTTTTAATCAATAATTATATCAGTCCTTATCGACTTTTTTACTTTCTATTTTATTTTTACGCATACCAACATATTCTCTCAATCTGAGAGATATTAAGCATTAAGTCCGCCCATGTAAACCTTATTTAAGGAACGTAAAGAATAAATAAATAAATAAAAAGACAGAATACTATGAAGATCAACCTACTTTGATGATTTATTTATATTTAGTTTATCCATATTAAATTTCCTTTCTACTTCGATCAAGACACTTTCCAATAATACATGATACATATTTCGATTTCGTTATACCAGTCATCATAATCATAATATCTATTATCATAACGACATGGTTCACTGAACATAGCCCTAAACATATGCCCTTCCATTTGAATACCCATTACAATATATTTCCCAAACATCTTTACATCTATTTTTAAATTTGTACAAAGTTTTCTGAACGATTAGGTTCCTTAGGAATTCCGCAATACGTTCCCAACGAACGGTAACTTTAATGAAAAAAAAATATCGACCTAAGTGTAATATTAACTTACGTGGAAACTAAACACTTCCCGACAATCACCTGGAAGACAATCTGCCACTAAGTCAAAGGATTGCCTTTGAGAATACTTTTGTATTCTTCAGAGAATAAGTATGGTCCAAATAGACGCACGATTGAACACTATGACATTATGATTTTGAATAATAATTTTCTAAAAGAATACGATATTACGACGTCCATCCATCTAAAATAAGACAAATTGACAGCTACTTAATACTAATGAAGCGGTACCTCTTGTTTGTATCGCGAAATTCTCTTATCTCTGACACTTCATCAGATCCATTAAGATCAAGGATTTGTGACACTAATCCAATGGACTTTTGACCACATTATAAATGTCTTGAAAAGAATCCTAGCTCATATTCGAAAACACATATTTATAAAAAAAACACATCGAACGATTTGACGAACTTTAGGTACAATAAATTTTATTGTTTTTTTTTATTTAATTTTATTTTACTACATACAAGTTAAAAATAACGCAAACGGCGAATGTGATGAAAAGCTGTCACCGTATATACATATTAATCCACGATAAACGAGTCGGGCAGCTCCATATTCATGTAACAGCAATAATAGAACTACATCGTGATTCTAGCACATACAGATAAATACAAACAGATAAAAACAAAATAAAATTAATTGATTTATTATGCGATACTCTATTACTTCAAAATGGACCTGTTATTCCCGTCACTGATACGAATCACTATATTAATACAATATATTTTATTATCGTTTACGTGAATGTTTTTAATTGACCTTTGCATAGCTTCAATAACCATGACCCTTCAACATTTAAATAGAATATTTGATTTTTCTGTACATAATTTACATTAAGTGATACAATATTAGCTTGCGTATACTAATGCAATTATGCAAAACATATTTCTATCACATGAATTTAATATGTTTAGTCGGATTTTAAATATAAACATACACATAAACTTACATTGTTACAAATATACATTTATAAACACATTAGTTTTACCCTTTCAGGAGTGCAATACTGGAAGGTCTGTCTCTCCAAATTAATAGGAACTGTTTTAATCATCACGCTTAGCTGGCTTACAATGGGGAGTGTTCTGAGGAGTTGTTCGGAATAATTTCAACCACTGAGTTTAAACATCATACGTCAAGACAGAATTCAAAATTTCATCCTCATCATCTCGATGGTTGACAATTCACCAATGTGCGCTTTACGTGAAATTTTCTGCCACGCAAGACTCTGTGACCAGCGGTATTTTCGAACCGATGCGACTTAGGTGCCTTCAAGAAAAGAGCCTACACCTATTCACCATAGGGCGTCAGCGTATCAGCGCCTTCTGGTGTTGTAGGAATGTTCGTGGTCAGCGGTGACCATTAGTGAGGTGCATGGTCGTTTGACACCTATTCTAAGAAAAATAAAACTAAATATTTCTGCTCAGCCCTCAACATGAAAGGTCCAATCTGCGGTCACTATTTAATGCTTAATTGTTTTTTACAGTTATATAACTGTATGTTTAACTGCCTTTTTTACGGTTTGACTCATGTTTTTAATTTCCTTTAATTGATTACTTTAACCACATTTGGATAGTCTTCGACCTATACCACCGGCCAATGCCTACCATTGCATTTACAAACGGCGCACTTTATATTAGGGAATGCACTTTAAACAGCATATAGTACTAGTTAACCGAGTTACGCAAAGACCTCCCGCTTCGCTAGATATGTACGAGTTATTTCCAATGCTTAAACAGAGTAGGTAGGCTATATTGAAACATAAATGTCCTAACCAGTACAACATGAAACTCACCAATCATGATTTCCTTTTAAAAAGAGATTTCTGAACGCAATAGTTTGAGGCCAACATTCATTTGTCGTTTGACAGTTGAGGCGCTGTATTTGGAAATTGCATTCTATATGGTTTTCTTAGATACATAGTATATATAAATTAGATAAAATCCATTTAATTAGTTATGTACTAATTATAACAATATATTTCAAAATTTAGATTTACATTTTGAAATATATTGTTACATTTTCACAGTGTACCTCACACTACAGTTTTTTTCTATCTCCGGACCACGCCCTCAAAGAATACCAGCGTAAAATAGCAGCATAACGCTGCTATTGCATACGCTGTGTTTCGTCTGGCAGCTGCAGGAATTCGGAGACCTTTATTACTGTTGACGAAGCATTCCATCTCAGTCATCAAGGGTAACAACGCATCTGCATTATGATTCCTTGTCAAGGATGAATGTAGATGTCATGGGCCACAGGAATCACTTGCCATCAGGTGAACTGTGTGCTCGTTTGTTACTCTCAATGTAATAAAAACTAAAAAGAATTGAAAGCCGAGAAGCCGTTGCGTAAAAACGTGGCATTCCTTTCAAACCAAAGAATTACTGTTACAAAATCGAATGTTATTACAACATAACATAGAAGTTTATTAAGAGTCGAAAGTGTGAAAACATTAAACACCATAGCATTTAAATAAATATTTACATTGTGCGAAGTAACCTTGCTAAAACAGTGGCGTTCTATATTACCGGATCGTACCTAAATAGATCTTGTTTGCAAGTACGTCATGGATAGCGCCGCACGACGGGAGAATGTGGCGGGAAAATGCGGCGAAATCGAACGCGGTGCTAACGAAGTGAAATGATAGGAGACGCCGATCTACCGTGTACAACTGGATACGGTAATGAGATGACATTAATGGGGACGCACGCGATGCAGCCGGATTATTTATTTACTTGCTTTCACGATTTCTGATATGTACCTTTTTAGTTTGCACAGATTCTGTTGGTTTTATGTGAGTGTTGACTTTAAGTCGAAAGTTATGTATATTTTGTCCAAATGAGAAAATAATTAGAATTATTTGTCTTATATTAACATCGTCAACTTTTCAAATACCTACATATTCCTTTTTACAATAGCTGTTAATATATAGTATGTTATATACATATAGTTAAACGTATGGGCAGAGAAGGTTTACTTACAATAATGTCAGGGTTGACAGCACCGAAAAGCTGGCAACCCTGCGCCTGTGATTACCAGATTATTTTCATACACGTTTACGTCACCAATTGTCCCATTGTCGTGCTTCTCTACTTTGATAGCTTGCTTGATGGTAATTTGCCATAATAGCTTATAATAGGGGTATAATCCACAGACGAGATTGTGTGTTTTGTATAATATTAGTATAACCTTAAAAACGATAGAGACACGCTGCAACTTGTTTCTGTCCCCTATTCAGTGGAAGAGCTACACTGCAGTTTGTTTCTAGCTCCAGAATAAATGGGTCGAAAGGACCACACCCTCACAGCATACCAGGGTGTTAGAGCAGCATAACGCTGAGGTGTTTCGTATGGTGAGTGTAAGGTTCCGGACTCTTGTACAGATAACGAGGCATTCCATTTCAGACCTCGGGATTGAATCGGCATTTGGTTTTTGAATCTTAGTTAAGGATGGATGTAGGTTGATGATATGGGCAGAGTCATCACTAACCATCAGGTGCACCCCTTAAAATAAATGATTCATTAAATTTCAATAATTTCTTTCAAAAGAATTGTTGTGCATATTAACTCCACGTGTAAACAATAGCATAATTATATAAAGTGACCTTAGCAGTACGTCTGACATCGACGAATGAATTTTAATAATTTCCTTTGCCTTGAAACTTTATAAGGTGACACATAATGGGCCTAATTTATCTCGGAGGGATATCGAACACAGGTCTTATAAGGCGTTGTCAAGAAAAGTGAGGTTATAAATAAATATTTGGGTCATTATACATAAAAGGTTTTAATACAGTTTTTAGATAAAGGAACGTTAAAAAAGAAATATGCGTTGTGAGAAAACTAAACGCATTTCTAAAAGTTATTAGAATAAATGAAATATACACGTTACAGCCACGCTTCAGCTGTAGACTAGTTCTTACATGTATAGATCGGCTCGTAACGAGAAAGAATCTCAGTTTCATAGGACATCAGCGCAAAGTACTGGATTAGCACAGCTATTTCGTGAGTGAGAGAAAAAAAACTGAACTTATTGCTAGGTATTCCATATAAAATGTCACTGGGTTAAAACGACTACATTATGATTTTTTTTTAATGATGAATGTGTGTGTCATTAACGGGCAGTTAATTGATTCTAAGGCGAAAACTACCGCAAGGAAGTATTTCACATCGGGATAACTTTTGACTCTATAAATCGGAAATTCTATTGTATGTAATCCTTCTGTCATTTATGGGCACACACTGCGAATAATCAACTGGAATCAACTTGTACTCAGTGTGATGTGTCATCACATGACGCCAAGAAGTCATGCGAATAGGTTAAGAGCGTTTTCATCTGTTCGTCGTGAACATGCCTTGGATTCAAACGAGGCGATATACTTCGTCGTTTTTAATGAGACCAGCAAAGGATCGGAATAATTTGTCTGCTGGAATCTTTCCATACTTGTATAATGTGTGTATCTAAGAGAAAAGTTAATAGAAATTAGTTGAACTAGTGCGGCCTACCATCGACGTCCGTATCACAATTTTAATACAGGTGGAATTGTAGAGAAACAGTGGTGATTAAAATACGGCGAATTCTTTGCATATTTCGAATCACCCAATTTCAGAATTTAAACCAAGCATCTTTATTACTATTTGTCACCAGACATTTACGTCTTTACAACACTACTCATAGTAAGTGTTAGAGTTCTATTTGCACTATTATTTTCAAAGTATTAATCGTTAGTAATACAATCAAATACGAAAAATGAAACAAACAGAATCATATTAAATATATTAACTGACATATTCAATTTAAAAAAAAAACATGATTAGTGGTACTTAGATGTATTTGATAGTGTTACGTCACGAATATATATTTTTTACTTTTTTACAAATCGTGACTAAGTAACTGAGTGTGAATTATCTTCTTTACCATCAGATCGTTTGAATAGTTGATTTGATAATTTAAGACGTGCCTGCGCAGCACCAGCCGTTCTAGAGCATTTTTTGTACATACACGTAAACGGTAAATGATGTGTGCTTTGGCAAATCAATCTTACCTAAACATTCCGATTTATGTCAGATATAAAAATTTTACTTCTAAGTTTCAAAACTCGAAAAGTTTACATAATAATTAAATTCGGTTTCGTTTTTATTTACAAACTGGTGCTTCATTTGTTCTTTAGTTTCAATTGAAATACGAGATATGCATTTACGGGATATTTGTAAAGTTTAAAATAGATACAGCAATTAGAAATAATGTAATTATAAATGGCGGAAAATCTACTTCCAATATTAGTTCTCGACATATTCGTAAATAGTAAAAGCGTGCCAAAAATAATGTTTGATCTTGACATTTGGATTAAACAGCTTCTGGTACAAGTTACCGCCATTATCATCGGCATCCCATCAAAATATCAAGTTGCGTTATTTACAGCTCAAACATGTTCACTTTAGATGTCTAGAAGAGATTTAAATAATGACTTACAATTTAACTCCTAACACTGTTGTGGATGAAAATTATAAATGCAAACTATTACTTTCACCTCGATATTGTATTTTATTTTTCCATTGAGTACATGTTACATGGACTGTTGTAATTACCTAAAACGATAGGTAGGCGTTTATAATCTATGCCTGTATAAAATATACACATGCAAATTATAAGAAATATACTTAAAACATGCTTGTATGTAAAGCAATGATTAGCTCTTAGCTCAGTCCACGGATGCCCCTATTAAGCAATATGCTAATTTTTAAGTAACAAGGCTCGTATGTGTAGTGGATAATAAGTTTTTTCTTATTTTATATAGAAATTATATATTTTATATCATCTTATTGTAATATATATCTGTCATCTTATTCGATAACTTTTTGCCATTTTGTAAGTAGTGACATAATTTAATTTGCTGTAGAAACAAAAAAAAAATTGTAACAGGTCGACCAGAGCGAGCTTCATCTTTGACATAAAAAATTCCGAACTGAAAACGCTTGAACTAATTTTGTGCTACTCTTACTGACATTGCGTTAAGTCCATAAACGTCACAAATTATTTTCGCGGGTTGTGTCGCATTTTTAGAAAAATGGGGGAAACCGTTTTTACTTTT
The DNA here is from genome assembly GCA_029286865.1 of Teinopalpus imperialis. NCBI lineage: Eukaryota > Metazoa > Arthropoda > Insecta > Lepidoptera > Papilionidae > Teinopalpus > Teinopalpus imperialis. The sequence goes on along the minus strand of JAGSMU010000009.1, from coordinate 180,030 downwards.
TGTTTTTCTCCTTTTAAAATGTCATCTATTAAATTGTATCAAAACCAGCCCGATACAAACAGTGCAACCAAAGTGAAATTTATATATATATATATATATATATATATATATGTATATATAAAGATGTATATATATTACTTATATATCACTGCAATCCTATTTTCTATAACACCCCATTCCATTTTGTACTTTGATAATGAACACGGAAAAATATGTGAAATGGCGCAAAATGGAAAGAACTTTTTAAAATAATATACGTGTTCCAAATTCAAAATAATTAAAAAGTTGAAAAAAAGAAAAGTTTTTATGTAACGGTATTTATGCTAGATGTATATATATATATATATATATATATATATATATATATATACATATATATATGTGTGTATATACTTCAATAACTTGCTAACTCTGTCTATCCCATTAAGATAAAAGACGTGAAAGCTTATATTTAAAATAAAAATTATACACATAACATTTTTTCTAGTAACAAAGGTTTATTGAAAAGAATTGGCTGAGAGAGATTCCTGGGGTTACAACACATCTAATTTATCATCCCTAATCAAGGATAGATGTGGATGTCAACCGTAGAAGATTAAAAAAAATCTTTCAATTAAATCGAAAAATATCCATAATGCACTTTTTCTTCGACGATTGAAGAGATTGATTTACGTGAGTTATATCGTTATAACGAGCTCGGGTTTAAAAATAATTAAATAAATAAACCAGATGTAACCTCAGTAAGATCAAATGCAAATATGCTGAGTTACAAAATGGTACAGGTTTACATTCACTTCACGTTTCCAACACCTAGGTCGCTGATCGACGCGATTGCAAACTGACAAACTGTTATATTATGTTTTCAGCATGAAATCTCTTGTCGGGCTTTTTATTTTTTTATTAAAAACACATTAAAGACATACTGACGCCTATATTTCCCTGCGAGGTGAAACTATCCTATAAAGTCTATTGACAATACTAGTTCCAATACGTGCTTATTAAGAAATTAACAAGCATATATTTTTGTAATGACATGTAGCCAGGTTATCTCTTATAATATATTAGAACAGCATATTCCTTTACTGACTTTTACAACGAATCCGACAAGATATCAACTTAATGTAAAAGCATGTTTTACAAAATGTTTTAATGTTTATATTATTTGTTTAAACTTTATTGCTAATACTTTACAAAAAGTGGAACAAAGATCGAACTTATTGGCTTAAGGCATTGTGTACCTACAAATTGTGGTTAGTGCGGTGCTTACATTTTAAAAAAATATTTTAATCTAAAAACTAAAATTAATATCTGAATATACGTATACACAAAGATACACATATATACATTTTTATATATATATATATATATATATAAATATTTACTTATAAAAAGCAATAGGTTATATACATTCATACAAATTATTACATAATTAAACATATAACCGTAGTAAAAAACGACATGAATAATTTATCATATTAATTGACAGCAGACTTCTTGAAATGATTTAAAACATTTTAAAAGAGAGTCATATTGCCACATGAAGGGCAACACTCAGTTTTTTTTTATATAGCATTAAGATCTACAAACAAGCACACAGTTCACCTGATGGCAAGTGATTCCTGCGACCTATGACATCTACATTCATCCTTAAAAAGGAATCATAATTCAGATGCGTTGTCACGACGGACTGAGATGGAATGCCTCGTCACCAGTAATAAAGGTCTCCTGATCCCTGCACTCACCAGACGAAACACAGCTATTTCACGTTGGTATTCTGTATTTCTATCGGGATGGCCTGTATTTATAATCGACGCATATTAAACTGAGTCGTTGGGCAGTAAATGTCACTGACAGTAGGAAAGTTCACGCAATGCAACCCATTATCGATACTTAACTACCTGCGCACGCGGGGTCGATGCGTCATCGTGATCTCTGCACTCTGACTCCTGATTGGTTGTTACGAATAAGAGTTGTTGTTTTTCTATAAATATAAGTATTTTTGTTATATCACTCATTACATTACTTACGCTTCGTTACGCACAATGGAGAATTTATTTTATAACGTGGATTTGAAGAAATATTTTCAGATTATTCCTATTAATACTTAACATAATTTAGTATATCGATCGTAGCTATCCGTTATCGATATGCACCTCTACAATTCTTACGCACATCACTACACCTCTCCGTAAGACCTGTAAGTGCAAGCGAGACAGCCAGATAAATATGATTTATGACCCGAAGCCACGGTTCATAGTGCGTCGACTATAGCAAAGGACTACATATATAATACTCGTTGTATTTAATGATTACAGTACAGTGGTTATAATATTTAACCTGGGTCTTAATATCACTTTGATGCTATAAAGTATTTCTATATTATACTGAAATTACTTAAATTAGTATCGTTTTATAACTTAGTAGTAGTTCAAAGCTATTTTAACTAAAAGGTCGAGGTTTCTGGCGTAAATATTAGCGGGCGTAGCTTTTCGCCAAGTATGTTATATATTTTTAACGATTAAAACAATTGAGCCGTGTTTTAACAAATAAAGGAATTTACTACAAGGGTATTGTGAAAGGAAAAATTTGGTTGTAATGATGATATTAAAATTATTTTATTGGACATGTTTAACCTGATTTTCAAAATATCGTTTAATATTACAAGTGTATCAAACGACGTCATTTCATTGGTAAAAGTTTATTATAGAGAAAAGATTAATGACACCTTTTTAGTCAATGTTTAATCAAATTCGAGGTATTAATGTAGGATAGTTTTTTAGTATCATTTTGAATCAGTGTTTATTGCTCTAACGAAACGGCTCCATATCGAACTATTGCTTTAATTAATGCTGGGTTCAACTAAACACCTACAATTTAACATTTCAGTTTATAAGGTATTACAGAAGTATTATCTGTGTACGTTTCGGTAACATCGACCTTCAACGTATCTTATCTTAACGTTTCCAATACCCGGCAAATATCTTCATCGATAAGAAATTATTGTAGATAGGACCTACGCGCCTTGCATAAGAATCGGTGTCTGATCTTCACAATACTGTCACTGTTTTTGAACCATCTTTTTTTATTTTTGGAATAAAATATTATTGAGTATTACTTACATTACTTACGCTTCGTTACGCACAATGGAGAATTTATTTTATAACGTGGATTTGAAGAAATATTTTCAGATTATTCCTATTAATACTTAACATAATTTAGTATATCGATCGTAGCTATCCGTTATCGATATGCACCTCTACAATTTACGCACATCACTACACCTCTCCGTAAGACCTGTAAGTGCAAGCGAGACAGCCAGATAAATATGATTTATGACCCGAAGCCACGGTTCATAATGCGTCGACTATAGCAAAGGACTACATATATAATACTCGTTGTATTTAATGATTACAGTACAGTGGTTATAATATTTAACCTGGGTCTTAATATCACTTTGATGCTATAAAGTATTTCTATATTATACTGAAATTACTTAAATTAGTATTGTTGTATAACTTAGTAGTAGTTCAAAGCTATTTTAACTAAAAGGTCGAGGTTTCTGGCATAAATATTAGCGTTATATATTTTTAACGATTAAAACAATTGAGCCGTGTTTTGACAAATAAAAGAATTTATTATAAGGGTATTGTGAAAGGAAAAATTTGGTTGTAATGATGATATTAAAATTATTTTATTGGACATGTTTAACCTGATTTTCAAAATATCGTTTAATATTACAAGTGCATCAAACGACGTCATTTCATTGGTAAAAGTTTATTATAGAGAAAAGATTAATGACACCTTTTTAGTCAATGTTTAATCAAATTCGAGGTATTAATGTAGGATAGTTTTTTAGTATCATTTTGAATCAGTATTTATTGCTCTAACGAAACGGCTCCATATCGAACTTTAATCGAGTTTTAATTAATGCTGGGTTCAACTAAACACATACAATTTAACATTTCAGTTTATAAGGTATTACAGAAGTATTATCTGTGTACGTTTCGGTAACATCGACCTTCAACGTATCTTATCTTAACGTTTCCAATACCCGGCAAATATCTTCATCGATAAGAAATTATTGTAGATAGGACCTACGCGCCTTGCATAAGAATCGGTGTCTGATCTTCACAATACTGTCACTGTTTTTGAACCATCTTTTTTTTTATTTTTTGGAATAAAATATTATTGAGTATTACTTAAAGTGCATAGGCCATGGTAGGAAGCATGGATCTCTTTAAAATTATCATAACTGGGGCGGACAGATGTCTACCATAGTTCTATACACCATCTCTCTCTCTTCTTCAAATCCATTCATCCTTTATTAATGGGCACCAGCATAGAGGGAGCCACGGGTTTCGGAAGAGCGACTGACTCGACTTTCGTTTTTAGTCATTTATTTCTTTGAATATTTTCTCAGTATCCAGTAATGTCATGTGATAATTATTATTACGCATGTAAATTAATTTTAATTCGAATAATTTACTCAAAAATAAATTAATAATAAGTATTAATTTTTCAGAGTCGATCCCAGCATTGCCTGGTATTTTGACCACAGCTAACAATACTGAGTATACATTACGGAGTAAGTAACGCGAACACGATTTACTGACATCGAAAACACTCTCGATAGAGAACGCAAGGCAAGTACAAATACTAAACATAGTCTTTATCTTTTCAGATAAGTAAAGTAAATAGTTTAGAAAACACTGCAAACTTAAGTACAAATAAAAAGTAAAACACTCAACACTCAATATAATAAATCCTAAACAACAAAAAGATGATAAAAAACATTCTATTTTTTTTCATCTTTGTTAGCTTTTGTTAGCTGGTAGCTTGCATCTAGTTGTAACATGAATAGATACCATAGACATAGACTACCATAGACTCATAGAGTGAAATAGCAACACAATACTAATGTGTTTGGTATAGCGTAGTAAAGTAGGAGGCTTTGTTTTCAGCGATATTCCAGTCCTCAGGGATCATGAATTTTGGCTTGAAGATTGGCTTATGGAACGCAGTCACCACTTAACGTAAAATAAATTGTGTGTTGATTATCACCCTGAGTTTATACTAAAAAAAGTAATAATAAGGTATGACAAACTGACGCACAGTACACCTGATAGTGATATGTGAAGACCACGTCAGCCAGATTCAAGAGACAAGGGATCATGATGCAGTTTCTTGTAACCTCTGGAACTTTAAATGAAAGACTCGTCACCAGTAAAAAGATGCATAATTCTTTCACTAACCAAACGATACGTAGGTGTGTTATTCCTCGCCGTATGTTGATATTCTGCCAAAGCGTCTTGTTTACGACTTCTTTACTTTGCACCTATATTATGGAACAACTAACCAATTGATTATTTTCTACATGTGGTAATTCCTCTTCTCTGCCCTTACATTTACCACCATAAATTATATATATAATCACACAAAAATCACGTAATTTAAAAGTAATAATTCTGCGTCACATTGGAAAGAAATTTAACACGTTCTATCGGTTCTCCCGAAAGCCGATCCAATCGCGTTCCAATTTCGGCATTATAATATGACAGGACTATAAGGGTCATATCCATATGTTATTAATGAAAATTTTTGTATAATACGTAACACTGTCGGAATATCTTCAAAATTTGGAAGAAAGCGAATTTTAATAAAACTTAAACTATGAAATTGCTTCGGTAGAGCATAAGAAAGAAATGAAGTGAAGTATATATACCTATATATTCAATGATTACATAAAATTCTGCAATGTATAATAAGCTATAATAAAAGCTTAACTTGTCGTTCCTGAATTAACAACAATAGCTATTTTTTTATTACTTTGAGAGTAACAAACGAGCACACAATTCACCTGATGGCAAGTGATTCCTGCGGTCCATAACATCTACATTCATCCTTGCCAAGGAATCATAATACAGATTCGTTGTCACCCTTGAGGACTGAGATGGAATGCCTCGTCACCAGTAATAAAGGTCTCTGGATCCCTACACTCACTAGACGAAACACAGCGGCATTATCCTGCTATTTTACGCTGGTATTCGGTGAGGGCAGGTAGAAACAAACTGCAGTGTAGCTCTACCGTAGCAAGGATCTCTTTATACGGTGTCGTTATTTAAATATACCTTAACAAGAGAGATGCATATAGTGGGCCATCTCATCAACATGACAGTTTCATTAAAACATTATGGCAGTGTTAGCCGGGACACAGGCTGTATCTAGATAAGTTACGTTTGCCAAATTAACGACAACGTGACGTCATATATTATACAAAAAGAGGCGTCCCTACTTTGGAAAACGTGTTTAGCTCCTAAATTAAGGATTGTATAGACTAAGGAATCATCACCTCTTCAAATACGGTATCGTTAGACGCAAATGCACCAGAATTATTCCAAGAACGAACATAAGACTGATTAAATACGTAATATTTTTTATGAGAAACAGATTAGATATATGTACCTACCTATCAATAGATCTTTTATGTTGATATTAGCATGAAATTTCTAAAAAGTAATCAGTAATTTATATTTATTTCGTAATAACAATACGTGAAATAGCACGTGATTAAGTCTGTCTTCATTATATCATAGTAAAAATAGCATGATAATGATAATTACCAATTAAAGCTGGCAGAAAGTGTAATTAGACTTAAAAATATATTATTGTATATGATGTGTGTGTTATAATATTAAAAACCTACATATATTATTGCAAATTACTGTGTAATAACAATACAATACAGTATTAATAGTGCTTTAAGAACATCGGAACAAAAATATATACGTAAAAACTCAGTAAAATGAGTACATATACAGGGTTATTAATAATTCCACGTATTCCCGTTAGGAGGTGATAGGGGTGACTATTTGTGACAATTTTAAATTCGAATACAAATTTCCGCATGCTTCCTTTGTGATAATTTTTTTCAGTTTCTTTGAAATAATTTCCTAGCTGTTACGCATTGTTGGAGAGCTAAGAAAACGGTTATTTTTTAAAATAATCTGCAAGCCAAGTTAAATAACGATTTTTTTTATTTTTAAAGCATTTCATTGGAACTCAAAAAAATATTTAAATAATATCGTTTTTCGTCATGCCTTTTTAAATTTGGATCAATAATTGTTGTTTCAATATTGGTACCCATATTAACCAGTATTTAATCATTGATACTTTTTTTTAATAAATTTTTGATGTTGCATTCTTGACTTATTTTGAATAAAGCTAAAAAACATGATAACTCAAAAATGGTTCACTTTTGCATAATGCATATGGGGATTAAAATTATTACAAATAGTCACCCCTATTACCTCCTAACGAGAATATGTCTAATTACCAATAACCCTGTATAATACAAACAGATAATAAAAAAAATCCATAACACCTTAACATGTTATCATAGCGATTGGCATACCGAAGGTTTTATATATTTTTATTCAAGTAATTTCAGTGTGTATTAAATTATTAATTTAAAAATATAGTTTAGAATTTCATCATTATGCGTACCAGCATACTAGTGCATCCGTGCATAAACATATCCATAATTCCACTTCCATATACCAATATATTATATATACTTCCATATTCCATAATACCAACTGAAATGCCAATAATAAAATGTGACACAATATTTGGCAAAATGCTAGTAAAACAGCTGACGGTCAGTGTTGGAACTTGTCCAAGTACATAAGGAAATAGTGCTGGGTTATATTTACATGTAAATTAATGCCATTGCAATTGCTATGTTGATTAAAGTTATATACGTCAAACATAAATTTCTGTAATTGAAATTATGTACATGGTAGAGGTAGGTGGCGAGGCTCCACCCACCTCTACCTAGTTCTTTTATCAGTTTTTTTCTAGCTGCGGCATCAATGGATCGCCTTGATCGGGTAAGGAGAATACCAGCGTTATATAGCGATAGAATATCGAATAAACACATTTGTATTTTGTCTGGTGAGTGTAAGGTTCCGGGATCCTTATTACTATTGATACAGCATTCCATGTTACTCCTCAGGGCTAAGAACACGTGACCCTCATCGAGGGATCCATCCGTGCTACAAGAATTACTTTTCACCAGGTATGTCCTACATGCCCGTTTGTCATTCTCTTTTTTTTTTAAAGGAATAGTCATGTCATGCTATTAACATTATTAATATTCCGGTTAACCACTCCAACTAAGCTGAAAATACTTGTGCTAGGAGATGGTTTACGTCAATAGTCTAATGGTGGATTCGAACCTACGACCTTAAGTTTCGCTGACTGTACCCCAAACCATTAGGCTATCGACGCTTCGATTCTTTGTTATACTATTTGTTTGTTTAGTGCGGCAATATCTGATGGAAAAGAAGTAGTTGACAAACTTTTAAATAGAAGCATAACGCTGCCACGTTTCGTGAGTGTAGGGAGCGCAGTAACAAGGCATACCACCTCGTCAGGGGTGACAACACTTGATTATATAGGTGTTTATATATAGCCTTTCATTTGCCAACCTTAATTCCATGAAAATAAATTAATGTAACGAAACTCCTTCAACAAGATCTCCTTATAAGTCATGTCGACGTAAGTAAAATCGCTCGATTTAACTAAATCCCAAGAACATTAAATACACGTTCAATGGTTCTTTTCGTTAAAGTTTACTCATGCGTTGAGTTAAAGTAACGTAATAATGTACCTAATAAATTATTGCTGACCAGGTGGATGATCCAATTCCTCCAATTTCATTGTGACAACTTTCCTTTTGCCCCATAACGTAAAAGGTGTTTTGAATAAAATCATTTTATTACGTGCACTTTATAATAATAATAAACCGGACTTAATTTTATTTATGAAAGTAAATAAACCTATTTATTACAATACATTGTTGAGTAATATCCCCCTTTTTTAGTTTAGTACGGAACCGTTTCACTTCATTATGGAAAAACACGGAACCCTTATAAGATCAACTTGTTCGTCTGTTTGTGTGTCAAGGTCCCTTATCTCAGAAACAACTTAAAGTATCGAGTTGAAATTAATATCGAATACAAAGGCCTACAAGGCTCATACCGCTGTAAAAAAATAACAAGTTTCGTTTTACTCAATAATTCCCCGTCAAAGTTGCCCGTCAAATCAAATCGAAAAGCCCGTCAAAGCAATTTTTATATACTAAAAAGGCCACTTACTGAGTGATCATCAAAACCTATACGGTAATTCTAGGTGAAATATCTTGAAATTTGGCACGAATAGAGGTCTTTTGGCGCAACTAAAGTAATAAATCCGTAAACCGTCCATTTCAATTCCCGTGTAGAGGTACTTTCAAAGGGGTACAAATTTACAATACGTTAAATAGTTATCGCAACTATAAAATTTTAACGTTCACCATCTGTAATTCAATAAATATAAAGAACAGTAAAAAAAAACTGTACAATAAAACGTAATTACGATTGAATGAACGTCGCGAAGGATATAAATATATTTGAATACATTTATTTACATAATTACTTAATCTGTATGTGAAGTTTAACAAGGACAGAAATTAATGCCATTGCAATTGCTATGTTGATTAAAGTTATATACGTCAAACATAAATTTCTGTAATTGAAATTATATACATGGTAGAGGTAGGTGGCGAGGCTCCACCCACCTCTACCTAGTTCTTTTATCAGTTTTTTTCTAGCTGCGGCATCAATGGATCGCCTTCAGGACCACCTCCTCAGAGAATACCAGCGTTATATAGCGATAGAATATCGAATAAACACATTTGTATTTTGTCTGGTGAGTGTAAGGTTCCGGGATCCTTATTACTATTGATACAGCATTCCATGTTACTCCTCAGGGCTAAGAACACGTGACCCTCATCGAGGGATCCATCCGTGCTACAAGAATTACTTTTCACCAGGTATGTCCTTCATGCCCGTTTGTTATTCTCTTTTTTTTTAAAGGAATAGTCATGTGCTATTCACATTACTAATATTCCGGTTGACCACTCCAACTAAGCTGAAAATGCTGGTGCTAGGAGATGGTTCACGTCAATATTCTAATGGTGGATTCGAACCTACGACCTTAAGTTTCGCTGACTGTACCCCAAACCATTAGGCTATCGACGCTTCGATTCTTTATTATACTATTTGTTTGTTTAGTGCGGCAATATCTGATGGAAAAGAAGTAGTTGACAAACTTTTAAATAGAAGCATAACGCTGCCACGTTTCGTGAGTGTGGAGTGAGTGAATTATAACGCTGCCGTGTTTCGTGAGTGTAGGGAGCGCAGTAACAAGGCATACCACCTCGTCAGGGGTGACAACACTTGATTATATAGGTGTTTATATATAGCCGTTTATTTGACAACCTTAATTCCATGAAAATAAATTAATGTAACGAAACTCCTTCAACAAGATCTCCTTATAAGTCATGTCGACGTAAGTGAAATCGCTCGATTTAACTAAATCCACGTTTAGATAGAACATTAAATACACGTTCAATGGTTCTTTTCGTTAAAGTTTACTCATGCGTTGGGTTAAAATAACGTAATAATGTACCTAATAAATTATTGCTGACCAGGTGGATGATCCAATTCCTCCAATTTCATTGTGACAACTTTCCTTTTGCCCCATAACGTAAAAGGTGTTTTGAATAAAATCATTTTATTACGTGCACTTTATAATAATAATAAACCGGACTTAATTTTATTTATGAAAGTAAATAAACCTATTTATTACAATACATTGTTGAGTAATATCCCCCTTTTTTAATTTAGTACGGAACCGTTTCACTTCATTATGGAAAAACACGGAACCCTTATAAGATCAACTTGTTCGTCTGTTTGTGTGTCAAGGTCCCTTATCTCAGAAACAACTTAAAGTATCGAGTTGAAATTAATATCGAATACAAAGGCCTACAAGACTCATACCTCTGTAAAAAAATAACAAGTTTCGTTTTACTCAATAATTCCCCGTCAAAGTTGCCCGTCAAATCAAATCGAAAAGCCCGTCAAAGCAATTTTTATATACTAAAAAGGCCACTTACTGAGTGATCATCAAAACCTATAGGGTAATTCTAGGTGAAATATCTTGAAATTTGGCACGAATAGAGGTCTTTTGGCGCAACTAAAGTAATAAATCCGTAAACCGTCCATTTCAATTCCCGTGTAGAGGTACTTTCAAAGGGGTACAAATTTACAATACGTTAAATAGTTATCGCAACTATAAAATTTTAACGTTCACCATCTGTAATTCAATAAATATAAAGAACAGTAAAAAAAAACTGTACAATAAAACGTAATTACGATTGAATGAACGTCGCGAAGGACATAAATATATTTGAACACATTTATTTACATAATTATTTAAATAAATATATTTGAATACATTTATTTACATAATTACTTAATCTGTATGTGAAGTTTAACAAGGACAGAAATTAATGCCAAGAGGCCGTATATCCCGGAGATGTGACGAGACACTAAAGGCAGGCGAAAAATGTTAACTTAACTTGTAAAACTTAACTAATGGAAAAATATTTAATATTAATAACCTATTATTATATTAATTCTCCATTGTGACCTTTTTTTACTGGTGACGAATCATTTCATCTTAACCCTTAGGGGTGACAACGCATCTTCGTTATGGTTCTTTATGAAGGGTGAATGTCATGGACCACAGGAGTCGCTTATTATAAGGTAGACTGTGTTATATAGATATACATGTTTACATAAATGTATACAAACGTCTATGTACACGCATGATATATAAATAGTTGCCTAGATTCAAGTAGAACGATCACTAATTTGTTGAAACGTCAAAGAACAAAGCAGTAATTAAATAATCCAAATTAATATGGGCGGTGAGCAAAATGGCGACAATAGTGATATTTTCTGATTGTAATCATCAGATATTGGTTAATTTGTGTTTAACACATAATGGCCTTTAATGGGACTCGGTAACCACGACTCTGAAGTCGCGTATATGGCCCGTAGAACTTTTTCTTTTAAGATAAACAATTTGGAAAATTTATGTCTTCGCCTATCAGACGGCAAAAAAGATTTTAATCAACTTTACTGATCTTATTATTTTAGAAAAGTTTCATAGGTATTAAATTTTATTGATTTACCAGATTACCGGATATCATATACCGGGATCCATTTACTGGAAAAAAGACATTCAATCTCAGTCCTCTATAACAATTTATGCGCATCTTGAATCCTCGTGGAAGATACATAGTTGTAGATGTTGAAAGTGTGTCTTTCAGATATACGAAACCGGGCAGCTAATATATCAAAACGATCTCAGAAAAAAAATACAATCAACTGATAAACAAAAACAACACGCCGACCGTACACATAACCTTGGGAACATTCTGAACTGGCAACAAAAAATTGTTCTCTATGTCAACTACACATCTCATATATGTAATTATATAAGCTTCATACATTCAAGAATACATTCAGGTGTAAATGAAATAATGATAACTGTACCTTTTACCATAAGATTGGAAATGTCCTGGCAAATAACAATATGTTAGATAGTGTTTATAAAGATATAACTTATATGTTTAAATATTATAATTATTTAAGAAACTAATTGTTACCGTGATTTTATAAAGCGCAAATATAAATTAAGAATGTATACAGAAGAATTGAGATTACTATCAATGACTATCTCTACAGCAGTAGCCGTAATAACAAAGACTCTCTTCTTATTCTCTTGTACTTAGGAAAAAAACGATAGACAGAGGTTGAAGTAATTCTCTTATCCCTCTTAAACTCTAAGGCGCTTGGAAGACTTACAGTAGATCGGTATAATGATAAATATAATCCAATAATTATAAGATCATGTACATGTATATCAAATAACAATTCCAATATTATCAATAACAGTCTGCCCGAATGTTGTTTAGATACTAAACTCTAAACAAAAGATACGAACGAATACACATTGAAAATTGTTAAAAAATATTCATGAATTGTAGCAATTATCTACCGACGCATAATCAAGCTGGAAGTTTTAAACTAACCATTACTATATAAGAAAAGAAGAAGAATAAAAACAAAAATTGAGAATATCTAAATATCCATATATAGGCTTTTCAGAGAAAAAAATATTTATTTAATATAACTCATGTAAGACTTAAATTGTCATGAGAAAGCTGCGCAATTTAAAAAAAAATATTAAATGGACTGTATTCTTTGAAGCAGAACATAAATTTTGTTAAAGTTAACCCACCGGACTGGATGGCAGTGAAAGTTTATTGGTTATGTTGTTGCCCAATCGCTTGGGAGGCTTAAGGGATCCGAAACTTCCGAACACATGTTACGTCGTGTCGAAACAAATAGTTTTGTACCTACTTAAAGTCCAGCTGCCGCCAAATGTATGCTCAGGATTGCCAAATATTTTATGCATAGTTGTAAATACCTTATAACACCTCTGCAAAATCTAAATGCTGTGGAATCTTCATATGTCAAAGATCGAAAGTTAAATTCAATAAAAAATAGCAAGTAAATAGATGACAATTTAAGGTCTAGAGAGACTAGACCAGAGGTTCGCAAACATTTTTTCTCATAGACCACTTTCAAAATTTTGCCGGTTCCGGTGGACCCCCTGCAGCTAAATTTATACCATATTCCCAAAACTAGACAAAAAATGTGGAATATGCAAGTTTTTATAAGTAACAGTCGCCGAGCTTCTTAAAACATTATCCATCCACCATTTTTTTGTCACCCCAACGTATACCCTCGTCGAGTCTTCCGTGGTTCCCCTGGGGGTCCACCTGAACCACTTTGGGATAGTTTCTAGAAGATATCAGAAGCAGCCAAAATAAGCAGATGATACAAAAGTGATCAAAGTGAAGCCCATAATAACTATACCACGTCTCGAGCAGACAAAAACCATTGCTAGAAAGTTATCTAACGGAATATCAAAATGGAGCTCCATTTTGCTTGACGACGGAGGGGAACGGACGACCAAGACTAAAGAAGTCTACTACTACTATAATCACACCTACCATGTCATCTCTCCGGTCTCCATCCAACGTATCTGCATAACGTAAAGTATCTTCTGTACTTGAGAGTGATTCTTAATGGATTAAGAATGGATGTTTTGCAACGTTATCTAGTGTATGTTTACAAATGTGCGATCCTAATGGAGATGCAGCATTTGAAAACATTCCAATGAATACATATTACCTAATACCAAAATAATAAAAATCATTTTAAACAATTTATTGTTATTAACATAAGCGCCTATGAAGGTGTTAGTCTGCGGGAAGTCGATGTATACTTGTGATGTTGATGTTGGCTTAAGATGTCTCTCAGTCTTGAGATGTATCTCGAGTGTCTTAAGATATCCCTGTCTCTCAGTCTTGAGATGTATCTCGAGTGTCTTAAGATATCCCTGTCTCTCAGTCTCTGAGGGAGGCCTATAATCAAAAGTGTACTAATGATGAGATGAGATTATGATGAATATAGTACAGTGGTTATAGTCTTTAACCCCGAGACTAAGCAGAACTTCGATACTCTCATGTGAGTGTTGCAGTATGTCAATACCACTGGTCTCTACGTGGTATAGTGGTAGAGCTACACTGCAGTTTGTTTATACCTGCAGAAAGAAGGCATCGTCCGGGGTAGGACCACGCCCTCACAGAACTTCAACGTAAAATAGCAGCATAATGCTGTTGTGTTTCGTCTAGTGAGTGTAGGGATCCGTAGAACTTTATTACTGGTGTTGAGGCATATCATCTCAGTCCTCAAGGGTGACAACGCTTCTGCATTATGAATCCTTGTCAAGGATAAATCAAAATCAAGCCGCAGTAATCACTTGCCATTGGGTGAACTGTGCACTCGTTTGTTACTCTCAGTGTAATAAAAGTACTAAAATTAGTTTTATTAGTATTGTTTTATAACTTTTATTCGAACTACGATATTTTTAATACAAGTGTTGTGATGACATGATGATGATGTGATAACGATTGTTATTAACTGACAGCTTTCATTTGTGTACATAATTTATATTACGTATATAAAATATGAATACGTCAATCATGAAATGTTCTCTCTAATTGTGAAAGCATGAACAAAATCAGAAGAACCGACGCTGCGGTAGTACGTTGTTTATTAGTCATTAAATAGTATCACTATACAATTCGTTCAATGGGATATATATTACCCTGACATTGCGTAGAAAGAGTATTCCAAAAACACGAGGCTATCGCAATCACTCATTACTCGTAAATTGAATAGATAAAGTAGAGAGCGTGGCTCAACTAAGTAATTTGATATGGCCGGTAGCTTTTAACCTTGCGCCTCAATGGAAATCCAATTAAACAATTATGGTGGTGTTCATGATAACCTCTACATTTTACACACCTTACGGCAGACGTATAAGGTAAATTTAAAAATACAGGCAGCCCTCATGCTTACGGTGCGTTAGGTTCTCTTAATACGCAAGAGAAATCGGAACGACGTTAATGTTTAGGTTCTGGAAGCACTTTAAATATAATAAATCGAACTGAGTGAAACCGAAACGCAATAAAAGGTGAAGAGGGATTTCATCTCCGTCCAGATTGACAACGAACCTTTTTTCGTCTGCGAGATTTTATATAAGTTTTAGGCAACAGTGATAACATCATCGAATTGTGGGCTCTGATGTCACCCCTAAAAAATTTCCTAAAACAGCACTATATACAGATTACTGGGCTAAGGAAAATCGTTATTTATGAGAAGTGATTTCATAAAATTAACGAGATTTAGGTGTTATTTACCTATGTAAAATGATATATAATTAATTATTATTATATATAATAATAAGCAGACACACAAAACACTAAAAGTTTCCAACACGATAAGAAGAATTTGAAGACTCCTACAAAACTTAGTATCAACTTTTTAAATAGTGGCACAACGCGTCGTAGAATGTTGAAGAGAAGAAATGTTTAATATTTCACATAATATTTGTACAGAGATTTTATACGGATATAAATTGAGTAACAAGTATTTGTTTCGTGACTGTAATACATATCACATTACCGATCAAACTTTGTAAAAAGTATATAAAAGTAAATATAATATAATCAGAATAAAAAAGTAAAGTAACATCCTATATATTTGTATATAGATCCCACTGCTGGGCTAATCGTAGCTTCGTCTGAGGGTATTAGAGCATAGTTTGCCCCGCGGTTCCAATGCGTATTGGATCTAAGACATGCGGCAGGTTTTCTCCTGATGTTTTCCATTATCGCCAAGCGCCGTGTTAAAATAGCAATTAACAATTTCTTTGCTGCCGTCAGGGGATCAACAGGTTTACTCGCGTTTTCATGGACTGCATATTCTGATGAGGTTTAGCGCAAGCATTATCGTCAAATGTTGCTATATTTTGAAATCTAATGGATTTTAAGTCTGGAATGGAGGAGGGCCATTTGTCGTGGCAATTCCATGGGCGAAAAGTTTTGCGTCCTTGCTGCCCTGGTGCTGAAAATTGTTAGAGCACCCAGTGTCGGTTTTCGAACATTGTTTGAGAAATACTCTCCACAGCGTTTATAAGGACGGCAAAACACACAACAGCAGTAGTTTGTTCACACCACTTTCACAGAAAAACATCTGTTAGGTCTGAGTTTGAGACTTTAGACTAACCAAACCAAACCATGAATTATGAAGAAATAATACCTACGCTGGATCGTCAAGATACACATGCTCGCTTCTTCACAGTTATGGAGTGCGTACGCTTTATCATTTTGTTTGTTGTAAAATTTCTTGAACGTTAAAAATTTTTTCACCGGAAAAGGAATTTCACATATTTTCCCGCGTACCGCCTAACAAAACTCGGGATTATTCGGGACTTAGTTTTTCCAGACGCTCTTATGAAAATGCCCTGTTCATACGCTTCGAGTTGCCGGTCTTCTCTTAGTATTCTTTTAACCGTAGTTTTGCTTAACACCAACTGAAGAGCTGAATTTTTTTGCTTGCAGATATGATTTCGTTGGATTTGCAACCGCGCTGTTTTAATGACCGCCGGTGTACTTAACAGTACGTGGTCGGCCACTCTTACGGTCGGGCTTCGATACTCATTTTTACGAATCTTCACTAAACCTTTTGATAGTACGATATACAAACCTAAAGTTATTTTTAAAATTTGCAGAGGTTTATATATCTCGATTGGCGTACGATTAGCAGCGAAGCGCAATAACCGCGACTCTGTCTTCCTTTTGCGTCCACTCCATGTTTTAAAATGGAAGATAATCAATTATTTTTTTATTTAAAGATAGCGAAAAAGTTACTTATTCAAAATCAATCCAAACATTTTTAGCCAGTATTCGAAATTTAAATTAAATAAGGATATAACAGAACTTATGACTACATACATAGAAGTGGAGAAGGTTCTACCAATCTATACAGTAAAAGCTCCCGAGACACCTTGAGCGCAAGTATATGTTAGATTCGTAGCATAGTTTTAAATTTGTATGCTATGGTTGACCTTGGTTTACAGTTTATGGTATATAGATGGCGGCATTGGTAGGATTTTTAATAATAATAATAATAAGTCTTTATTTGGACCATAATCCATAGACAAGTAGAATTATATATATATATATATTATTACCACTACCACTTTCATTACAGGACCGACAATTCCCTTAGCAAATACCCACACATTTATGCTACACTGCATATGAATAAATGTACAGAAAAAACTTACTAGACGATAATTAATCCCTTGTTTATACTTTGTCCTTGTATCTATTAATTTAATAATTAAATAAACGTCAATACGTTGATAACCCACGTTATGTATAATGGAAATAGGTTTGTTAAATTTTGACAAACAAATTAGGAAATCAGAGCATTGACTATCGTATAATTAAATATTTATTTTCAATTTACTAACAGAACAATAAATAATATGGCTATTTTACTTATGTAGTTATGACGAAGAAGCGCACAGTACTGGAACGTATCTACAACCATACGCATCCTAAATAAGGAATTAAAGATCAAAGAGCCTCACAACTTGTAATCGGGTCAACGGTTTCCTTTAGCCATTATATGAATTTTTTTGCTTTATTTACAGTCGCAGTCACAATTCAGATTCAGGGAAACCAGATCATACCGAACGTGAATTAGGTTTCGTCCAAAGTGTGAAGGGAATCCGGAGACTACATTACCGTCTATTCCATCTTAGTCATCAGGGATGATATGAATCTCGTAAGAAATTTACCGATTCATCTTTTCTTATCAAGGATGGATATGGGCTCCGGTATTCGTTTATTACCATAGTTGTGCTCAAGAACTGTGTTCTCGCCGTTCGTTTGTTCCCTTTTCTCTATTAAAAAAAACCAATACGCACGCTTTATCACCCAAATCCATTAAAAAGTCAGATGAAAAAGAGGTTTCTTTACTTAGTGTAATTCCTGCATTAACGATGTCTATGTAAAATCTTTTGTATCACTTAACATACAATAAACAGACCAATACACTAAAACACAATTAATTAAACGAGAACTTTATATTTTTGTTATCACTAGGCATTTGGAATGTAATTGTAACCGTTTTATTTGATTAGAAGAAATATTTAGTAAGGAATATTTATATGAACATTATTGAGATTGTTCTGATAAGTGTGGGTTTGACGTATACTGACATTCAAGACGAGCACAATAGGCCTGTGTAGTGTGGACTAACACACTCGTATCATATTACTTACCTTTGCACTTAGCATAATAAACCGAGAAGCAAACATCTTACTTATGTCCAAATGAATTTAATATTATTTCGCTTACAAATAAGTATGTTTATATGTTACACGATAAGCGAATAAAGCAAAAAAACATTTAAACATATATATCAAAAGCTATGTTTTACAACATTTTTATTATTATTTTTAAAATTTGCAGAGGTTTATATATCTCGATTGGCGTACGATTAGCAGCGAAGCGCAATAACCGCGACTCTGTCTTCCTTTTGCGTCCACTCTATGTTTTTAAATGGAAGATAATCAATTATTTTTTTATTTAAAGATAGCGAAAAAGTTACTTATTCAAAATCAATCCAAACATTTTTAGCCAGTATTCGAAATTTAAATTAAATAAGGATATAACAGAACTTATGACTACATACATAGAAGTGGAGAAGGTTCTACCAATCTATACAGTAAAAGCTCCCGAGACACCTTGAGCGCAAGTATATGTTAGATTCGTAGCATAGTTTTAAATTTGTATGCTATGGTTGACCTTGGTTTACAGTTTATGGTATATAGATGGCGGCATTGGTAGGATTTTTAATAATAATAATAAGTCTTTATTTGGACCATGATCCATAGACAAGTAGAATTATATATATATATATATATTATTACCACTACCACTTTCATTACAGGACCGACAATTCCCTTAGCAAATACGCACACCTTTATGCTACACTGCATATGAATAAATGTACAGAAAAACCTTACTAGACGATAATTAATCCCTTGTTTATACTTTGTCCTTGTATCTATTAATTTAATAATTAAATAAACGTCAATACGTTGATAACCCACGTTATGTATAATGGAAATAGGTTTGTTAAATTTTGACAAACAAATTAGGAAATCAGAGCATTGACTATCGTATAATTAAATATTTACTTCCAAGTTACTAACAGAACAATAAATAATATGGCTATTTTACTTATGTAGTTATGACGAAGAAGCGCACAGTACTGGAACGTATCGACAACCATACGCATCCTAAATAAGGAATTAAAGATCAAAGAGCCTCACAACTTGTAATCGGGTCAACGGTTTCCTTTAGCCATTATATGAATTTTTTTGCTTTATTTACAGTCGCAGTCACAATTCAGATTCAGGGAAACCAGATCATACCGAACGTGAATTAGGTTTCGTCCAAAGTGTGAAGGGAATCCGGAGACTACATTACCGTCTATTCCATCTTAGTCATCAGGGATGATATGAATCTCGTAAGAAATTTACCGATTCATCTTTTCTTATCAAGGATGGATATGGGCTCCGGTATTCGTTTATTACCATAGTTGTGCTCAAGAACTGTGTTCTCGCCGTTCGTTTGTTCCCTTTTCTCTATTAAAAAAAACCAATACGCACGCTTTATCACCCAAATCCATTAAAAAGTCAGATGAAAAAAGAGGTTTCTTTACTTAGTGTAATTCCTGCATTAACGATGTCTATGTAAAATCTTTTGTATCACTTAACATACAATAAACAGACCAATACACTAAAACACAATTAATTAAACGAGAACTTTATATTTTTGTTATCACTAGGCATTTGGAATGTAATTGTAACCGTTTTATTTGATTAGAAGAAATATTTAGTAAGGAATATTTATATGAACATTATTGAGATTGTTCTGATAAGTGTGGGTTTGACGTATACTGACATTCAAGACGAGCACAATAGGCCTGTGTAGTGTGGACTAACACACTCGTATCATATTACTTACCTTTGCACTTAGCATAATAAACCGAGAAGCAAACATCTTACTTATGTCCAAATGAATTTAATATTATTTCGCTTACAAATAAGTATGTTTATATGTTACACGATAAGCGAATAAAGCAAAAAAACATTTAAACATATATATCAAAAGCTATGTTTTTACAACATTTTTTATTATTATTTAAAATTTACTTTGGATGAGGGCCTCCGATTAACGTAAAAAAAAGGTACAAAATCTGCGAAAGTTTTAAAATTATATAAGATAAGAGACATGTTTTATTTTATCTTAAAAATCTGCCAGTTTAAATACCTATAGGTAGTTTTTAGTACTTATTGGTGGTGAAAACCTTGTTTAGTGTGACACAAAACACGAGCTAAACATTTTTATAATATGCCAGACTTAGTTCTTCATAGTTGACATATGTGAACAAAATTTCTGTCTTTTCTAAATGGGGAGGAATTACAGTAACAGCTTGATCGGATTGGCACCCATATTGGCAAATATTCTTATAATAGACTGTAGATGCTGCTGTCCGTAAACTGTCTGGATATTTCAAGGCTCTTATATCTAAACTGATTTATTATCCCAGTACCATTTGGATCTTAAAAGAATAGGGGATTATTTTAACTAGATACATGAACAATAACCAGACGGTCAAAAATATTTTTAAATGTTATTACTTACCTCCTTATTTACATAATTCTAATGTAACGCATATAAAACATATAAAATACTAGTCCCTTCAATGATGACTTATAATATAAACATAATATTTAATACTATTATGTAATATAAAATAAATTAAACTACGGTATAAAGGGATTATTAAGCCACCGTGAAATTCAATCTTTTAAAAATGCAGGAGCAAAGAACAACAAGCGCTTGTTAGCTCGCTCTAAAAATAACGTGCAATGAGCACCACTCACCATCATCATAGAAGTATGCATCGTTGCTGATTCAAGACTCAATTCTTCCCATCCTAAGGACTTGGATTTGCTCCAGGGACTTCAGACGCACTGACATCACAATCTCTAAAATAATCGTCGACAAAAACTCTTCGCCGACCAACACAAGGTCACACCAAAAAACTAACACAATAAAACTAAAACAAAAAACCAACACAATAAAAATAAAATTCAATAATAAATATGTAGTTTGAGACGGTCACTTATGATTTCAAGTCATACGACACCGATTGCAAGCAAGGCGTCACTATCAAAACAGAACACGATAAAGTTTGTAAATACGGTGCTTTAGAACACGGACGACACAACCACTCCCTTCGTGTTACGACGCTGCACTGACCGTTGTCGTCGTCGTAGCTCCAACGTCAAAGCAAAACTTCGTACTTTTCATTCACTTTAACTTGACGCGTTACCTTATGATAGAAAGAAATAGGTATATTTTTGTTACTGCGTTGTCAAAGGTGCATTCATTGCATTACGTGTCAAAGTGACAAAGTTCTGAAAATCGCTTTGGGTTAATATTGCAGTTAATTGTACCGTGATGATATTGTTTATATAAGAGATAGAACTCTGTTGTATTTACTATACCAGCATATTTTGAATCTCACTACAGATTAACAACGTGATATCGTAGTTAATTGTTTTAAAAACATGTAAAAGCTTGACAGCGGGAAACGTTTAATTGAATATTAGAAAAATGCTTACCATTAACATTTTTTAAATTTAATACTTACAATTTACATTACATTTGATATTTAATAAAAATTTAATTTTCATTAGAGTCTTGTACTTAATGGAGATGCCGAGATTTAACACTACGTATATTTTTTTTATAATATTAGAAGTGATAAAAGGCAAACAGTTCACCTGATGGTAAGTGATTGTACGTAATATCAAAATCCACTCCTGAATAAAATTCTAGATTCCATAAAGTGCCCTAGGACTGAGACGGAATTTCGTGTTACATTAATCATTAGGGAAAACTTACGCTTTTTTTGCTAACAAACGAGTACAAAGTTTTTCTGATAGTAAGTGATTCCTGTTTGCCATAAGGTGATAAGTGAAAAAAAGATGATGTTTTCTCATCCCGATGAACTAAGATGGAATGCCTCTCTAACGATAATCCCTAAATCACCACTTACGACATCAACAATAGGACGAGATGGAACATACAACTCGGCAAATCCCTAACTTGATGATCTTCCATGTTGATTCAGAGACTGTGTTTGACACAGGACGAAATCAATTACGCAGGAATAGATTATAACTCGTAAATATTTGGGCAAATAGAAGCACTAACTAGTGGTCGACTTCTTTTATTATCTGATAGAATCGGATGCAGTAACAGTAATGTCGACCATTCACAGACCTCAAAACTGACAATTTGTATTATATAAATACTGTTCCGGGAATCGTAATCAGAACCCGTGACTAAGCCGAATATACTGTGGCCACTTGGTCACGTGTCGATCTCCTCTAAACTTGTAACCTGATTAGAAAACGATGGCAATTTCCAAACTCCGAACCAAGTACGTTATTAGTGTTGAAGAGGCATTCCATCAATCTAAGCAGAAAATACTCTGGCCACTTGGCCACGTGTCTATCTCCTCTTAACTTGTAACCTGGTTAGAAAATGATGGCAATTTCAAAACTCCGGACTAAGGATGCTATTAGTGTTCACGAGGCATTCCATCAGTCTAAGCAGAAAATTTATGGAGCGCTTCTGTCATAGTATGGAATTCCCCAGTGTTCGGAATTTATCTCGGTTCCGGTCCCTGTAAGTTTATTTATGGTATATTCATCATCGTAAAAGGACATCACTAGTTAATTTATTAACAAAACCAAGTACTAAGACTAGAACACGAACACGTGGGCCGCGCATACAGTGTGTCAGTGTAGTGAGGTAAACACAGAAGTTGTAGACACTAGTTTTTAAGGGCTTGGGTCCCAGGTGAACTTGAGCAGGGACAAGAAGGATGAATGTAGATGTCATTGGCCGCAGGAATCACTTACCATCAGGTGAACTGTGTGCTCGTTTGTTACTCTCAATGTAATAAAAGAACACGAGAGTACAACATGGCAGTAAAAATGATCGCTTGGCTAATCATGACCACAACGATATCTATTCCATGTTGCCAAATCCATCAAAACTGCATCGCCAACAAACCTGCAAGACTAGTAATTTATTGCAATTATAAATTATGTGTGGATATATAAATAAATTTGTTCCACAAACAATATCCTTTTATCATCTTGATACCGTCATCTGCGAACATCTCTCTCATTCTACATATACATACTATATGTATAAAGTAACACACGAACTACGTCTGAATGTAGTGTTACTAAAGACGGATGCAATACATCATATCCATTCTGCAGTGGAACCGACTGACGTATTTCACATAGCTCTGAAATATATTTTATTATATATATATTCTAAGACATCCAGGGTATCTTCATTTTCACCGCCGTTGCCATCGAAAAAATTATTGATGACACGGTCGAGCTATTTGTTACATTCTTTGACATTTAAGAACGTTTTAAATTTCATACACCATTCTGAGGACATTGTATATTTTAAAGACTAGGAGGAGTCTGTAAACATTTGAACAAAAGAGTATAAAATAAACTAGTAACCGTGTGTTTATCGTTATCATCTCTTCTGCTGATACGGATTTGTTTTGTTAATTGGGATATTGCCCCTCACTGCCTATAGGCCTGTATTCACCTCACTATGACTGAGTCGGAAACTATTTAATTTTTGTATTTGACTAGGCTTGGTACATTTATATCTTTTAGCTCAGGATTTATATCCGAGACGGTAAGCGTCTCTTGTTATAATCTCTCCGTGGCCGTTTATTTGTGCCCACTATACCCTTCGATAATAAATATTATTAAAATTCATTTCTCTCACTCTCGATACTATAATAATCGTTATCGGTCTATTTTTTAAAAATGTTCTTTACTGTAGAACACGCCTTCTCAAATGGAACAACCATTCTTGTATAATAAGCTGGAACTTTAATATTTTAATTATGGTATTGATTATTTGCAGTTGGTCTTGTACGAGATTGTATATAAGAAACAAATATTTTAAATATTATGCAGTCCTTAAAGTTAAGAAGCGCAAAGATACCACAATAAGTTATCGACATATACTTAAAAAAGTCATTTCATATAACGATACTGCTTCCATACCTGAAGTTACTAAAATTGAACAGTTAAGATAATAAGGGTATCAGAAAGGCCCAAGTACTAGTCATATTTTTAAGTTCAGAACGGGTGGATATTTTCGGCCAATGAATACGAAATGAGAAAGAACTCCTTTACAAAGTTTGAAACTTAATGCGCAAACTTTTCATTTGACGACATAACTTTGCGTCATTAATAAGCTACATGCGTATTTAGGACGGGGAAATATTAAAGTATTATTTGCTCATAAAAATTATTACACTTAACGGTTTCTCGGATGATTTTATAACTGAGATTTTTTGTATACTATCAAATACCTCAAGATATAATAAAGGACGTTATAAAATATACTCTGGGATACCTATAATCCGCGTCTACTTAATTTTTCCATCCTGGACTGAAAGTATAAGAAATACAGAATGTGACAACCGCTTCAACTAAGCTTTCGTTCCAAGCTTACTGTAAAAGTCGATAAAGCGATGCGACTTAGTATATTGTGGACAAAAAGTTTGGCGAGCTATAAGTATAAGCTTTGCCTTCGGTTTATAGTTTAACCATTTAACTATTAAGAACTCTTTTTTTCAGTCTCTTTCTCTCCTTCCCTCTCTCTCAGTGTTATAAAACTCACAAGGAAATATAAGCAAAAGTAGTTTCGTTCACATTTCTACGTTCTCTATAACTTTATGGTACTTCTAATGATTTTTATTTGTCGGTCTCTTTTCCTCCCCTTTCTATCCATTACTGTTCTGGTTAGGATTCTTCAGCATCGTGACTCTCACTTATCTTAGCGACCACTAAAACTATGGATTTCGTACGTATTAAATGATTTTGCCTCATACCAACTTCTCCTTGTGTCACACCCCAGTAAGAAGGTGACAGGTCATGTCTCCAGAGAACGAGTACGTTTGAAACTGGTTGCTCCAGTGGCATAGGAACCGATGTATGTGTACATTCACGTTTATTTACATAGAGTATTCCTCCTGTAGTTAGTATCCATCCTAGAATTAACCTGACAAATACCATATTTTGATATTCACAAAACCTTTTTCCCGGGAGTTAAGAGGTACCTAATGAAAGACATGTTGAATAGCCATCATTGGGGGGTTATAAATGGAGCAAACTTGGAAGCGAATTTTAGTCGTTTAGGGAAACTATATAATCACAAAATTTTAATTTTGAAAAAAAACTTATGGAAATAAAAATACATAATTAAATATTTTTTTAAGCACACGATATGTTTGCTTACCTGTACAGATACAGAGGTAAAACTAGTGAATAGTAAAGTGCGATTACATTGATATGCAAAAAGTTTTCTATTGAATAATGGTTATATAACAATAATTTATAATAATTAAATTATTCTATTTTTTACATATGCGTTGACAGTTCCGAAACATAACATTCCACGCAAACTTTAAAAATATCGTACCGTGTTTTTTTCTTAATTATAATAGGACCGTCTAAAATTACAATGACTAACTTTATCTGAAATAATGAAGCTAATATTTTTAAATAATATTTTTTATTCAATTTTAAAGGAATAAAAAAAAGGAAATTATGGATTGGCTACGGAGCAAAAATATGATGTATGATGTTTTTTTGTTAAAAGTAGAACATAATGAAATTACATAAAGGAGATAAAAAATATAATACTAAGGATCAAACGTTATGGGAAAATAGGCGCCGTATCATTAGATCTACCTTACAACGGTAATTTTTGGGCTCAGCTCAAGGGCTATGCTACGAAAAATAACACAATTCCCCCAATCAGTGCAAACAGTAGTTTTACATTTATGATGATGTGCCCCTGGTCGATTGTGGCCTTTTTTTGTGTGAATATTTCTATTGGTCCAGAGACCTTTACAGCTTTATATAATTAGACTCACGAGCGGGAGGCCCGCTGAGTAGGGAGACAACGACGATGCTGCGAAGCTGGCGCGGAGACTGCTGCTGCACCACCGCTGCACTCCGAGCCCTGTGAACGAAGAACGTCGACGACAACAGAGGGGGCCGATAATACGATCCGAGGGCCCCTCATAAGGAGGTACGAAACCTCGACTCGGATCGATCTAAAGGGAGGACCGATTCTGGCCACGGCGATATCTTCCGATTATTACCAGGTAAAATCAACTGTACAATATATATTATAGTGCAAATATAGTCGTCGTCATCTTTCCTAACCCGATGCAATGAGTTTCATCACGTTCACATTTGAACAACACAAATCGTTGGTTTTCTAGATGTGTTTATTGTATGTCTGCTGTTTATTGTATTGTATGTCTTTGATATGCAGTTCCCTTCAACATACGATATACATTCTGTTATATATTTAAGTACACACTGCGCAAATTGAAACGGAATTTTAATAATCAACATAAAAAACATCCTAAAAAATATATGAAATTTGTGAACGATTATTCGCTTCCCATTTCTATTGTCTTTGGAATTGTGACAGTTGCCACTTCTCATGGCATTAAATCTGAATACAATCACTTGTTTTTCAATAATCATATTTTTTTTATTACATTGAGAGTTGCAAACGAGGGCACAGCTCACATGATGTTAAGTGAATCCTGCGGCCCATGACATCTATATTCATCCTTGACAAGGAATAATAATGCAGATGCGTTGTCACCCTTAAGGACCGAGATGAAATATCTCGTCACCAGTAATAAAGGTCTCCGGATCCCTTCACTCACCAAACGAAACACAGCAGCGTTATGCTGCTATTTCACGGCGGTATTCTGTGGGGGCGTGTTCCTACCCCGGTCGAGCTGACCTATTCATTCTGCAGTTAGAAACAAACCGCGGTGTAGCTCTACCACAAAATATTACTTATAAATAAAGAGGAACTAGAAAAACATTTTAATTATTTACATTTACGCGAATAATGCACTTGACAGAGGACGACGTGAAACATCTATATCTTAAGATGTCCGCAGTCGATTATGTTCAT
The DNA here is from genome assembly GCA_029286865.1 of Teinopalpus imperialis. Lineage (NCBI taxonomy): Eukaryota > Metazoa > Arthropoda > Insecta > Lepidoptera > Papilionidae > Teinopalpus > Teinopalpus imperialis. The sequence continues at coordinate 152,501 of JAGSMU010000009.1, read as the reverse complement.
GATTGCCGCAATCATCTTACTAGATTTGTTTATAAGCAAATCTTCGATTCCTGTCAAATATAACTGCCGAAGCTATTTAAGTGAAAACTAAAGAAACATCTTTAGTTTTCACTTTTTTTTATTATTTTCTATCGAAAAGACGACCGGCTTGGAATCGCAAGATCTTAACTATAAACTCTTTCTGCGTAGATCTGATCAAAAATTGATAATAGAAAGCTGATAGTAGACCCGGTTTAACTGCGATGTAAAAGGCTCAGTCCCCCGTGATCGAGTACTGCTATCAAGACGTCGGGAATTTAAAAAAAGTTATATTAAAAGCAACAACATTTCACGCAAATTTTGTTTTGGTCAAATCTTAATGACTAAGGTTTATTTTCTTACATAAGAATTATTAAAAGAATTTCTATTTAAATAATTTTTGCGTTGCCTTCGCCTGTATCAGCAATTTACGTTATTAACAGAGCAGAAAATTCGTTCTTTTTAAAAGTAATTTGCGTTCATAGTAATTAAAAATTATTCTGCTTGAAAAAATGCGTGAATGCTAAAAGAAAACATTCCATTTCGCTCGGAGCAGTGAGGTAAAAATTTGTGGAATCAGCTTTGCTAGTTTATTTCACAGAGTAGAGTAGAAAGACAGTCATTTTACAGAGGCGAATAGCCGTGATGTTTCGAATTGTCGAATACATACAAGTTTTAAAATTATTAAATATTTATAATATAAATTTATTCAGGCTGTAACCATGTTATGTTGCTAGAGGTTTGTACTCGGGACATCATTAAAACATTTGCTAGGTTTAGGCTTGTGTTTCCTAGGTGCAGATTGTACTTCGCATAAATCTATAAAACAATATATTTACTATAAAAAATGCAGCCGGTTACATATCGGGATATTTCTAGACGTATTTAAATAGTTTTTCACCAATGTGTATGAATGAGATTTTCTTATTTTCTCCATAGTAAACATGTTATGACAACTAAATATATAAAGGACTATCTGACAGATTCTCAGAGATTGTCAGAATTATAATTATAAGTAACAAAAATGAATTAAGAGAGTGACATATATCATAATTGTGTTGTTATAAATCATTTCAAAACTTTACTTTCACAACAGCAAGAAATAATTCAAAAATTGCGTGTAGACATTTGGCAAAAATATTACCCATATGGTATGAAAAGTTACTAAGTACTTATGGTTCGCGCACAATGGGGTGATTACTCTCTTACCCTGGCAGATGTGTCATTATAAATCCCTGACAAAAGTGGAGAGGGGCATTCACTCTTTAATTAAATAAATACTGCAACAGAAGGGCTACTAAATATTATTTATTAATTCAATATATTTAAATATTCCCTTCTGACTTTTACTACATTTTATATGTATTTCATATTTGTTGGGACACGCTATCTCCTGTAGATAGCGATCCGAGTCTCGTAGGTAACCGTTTAGGTTTCGTACCTCCTTATGAAGGGCCCTTGGATCGTATTATCGCTCCCCTCTGTTGTCGTCGACGTTCTTCGTCCACAAGGGTCGGAGTGCAGCAGCAGTCTCCGCACCAACTTCGCAACACCGTCGTTGTCTCCCTACTCAGCTGGCCTCCCGCTCGCGAGCATTATTAGATAAAGCTGTAAAGGTCTCTAGACCAACAGCAATACTCACACACAAAAAACAAGGACACACTATCTGATAATTTACTTTGACTATAGCGACATCTTGCAGCAATCAAGTCGAGAGTTGTTATCAAATTAGTAATTTGTGAGCTGCCTGAATACAGGCATCGACTAGGTATTATATTATAGGTATATATATTGCCACTAATCAAATTGCCTTCTTGCCGGTTCTTAACACGTAAAAATATTATACAGTATATATATTTTTCCTAATTGTTGTGACTTCTACAGCCATCTATGAAATAATTGCAAAAACAATTCCTCCTAACAATTTGCAAAAAAAATAAGTTTAACCGATAGATGTCGCTAACGTATCGTTATTCAATTAATGTCTACATTTTAAGGACCATTGTCTTTTAATACGAGCAGTAGTAATTTATATAAACCTAGATAAAGCGTACGTAATTTTGGAATCTTTCGTTAGTTTTCTAACACATTTTTTAGGTAACTGTTAATATTAACATGTTTACAGTATTATTATTTTTTTTTAAAGAGAAAATTGGATTATTGGAAGTTAAAAGTAATATGCCATAATCTCAAGCTTCCATATTTTGTTCCAGTCACTATATATAACAAAATATTTAAGCAAATATAGAACCTTTAACATTTATTGAGTGGTATATATTTAGAACCAATACACATACATTTATTAAAGATAATCTCGCTCCCACAATATACATGCCGACAATAGTCATTTCATTGGCAAATACATGTATGTATGTACCCAAGGATTTTTTGAGTTTATATCAAGTGGTTATTTAAACATTATTATTGTAATGGTTCTACGAAACTGTAGTGGCACAAATATGCATGACCTTAAAAACATAAATCACTAGTAGTAAATCGGAAGCAAAGGCTTCCGTTCAGTGATTATAATATATTATAAATACCGGGGCGTGCACACGTTTGTGTAATAATTATTATTATATTGACACAAGTACACAGGTAGATTATCTGCTTAAATTTTTGGTAATTGTAAATGTCATGTTATTATCGTTATAACGTTACTGGCGATAGACCAATTCATTGGTGATATAAGACATTGGGACATTTTTCCAACAGTAGCTACACTGCAGTTTGTTTCTAGCTGCAAAGGAATGGGTCAGTTCGACCGGGGTAGAACTACGCCGTCACAGAATATCAGCGTAAAATAGTAGCTTAATGCTGCTTCATTATAATTCCTTAATGTCAAACCTTCTCAAACATTTTCGAAACGTTACTCACATCTTCTGTTAATAATAATAATAAGGCTCGAAACCGCTCGTATATTCCGCAGGTTTCTCGCCCTTTCACCCTAACCCTTGACCGTTTGGACTCGCCTGTCCAAGGATTCCGGTTTGGTTGGTTTTTACACATGTATTATATAGTATTGTATATATTTATTTTATTACATTTTTATTTAATTAATTTATTTTATTGCCCAACCAGGCGGAGATTATAATAAATATCCCCACTTATAATAAGAATATATGTCTTTATATATGTTTATTCTATTATATTGTATATATTGATTTATTATATAATATTTTATTATTGATCATCCAGGCGAAGAAAATCAATATACAATTCATAGTATAATATGTTATGTATCACTAAACATATATATTTAAAGATAAAGTATTTATCATTTTATACGTGGACCGAGTTAATTTCCAAAAGGAATCCAAATGGCATATCTAGCTTTAATTCAAGTAAATTAAATAGCATGCTTTTACAAAGAGCTGGTGGTGTGCATAGTGCGGCGATAAGCTCTCCAGTCACGCTTGGGAGTTAGGAACCTCAAGATGAAAACTGGACAATGCGTCCTATATTTATGTATTCCAATATATATTAAACTTGTTTAATATGGTGTTAACTGTGAGTGCGTCTTATTAAAAGAAAAAAAACTAATATAGTTACCGTTGATAAAAAACTGCTGACTAATTATGATTTCCAGGTCTGTTTACAATATTGCAATTTGTTCTGGTAGCTAGGAAATGTGATCAACTAGAAGACATCATTATTTGTTTTGCCATTATAAAATTAAAATACTTCATTAGTCCATAAATTTGTAGATAATTTAAACCTCAAGCATAGTTGTATAGATTATTTAGTTCCTACTAAATTAAGAGTCAAATTATTCAATATCAATCAATGTCATTTATGCCGCATGCGGAGTATATCTTGGAGATAGCGGCTAAGGTTTGGATAAATTTCTCAGGTGTCTACTTCATCTAGGGGAGTCTGATACCCGAGATTTAAATTAATATACGAAAGTAAATTAGATAAAAGTAAATTTATAGGTATATTGACGTATGCTACGGAATGTTGGCAGCGATCCGATATGTACACAGAGCGTACTGCAGAGGCTTATAGGTCGACCAGTAGGGCAACTTTACCGATGCTCATAGCATCCTCCCTTCAGAACTGGAGACAATCTTTGCGGGTACGATGGATGTCGCGCATTTGACGGAGCCCAAAGATCGACCAGCCCCAGAAGGTTGAGAGTGAACATACAGGGATAGGGAGAAGAGAAAAATTACTTGTAGGAAGGTGCATGCAGAGCCGAGGGATGGCTAGACTTCTCGTGCCCTTTCGCGCTACGGCCCATATGACCTGACGATCGATGGGGCCATGGGATGTCGAGAGCACGGGCTTAGGGGTAGATTTAGGTATCTAAATCTACAATTATTACTAACCATCAAGATAACTGTGTCACCGTTTTTTACTTTCGTAAAATAAAGAAACGTGTTGGTATTCATGTTATTATAGAAAGGCGTACTTGCATGACCTCACTTTACGACTTAACGTCTATGCGCTAAGTTTTAAATTTTGCAGGCAAGTTTTTACAATTCATACAAATAAAGAACCGGAGACCGTGAATTAAAAGCAAGCGCTTAATCACTGAGCTGCTATCACCTTCAGTAAGAATATAAGAGAGCCAGTGTTGCCAATTGCTTAAAACCTTATTTTGGTGGAATGGCAATTCTTAGACGAACTTAACTCTTTCATTTTGCAAATAACTTCGCCCATTAAAATGTTGAAGGTCTAATCAACAAACCAGTTACTCTCGGCCTTCTCATATTTTTTGTAGCGTTGGTAAATAGACGATACAATTGCCGATTCATCTTACGTAATCTAAAAATTCCATATCTTTACATCCTCCGCCTGGACTGTCATATAATAATTTAAAATATATTCAAATAAATTTTCGGTCTGTGTACTCACGTCAATACGTAGTAAAAAAAAATTGCATAAGTACATTTTGCTTCAGTTGAGTCTGTTTAAAAATAAACAAAGATATGTATATGAAGACAAAGTGCTGTAGGTTTATTATCTGCAACAGTACGATAGAGCGATTAGTGACAATCGATAGGATTCCTTCCGGCTTTATAGGACCGTAAAATTTATTTCAATTCTATTTAGTTCTTACGAGCAACAGTACGATAGAGCGATTAATGACAAACGATAGGATTCCTTCCGGCTTTATAGGACCGTAAAATTTATTTCAATTTATTTAGTTCTTAAGAGCAACAGTACGATAGAGCGATTAATGACAAACGATAGGATTCCTTCCGGTTTTATAGGACCGTAAAATTTATTTCAATTTATTTAGTTCTTACGAGCAACAGTACGATAGAGCGATTAATGACAAACGATAGGATTCCTTCCGGTTTTATAGGACCGTAAAATTTATTTCAATTCTATTTAGTTCTTAAGAGCAACAGTACGATGAGCGATTAGTGACAATCGATAGGATTCCTTCCGGTTTTATAGGACCGTAAAATTTATTTCAATTTATTTAGTTCTTAAGAGCAACAGTACGATGAGCGATTAGTGACAATCGATAGGATTCCTTCCGGTTTTATAGGACCGTAAAATTTATTTCAATTTATTTAGTTCTTAAGAGCAACAGTACGATAGAGCGATTAATGACAAACGATAGGATTCCTTCCGGCTTTATAGGACCGTAAAATTTATTTCAATTTATTTAGTTCTTACGAGCAACAGTACGATGAGCGATTAGTGACAATCGATAGGATTCCTTCCGGTTTTATAGGACCGTAAAATTTATTTCAATTTATTTAGTTCTTACGAGCAACAGTACGATGAGCGATTAGTGACAATCGATAGGATTCCTTCCGGCTTTATAGGACTGTAAAATTTATTTCAATTTATTTAGTTCTTACGAGCAACAGTACGATGAGCGATTAGTGACAATCGATAGGATTCCTTCCGGTTTTATAGGACCGTAAAATTTATTTCAATTTATTTAGTTCTTAAGAGCAACAGTACGATAGAGCGATTAGTGACAATCGATAGGATTCCTTCCGGTTTTATAGGACCGTAAAATTTATTTCAATTCTATTTAGTTCTTACGAGCAACAGTACGATGAGCGATTAGTGACAATCGATAGGATTCCTTCCGGCTTTATAGGACCGTAAAATTTATTTCAATTTATTTAGTTCTTACGAGCAACAGTACGATAGAGCGATTAATGACAAACGATAGGATTCCTTCCGGTTTTATAGGACCGTAAAATTTATTTCAATTTATTTAGTTCTTACGAGCAACAGTACGATAGAGCGATTAATGACAAACGATAGGATTCCTTCCGGTTTTATAGGACCGTAAAATTTATTTCAATTTATTTAGTTCTTAAGAGCAACAGTACGATAGAGCGATTAATGACAAACGATAGGATTCCTTCCGGTTTTATAGGACCGTAAAATTTATTTCAATTTATTTAGTTCTTACGAGCAACAGTACGATAGAGCGATTAATGACAAACGATAGGATTCCTTCCGGTTTTATAGGACCGTAAAATTTATTTCAATTCTATTTAGTTCTTACGAGCAACAGTACGATGAGCGATTAGTGACAATCGATAGGATTCCTTCCGGTTTTATAGGACCGTAAAATTTATTTCAATTCTATTTAGTTCTTACGAGCAACAGTACGATGAGCGATTAGTGACAATCGATAGGATTCCTTCCGGTTTTATAGGACCGTAAAATTTATTTCAATTTATTTAGTTCTTACGAGCAACAGTACGATAGAGCGATTAGTGACAATCGATAGGATTCCTTCCGGTTTTATAGGACCGTAAAATTTATTTCAATTTATTTAGTTCTTAAGAGCAACAGTACGATAGAGCGATTAATGACAAACGATAGGATTCCTTCCGGTTTTATAGGACCGTAAAATTTATTTCAATTCTATTTAGTTCTTACGAGCAACAGTACGATAGAGCGATTAATGACAAACGATAGGATTCCTTCCGGTTTTATAGGACCGTAAAATTTATTTCAATTCTATTTAGTTCTTACGAGCAACAGTACGATGAGCGATTAGTGACAATCGATAGGATTCCTTCCGGCTTTATAGGACCGTAAAATTAATTTCAATTTATTTAGTTCTTATGGGCAACAGTACGATACAGCGATTAGTGACAATCGATAGGATTCCTTCCGGCTTTATAGGACCGTAAAATTTATTTCAATTTATTTAGTTCTTACGAGCAACAGTACGATGAGCGATTAGTGACAATCGATAGGATTCCTTCCGGTTTTATAGGACCGTAAAATTTATTTCAATTTATTTAGTTCTTACGAGCAACAGTACGATGAGCGATTAGTGACAATCGATAGGAATCCTTCCGGCTTTATAGGACCGTAAAATTTATTTCAATTTATTTAGTTCTTACGAGCAACAGTACGATAGAGCGATTAATGACAAACGATAGGATTCCTTCCGGCTTTATAGGACCGTAAAATTTATTTCAATTTATTTAGTTCTTAAGAGCAACAGTACGATAGAGCGATTAGTGACAATCGATAGGATTCCTTCCGGCTTTATAGGACCGTAAAATTTATTTCAATTTATTTAGTTCTTACGAGCAACAGTACGATAGAGCGATTAGTGACAATCGATAGTTTTCCTTCCGGATTTATAGGACCGTAAAATTTATTTCAATTTATTTAGTTCTTACGAGCAACAGTACGATAGAGCGATTAGTGACAATCGATAGGATTCCTTCCGGCTTTATAGGACCGTAAAATTTATTTCAATTTATTTAGTTCTTACGAGCAACAGTACGATAGAGCGATTAATGACAAACGATAGGATTCCTTCCGGCTTTATAGGACCGTAAAATTTATTTCAATATATATATGTATATATATATATATATATATATGTATATATATATATGTATATATATATATGTATATATATATATGTATATATATATATATATATATATATATATGTATATATATATATATGTATATATATATATGTATATATATATATGTATATATATATATATGTATATATATATATGTATATATATATATATATATATATGTATATATATATATGTATATATATATATGTATATATATATATATATGTATATATATATATATATATATATATATATATATGTATATATATATATGTATATATATATATGTATATATATATATGTATATATATATATGTATATATATATATATATATATATATGTATATATATATATGTATATATATATATATGTATATATATATATGTATATATATATATGTATATATATATATGTATATATATATATGTATATATATATATATATATATATATGTATATATATATATGTATATATATATATATGTATATATATATATGTATATATATATATGTATATATATATATGTATATATATATATGTATATATATATATATGTATATATATATATATGTATATATATATATGTATATATATATATGTATATATATATATGTATATATATATATGTATATATATATATGTATATATATATATGTATATATATATATATATATATATATATGTATATATATATATGTATATATATATATGTATATATATATATATATGTATATATATATATGTATATATATATATGTATATATATATATATGTATATATATATATATATATATATATATATGTATATATATATATGTATATATATATATGTATATATATATATATGTATATATATATATATGTATATATATATATATATATATATATGTATATATATATATATATATATATATGTATATATATATATGTATATATATATATGTATATATATATATATGTATATATATATATATGTATATATATATATGTATATATATATATGTATATATATATATATATATATATATGTATATATATATATGTATATATATATATGTATATATATATATATATGTATATATATATATGTATATATATATATGTATATATATATATGTATATATATATATATATATATATATGTATATATATATATGTATATATATATATGTATATATATATATATATGTATATATATATATGTATATATATATATGTATATATATATATGTATATATATATATATATATATATATGTATATATATATATGTATATATATATATATGTATATATATATATGTATATATATATATGTATATATATATATGTATATATATATATGTATATATATATATATGTATATATATATATGTATATATATATATGTATATATATATATATATATATATGTATATATATATATGTATATATATATATATATGTATATATATATATGTATATATATATATGTATATATATATATATATATATGTATATATATATATATATATGTATATATATATATGTATATATATATATATATGTATATATATATATATATATATGTATATATATATATGTATATATATATATGTATATATATATATGTATATATATATATATATGTATATATATATATATATATGTATATATATATATGTATATATATATATGTATATATATATATGTATATATATATATATATATATGTATATATATATATGTATATATATATATATATATATATATATATATGTATATATATATATATATGTATATATATATATATGTATATATATATATATATGTATATATATATATATGTATATATATATATATATATGTATATATATATATGTATATATATATATGTATATATATATATGTATATATATATATGTATATATATATATGTATATATATATATGTATATATATATATATATATATATATATATGTATATATATATATATATATATATATGTATATATATATATGTATATATATATATGTATATATATATATGTATATATATATATATATATGTATATATATATATATATATGTATATATATATATATATATGTATATATATATATATATATATATATATATATATATATATATATATATATATATATATATATATGTATATATATATATATATATATGTATAAATACATATATTTAGTTTAACATAGGAAATATAAAAAAGAACTTTTACATCTTTAATCCCAGTTTACTCCGGCAATATTTGTAAGCGCTTTACCGTTTTATCTAGATTTTATTTAGAGAACCAAGACAGAACAGTTACGTTGCTACACCTGACGGCGACGGCGAGATGGATATAAACCTCGTACCTCCTCGCCGCGAGTCTGCTTTATACGAGTCTACGAATGAGAATTGATCAGGTATACATACAAAATGAAAGTTTATGTTCTCCTTGCTGATTTGGACCAGAGTTTTTTTTAAATTACATTAAGAGTAACAAACGAGCATACAGATGACCAGAGCATGTGATTCCCGGCCCATGACATCTACATTCATCCTTGACAAGGAATTATTATGCAGATGCGTTGTCACCCTTGAGGACTCAGATGGAATACTTCGTCACCAGTAATAAAGGTCTCTGGATCCCTTCACTCACCAGATGAAACACAGCAGCATTATGCTGCTATTTTACGCTGGGATTCTGTGAAGGTATGGTTCTAGCCCAGTCGAGCTGACCTATTCATTCTGCGGCTAGAAACCAAACTCAAAATAATTGGTATAATGATAATTAAATCAATTATTTCTGTTGAACATTGCGTAGGATAGACTAGTAGTAATCATTTCTAAAACGCAGGGTCACTCACTCATCTTCCGTTCCTGATCCGACACCAAAATACAACAATTTGTTTTAAATCAATATTGTCCTTGATGATTGGCTGAAAATCGAATATAGGGCTTGCCAGGTACTACCGTCGTTGTATAATGTAAATTAATAGTATAAACATCACAAATTTATTGTAGATTAGAGTATTATATGTACGTCATCTTTTTCTATATACGAGTAAATGAGTTCCTGTCTTTTGAACTACGAAGCGATGAAAAGGCATATTTGATAGACATTGCTGTCTATGAATTTCGTTTATACAAAATGCAAAAAAATTAAGATTAACTGACCAAAACACACATTTTTCCTATATACGAGTAAATGAGTTTCAGTCTTTTGCACTACGAAGCGTTGAAAAGGCATATTTGATAGACATTGCTGTCTACGAATTTCTTTTATACAAAATGCAAAAAATAAGATTAACTGACTAGGGGTGCTACCTTACCGAGGAGTTTTTGATTGGATTAGGAAAGCGTTCGAGTTGTTTTAACAACGCACAACAGGCACAAGTAATAAGATATTGTCTGAGCTCCATTGAATGATGATCTTATTGGTAGCAAAAATGAATCAACAATATTTTCCCTATCGCTATGACCGCTGATGTTAAACAAGGGTTCCCCATATTGTCATAAACGAGTACCAAACAATTTTAACTGAGTTTCATTTGGTTTTAAACTGAGTCTTCTCCTAGCCATGCATCCGCTGCGCATATTAGCATCCGATTATAGAGATCACGATCCTGATTATCTCCATCTGCCCTGCTCAGCCGTGATAAGTCAAGTCTACCCCGTGATTTACATATAGAATTGGTTTCGGATCTTTCATCAGAATCTATTTCTGACAAACGTACATAATGAAGTTCAGGGTTTATATTTATTTAGTTTATAAAGAGGTTTACATCTCGCCGCTCTGTATACAGACAATGGTAGTAATTTAGTTGAAACCAAAGCCACGTTAGATGAAATGGACAATTTATTTTAAACACGATGTTGCAGATAAAACTAGAACTCATTAATCATCGTAGAATGGAATACGAGTCCTCCTCGCTTACCTCATTTTCCTATCATGATATCAACTTTCAACCGCGGGTCTTCTATAAGTTTTAGTGCGGATAGAGTTAAGTGTTAAACTATCGACCACTAGTACTTCACTTATTTCTTCAGATCCGGCCACAAATTTTTAATGTCGATTCCATCAAAATAGCTACCTTCATTAAATGCTAACGTGCCAGATAAACGCACGTCTTCTTCACTAAACGCAAAGAGATCTCATCAATCTGTAATCAAATCAATCTGTTGATGAAACTTATTGAAAGCTGTGCCGAGTTGACTATTAAGATACGTGTTGCGTAACATGTTCATCAAAAGTGGTGCATTTCTGAAATCTATTGAAACCCGAACTATAGTCTTCCTGGGACAGGCCATGATGATTTATCTCCATTATGTTGGCAGTTGGGTTTGAACGGAAGTTTCTTCCGGTTTTGAAGGCCGTTGTTAGTCGCTTCATTTAAAAAAAAAGGAGTATGTATAAATGGCTAGTAATTAAATCATATCCTTTACCAGCGCAATGAACTTTTATGTCTTCATTTTAATCTACACGCAATTCATTGTATTTCAACTGACTAACAGTTTGGCTATATCATAAAACATATTTCACATCTTAAGCACGTATACTTAAACCAATACCTTCGCTTTATATTGTATCATCAAATTTAAATAAATAAATGAATAACTCAACTCATGAATTAATCAATCCAACAATTGCAAAGGTACATCATGGGTAACAATAACAGGTAACAACCTAAAGATACGTAGAAAAAATAAAATAAAAGGTATATCTTATAAATTAAACATATACTCGTACTTATAATCTAAAATATGCTCTAAAATATTTTGATGCCGGATCGATAGGGTTTCAGCTCAGCATTGTGTAGACATAAGCCAACGCTGGTATTCTGCTGACAGCTATTAAATTACTTCCTATCTGCCTATGATAAATTATAAATTGGTTCATAACGTTTTGAAATTTATTCTAAAATAACTAAAAGAAATAAAGATTTAAATACAACAGACGCATAATTCTAAAAAATAACAAACGATATGATTAAACATTATTTACGCTTTCATTTCTGTTGAAAGTCTTGCAAACTTTTAAGGCGGGGAGCATGATGTATGCAAGTCTTAATTGCGGAGAGGGTTTTGAAGTACTGAGACCTCATTCATGAGATCTGGCCGCTTATTGTCACTGACCGGATGATTTTACAGCGAGCCCATTTTCAATGCTTCTCACAACTATCGACGGACCGTTGGAGCTCGCTCGGCGTGAGAACGTTTTAACGAAGGTAGTGGGCGATACGATAGCAATGTATATGATGACAAAAATCAATATTTTTTATCTTACCACATTCTGATAGTTGTACAACGTTACCGTTCCATCGGTGCCAAATCGTTAGATTTTTATTTCAAATTCATTCGTTTAAACTTAAAACTGTCGAGGAGCTTCTGTTCAATGTGCCCACATAAGTTCTATATAGTACGTCATTGAACTTTGTGACAACATACCGTTTTAAGATGTTATCATAAAATCGTTATAATTAGTATTATTCAACAACTCTTATATTTATATTAAAATAAATAACGAATTAAATTATGCCTATAATCTGAGTCGGTATATAATTAATACATTGTTGTAAAGATTCACTTAAACAGCAAAGCATATCAATGCTTACTGTTTTAATAAGCAGATATCAGGTCAGAGGCTAGTGCGTATTTATAATTTGCTTTTCAGATGTCTTATCTTTTATGGAATATTCTTGGACTGCGTGATAACGAACTAAATTTCTATAAGATATTTTATTTTGGTTATGTCCGCGCATGTGTAGAAAACTTGCAACAATGCCACCTATTGCAATATTCCAGTACCAAAGCAAAAAAGTTTACCCAAAAAATCTAACCGCGAGTTACTGTTGCTTCGTCATGTGTTTTTCCTGTGTATGTCTACATAGATTCGTTTGAATATATATTATGATGAAATAATAATATATATTCATACGAATCTATGTAAATATAATGACCAGTTTGGGTTTCGCACGCAACACTCATGCACACATCAAGTGGAGCACATTCTTAGTAAATTTCTTCAGGGCTACCAAACTGGAGCACTTTTCATCGACGTGGTGAAAGCTTTCGACAAGGTCTGGCACAACGGGCTCATATACAAACTATATGAGCACGGTGTGCCAGATCGTACTCGTACTTATCATACGAGACTTTCTCCGAAATCGAACCTTTCGTTACCGCGTCGAGGGAACGCTTTCCGAGGTTCACCCCATTTGTGCCGGAGTACCACAAGGCTGCGTCCTAGGTCCTATTGTATACACACTCTACACAAACGACATACCGCGTACTCGCGGTGCAGAGATAGCCCTTTTCACTGATGACAGCGGTCTCTACGTGTCTGGATTCAAATCAGACGCTATTTGTAAACGCCTCCAATCTGCAGCCAACACCTTAGGGAAATGGTTTCGGAAATGGAGGATCGAGGTTAACCCCACCATAAGTGCAGCCATGTACTTCTCTCGGCGCAACAAAACGCCGCATCTCCCAACTATAGAGTTATTTGATCGTCCAATCCCCTGAGAAAAGAACGTCAAATACTCAGGCGTCACATTTGATGAAAGACTCAATTTCGGTCCGCATATCAACCGCGTACGGAATCGAGCAGCGTTCGCCCTAGGTCGTTTGCACCCGTTACTCAATAAAAATAGCAAAATGTCTTTGCGTAATAAAATTACACTATACAATGCGTGCATTCGACTCATAATGACATACGCAAGCCCCTCTCCGCGTCACATTCACCGACTACAGGTAATACAAAATCGTTACATGCGCCAGGCCACCGGTGCGCCGTAGTTCTTGCGTAATGAAATCAACACATAGATCTTGAGCTGCCGACCATAGCTCAGTACCTGAAGCAGGCTTCCCCCCGATATTTAGACTCTGCCGTCACACACCCAAACCCCTAGATTGTAAGTGCCGCCACTTACCATCCCATCGTTAATCATAGATTCCCCGCGTCCGAAGGAGACCGAGGCGTGCCCTCGACGATCCCGACGACTCGACCATCAGGGCCCAAGCACTTCATAAAACACTACACACGTACATTGCACCCTCATACCGCTCCCGCCGACGGCGATGGCGTTGCAAACAAGGTTATTCGCGATACCGCCATATCACAGGCTGTTTCTCTCCTGTCAATACAGATAGAAGCGTCGCTGGAGTTTCTTGCGCCACTTCTTCTCCAGAGCCCATGCATTCCGAATTGGTGGTACAGATAGCCAATAATAATAATAATGATATTAATGTAGATAATTTTTGTGCTGGTTACCCACTAATATAGGTCTCGACTGAGAACCATAAGCGCTCGGTCACCTCTCAACCCGGCGAAACTGTAAAAGCCATGGGGCTAACAGCAGCCATCAGCCGAAAAAAAAAAAGAAACAATTTCAGGTGACGATGGGGCGCGAAGTACGCAACCACCTCATTCATTTCAATATCTGCGAATCATAAACATTTTTAAGTTACAGAATACCTAATGCTATTCCAATTACACTATTGCGGAATTTATTCTTACGCTTTACAGAAAATCAATTTTTAAAATGGAAATTTGTCATGACCGACAGTAATGGAATAATATTAATAAATTCTTATTATTTAAATTAAATGTTAATTGCCGAAATTAGATACTAGTTTAGAACACATTACGATCTCGTTTTAAAAAATTACAGATAATCAAATAGCTGTGAGATAAATGTAATGTAACACCGAATGATTTTTTTTAAAAGTATATGTTAATAGTATAAGTTAACTTCAACAATATTATGTCATTATTTTATTTCCGTTAATTGTGATGATATTGTTTTGATCATAACATTCCGCGGGAACTAGGGACCAATGTGACACAAATGGTCGGTTGTAGTGGAGTGACAGTGTCAGGCATAATTAGAAAGAGACAGAATTAGTGAAGTGAGAATGATGAAATGGAGCCTAGATTGAGAATTGCCAATTAATTAATATTCCTGACATTTTAATTAAACTTAATTCCTTTCCCAGATTTTCTATTTTCGAATTTAATACTTTGAAATGTAATAGTTGTCATTCTTATACCTTTTATTATTACTAATGGTTATATTTATAGACACGCTATATAACGCACTCCATTCATAATCAACCTCCTTAGAAAGTGTCCGTCATCATTATGATATTGATTATTTGTTTTGCTTGCGTAGAGTAACTAAAAATAATTCATTAATAACGTCGAGATACGTGACATTTCTTCAATACTCTACATTTCTTACGTTCTCACAAAAAAACTTTAGTACTTACTATTTATTTTTGTGCAGAATCAATAGGTACTTCACATGCCTACGCAATATTTTTTAATGAACTGCAAGAACTGTAATTAAATGCAAGATACCTCACTCGACTCCCTTCACGTCCGAACGTGTGTTTAAAGAGCACTTAAAATTACAATATTTATAAATAAATTTTATGTATAAATTGATATTTTATTTTGTCTCTTTGGTAAAGGCACATAAAACATTATAATAGAACAAATAATATTGAGAGACTGTCAACTGCACTAGGCTTCCCTGTCTAACAGTTTACCGGGCCCTCGACTTGATACAAGGATAATGTTGCCTTTAATTTTGTAAGAAAAAAAAAATAACAGAAAAATATTCTGAGAATATGGGAAAAACAAAAACGTCTGCGAATGAATTTGAAATTTCCGGTGTTGTTAATTTAAAAGTTATGATTCTTTTACATAAAGATATTAATATGTATTTTATAAATAAGTTACACGTTATAAACTGCTCAAAATTATAATCGTGATATTAATAGCATAATACAGGTAACTAAAGACACTCAAAGGATATTATGTTAACTAATTTTTGATTATTTATTTTTATTTTTGATACAATAGTAACTTGCAACAATATTAAATCGTTTGTGTAAGCATTGTGAGATAAATATAACAAATATTTTCAAAAGGTTGAGATTTCCTACATTTTTATTCATTTATTTATTTCAATTCATACGGTTTGAATTATTATCTATAAATCAAACCCTATGAATTGAACAAAAGTATGGCCAACTAGTTAAAGTAATTAAGTAACTAAATAAAATAAATGTATTAATTATTAAAATGAAGTTTATTATAATTAATTGTAGAAAAATTTTGAATACATTACGTAAAATTATTTGTTTCTTCGCATGTCCATTAACAGGAATAATAGTCCGACATCGCTTTAGCATTGAAGAGATTAATTTAATACAAGTTGATATTGGAATTTGCTCTCCCCTTTCTTTAAAAGCCATATAAAATTGATGCACGTTAGTGGTACGTTCTGCGGCTACCATTTTCTTCATATGGTACCAAAATTTTTCAATGGGTTTTTATGTCGAGACTGTACGGGGGTCAATTTTAATGTTACTGATTGCATATTCACATAAAAAATGTAAATTAACCAATGTTGCTTTATATTTTGGATTATATCTCGTTGGAAAGTCCAAACCACCGGCAAACATTTATATATATATCATAGTTGCCTTTAAAATATTCATATTCTGGAATTTATCCACATTGCCTCCAATTTGCCTAACAGGCCCAACCGGACTACCACGTCCGGATAAACAACCTCAAACTTTGAATTTCCCTCCTTCGTGTTTGACTGTTGTCGCCTATACTTCGGATCCATTTCTCCCTTTCGGAGAACATTTCACACATTGTTTTTATTTATCATATTAAATTTTTGCAAACTCTAATCTAGCCTTAATATTCTTTTTTGGATCTCTATTTCTCGGTTTCCTAGATACGTTTTCTATTTTGTTAAACATCTCGAAATTCTTGATAGCATTCATTACCATATCTTTAGAGCATCGCAAGTGATTCAATCTTTCTATATGACCTTCGTAATAAAAAAATGAGAATAGTCTTTCCTGAGGAATTTCCTGAGCAACTTTTCTTATATCGGTATATTAATATTATATTATGATAACGATAAGCAAATTTTTACTTTAGCTCGTTTCTTGAAAATTCTCGAGAAAATGGAAAAAAATAAGAGGGCTTTTTATTTTTATCTTAAATTAAGAATACGAAACATTAAACTTTCTTTACTTGGGTGGCCAGCAAGAAAGCATATTATAAAAGTTTGTGATTTTTTAAAAAACAAATACGGTCTTAACTATTGCTAAATACAAGTCTTTATTATGTTCATTTTAATAATGTGGCGTTCGTAATTAAAGTAAAATTAATAATTATTTTCACTATTGATATTGATAATAATATCAATAAAAACAAATCAATAATATATATATATATATATATATATATATATATATATATATATATATATATATATATATATATATATATATATTATATATATTCTAAAATAATAATTATTAATTGTACTAGTATATACGGTGTAGTAGTAACCTTTTATATGTTTTTTGAGATATGCAGATGTCTGTACAAAATTGTCAAACACTAGGCTGCCTCGATTTTTGTATTTATCATCAATTATCAATCGTACCAAATATAACGAAAAATTCTTTCCGACATTATCAAGAAATAATCAGTTCAGGAAATTACTGTACATTTTATTTTATCAATTTATGCTTATAGAATTACTCAGGAGAATACATTATTTTAGGTAAACTTAAAGTTTTTTAGCAATTGTATCCATCTGGAATTTTACACCTAACTACTAGGGAGTGAGGCATAATTGAATTCTGATTTTAGTTTATAGTTTACTGTAACTATTATTGTTAAAAACCAATTCACCACACCTTGAACTGAATGCTTTTGGTATGGCAATAATCCCCTTTGTGGCTCTCTAAGTTTGTTTAGGTTAATGCAATATAGGGTAAATAACTAATATGTAAGGGGGATATTTATTTACCAGATATTTTTTTACATGAATAATTTAATATTTTTAAGAACTATTGTCTGTCGGTCTTGAAGACTATACCGGAAACGGCTAAATAAATTTTGATGTAACTTTTACCATGGAAATTTCCATTTCGTTGCTTATTTCTTTAGCATGATATCCTAAAAGTTTCCGAAGATATAAATTATTGCGTAATAGTTGATAATATGACATTTGTGTTTACACATTTAATATGGATGAAGTCCACAACGTTCCATTTAAATAATAATGCTAATTAAAGAGTAATCAAATCAGCAACATTTATATGTATAAAAAATAAGTAAGAGGCCTATATGTGTGGTCTCTTTATAGAGTGTATTGAAATAAATATATCAGCAACGTCGCTGTGACTTGGCGGAATTCACTTGTCATAGAAATATATTTTTTGTTTGTGGTTTATTTCTCAGTTAAGCTAGTTCTCTGCTATTGCTCTTCTCCACCAAGCGCGCGGTAAAACAGCATTTTATATCATAATTAATAATTACACAGTGTAGGAACCGGAGATCGATTTCAATTTACCTACGTATCTATACGTTGTTACCCATGTACATTTGCAATTGTTGGATTGATTAAATTAGTTATTTATTTATTTATTTAATTTCCTCGTGTACAATGAAAAGCATTTGGTTGATTAATTCTCATATTATTGAAAATTCTATGTATGTAGATATTAATACTGGGTACTTGGAGACCACTTCCGAAAACGAAGACACGATAGTACTAATGACACCTTTGATGATGAAACGGAAAAAAAATCGATCCTGATAAAAAAAATCATATTTTTAAAACGTTTTATTAACATTATTTACGCTCCATCATGTTAGTACAGCTAAATGAAACGATAGTTTCATAAAAAGTACATTACTTTACTAAATACTAAATACAGCAATGAAACACAAAATCAAAAACAGCTGATGCTCGGATCAACGAACGCATGGGCGAAACTGTCTCAAAAACTGAAAATACTAAACATGATAATCAATCCCGCCAAAACAAACCGCTCCTTTTGCGGTGGACCGCAGCCGCCGTTGAAGGCATTTTGATAATGTCCACGGTATCAGCGGCGGTCTGTCTT
This sequence comes from Teinopalpus imperialis, assembly GCA_029286865.1. Classification (NCBI taxonomy): domain Eukaryota; kingdom Metazoa; phylum Arthropoda; class Insecta; order Lepidoptera; family Papilionidae; genus Teinopalpus; species Teinopalpus imperialis. The sequence goes on along the minus strand of JAGSMU010000009.1, from coordinate 132,718 downwards.
CGTTTTCGGAAGCGGTCTCCTAATACCCTGCATATAGTGTGCAAAAAGTGAGGATTTACTATCCGTTTTTCATCATCGACCTATAAGACACATGGTGGGTTGTCGTTCATGGAGGGTTCGTTGTGGCTAATCCTTGGATTCGGACTAAGTGATATGCTTCGAAGTTTTTAATGCGAACAGCGAAGGATTGGAATAATTTGCCCGCGGCAGTCCAGCCCGCTCACCCGCATTATACACGGACGGACGGACGGTCCGAGTATAATGTGGGCGGGTGGGCTACAAGAAAAGAGTGAATAGGCATTTTCTAAGCTAGGACGTTCCACTGTTTGTGTCTACATCACCATTTAATATTGGCATTGTTGACAAACTGGGTTTTACACATTAAAAAAATTTTGACTTCATGTTCTGTCAAAACAATAACAGTCGTTATTATACTCTTTTCAAATTGTCAAGGGCGTTGTTTATATTAAAAATACAACTCATCCTGTAATGAGTCATTAATAATTACAAGTGTTTTTTTTTTCGGGCTGATGACCGCTGTTAGCGCGAGGTCTTTTACAGTTTCACCGGGTTTATTAAAAGTGCTTGGAAAATACATTGTATATTTTATTTGTAATCCAGATTTTTTTTCACTAGCAACTCGGCGAATTCTGTATTCAAGTCTGTAATTTTGCTTTATTAGTTATTTAACATTAATGTTATGATATTTATAAATACGTTTGTCATCCTCATTATAATATTTTAAAAATTCTTATATTTCGGTGTGAGTTTATGTTATTTTTTATTTACATAGTTTGCACGAATACACACAAATAAACTACCCTTGGCAATTCCAATATTTGCAATTTTCTAAAAAAAAAACGGTACAGTTAAGCTGTCTGTGATGAGCCCATCGGAAACAATAAAATTGGTTGCCTGATCACTCACTCCGATTCTTCCTCTACGATTTTCGGTGATCGACGAGTCATTAGTATGGGTATTAAATATATCAAGAAATAATTATAAAGCACATTATTAATGCCGCATTATTAATGGGTATTTGGATTAACCTATGCCTTGCAAGGAACTTAAAAATGTAAAAAAGAGGAATCTTTTTCATTACGTGGTGGCCCTACAGAGAATATCAGGACATCGCTGCTCAGTTTCGTGGAAACAAGGAATCAAATACCGGTAAATTAGACTTACCATATCCAATGAACGTAGGAATGAAAGTGTTACCATATCTATAATGTCGAATTACGGGATGTAAGATAAATTAAGACAACTAAATAAGAACAAGCAATACATCAATGTGTATTTTTTATTATAAAGCAGTAAAATTAAGTTACGTTAGTACAACAATTAACAACGTTAAGCTTGGTCATAAAATACGCATGAGTATGAAATTTCTATAGTTGCTAGTTGACTCAAAATTGGAACTTATCCATAGACCCTCGAAATCGGGACACCCGTAACATTAGTACATAACGCATCTGCTTTACTAGGGATAGATGTATTTATGGGTAGTATCAATCACTTATTATCAGGCATGCCTACTGAATACGACACGTTGTGTACAAAAAGTAACGTAAATATTTGGAGGTCGTAGAAAATAATTATACAATGCTACACTAACGTCACATATAGCTGGCGTGTACTCAAGGTTGACTAAAGTGAAACCGGTATTGTCTGCACTAAAATCCTGTATTTATGGACAGTATATTTTTTAATGTATTATACGGGATTGGAAGTTAGTTGTAGTACCACATTGTATTTAGGAAAAAGATCACACCTCACCTTATTGTAAATAATGACTGGCTTCAATAAAGACTCAAAATACACACGTCACATTTGAGGACTGAGATGCAATTTAATTTATTTTTATTTATTCGATTTAGATTACAAAGATCCATTACAAACATATAATTTTAAATTAGAAATAATAATAATAACAAAAGCATTCATAATTACATAAAACAAAAATAATACAAAGAAACTAATATTAATCAGCGTACTGTTACGCTGAAGAGATGCAGCTTTATAAGCCGACGAATCAGGACACCATCGCTCCTATAGGCAAACAATCTTAAGAGACTATTAGAGGCCGCCTTAGTACGATGTACGAGTGAAGCTACTTTCTTTCTGACCACTGCGTGAAAGTCATCTGTATACGCCTCTGCAAACATGCTCGAAGCACTGCAGTACCGTGGAAGCCCCAATAGAATCCTTAATATGTTGTTGTATTGGATTCGCAGAGCGTTATATGCAGAACGGGTAAAATCACACCATAGGCTACTAGTGTAAAACACCTGACAAAATGCTTTGAACAGGTTTATCTTTACCTCTTTGGAACATCCAGCAAACCTGCGTGCCAACATGTTACCCCTTACTGCCAACGCCCTGCGCTCCCTTTCAATATCGGCAACGTATCTAAGTTTGTAATTAACAATATGTCCTAGGTATTTCTTTTCCTTTACAACCTTTAGGGCACACACTCTTCAGCATAACCGGAGGTACATGGCCAGGATTTGTATTATTTCCAGAGAAAGCTAATAGCTCACTTTTTTATTGTTGTAGCTTAAACCATACCGCATACGTTTCACTTACAAATAAAAGTTTTCTAAGACCACCAATTGAAGGGCTTAACAACACCATATCATCCGCATAACTTAGGTTAATAAAACTAATATCGTCTCCTCGGCAGCCTAATCTTAAGCTGTGCTTCAATCAAGTGGTTCATATATATGTTAAAAAGCCTTGGCGAGCTTAGACCCCCCTGCCTTACCCCGCAATCCAATCTATAAGGGTCGGACAGAGTATTTGCCCATCGCACAACATTAATTTGATTGCTGTACCAGTGCAGTAGCTCAGCAGGAACACCCTGTTTTCGTAGCTTTTCCCACAAGCTTGTATATAGGACACGATCAAAAGCACTAGACAGGTCTAGGAAACGGGCGTACACCGGTGTTTTGCAATCAGTATAATATTTCACCGTGTGCTATAAAGTTAGTACTGCTGATTCTGTGGATAGTCCCTATCTAAACCCGAATTGAGCATCATTAAGCTTCACTTACTGTCCAATGGCCAAGCAATGGCTCAGTGCCCGACATATAAAATAAATTTAAAAAAAAATGAAAAAGGAAAGGATGTTTTTGAATAAGAACACAAAACACAGAAAATGATATCTTATTTCTATAATAAAAAAATAAAAAAGCATAAAGCACAGTGGGAGGGAAGTAATATAAGATCTTTATGCATACATTACAAGGTTAAACATTTTAACCCGTATAATTATACCTGGTTAATTTATGCCCATATAATTGGTCGTGTCGCAAATAGTCGCATATGTCATAGTTTCAGTTTTAAGCCCTAGCGGTTAACAAACTATATATATATCAACGATTCACATTTATAGTTATTTCCTTGTAGCCGAATTCAAATCGAAAGCAACGAAAATGTATGGTCGTTACAAAATCGTGTATTTAATAAGATTTTCGTTGGGCTATATAAATGTTATTTATATATTTCTCGTTTCAGTAGAGCATAAGCCCTGGTACTTCAATGTCTCCACGAAACCCACGCTTTTAATTTACTGTATGGCCAGCACGTCGGAACCAATCATATATATATATATTTTAAAAGTATGCTAGCGACGCTATTAAAATTCCGGTTACCCAGTCCCACTAAGCTGAAAATACTTGTGCTATGAGAGAATTCACGACATTAGTCCAATGGCAGGTTCGAACCTCCGACCCTAAGTAACATAGACTGCACCCTAAACATTAGGGTATTGACGCTTCAAATTAAATATATAATTGCAACTTTAAGGGCTGATTTACCATATGCTGGGCGATGAAGGAAAACATCGTGTGGAATAATGTTTGAGATATATATAAATATAAAAATATTTCAAAGACACGTGGAGTCCGTCTTCACCAGCGCCCACGCATACCGAAGTGGTGGTATAGCCAATAATAGTAATAGAGATATTAATGTAGATAATTCTTAGTCAGAAGCAACTGACCGAGCCGAGGTTCGGCCCTCTCGGGCACCCTCGAGTCAGACGCTCTCGCGGAACAGGGTAACGGTCCAAGCGGAGGCTACCTCTTGAGAGCCCTTGTGCTAGTTACCCACTGATAGAAGTACCGACTGAGCGCCATAAGCGCTCAGTCACCTCTCAACCCGTTGAAACTGAAAAGCCCTCGGGCTAACAGAGGCCATCAGCCCGAAAAAAAAAATTACCTTCTCTCTTTATTCGTTTTAGTATTTAAATACTTCTAGAAGCATAATTCTATGCATGATTGCATTAAATACTCATTGTTTCACTTTACTTAAACCAGCAGTTGCCGCGTAGCTTAGGGGTTAGAGTAACTGGTTGTTGATTCACAATTCTCATCCGCGGTACAATATTAGTATATGAAGTGTATTCGTACTTTACCTTTGACACTGTAAATGAACCTTAGCTAGATCTCATTACACATCAAACAAGGGAAGGGGCCGATATGTTTGCGATACTGCTTACTTGTTAATAAACAAAAGATGTCGCTCTTGCCACACATTAATCGATAAAATAATAGTTTCATCACCTTTTATGTGTGAGTTTTTGTTTTTTTTTATAGAATAAGTGGCAAACGAGCATGCGCCCTACCCGATGGTAAGTGATCACCGCCGCCCATGAACATCAGCAGTACCAGAGGATGTTCTTATTTATGTACAAAATTGCCACTAATAGTACAGCAAAGCTTAAAAGATTTATATTTATATTTGAAATTATATCATAAGATAAATCATTTAAATTATATTTTCCCAGTTAACATGGTATAGCAGATTCTAAACTAGTAATAGTCACGAATCAGCTTGATTTTGACCGCAGCGTTTATCACTGTAAATGACTGCGGCAAATCAATCAATCATCCATCGTCTACGAAGATAGAAGACACACATACGACTAACCTTTACGGACTGAGAATGGAATTCTTCGGTGTCCGCAATTAGGTCATAGGTCGGCGCAGGGAAACGCTCTCAGTAAGGAAATTCTGCTATTTTACTCTGGTATCCTGTGAGAGTATGGTATATAGGTATTCCCCCGTTCGAGTCGACCCTTTCAATTATATTCTTGATAACCTTTGAATTACTTTTAATTGAAAACAAATCTACAAGCTCCTTGAAATAATATTTATGGAGGCAAAAGTCATATGATTTAAATTAATAACAATAATATATTTTTATTTACTGTATGTCCTTATTTTCAACGTGATGTATTATTTTTATTCAAAGATATGCACATTACGAATATTATCCAATAATTAGTATTTAATTCGAGTATTTACTGTGCGTCTGTTTTAAAATGTAATGGGAGGTCTTACAGAAATAATTAGCGAGTGCGATTTTGTTCATTATCCACTTATTTTTGTGTACGTAATGGTAATACTTTTAATTTTCTAGTCGCGGTTGTAATATTTTGATACAAATGATTTGAACGAATGAAATTTACGAAAACACCTTACAAATAACAACTGTTACAATATGATATTTTTTCAGCTTATTTTTTTATTTCTTACAAAAGGTATAGAAACAGCGGACTTTTGGCATTACTATCTACAAGTTAACCCCATGATATATAGAACAAGATAAGTGAAACTAAAACGAAGTTAACCATATTTCTGTTTTCACTACAGTACAGCAACACAAAGGCAACTGAGACTGAATGGTTGGCAACCTACCACTGTGCGTTTTACGCGAAATTTACTGCCTACCATAACTGCTCAGTGTAATCAGTCACCAGTGGTATTTCCGAAGCAATACGTCTTAGTGACCTTCAAGAAAAGTAGACAAGTTACACCTTTCGTAAAGGCCGGCAGCGCATCCGTAACTCTTCTGATGGCGTTGTGGATGTTAATGCTTAGCCCTAAGGCTATGACGAATGCCTCGTTATTGGTCATTATCTATCCGTTTACCTCTAATCACGAGACAAACGTCCGACTGCCGCGCAAGCAGTGTTTTGAACGAAAAAAACACAACGACTTTCTTCTGGCGCACTGACTTCATCGTCGAGTTCATTTGACACACTTATGGGCCTGTTGACAATGTTTAACGAGTCCAAGTTTATATCTTAGCCCAGCATAAGAGATGATGAATATAATCATAAATTCGGGGCCTTCTTAACTTTTTTTTTATTAAATTACTCTTAGAGCAACAATTTAATTTTCATTTCTTTGCGCTGCATACACTTGTGTTTTCTTATTAAATCGATCACACTGGGACCGAGCGCAGTGCTTAATCCCAAAAAGACAGAAATGGATAAAATATCGGAATGATAAATATATGATATTCTAAATAACATAAGGGTTAGTGCTACCTGGTTATCAGGGCTACGAATTTGATTTTACGGCAAACGGGCAAATTGATTTCGATCGCCGGTTCCGGCACCGATGTAATTGATATCAGCACTAAAAATTACAATTTATGTAATTTTTAGTGCTGATATCCCATTTGCTTGGCGGATCTAATAAATCGTGTGCTCTTAGGCTACCCTGGGTTAAGGTTTCCGAATATCTTCATAAAATAACCTCTTAACACTGTTGTGTTTCGTATGATTAGTGACAGTAACTGGTGTGTTTCTAGCTGCAGAATGAATAAGTCAGCTCGACCGGAGTAGGACTACGACCTCACAGAATACCAATATAATAAAAAAATAAAATAAAAGAAGAATTCCTGAGGCAGCTCATTTGATTTGATTTCAGTGATGGATGTATGGGTAAAAGTCCGCAAGGATCACAGCAGATTTATAACACTCGATTAATTTATCCTAACTTCCGTAAATAACATTCGCAGGTTTAATCTTCCAGTTTCCTTAAGAAAACTGGTATCTTCTTGAACTTCCTGATTATCGATCGACTACTGTTTTTTATCAAGCGGAATTCTGATCAGTCGTACAATAAAATAATACATGTTTTTTAGAAGTGGCTTTTGTCAATAGACCAATTCTTACGCTCTAGGACAGGGGTAAAGAACCTGCGGCCCGCTTAATAATTTTATGCTGCTCGCCAAGTGTTTAATTGTATTACAAATATTCCTTATATATATGTTCTACCAAATAATGTTTATCATATGAATACAATTTAATTTAAATACTATTAAGAAGTGTAATTTAGGCCTACCAAAAAATTTCAAAATTTGGATAGGCCCGTTACTAAAAAAGATTGCCCACCCCTGCTCTAGGATATTCGTCTCGGATAACTCGTTTAACCAAGTAAGAAACAATTGTTCTACACCCATGTGTGGGTATCTCTGAGTATTTTAAATTAAGAACACATTATAAATATGATTGTAATTCCCCTGTGCTCATGCGTCGACGATTAAACGAAAATATGGTATTACCAGATTATAGATAAATATTAAAAAGCGCGAATGTATGGGAGGACCATTTCCTTAAAATAGTTCGTAAGAAGTTGAGTATGCTTGATAAACACTCCTTTCATATAATGTCAGCATAAAATAGCATTATTTCTGTATCTCGGTACGCTAAGTACCTCGCAAGCTCACGCTAAGTTAATGAAACTGAACATCTAATTATAAAGCTAACCGTCATATTAAAATGACAATACATCATCTATATTCTACATTCTAGGATGAAAATGTAAACCCCATGAACCGTAGAAATCTAGAATTATCAGGTGAAAGGTGCTGATTTAGTAATATTCTTTTCATTGGTAAAGCCACTCTGTAGTCCTCCTATTTTCAGAGGGAAAATTTTATGAAGCCTACAAGGGTAGGAAGTATACCCCTGTTTCGTTTTCCAGATTTCTTCTCACATAAGAAATTCTTCTGCTAACCCTAGATCTCCAAAGGATCATATCTTTTATACTTTTTCACTGTCGGTGTTAATGAAATTATAACAGCGCCATCTACTGCAACATTGGAGTACCATCGGCTTTGCCTAAAATTGTTGATGCGTGAGAACACTATTGCTTCGTCATGTGATGGTAGCATTTATTTTATTACTTAATATCGATATCGAGCCTTATCATCACTAGTAAACTTTTCTTGTCGAATATTTACGCCAGCTACCACTGTAAATGCCACAGTTTGTTAATAACCATTTCTCATTCTGTTCACATGGGATGGGATGCGTATATATGCTTCAGTGTCGTACATCTAGAGATTCATCGCATTGGAGAGCGTAACTGAATCGAATAAACATTACGTCCTCTTCCTACGTGGGCGGTGAATTTAAATATGTAAATTTTTGCTTTACTAACTTTATAACCGTATTGTAGTTCGATATTAACTACAAAACCGCACTCCTACATTCTTTTGCTGGGCAAGTAGAGGCATCACGGACTTATATAGCTACTGGATGACACGGTTAACAATTGTTAAGAGTTGAACGGAACTATATTCTCTTATATTGACAATTTGTCTGCGTAATAATTAGGATATACCACAAAACGATTCTCATCATTGACTATTACAGTATAGTGGGATAGAATTTTACTTCTTAAAAGAAGAAATCACTTGCTTAGAATACTTGTATATTGCAGTGAAGTCATACAACCCAATTACAACTGAAAACTTTTAATAAGTGTGGCATAAATGTTGGGCCATGACCCATGGCTTAGAAGGCTTTGGGAAACATGGCCCCAAAAAAATAATTACAATTATATATAGCGATTAAAAATATTTTATAACTAAGCTTTAAATTTTACACTTCCTACATACGCATCTAACAACTCCCAAGTAATAAGCCTAAAAATAATGATAAATGTTCAATAGAGAAAATGACTGAGCTATTTTTGAGTGTAATAACCAAATAGATGAGAAGTTATATTAAAGTGTGAATTAACAAACACAGTTTGTGTGGCGCTTTTTCCTTTTACATTTTAGAACGAACTCCGTCAAATAATAAATCAGGAGTCAAAATTTCATTTAAACAAATTCAATATAGTTTTCTTTAATCTTTAGATTTGTTAAGCAATATTAAGGTTTGGTGTAAAATTAAGAATATTATGTCCAGACTTCGCATAGGTTAGCTTCTGACCAACGAATTCCTAATTCCCCTATATTTGTTATAAATGAATAAACAAAATAATATAACACCTAATAGTAATGAATGGACTTTAGAATAAATTCACATAATTTACTTTATCTACATCATTAAAAATGTATACATATATTATATCCTAATACTAGTCTCAAGCCGAAAATTCGAAAAAAAACAAGAAAATTTTGAATTTATTTCAGTATAAGCAAATTTCTGTAATAGTTTCTACAAAAGTACTAAAATTATTTTGTTTCTTGACACATCAAGTATCGTTAAACAAAGCGTTGTATGCACGAGATATTGAAGCAAAAACAGATACATTGTCATTTTACGTGTATGTTGCCGGAATACGCAGTAACAATTAAATATATTTATTGATATTGCCAATATTCAAAGGTTAATCATATTATTTTGTTTCATTAAAAAATAAAGTTTTGTTATTGTCTTGTAGAGGGTATCTTCCAACGTCAACGTGTTTGTAGGGCTTTATTAACAATTTATTGTGTGTTTATTATTGTGTGACAATAAACATATCAGCAAGGATCGACTGTATCTGAACTTGTAATAATTAAAAATAATAATAATAATAATTCGCCAATATTCTTTTTGTTTCAATATTTTTTTAACAACGTGGGGTTGTTACATACTTCCATCTGAACCTTATGTTGAATATTTATATTGAAATGGAAAAGGAAATGTTTTCAAAGCATAACCTGGATTCGATATAAGGCTTATTTTAGAAATATTTTAAAAGTAGTCGGGAAGACGATTATCCTGTTAAATGACCATTGATTATTTATTGATCACACACAATGGATAGTCCATTTTATTATTGTAAAGAATTACGTGTATGTTCTACAGCTATATTATGCCTATACCATGAAATCTAATAGGTTCAACCGGGCAAGGGCTATGCACTCCTGGAATACCAACGTAAAATAAAAGTATAATGTTCTTCTTACACCGTAGATGTATGAAGAGAACATGACTCACGGTCGGCATGGCAAATAACCGTCAAGTCTACAAGTACAAGTGTCAAGTTTATTTGTTTATATTAATTGAAAGTGTAAACGTTTTACTCGCATTTTGGTGTTCATTAGTGAAAACAAAATATAAAACGCATCATTTCACACAAGACGGGATCATGTCGTCGTTTCGTTAAATTTGTCGAAAGGTATTTACAATTCCAAATTTACCATGGTTATACACCTGTTGCAATAAAGACGTTCGATGCCGTTTGTGAAAATATTAATAAATGTAATATAATTATGTATTATTTCGGTCCCTTTGGCGTACCTATGTAAAATAAAAAAAAACTCTTGCCCTCTGCACCAACCACTGCTTAGAAATTACGCTTACAATAATATTATGTATTGACCGATGCTGGACAAAAGTTTTTTATCTAAACGCTTGGCCATCTGGAACTCCCATTTGCGTCAGTTTCATTATTAGTCCTACTAAACCCAACACATTGTGAATCTGGATAAAATCGCTGATAACAAGAAGCCGAACCCCCGTACGGTTACGGTTCAGATATTCTCAATTTGATTTGCGTTTGTTGACTCTTTTTAGTTTTGTAGTTTGATGTTTTGAAATAACTTATTGGTGTTTTAGACAATTATTGTATTGTATTATATTACATATTGTGTTTTACATAGTTATTGTGTATATTGTAATATGTTACGAATAAAAAGTTTGTTTTATTTCTTTCTTTCAATATAAATACGATTATTGGTGCATGAATAATTTACTAATAAGAAACTATAAAAACTTAGGCCAAGTTTATCGGGAAAAAGCAAATGAAAGTAGTTTTACCTATTTACTTTTTATCCTTTTAGTACGAATAAATCTTTCAATCTCTTAATACATCTATGTATGTATGTATAGTAATCTTAATTATAGATTTTGCTAAACAGCATTGGCGTATCCATAGTAATATGGATTTAGTTTAATTGTACATTTTTTTATTTAGTACGATTTAAATATACGATCACTGTATTGTTGTTCTTACTATCATCTTTTTATTTTCTTTAGTGTAGTGTCTTAAATACCTTTGCATACCTAAATGCATGAACAATCGTATATTTAAATCATAATCGTAAGACATTCGTTATAATAACACATAATGTTTATTATAATTCGTACGAAAGAGTGAGTATATCACTCGTTATATATCTAACATAGAAGTATATATCTAACCAAATAAGTCGAAGAATGATAAATATGTAAAACAGAGCAAAATATATAATAGGAAGAGTGAGCTATTGGTGTTTAAGGCAGGGGCGGATAAACCCACCGATAGACCCGGTGGTCACTCTTGGAGGCGTTTTACTTGAAAGAGTTACTCAGCTTAAATATCTTGGACATATAGTAAATGAGAACTTGACAGATGATGCGGATATAGAAAGGGAGAGAAGGGCGTTGTCAGTCCGATGCAATATGTTGGCCCGTAGATTTGCATGCTGTACAAAAGAGTAATAATTGCTTAATTTAAGGCATACTGTCCGCCTCTTTACTCGTGCAGCCTGTGGGTCAGGTGCACGCAGAGGACTTTCAATACCCTCAGAACGTGTCAAATTTACGATTTTTATACGATTGTATATTTTTATATCATTTGCACTGACTGTGCTGATTATTTTAAGTAATTGCAGCATATTATTAGGAGATTACACTAATCCACTCTTTATCGCCTTTTGGCATGCAATCAAATATAGCACCGTACGTATTAATAATAATAAAACGTATAGGCGTAAAGGAAAGCAAACACAATTTCTAGATTTTTAAACATTTTCGGTTTTTAAACGAGGAAGTTTTCCAAGTTTTGTATTTGTTATTATGTATTTTATATACTCAAAGATACTGTTCTCATTCAGTCTAATTTATATCATAATTATATATTAGCTTCCAGGTAAACATGCAACGGTAGGCGGTTAAAAATACCGTCATGTTTGTGATAAAACTTTAGAGAAAATTATCACGGATTCGCGTCATAGAGCGATCGTATGTTCTCTTAAAAAAATTCCGGCGATATCACCTTGTTCTGAATTATAACGGCAAGATACGAATATTGTTTGACGAGTTGATGGATGGAATCTATATTTTATAACAGTGTTCATTTTTCAAGTTTTACCAACATAGTAAATTGAATAATTCAGATTGAATGAAACATTGGTGCCTAATTCAATCATGTTCTCGTTTCAATTTTTCAATTTTAATTAATTATGCTGTAGTACTAATATGTCGGCTAGAGGAGGCAAGGATCACGTTTTCAATGAATACTAGTGTAAAATATTGGTCTTGTGCTGTGTTTTGTTACAAGGCATTATATGTTAACCCTCAGGAGTGTGAAAGCATCTGCGGAAAGATTTATTTTTAAGTATTGAATTTGAATATTACACTTCTAAGACGCATTCGCGTGGATATCAATCTTTAAATCAATTTTATAGAGTTTTTATAGATATATATATATATATATATATATATATATAAACCAAAGAAATTCCATATAAATAACATTTGTATTTGTTTAATAAATCAGACAGAGAAGATCTTTGTACTGATGTATGGATTTTTTGATAGGAAAGATAATATAATGGCATACATACAAAAAAAAAATCATTTATATTTCTAAGTTTTACTGTGAATCCAATCAAGGGATTCCTCGATGGCATATTTACAAATAAAAGAAACGTTTATTCACGGAACAGCGGTCGCAGCCATCGTTAAACTGCATTTGAAACCAGATTGTTTTTCCGCGTATTTAAAATTAAATTATAAAAGGGCAGACAGAATAAATTAATCTCAGACCAAAAATAAATGTGTGCTTTATAAAACAATTTCATGTGTTTATTTTTAAGCTGTCGTGATGACTGCTAAATCAGTCATATACAGTGTATCGTCGTATTGCTATTCAATTTATTTTAATTTGGCTAATAGGTCTATGATCCGATGTGATAATTTAACTTATTATACTATTAAAAAAGAACCCATTTCGCGTTCATCACTTATGTTACATTTATTTGAAGTACAAATTTACGTATTTGAGAATGATGTTTAAATTTACATATATGACGCGTTCATGTATCTTAATAATTAGGATAGTCTCGACCGCTATTTAAAAATAGTACATCCGAAAAATGTTCTGTATCGAAATACTATAGTATTATACTATAGTCTATGTTAATATATTCGTAAGTTGAGATTTTTTTGTAGTATTTTAACTATATAATATCTTAACCGTCGACTGATTAAACTGCGGTCTTTTTAAAACCTTGATCAACGAGCTGCGGTCTTGTAAGAATTCTTTTGTAGATAACTTTTTGATAAGATAAGATCATACATGTACAGTACATGTAGTCTGTAAAGAAATTTATCTCATAATATATAAACGAAAAAAAAAACGGCGCATATTAGCATTGTTTGTGGCACATTATAATTTGGATACCGATTCGTACATTAAATACAGTTGATTTATTATATTAGGGATGCGTACGAGCAAAAAGTTTATCTGATGATAAAATTCCTAGGACGCAAACACCCATATTCGTCTTCGATAAGAAATCATAATGCGGACGCAAGGTCACTTCTGAGGACCAAGGCTGAATGCAAATAATATGATTACTGCTGCAAAATAAATAAAATTGTCTTGCGTATGCATCGGGAATCACGTGTGATGTCACACTTGATCGTTTAAACCAAATTTTTCAATTTTAACAAACACTAACTGCGTCACTTTACTCTCCTGCGCTGGCATGCTTCTTGCAAATCTATTACGGTGTAACTATAAAGGCCTTTTAGCCTCAACTACAACACATCACCTCTTATAAATTAATTATTTTTTATTACAGATTGGTGATTAAATACTATTAATATTTGAGTTACGTAAGAATAATGTAACTTATATTATTCCCGTTGCTATAGTCAGGAGAGGCAGCGTGCAGTTGCCAAAATATGTCGTCTGGCAATTGTACGGCTTAAGTTATATAACGATTTATTTACGTCAAGTATTGTACACGGTATTGATTGAGGCGTTACGTACGTTGTAAAAAAAAAATAATTACTTTGAAATTAACAACAAAAGAAAAAGATATAAATAATCCTTGTTTCAGATATCGCAATCACCGCTGGAGAGCAAATTGAATTCTATAGCAATCAGACAAAAATAAGCAACGAAGGCGTTAGGATTCGTGACCTCACGGCTTTAGCGTACGACGCTGTTCATAATATGCTGCTCTTCGTAGATACACAGAGCGATAACGCGTCTATATTTAGCTACCAATTAGCAACAAAGAAGTATCAGCCTTTGGTTAGACGAAGATCGGGCGAAAATATCCAGGGTTTGGCGTTTGATCCAATTACGAGTAAAGTTTTCTGGACTGACACCAATGAGAAGAGCATATTCTGGATATCGTTGAAGCCAGGTTCAAAGAATGATATTTACGGCAACCTTCTAATCAAAATGGACTACGAAATTCCAAGAGCGATAGCCGTGGACAGCTGCAGAGGGTAAGTGACCGCAAAATTAAGTGAAACCTAGTACGCTGAACGATTTTTCTTTCTGTCCATGAAACGATGACATATATCCTATTTGCCCCGTGAGTAGTAAGTAACGCCATCCTAAGCCTATCGGTGTAAACTACAAAAAACGACAATATCGTACACACAGGGAGTGTTCAACGCATTTTTATAACTTTCAACGCAGCACTGGTACTGAGATACATTGATACGTACCGGAGTACGAATTTTGATTTGTGATTATTGTTTATCAATGAGATTTGCATATGCGCACAGGCTTCCAAAACTTTAAATAGTATATATACGGACAATAGTATAGAGACACGACGTACAAAATTCATCAAATTAAATATGTTCTTGATCTTGACACGCGTGGCACTTCCAAACAATTTTGCAATTTCCAGTACAAAATTATAAAATATTGAACAAGTCTCGCTTTACTGAACACAATAAACCACCAAATTACTAGTTTAGGACATCTATAATATAAACTGTAACGCTGTGATGTAAGTGTGATTGTAATTGCAGATATGTCTACTGGACAAATACAAATATAACAAAACCTACAATCGAGCGAGCGCGTTTCGATGGTTCAGAGAGAACGGTCATCGTCGACTCTGATGTCTACATGTTGGTGGGCCTAGCGATAGATCAGAACACTAAAAGACTTTACTGGGCTGACGACAGAGAGGGAATCCATTACTCCATCGAAAGTTCAGACTTAGATGGGAAAAACCGAAAAAAATTACTAGTGGGAACCAATCATATGCCCAATGCAATAACTGTGTCAAAAGATTCAATCTATTGGGTGGATTGGGGCTATAGATCCGTTTGGAAATTGCCTAAAAATCCTCCAGCGAACACAGAACCCGAAGACATCATTAACTTTTCCAATAAAATTCCGTTTGGAATTGTCGCCAATTATGAAATAGCAGATCAGACTGCCGATGTCCCGGAATGCGCAGTGCTATCGGAAATAGCGCAAAATACGACAACAATTAATGATTCCTTTAACATTCCGAGGGATTTGGGTCTGTTTTGCCTCCATGGTGTAAAAGCTGAGGAAAAGTTATCTTGCAAGTGTTCACCTGGGTACATTGGCGAGCGTTGCGAGATTTCTGTTTGTCACAATTTCTGCGTCCAGGGCGTTTGCAGCTTGACACCAACTGGAGATTCCATATGCAAGTAAGTATTATCGCTCATTTAATAATGAATGTTTTGCATTAGATTTAGTATTTATCGTTTTGGTTTTAAAAAAACTGTTTTTTCGCGCCGTTACCTTGGCTCAACTCTCCATCCAGTAAATTATAACGTACATTGATTTTAATTCTTTACTAATGTAAAATCACTCGATAAGTCGTGGAAGTAAAAAACTGTAAAAGACTACTTTAGCAACTACATCCTACCAAATATTTTATTTTCAATACAGATGTAAAACAGGCTTCACCGGGGCTAGATGCGAGATAAATGCTTGTGCTGGACACTGTTTAAATCATGGTGATTGCTCTGTTGGTCCCGACCAGAAACCTTCGTGCAAATGTTCAGCTAAATATGAAGGGGACAGGTGTGAAACTGGAAAATTGGTTCCTCTTACGTCATCAACAACTGTGTTACCTTTGGAACATTGCAAGTAAGTTATGGGACCCTAAAGTATATTACTGCATTACATCCTATCATAATATTTTATAATTAAAATCTATAAGTCGAAAGTAAAATCGGATCAACTGAGTAATTTATAAGCATTTTTCTCGTCATTTTATAATCACTTATTATTTCGATTTAACTTATCGGGAGAACGTACTAGAAATGTCAAGTAAACGTAATTCCTCAGATACAAGGTTTCTTAAGTTTAAGTAATCAATAAATCAACTATTTATGGAACAAATCATGTCCATAGTTTTCATCACAACTTGTGTGATATTGATGTTATTAAAATGACCGCATTTAACTTTATGAAAACATGCAAGTAACGCTCCTTTATTATCGAGTATTATTACTCGATATGTATTGCTACTTTTATATATAACAATAAAATATGTACAAATGTAGTAATGTTTAATTTATTTACTAATAAAAAAAATTTCTAGTTGATTCCGTCTAGGTGAAGACATCATTTATTTATTTACAAATATATACAATTTTCAAGCATTGTTGTTTAATGTGTTGTTCAAATTCCTTTTGAAAGATTGCGGTGTGAATACTAACAAACTGCCACTTTTACAGTTGTACTAAACAAAGAAACTCCAATGCAGTATTAGTGACACAAACATCACAAGATTCCTTGGTCAATGAAGACATGTATATGGACACCAACAATTGCAATGACGATTGGAAACCCATTAGAAACACCATTATTACCGTCCTCGCCACGTTCACTGGGTTGTTGTTCATGGCTTGCGGCGTACTTATAACAAAGATCCTGCAAATGAAGAGAAGGCCGAGGTATGTACTCGTATCTGGGTTTTCTAAATTTGTTGGAAGTTCCATGTGCAAAAAGTGTCGATGGGGCGTACATCAATCGATTTCTTTTTGACATACGCAAGTATGTAACAGCCTAGAACGGGTTTCTTTAGTTTACGGGCATAAAATTAGTAAGTCTATCCCTTTCAACAAGGACCACACTTATTTGTTCCCAAAGTAGGTCCTGATGAATTAGTTATGTAATCGAAATCTTGCTCTTTTTGTATGCGGTCTTTATAAATTATCTATACATATATAATTACTTGTCCTGACTGACTGACTGATTCATCAAAGCGCAGCCTAAACCGATGGGACTACAAACTTGAAATTTTGGGAGCTTATGCCTTTTACGTGGTAAGCATTCACTAAGGATGGATTTTTGGAAATCTCACCCCTAAGGGGGTAAAATAGGGGTTGAATGGTTGTATAGAAGTCCAGCATTTCTAAAGTAAGAAATACGAAATTTCATATGCTTATTTCTTTTTAGAAATAAATGTATAGGTATGTCGGCATTTTCCAACATTTTACCCTTAAGAGGGTGAATTAAGGGTTGAAAGTTTATGTGGGAAGTTTGTCACTTTTGAAGGAAGAAGCATGAAATTCAATATGAATGTTTCCTATGTAAAGTTTAATAAAAATATTATGAATAAGTTTACATCTAAGTTCGATTGATGGCGTTGTGCACAGTCACCGAATGACGCTATGTTTTCGTTACGCGGTTTTTAGCATCTTTATACATATGTTCATAGTACATTACTATAAACCTAATACAAAGTAGCACTCGACGGTATGGTGCTTTGAAGATGAACCTACTTCAAAAGATGTCGCCGTGCACGAAACACTCGGAAACAAATGGTTGCCTCATATTTTTCTGTTTGCTAGAGGATCATAGAGATCAAAGGAGTGAACTTTGAATTGTGTGTAATAGTTTTTGCCCTAAAAGAGTTGTCAGTTCAGTGTGACAAGAGGCTGAAGTTAGGAGTTCAGCATTTTCTCCGGCATCACCGTAACATCCTTCCGTACACTTCTGCCAGAATACTCGACTATATTATAACAAAACCTGTGTCTATCCTACCCACCTCACCTGCCATCCCATATGATTTTTATCCGTTCCCAAAATAATGACTTTTACCTTTCTGTAATGAGGAATAAATTTTATAATTTTTGCGTAATTCATTTCTTTTAACATTACGATGATATTGAATTTAGTCGATTATATAGTCAAGAAGAAAATTAAAAATAAATAGATGCTATTTCCAAGTTCAATCGTCAAATTTATGGAATACTTTTACGTTAGAGTTAGAGTGTACGATTAGATTTTTTTTTCAATAAATTTGTTTTGAAGTTTTTACATTTTTTATATATATTTACAGACTAAAAAGGCGCATTATCGTAAACAAGAACATGACTCCATTGACGGCGCGTCCCGACCAGTGCGAGATCACTATAGAAAACTGTTGCAACATGAACATTTGCGAAACGGTAAGAAACATTAATGTCCTTAACTTGAGTTTTAGTAACTATTAATATATACGCCCCTGACAAACAGCACCACAAGTTTCGTAAACCCCTCTTCAACAAAAAAAGAATTAAGCGTGTGCGCGACACATCATTTTGTTATTTTTACCCACGCACTAAAATGAAACAATAATATCTTTAATTTGAGTTTTAGTAGTTACCAATGTACCGGGCACTACCAAATTTCGGAAACACCTATTCAACAAAAAAAAGCTCTTTGTACCCACGCACTAAAATGAAGAAAGGGAGGCGAGAGAGATAATAGAGATTTATCAAATATTTCTTGTTAAAATAACGAAACATTGAATTTATGGTTCGTAAGGAAATTAATTGAATTATCAGAAATTATTTTTTTAATTTATGATTATTATTTATTCCACTATTTAGTCACAAAAATTATTGAATTTAAAAAAGTGATCAAATAGAATTTATTCAAATATTTATTTATTTATTTACTTTATTAGGAAACTTCACAGCATACAAGAAACATTAAACATAAATACAATTAACAAGGATATTTAGCAATCAAAGAAATACAATAATATATTTTTTTTTTTTTGTGCGTACGTGTGTGCGTATGCTTGTCTGTGTTTTAGCGCATGTATCTTATTAAGGAGAATTCAGGAGTGCTTCATTGTTGCAAACATTGTTTAGAAACTGATTTCGCTTAAGATTTAAAATGTCAATTTTTCTAAACATAGATTTGCATACACCTATAGACTGAGCTCTGGGCATATTTCGTTTTTGTAAGAGGGACATCAAATAAATTTGTACTTCGTAGACGGCGTGTTGCTGGTGATATTTGCTAGTGATTTCACACTGTAAATTTTAATTTAGTGTATATATGTAATACTTAAGAAAATCAGTACTGTTAACTTTAAGGTTAAGCGAAGTTACGTTGTGTATGAATTGAAGGACAAGGTGAACGATAGTAATTAGTGTGTTGACAACGATCTTGTCGTGATATAAATCGATAATAAATATTTGTACGCGGCGTGCCGGCTGCGTTATAGAGATTATCACAATTATAAAAAAACTCACTTTGGCCTACAATTACACAATGGACACGAAAGGAGAGCACCGTGTCAAGTGCGGCGTCGAAAATACTTCGTGGTTAGAAAGCTAAAATGTTCAATAGTCGCGTTGTCCTGCAGGTCATTATTGAATAATTCAGTCTCTCACATATTATTTTTCTAACATATGGATCAGAGCACATACTTCCTCTTAGCCCACGTAAACCATTGGCTACTCATGCAGCTGCAACGAATACCTTTTGTCAAATTTCTTGTAAGTATTATTTTAGTTACAAGAAGGCATACCCAGGGTGACGGTCCAAGCCGAGGTTCCCTCTCGGGAAGCCTTGTGATGGTTACCCATTAATGAAGGTCCCGGCCGAGTGCCCTAAGCGCGCGGCCACATTTCAACCCGGCGAAGCTGTAAAAGCCATTGAACTAACAGTGACCACCAGCCAAAAAAAACTAAACAAGAAGACTCAATCTTGTATATATATCTTGTGATGCAAAATAATAGAAAATGAAGGTTATTATTATTTGGGGATATTTTTTTTTCAATAAAATAAATAAATAAAATACTAAAAAAATATAATAAAACAAATATATACAATACAATATTATTATTATAGTAACATAGTGCAAAATTACATTTATGGAATCGAAGTTAGAATTCACTCTCTAGTCAACAAATATATTTACCAAACCAAAAAGGAGTCGCACTAACACATCGTCCATGCTCATTTAGTCAGGCTCTAACTAGGAACATAGCTTGCTAGCTGCATGCTGGATTTAGTAGATGGTTCTGGACTGCAGTTACCATGTAGCCTTTTAATTTCATAAATACTAGGTATCATGATCCAAGTTTAATAGCCTTACACGTACCACACTTTTACTTCACTAAATGTCTTCGCTTCAGTTTCTCTATCATTAATAAATCTTGAACTGTGACGTTGGTGGCATGGGCTAGTAATTGCGTTATAGTTATTTTCACAACAAATAACTACAAGTGCTATTTATTGCCTGCACACGTAGTTTTAGTTTAGTACCGTAAAAACATAATAAAATTTCGAAACAAATCGTTTAGGCAAAAATTTCCATGTCCTTAAAATTGATAACGGAAAATGACAAATATAATATTTCACATCGAACCTTATTTTTCGCATTGCATATATTACAAATTAAATATTGCAGTGTAACTTAAATCATTGTACATACATGTACGACACAAGAGATATCAAATAACTAATTACTAGTATGATGTCTTTGCAAAATCTAAGGTATGATATTAACTTGTGTACAATTGGCAAAAAATATTATCACATATAAGACCAACATTATTAAAAAAGACATAAATACTATAAACCATTAATTAAGGCGTAAATGCGTAAACGATAAAAGTTAATATAAGAAAAGAACATGCACGTTCTTATAATGATTTCGTTTGAATACGATGCTGTGACTATATTATTATCTTATTCAATTATTTAAGGATGCTTATGTATGTAAAAGTATTTAGTGCTGAAAAATTATGATTATGCATAATATATTAATACATGTACTGTGAAAACATTACACACCTTTTTGAGCAGTATTGTAAAATCTGAAAAACAAATAACTAATATTTAAATTGTCAAAGTAATACATATATGTGTGGGAACTTTACTTTGCTAATCTAAATATTATATATAAATTTGTTTGACAATTTTCTTTCATGGCATTTTGAAACTGAAATTAAATTGGGAGCAACAAACGACCACACAGTTTGCCTGATGGTATGTGATTCCTACTACATACATTCATCCCTGACAAGGAACAATAATACAGATGCATTGTCACTGTTGAGAAATGAGATAGAATGCCTCGACACCAGTAATGAAACACGGCAACATTATGATGCTATTTTACGCTGGTATTCTGTGAGAGCGTGGTCCTACCCCGGTCGAGCCGACCTACTCATTCAGCAGAAAGAAAGTAGCTCTATAGTTCTATCAAAAAAATACCGTATTGAATGAAACATAACAAATGAAAACACTATGTTAACATTTCAATGAATGATTGAGATAACAGTTATTTGTTTTAAACGTTATTCGAAGCGCTTTACATATAATTCTTTTTCAATTAAAAATAGCTAATATATATAGCAAATGTATATTAACATTCTTTACTTAATGTCACATTTAAGATCCGTAGTATATTTTTGTTACAGCCGTGTTACGAGCCTCGAAACTCCATACGACCAACACTACTCAACGTAAAGCCAGACAAAGAAGAAAAAACAAACTTAATAGCAAACATGGAGAATCCCTATGACCCGTATTAAATTGTTATCATATCATAAATTTTGTTACATACTAAGGTACAAACGTTTGGTATTGAAGTATAACCATTATTTTTTTAAGAAGTGTTTAGGCTGTTTATTTTTGAAACAAAAGAGCTGTGGATTCAATTGTGTGGGAATATCTTATATTAATATAATAACATATATTGAATTATTATCTTTCACGACAAATCTTTCCTTCAAAATACAATCATGAAAAGCTTTTCACCAAAAATAACTGTTAAAAAGATTAACGTTATTATATTAAATTAAAAATATAGCTGATAAAAAAACATTATAAAGGTAATTGGATACACTTACGTAAATAACTAAAATAAATGTTGATTAAATATGATTAAGTTGCTTAAATAATATTACACCTCTATATTATTCGATACTGATATTCGAGGGATTAAAAGATTATTATTTTTTAAATTCCTTTAATTTTGATAAAGTTGTTTGACAAACGCGCTTGTCTTCAAAAGTGGAGTGTTACTCGCATTAACACTTTATTATATATTTGCAAGCAATAATGTAGTCAGTTAAAACAAATACTTTCATTCAAAACCTTTACATGTCATTTCAATGTCACCCAATGTAATTTTTTGCATAAATATATAGATTGTAGGATTTTATAATGTTATTCATTTTATTAAATAATTATCAAACCATAATTGATAAATCTTAGTATGTGTAAACTTTTGATGAAAGTAGGTCAGTTGCCTACAAAAAAAATATGGCATTTATATGTCAATTTATTTTCAGTTTCTGAAATTCTACAGAAATTTTTAGTACTTTTTTTATATTTGTTGACTTTTTTTCTTTAATTTAAAGTATATTTATTTAATTTATATATTATAAATGGCAACCATAAAGTTGTCAAAAAGCTAGTAAAGCATTCATAAACAATACAGTAAATTTCTGTATTCGTTTTACGTTTTTATTGACTAATTAAGTTACTAATTATACAAGTGCGTTAATTGTAACTTAAAAATGAACATTTTAAATGTTAAAAAATGATTTAATTGTCAAGAATGTCTCAAAACTTAACCTACGTTTCTTGTTGGTTAAGTCTTATCGTTTATTACATATTAATATATTTATATATAGTATTTGACTACTATTGTAGTCAAATATTAAAAACACACGAAACTTATAAGTTCACTAAACAAAATAACCACCAGTTAATCGAATTAACTATTAAAACGTATAAATTTGCACTAACTAAATATAGCCAGTCATTTATATACATTTTACTGAAAATTCCCACAATTTTTTTTTAAGTAAATAGACAATATATAATATTTATAGAATATTTGAAAGAATAATTGATATTATAAATATTGATAGCTTTTGTAAATATAGTTTCATTATTTCAAGGTGTTTGATAATTCTACTGATCTACTAATTTTGAAATCTTACAACGGTTCCTTTATTGTTATCAATATTCCCGCTGTTTTCCTTATCAAATACAATGTTGTTTTTTTAACTATCTTGAGTGAAATAATTGTTACCTACATTTAATTGAGTGATCGCTATTTCCTTAATATTTATTTTCGCATTTCAATATTTTCTCATTCGGATACATTTTTACCACCTTTTGATTTACGTACAGGAATATACATTTACTTAGATTGATCTTTCCTATAAACTAAGTTGACGAGATTTCATGATGACCACATTGTGTTTAACAACTGTCAGTGTAGTGAGAAAGATTGTCTTAAATTTATTGTTGTTACTCATTTTAATTAAACTTATCCGTGTTGTTTGCACCTTCAAATTCTTGAAATAATATTTTTAAATTTTAGCTACTATAGTTTTACGATAAAAGTTCCTATTCGTCATAACTAAGGTACCAATAATGATAATAAATCTTATCTTAACTTATATTCGCTTGTTGTTCCCAGTAAATGTTGTCATATGAGAGAATACATTTTTAACAAATTAAATTAAATTAAATTTATACAAAAATTTGAAAATTCAAGTAGCCGACTTGGCTTTTCATATTTTATTTTATTCATATTATATTTCATATTTGTGATTTGCAAACAAGGGTATATAATTACCATCACTAGTTGTGCATTACCAGTATTTATTTATATTTACAACATTATAATTGTTTTAAATAATTACTGTACTAATTTAATTCGAATTTATAAAAAAGACAATTTATTATAAATAAGAAATCCTATTAGTTCATTTGTGTTTAGAGTTGTATTGCCATTCAAAAACACTAAAGAGTTAAAATATTTAATGGGTTGTTATTTCGTATATTCAACATATACAGAAAAATCAGAAAATTTTGTTTTATTTTATTAGATTTAGAATAATTCGTGGATTTATAATATCCACATCAGAAATGTGATATTACGATATATATAATATATATAAGTGATTTTGTATAAACAAATATTTAATTTTTGATAAGAAAATAAATGCTTTTTAAAAGAAACATTGTTTAAATTAAATAAAACACACTTTCCTTATTATGTCATTTATAAATACAGTAATACATATCACAATACACTAACTTACCTTGCAGACGTTGAACTCGATTTATAGTAATAAAGTTTACTTTGGTACTTTTATGAATTTATTTATTTATTTTACTTTTATATACACAAAGCATTTATATAAGGAAACTAAGATAAGAAAAGTCTGTACAAAGGGTCAGCTTATTATACCATTAAAATCGCAGGCCCACCAGCAGGGCTGGTGTTGAGACATATTATCGAAAAAAAAACAGTATACTACTTACAAAAAAAATTGAGAAAAAAAATTATAATTATTTACAAACACATGCATATATATACATAAATAATAATACATATAATATATAATGTAAATATTATTTATGTAACAATTAAAAAACGTACAAAAAGTATGTACGTAAAGTATGAAATACTAGACAAGTATTTGTCTCCCTTTCTTATAACGGACCAAAATTTTGCGCCGATTTCAAAAATTACAAAAAATTTTCAATATTCAATGTATAATATATTTTGATATATTTGTCAAAAGTTTTTGTGAAAAAGTCTCCTGGTGTGATACTTTATTATATACTTCTATTTACCTAATAAATAATAATTCTACAAATACATAAATCACATTACTACTAACTACATATCTTTCATGAATACTCCACGCTGCACCTAGAAACTAGCTAAGTACTAGAAACTAGCTGTGTTCTAGAAACTAGATGTGTACTTAAACTAGCTGAGTCTTAGAAACTAGCTGTGTTCTAAAACGAGCTGTGTTCTAGAAACGAGCTGTGTACTAGAAACTAGCGATATACTAGCAACTAGTTATAAACTAGATACTAACTGTGTACTAAAAACTAGCTGAGTACGAGAAACTAGCTGTGTTCTAGAAAAGAGCTGTGTATTAGAAACTAGCCGTATACTAGAAACAAGCTGTATTTTAGAAATGAGCCGTATACCTGAAACTATCTGTGTACTAGAAACAGAGCAAGGTTTCCTCTACCGATGAAAGACCAAGCACACAGAAAGTAACATCATTGGTAGGAAAAAAGATTTTAATATCCAATTATTACGAACATAAATAAGGACTCGCTGTTTGATTAATAGGAAGATTTTTTTAAGGCGATTTTATTATCAAAATATTTTAGTATTCATTCTTTTAAAAGTTTTATATATATGTATATAAAACTTTTTAATTTATATATATATATATATATATATATATATATATATATATATATATATATATATATATAAATTAAAAGTAGCCTGTTGAACTTGGCCGAACAAAACTAAACCTGCGTTAACACCGTAAACTTAATTTAAACTTACTCAATGTTAGCAGTATTATATAGCAGTTTGAAAACACAATAATAGTGCATCCAGCTTAAACAAATCTAGAATTTTCCAAGTGTTAGAGGCAGAACCACTCCCATGGACCCATGCACTCACAGAATACTAGCGGTATGTGTGAATAAGGATTCAGGTACCCAATAATAGATCGAGAGGGATTCCATATTAGTTTTCAGGGTTGATAACGCTTGAACATCTTCAATATTTGTTTAGGACTGATGTAGATGTCATGTGCTGCAGTTATCAATTATCATCGGAAGCACTGTCTTTTTTCACTAGTAATAATATTAAAAAAAAACAATTTCAAATAGCTATAAGAAGTTATTAGTCTGATTTGTTGTGTAAGGATTTTATAGCATTTTAACTCTAGTATAGTTTTCTTTTTCAAGTGACCAAGTAAAGCACTGTGTAGCTGGATCTATATTCTTTCGACCCTTTTCCATATTTCGAAATAAAAAAGTTAAATTAAGCCTTATTCAGAAGTGACACGATTCGAGATATTTGTGGTGTTACGTGGTGGTAATGATTGTAATCGGTGGCGCTGGTGTTGGTTGGGTTTCAGTGGTGGGTGGTGTTTGTATTCGTATACCATAGGGAAGATGGGACGATGTTAGAAGTACTAGCAAAGACATACTATATTTTCTTTTCATATTATATTTTTATTATATGATTCATGGAAAAATTTGCCATATTATTACATATTTATGTTTTTGTTACGGATTTCTGCACTGTTACACCTGTAACTTTTATCTATATTTATTAATTTAAGCTTTATATACAGTATATATAAAGGCGGACTTAATGCCTTAGGCATTTTCTACCAGTCAACCTTAGGGTAATGCAGAGATGAAATGAGGTAGGTGTATGCTTAAAAACTTTGTCGCGATTAAAATACTATGATATTAATTATATTATATAAATATACAACGTATGCGTAATTATAAAATACATATATAACAAATACAAATTAACATGCTTATATATGATATATACACAAATACATATAAATATATAATCATTGAAGATTCTGCAAATCTTTTAAGAAATAGCTCCCGAACTTTTACCTTAAGGTCATTAAGATGAATTGTATTGAATTTATACATATGCCCTTTAATATGGTTGACAAGAACTACGTGTAGCACATGCGTTATAAATGAATGAATGCAAAAAAAATAGCAAATGCGTTATAAAAGTAAATGAAACTGAGTGCGGGGGCTTAAATTAACTGGCTTCACAGTGGCACTGGGGACTTTGTTTTTCTATTATTAATGTTAAAGAATATATATATACGACATAGACACGACACAATAAAGTGCATGCCTGCGGAATTTCATCGCATTCACAATCATATTTCATAAATTTTAATACTAAAAATATCGTTTGATTTAATGAGATATGAAAAAAAAATAATAAGAATTATTATATGTAACTCGAAATTTTTGACAAATTTATGACTAAGTCGGCCCCGTGCCAATCTGTGTACCTAGGTAAATAAAACAACGTTACGTGAGCAGACAGCTAATTACGTGATTGATTGCATGATAATTGCAGCTCAAGGCTAAAAACGCCCAAATTGAGCGATTTCCAAATTTGTGCCGATTAACTTAACGTTACTGATAAGATAGAGTTTTAGCCGCATGCGCGAAACGCTCCGTCTTCAACCGCCATCATAATATTTAGTAGAGTACGTATCCCTACTGCGAAACTGTCGAGAGTCGACCGACTTTTTAGTTTCGGTCTGACACGCGGCCGGCGTGGTCGTAAGTTCTCGCGCGCCCTCTATTCGACATTGGGCTGAAACTCGCACGAACAATTCTCGATCTAATGTGCATTTAGACCAACGCATCCAAAATTGATGAGATACAATGTTGAAAACACAGTGTTTGTTGGCGTATTTATCGCTCTCAATCGGTTTCGTTTATTCTTGGGGTAAGTATTGCAGAAATCAGCTGACCAGAATATTAACACGTGTAAAATATTTAAAAGGAGTTACGCAACAATTGGAGGTTAACTTATACTATTTATATATAATATGTTATTGAAGTTTAAATTATATGACTACTGTAAACATTTTTAAAAATTAGGGTTTAATTAAATAAAAAGTCAATAACACGGTAAAACGTTTGCCGCCACGCCACCATTGCCAGGGAGTCGCAAGTCACGTAGGCCACCTCGAGCGGTTTCGCGATAACCCGACGAAATATGAGGTACCGAAACATCAGCATCTGTATTAACATCAAGCAATCATCTTAATTCGGACGCGTTATTATTGAAATCTGAAAGCTTTAAGCGGCATTTTCAGTCAAAGTTGCGGTTGTTACAGTTTCAATTATTATATGACATATAATAATATATTTGTTTTAACAAATTGAAAGTTTTTTTCCACAATTTTTTGTCACGTAACTTATGTTCTTACTTCCTCTTACTAAAAATTAACACAAAATACTTTGACAAAAAACCAACTTTGTTTTTAACAATCGCGATGACCGCGTGCATTAAAGTATATATAAGGTAACTGTAAAAAATTCAAGTGGGACCAAAAGTAAAGAAATAATTATATACACCTATACCTATGTATGTAACGCATTTCTATGCGGCGAATGCTAGATGCTTCTGTGCTAGTACAAAAATGTTTTTATTAACAGGAAGAATAAAACGAATACCAACTGAGTAATTTAGAAATCATTATACTGTTTAATATAAATCCATATAGTTCTATGTTAGTTTTTTCAGCTGACTACGGCATAAGCAATGGAGTTGTAATTTTTAAGTTAGTGTCCACTTAGTTGTTGAGGTTTATTGATCAGACCTGGCTGCTACTTGGTTCGATTCTGGGTCCAATATTCGCTTTATTTAGTATGTATATTGCTGTTGGCCTTATAGGCCTCTAGAGCTTCACCGAAACAAAAGCGGGCAGAGGTGTAGGGTGGGTCCGGGCGTGGTTCGGTATGTATTAAGCCCCATGCTAGAAGATTGAACAGCCAATACGATGTCAATCTTATTCTTTTTACTATGATATTACATTGTCCTATATCAATGTTTGGAAGTTGCGTTTTTATCTGCAACTGTGCTTGCCCCAATACATAATAGGGTAGTTGATATATTGTGTAATAATATATATATTGTTGTATAAGTGGAGAAATTGTTATCTTTTTATAAAATAGGACTTAAGTAGGACGATTTAGGGACGATTCAAGAAAAGAGCCTTATCCTTGCAAGGCCGGCAGCGCATCCGCGACTCCTCTGGTGTTTTGGATGTTCATGGGCGGCGGTAATCACTAACCATCAGGGGTACTGCTTGCTAGTTTAGCTATTTCATATAAAAAAAATACTAGGATGATATTATATTTGGCATTTTGAATGCTACATAATATCACTGTTAAACCAGAAATATTAATACAATGTGAATAACTGTTTTGTAAATAACTTTAAAATTAGGTTCTCAATATTCATAAGTTGTTTTTTTTTAAATCTGTTTTAAATAAATTTAATGCCGACGTTTGTGAAAACTTAAAGGTTTTTTGGATTTAATTTTATTAATGTAACTCTTAACTTGTTTCTGCACGAAAAAAACCAATTCGAGAAAACTTAAACAATGTTTCTTTGAATGTATCTTTATAGAACAAACTTCATGGGATTTTTTAAGAAATTATTTTATATGTGCTTATTATGTATTCTATAATCAAACATTATATAAATAGGCTACGTAATTAGCTTGAAGTATCGTGGTCAAGCAACAAGCAGTTTAGGGCTAATTATTAACGACCATGGTAGAAGAGAGTAGATTCTCGATATGTCAAGTTATATTGAACATTTGTAATAAGCCCTTGATTTGACTAGCCTTTGTTAACAGACCTATTAGGACAATAACGTTCGGACCTATTTAACATGATATTTATTTATTATTATTTTTTTACTTGATCATTTTAATTTAATATGATTATTGTTGATTAATAAAAAATAATTAACTTAAGTATAAGCAATATCTTGCTTATTAATTAATTTATTTTAATTTCATAGAACCGCGATAAATGTGAAACGTCTGCATGCAATTTCGGTAGAATGTTCAGTACATTCTACCGAACTAATATGTTAGTATAATTTTTTTACAATCCATCTCCAAACAAAGATACAGACAGACAATAGTTCTTCCTTGTGTGAGAATACTGAAAGAAAACTATCGTTTTATTTGTAATGTTTATGTGTATTAGATACAAGGCATTAAGTCAGTAAATGTTAATCTCACAAATCTAAGATAAACCATTTCCATTTCATAAAAAAATAACCTTTTGGTTTTGACAACTTTATTAAAAAAAACTATGTAATTATTATATATAATATACATAAGCTTTGAGCATATACTTTTAATATACTCAAAATGTATATAAATGCAATGTATGAACATACATTAAAACCAGCTGATGGTAAAATCATAGAAATGTCTAACTTATTATCTAGTAAAGAAAATAAATATTAAAAATAATTATTATTACGTTGACAAAAACTTTAACTTAATATATACGAAGCAAAAATATACAAACAATATTTGTGCATCACAAAATGTTCACAAAAAGAACAATTCACTTTAAAAATAATCAAAATTATCATTTATATGTTATATTTTGACGTCGTTTCTTAAATAGTACGTCTATTTAGCTTTACGATTTTTTCTGGAATGTTGTAAAATTGCACTCTCTCAAACAATATGTCTTTCTTGCCATAATTGGTTCTTGGTTTTCATTTTGATAGATCTAAATTGTTACATCGTCTAGTGTGGTGTGTGTGTGATTTTTAGGTACAGCGTAGTTGTGTGTGTATATCTTGTGTAATGATTAATGCAAGTTTTTGTACACATAACTCTTATTGGCTTAGGATTGTACTGTTGTATAATTTCGTGGTCGGTGTCTGTTGTTGTTGTATTGAGTTTTAACAGTTTTGTATTTAATATTATTCGATTTTGAATTTTTTGGTTTTATTATTTATTTGCTTTATGTGTGTCCCTTATTATCCACCTTACTCCGGTTTCATTGCACATGCATTGGGATTTATTTATATATATATATTTCTTCTTTTTTTTATACAAATGGTGGCAAACCAACATGCAGCTCACCGCCGCCCATGCATTTACAACACCAGAGGCGTCGAAAATGTATTGCAGGCTTTTAAGGGAGGATATATATATATATAAATATATATATATATATATGTGTGTGTGTATGAATATATATATATAATTCCCAGATATAGAGTAATTTATTCTTTCACTTAATTAATAGCGAGCTCTTAAATACTGAGCCGCTACCATGGCTCTAACAGGGCTACAACTGATATATGTAACAAAAATTATTATTATTTATTTATATATATTTTTAATAATTTTTTTTTTGTTCCATAAATGAGGTAAAAAATATGTATTTGTGACAGTAAACAGATGGATTGATATAGAGATAATTAATCTTTTGGAATTCGGATCTATAACTGTTATCATAGGAAAGGCTTGCCAGAAATTGTCGGTTTATTCAGATTCAGATGGTTGGAAAGTTTATTATATTATATTTGTCCATCAAAAAGTGTTGGGGCTCGAGTCTAGACGTGTTTTAAGTATATCGCCTGTCTCTGTCACGGCATGGTAAACCATACTTTTTTATTACATTGAGCACACAAACCAGCACACAGTTTACCAGATGGTGATTCCTGCGACCCATAACATCTTTTTTCTTCTTCATTAATCCTTGACAAGGAGTCATAATGCAGATGCGTTGTCACCCTTGAGGACTGAGATGAAATACCTCGTCACCAGTAATAAAGGTCTCCAAATCCCTACACTCCTCACCAGACGAAACAGAGCAGTGCGTGTTATAATACCATTTCAATTCGACCGTTAATCGCCCAAACCCGTTAGTGATAGCAGCAGGTGACTACACCCCGCGAGGGACAAAAGACGTCCTGAATACGCAATCATAACGCCTGATGACATTCTGACAGCAAACGTTAACTACGACACAGTCCCGTCTGCGCCGAGCGGCAAGGGCTAAACCGAGCAACGTCACCGACTCGCACACACACCAACATTTAACATTACGGATATTTTAAGGTTTTTGTATCATATCACGTCTCGTGCCTAAGCCTCAAGTCTACAAAAATTACACTATACCAGTTCATTAGCTAATTTATCGTTTGATTTGTGGCGCAGGTGATTTATTGTATTGTCACCTTGGATCGTATTTCAATGGTCTGTTAATTGTTTTCAACTGTCACGATTCCTGAAAACAATCACTATTGTTGTTTTATATAATTGTATATTACTAGTAAACTTATTCCAATTTTTTGTATGCTCTACTTTTATCAGATCTGATCAAAATGATAACTCAACAGAATTTCATTAAGCAACCGTTAAAACAAACGGATGGCAAACTCACCAATGTGGGTTTGCTCTTTTCAGATTCTTATATAAACAAATGCTTGTAAATTTTTATTAATAATTTTCGCGTAGTGTACGGTGTACATCCTGTTATTTTATAAATTAAAGGTGTGGAAGGCATATGTATTAAGCTTGCTATCTCTGCCCAAGTTAAAGATAAAATACGTGAAAACTTATTTTTCGTTATAAAAATCTTTTAATACGATAGTTAGTATAGTAGTTTTTTTAAATGGTGGAATGGAGTTACTAAGATAATTGTACATATTTCGTGAGTATATTTTAGCTATGTGCCACTTGTCGACACTAAAATTTCAATGATTTATTAAAATAAAACTAGATTCGGAGTTAGTGAAATTGGAGTAAGCAAACTAGAAATTAAATGAAGCATGCTTTTATATAATAAAAACACTAATAATATTTTCACTCAGTTTTTTTTATAATAACTAAGATTTATCTATTAACGTTAAGAAAACATTGGAATTCGTGTTTTACAACGAGAATCTAAATAATGCAGAATGCACTTGGCCAGGTAGCAAACTAATGTGAAAATTGTATGTGAGATTTAAAAAAAATCGAAGACTGCCCACCAACCAATATGCAGCAGCAATGCGTCGTGGAGGAGGAAAAGTGTTGTTCTACTTCCTGCTCGTTTATAAATGAGCACAACTTACAATAAGCGTGGTTCAATTAATTAATAATGTACTTAAAGCGAACGTTATTTATTATTATACATACATAATGTATTATTGTTATTTTTATCTTTCACACGTTATTAAATTATATTGCCTCATAATATTGATTGCATCCCGGTCAATTTTATACACGTGATATGTTTTTATTTTTTTGTTATATTCAGAGTACCAAACAGCATACAGTACACCTGATGGCAAATGATTCCTGCAGCCCATGACATCTACATTCATACTTAACAAAGAGTCATAATGAAGATGCGTTGTCACCCTTGAGGGCTGAGATGGAATGCCTCGTCACAGGTCATATAGGTCTCCGGATACACTCACTAGACGAAACACAGCAGCATTATGTTGCTATTATATGCTGGTATTCTGTCGGTTCTACACCGGTCGGGCTGACCTATTCATTCTGCAGCTAGAAACAAACTGCAGCGTATCTCTACAAGATTAATCATTAGTGGTAGCCTTTATAATGTTCCGGCCGAAAGATCTTGATTTTTCCAAACAATACGTTAATCGAATTACAAAACAGATTAGCTTTACGAAAACCTTCCAAATTCTAATGAGGATTTCGTCCCAATTTCTAATTGCAATCAAATCGTCATCAATCGTTTGCGTAATTTTTAACCTTTGATTGCTATTGTTAAAGAAGTCTGAGGACTGGCAAGTTGATGAAACTGGGGCACGGACATAGTATTAATTTTGTGCTCTTGCAATACAGGCTGATAATTAACAATACCTGCCTGTATTAAAGGGAAAATATTTAATTTGTAGAACCATTCGTTTATTCGATATAGGTATGTTTTATTGTCGATCATGTATTGTTTGTGTTGTAATTTTATTTATCTTTATATTTAAACACCACTTCTGTTCGAAACAGATTATATATAGATTCAGATTATTTATGTTATGTAAATATTATTTTGTTATAACTGTAAAATAAAGTTGCATCAATTAAACGATTCTTCATCAATATATTTAATAATATATAGATACTTGTGTGTTAGAAAATACTGCTTTAATCGTTTTTAACATTAATTGTATACGATTTTTTTTATTTAATCAATGTAAAGCACTGCAGTTTGTTTCTAACTGCAGAATGAATGGGTCAGCTCGACCGGGGTAGGACCACGTCCTCGCAGAATACCGGCGTGAAATAGCAGCATAACGTTGCTGTGTTTCGTCTGGTGAGTGAAGGGATCCGGAGAACTTTATTACTGGTGACGAGGCATTCCATCTCAGTCCTCAAGGGTTACAACGCATCTGCATTATGATTCCTTGTCAAGGATGAATGTAGATGTCATGGGCCGCAGGAATCACTTAGCATCAGGTGAACCGTGTGCTCGTTTGTAACTCTCAAAGCAATAAAAAAAAATTATCTATAATTGTTAAAAAAAGAAAATAATCCGAAAACTAAGCTATTACTATCATTAAAGGCTGAAGATGAAAAATTTAATTTCTTTCCCATTATTTACTTTTTTTGAATGTAATACTTTGAAATCGGTAGTCTGTCATTTACTTTTTATTATTATCCACGGGCATATTTAAAGTCACGCTATGTAACCGCACTCCATTCATAATGATCGTCATTAGGTGTCCGTCATCTATGTAAATTTGCTTTTTGTTTTCGCTTGCCAAGAAAAAATTAAATAACAGAATTTATATCTATTACGTCAAGGATCGCGACGTATGCTCTATGAATCCTCAGGTTAAGGTGAAACGCCTGTAATATTATACACCTTTTGTTTTAAATGGCGTTTCGTGGTGTCCATTTTTGCTTTTATTTACTTAATAATATAATAAAAACGGATTTTGGAACTGTTGTCTAACATATATTATTATAAAAAAAAAGTTTTGATTATTTTTATATCTATACTTAAAAAATAACGATTTTAATTTTTGATCTAATCATTATCATTTGTGAACGCCTAAACTCTTATCTCACTGTGTAGTACTTTTTCTTTTTATCTTTTGTTAATTTGCAAACTTTAACTTATTAGCATCGTATTGAGCGTATAAGTACTACTATATTCCTCTTGATTTGGGAGGGTTCGTGAACCTACATGAGTTGCTGTATTTTTACACATCACGATTCTACCCTTTAAACATGTGGCGTATTTAATAGATCAAGACAATATTTCTTGTCGGCCCACCGTGTGATACTTTAGAAAGAGCAAGTTTCTAGGCTCAAACGGAACACTCTCATCTCCGGGCCTTGGCACCCCAGTACCAGCTCCTTTCATTTGACTTTGACGAGCTGGCACGATGGCGTTGATTCACTGGCATTGCGAAGAGATGTTGCATCTCTTCTGAATTTTCTTGAATTTACTTATGGACTTAGGGACCTGCAAGAAAAGTGCCTACACGTTTCTTAAAGGCCGGCAGCGCATATGCGACTCCTTTGGTGTTGCAAATGCTCATGGGCGACGGTGACCGCTTACCATCCGGTGAGTTACTACTCGTTTACCACCTATTTTGTAAAAAGCAAGCATATATGCCACTAAGGGGACAGGAAACACCGCTGTGTGCAATCTGCTAGTTTTAGTACCTATACATATGTAATTTTAGGATGAATCAATATTCTTGTTTACGTCTATCTCATCTCGTTTTCTTAATTTTAGTTTTTACATGATACTAAAGGTTAAAACCTTTAGTATCATGTAAAGTTATCTGTTTGCTAACTGATAGCGTTTTTTATGTTAAATGTCACGGCATGCGCAAATAGTCACGTAGACTTTTTACAGTCGTTGACCACAGCATAGCTCAGTGCCTGAGCCCAGAAACTGACTGCCTCTGGGTTCAAGTCCCAGTTGTGGATTTTATTTCTCAAAAGACAAAATATAGCCATCGGGTATATATAGGTCTATTGAAGTTGTCTCTTTTTTCACCGTGTCCTGTTTTCTCTGATGATGCAAGGACTCCCTGGGTGCAGATTTTATTTTATATATTGTGCCCTCTTAATCGACCAAGCTAATAGCTAAACGGTTTGCCACGATTTTAACTCATAAATTATCATCAACACGATAAAAATAATATATGTATTTATTTACACACACACATTAATATTCTCAAGAAGAACGTTAAACAAAATTACCATTAATGAATATAATCATTTAATAATACACGGTAATTTAAAAAGTAAGTCATATTCAATTTATTTCAATGAAATTCACAGAGAATAATGTATATTTAAGTTATTGCGTGTATTGTTACAAGATCTTAACACAGCAATTTAATTCGAGTATCAAGTATAACTTAGGACAATATAAGGAATGCAAAAATGATGGCAGGCAGGCTATAGTAGATCTTTCCCCGGTCGAGCCGACCCAATTGTGTTGTTTGAAATTTGCTTGAAAATATTAGAGAATCATACAAGTTCAACTAATATCGTCTTCTATATAGCACAACCCTCAGATCTTCATTGACTTTTACAGGATTCTGGATAAAAGAATAATATATTTTACTTTTACCCCCGATCCAACATCGATAAATCGCGCTTAAGGTGAAAGTTCGGGAGCTATTTCTCAATAGATAAGCAGAATCATCTCAATATTAAATAGTTATATATTTATATGTACTTGTATGTATATCATATATAATTACGCATATGTTATTTAGTTATATAATATAATTAATAGTATTTTAATCGCGACAAAGATTTTAAGAATACACCTACCTCATGTCATCCCTGCATTATCCTAAGGTAACTAGGAATCGTTCTCTTTT
The DNA here is from genome assembly GCA_029286865.1 of Teinopalpus imperialis. Lineage (NCBI taxonomy): Eukaryota > Metazoa > Arthropoda > Insecta > Lepidoptera > Papilionidae > Teinopalpus > Teinopalpus imperialis. Next base: position 96,202 of record JAGSMU010000009.1, on the reverse strand, counting down.
CTCTACCAGTCAACATTAGGATGATGCAGAGATAAATGAGGCAGGTGTATGCTTAAAAATTTATCGCGATTATAATACTTTTATATTGATTACAAAATAAACAACATATGCCTAGTTTTTTTAAATTTTATTGTACATACGGCGCTAACACTCGGAATATTTCTTTGTCAACGATTATCAGTTCTAAGTAAGAAAGAAAATAAATATATCTGTATTACACGTATATACAATATAATAATTGTTTTCATATAAACACGCAGCAATAAATTATTTATAAATTTATTATTATATATACGTCATTCAATGAAACAATCAGTTTCATTTCCATACGTACACGGGTCAAGGCCAAGACCGTTCATTTTATTACAGAAGATAAAATAATAACAAATTATTTAATGCGTTATTTATTTTTTCTTCCGAATAAAAAGTCAAGGGTATTAAGTTTTGTAGCAAAACGATTTGGACGCGAATTCACTTGATTGGAAAACATATTTCGTGTATGGTGTTTCAGTTTTTTTAAATATAAAGTTTGTATGTCATGTATCAGTCTTATAATGATTTGGGAAACATCATTATAAGATTTTTCGTTATTAAAACATGCAAAAGGGATTTTCGCATAGCAATGGTACAATTAATATTTTATATAATGCAGAAATAAGAAGTTACCGCCATCTATACAATTTTGATTAACTAAAAAATATATTATCTAATAAATATTTTACGGAACTACCTACCGACTAACTATCTTTTTATATCTTGACTATACTTATTTTTTCTATGTAGATAAATCTGATCGTTACAGCTGGTCATTCAACCTCCTTTTCGAGAGGGTGTGTAATGCGTACTTAGCACTTTATCGACAACCATGGTTACACGCATTGGATAATTAAGGAAAACCTGCTATTAGCTTTATTTTATAATTGTATTTAGCTTATAAAAAACTTTGGTGGTTTTGTTTGTGATAAATTAATGAAATATATTATAAATGATATGGGGACGATGCAGGTTGTGCACATGTGTTCATCTTACAGTTGCATTATGCGTACCATCCGAACAAGACTCAAGGTGAACGAAATTATGACGAAACCTTTATATTATATAATAATCAGGGGATGAACATTAGCATCACTAATTAAAAGTACTAAGGAATATTATTTGCTGGCGCTTTCTTCGAAGGACGTATGCGTACGACGTATAATTGTAAAGAATTTAAAATACGTCAAGAAGAATTAAGGATAGAAAGAAGAAGTCTATAGTATTTCTGTCTATATACTTATGAAATTATAATCGTTCCTGTTAAAGATTACTTATCAAATATTAATATAGGAATCAAAATGCCAATACGTTGTCACCTCGAGGACTGAGGGAGAATGCCTCGTTACCAGCAATAAGGTTCCCTGATAAAGGCTGGTATACACTGGTATTCTGTGAAAGTGTAGTCCTTCCCCGGACTTTGTGACCGATTCGCTCTAAAATTGATTTGTCACCACGGCGTGTCTTAACCAGTTAAAAGACGAAGACCGTGCCGGAAAAGTACATAATATATGGTAAACTTCATCACACTGTAAGGGCTGGATACCTATTTTAATATATTTTGCCTTAGTTGAAACCTTAAAGATGAAATATCATGGTATGATAACCCTATGCTGTGATGTTATGTTGTATTACGTAAATGGCAATACCGTCTAGATAACACATCGACAAAATTTTCCACGGTCCTTTTGTCTCGTTAAATCTGAGAAATACCACAAGGAAGTGAACGTGGGCAAAAAGTAGAGTATTTTTTGTAATTTTTGCAGAAAATGCATGTAGCGTTCTTGGCAACATTCCATAATGTATTTGTGTTGTGTGTAACTAGAAGGTTACATTACTTTTATTTAAAGAACCGGACAAGAATGAAAATCAAAAGCTTGTACCGAATTCTTTGATTGGACATGCCTGTCGAAACTAATCATCGGTCAATCTAAGCACACACACACAACGCTAGCGTAAGTGGCGGAATTGGTATTCATTGTACAGATTGTACACCCAATAAGAATATAGAAACGTTTTGTTTAACCTGTGGTGAAAACTTTTTATCGACGTCGAAGAACGTGTAGCACTAACCTCCTTAGAATGTGAGAAACGGCCATCAATCTAATATAAAGTACATTAACCCACCTTGATTGGTTCATCGGATGATAAACCGTTGTTTCTCTAAGTATTGTTCACGGCTAAGTGACACCTACTGCTAAAACTATCTAAACAGGTTCATCGGTACCTATATTCAAACCCGATAAAGATTCGATATCATCTCTGAATAAATAAAATCATCATATTTAAGTTTCATAACCAAAATGCTCAAGCAATGATGTTTGTATTACCTAAATTCCTCTTAGCCGCTTCAACTATGCTTGTGCTAGGAGATCGTTAAAGATAGAACTTACGCTGAACTTATGCTGATTTAAAATATTTGATGTCACTCCTGGTTGATTTTCACTCACGGCTTTCTGATTGTTATCTGATAACGTTACCTGGACATATTTTATTTAATTAACTTTTATGTACACAAAGCATTTATATACGGAAAGTAATATAGGAAAGGTAATATACAAAGGCGCAGCTTATTTTACAATTAAAATCTCTTTCAGCAGGCCTGGCGTTGGACATATTATCGGGAAAAAAAATTGTGTACCCACAAAATATAGTGAATAATAATAATAAAATAAATACAGAACTTAATAAAAATAATATTTATTTACAAACATGCATAAATTTATTAATGAATACATAAATAATAATACATATAATATACCTAGTCCGGCCATTAGTTCTGTTTTACAAATGAAAATGCATTTTTTTTTATGAAGTAATGTAATATTATTAAAATTTATACCTACATATTTATTAGTCGGTCAGCAAAAAATAAAAAAATATTCTATTCGAAATGGCCACCTTTGGCTTTTATACTGGCGTTTAATCTGTTTAGCCACGATTCTATGGATTTACACACTGTTTCCAAGGGAAATTTCGCCACTGCTGCTTGCTCCAAAGATTTTTTAAGAGACTCAATGTCGCCGTATCGTTTAGATCAGGCCATGTCCTCTAAAACTCACCATAATTTGAAGTCTAAAGGGTTGAGGTCTCGGCTAGATGAGGACCAGTCTCAGCTCTTATAAAGTATGGAACGTTGATTTCAAGCCAGGCCATGACCGACGGCTCCATACCCACTTTGTGCAAGGCGATAACTGCAATCCTATTTTCTTTAACACCCATCCATATTGTAATTTGATAAGGAACACGAAAAAATATGTGAAATGGAAATGGAATGAAAAAAACCAAATTCAAAATAATTAAAAAGTTGAAAAAAAGTATTATATATATATATATATATATTTATATACCATACAATAAAGCTAACTTATTATTTCATTATATATTCAACTGGTTACTCTAGTCCGATGCAATTTGATATGGGACATACAACACCTGGTGCGTGCGACGATCGAAACGAATAATACGACGACGAAATCAATAATTTGTAATGCACAAATACTGTTACCGACTGGGTATTGCACCTGGGACCCATGACATAATAGCCTAACCTAATCTCACCACGTTAACTATTAATTATTACTAGCCAGTTTTTTCAGAGATCAAACTGTAGCATGTTATTTGCGTAATGTATAGGATAACGGAAAAATTATGTATTTAGCTCCAATTGGGGTGATTACAAGACATGTGGTAATTAAATGGATATATATAGAACCAACTATATTACGTAAATATTTTGTTTTTATAACTTTTCCTTACATGTAAATTGAGTTGATATGCCCCATACCTATTAAATGTTATCCTTACGTTTTGCAATTTTTAAAATGTAAAACAATTTGTGAAATACCAATTGAATCCAACCAATATAAATATCATTTACAGCAAAATAAAAATTAAACTCAGATCAAGTCCTGAATCTCACGTTGAAGTACCACCAAGAACCTGGTTAGCTTCAGTTCCCTTAAAAACATAAAGAATTAGTTCATATTGTAAGGGCGGTAAACTCGTATTTTATTATAATAGAATATTCTCTCTGACAAATGCCATATGTTGTACTACGACGCTCATATTTCCGTTATTTACTTGTTTCCGGCCGCTCTGACGACGTCCCGATATCGGCAACGCGATCTTCATACACTGCACTTCACTGCCTTCTTCACATCTCTCATCCCACACCATGTAATGCAGTATATAATATCACTCTCCCATAGCAGTCGTCACTATTCCTCTCGTCAAGAGACCATAGTCATACAACTGTATCTCTTGCCATCTTCTCTCAAAACTCCGTAATTTTCTACATTCAACATAAGAGATAAGATACTTATTTTTTATTATAATTATAGTCCTCAGGATAAACAATCAGAGAGCTGTAAAGAGACAGCTTTACTGAACTTTATTGGCGAGTTAGTCTGGAGAGACCTTATGACCTCTAGCGATACTTAAACGATGGAATACTAAAAATAGTTAATAAGTAAAGTATAAAAAAAGATATAAAGACTTCTTGAAAACTATGTAAAAACTTTTTGTAACCTGTTATTTTTATGCTGTATCAGAAGATATGTAAAAAATAAATATCGTCACATATTGGCAGTGCCGACAGGTGTCTGTTTACTCGACTAATTGATATGATACATTTGCTTGCGTACAAGGTTTGGGCAGGTGTGCATTTTTTAAACATTTAGCTATATCTAATTGAAATTAAACACCACTCACGTTGTGTTTTTTTAAAGCTGTGTAAAGTGGACCAGTAATATTTAGATAACTTATAATTAATAAGAATTATTTATTTAAGTAAAATGTTATATAATTGTGGCCAATTTGTCAACTACAAGTTTCGTAATAGAATCAATCAAAGAATAAGAGATCGTTGTAAAATGAAACCTAAGCGTAGTCTTACATTAGGATGCCACTTTCCATCCTATGGATGAACGACGAACATAGACTATAGAACAGTTCAATTTGTTTCCTATATATTTAAAATATTTATTATATTGGACTACTTTCTACTTTCTTTCTTTACTATATAGTGTCAAAAGAGTACATTGTTTATATGATGGTTCATTCATCTTTATCAAAGATTCAAGATGTACACGAGTTCATAGTCACCTCTGAGGACTAAGGCGGAAGGCCTCGTCATCACTAATAAGAATCTGGAGCCCTACAATCACGAGACGAAAATCAACAGTAGACTACCAGTGATACTTTTTTGATACCTTTGTTTGCTTTTTTACCTTATATATAACTCTCTATATACAAAGAGTTGTAGCACCATAACTCTCTATAATTCTGCTTATTGGAAATATTAATAAAACTCTCAACAATTATAAACATACCAAAACATCAACTAATACATTTACGATTTACTAAAGATGTTAAAGTTTTTTTACAATGCTTTAGTCTATAGCTACCCTTAACTTCTTTTGAGAGTACAAGCACGCCGTCACGTACGCCTTGGATCGATGGCATCGGCACAATGGGAGGGGAATTAGATTACACTGCCAAGTAGCGGACACACCATTGCGGTATCAGATACACTATCGTATTGAGTTCTGCTGATTAATGATGATATGCATGCGAGGCTATGTTTATATATACATATATGTATTTAATAACTTGTGTGACAAAAGAGAACATAGTTTTTCAGTGTCAAGGTATATGTATGCGTTGCCATCCCAGGACTGATATGAAAAGGCTTACTTTAACTTATTCTCAAGATTGGCACTCGTCAAATGAAGCAAAACGACGTTATGATATGTTATGACTTTTTTACGCTCACGTGTGGACCACACGAGAAGTCCCATCCCTCGTTCGAGAAGACCCATTCATGCTGCGGCTACAAATTATCTGCAGCGTACACTATCACTGTTCAACAATGCGTGGGTGATAAGCAATTTTCGAGTGTCCAGTCAACAAATAAACAATTATTTTTAAAAAAACAAAGTAAATCCGTGGTTAGCACACAAAAATAAATACTTTCAGTGACTTCTACATTAAGTCGATTCATTTCTTTGAATCTATGGGTTCTAAAAAATATATAGACGATTTATCACAGGCATGAGTCAGTTTAATTTTAAGTAATAATATTATAGATTAAATTGTGAATTCGAGCCATTGTGAACGCATAAGATTAAAGTTATTTGGTATTTCACCACAGATCTACTGACTGGTTTAAATAATAACAAATCTTTAACACGTTGAAACTGAAATAGCCCTCGGGTTAATAGCGGCTATAAGCCTGAAAAAAATAGTGAATAACAAATATTGCATGTAATAAAATCACATAATCAATCACAACTGTGGCAGTAAGTTCTTCCATGAAATAGCGGAATATAATAGCAATTAGGGTTCCCTACAATTTGTAATCGAAATTTTAAGATTATTATTTCGCAATGCAACATTTTATTTTAATTTAAAAAAAATTCCAAGTGTTAATATCAAGTTATTAACGTCATTTTTTGTTAACTTTTTATAGTTTTCGTTTTCCTACAGCGGGCACGTTTATCGTGTGAATGTCACGGTTTATGGGTTTTTCAATTACGTTTCGTAACAACTTTTATTGTGGTTTTTGGTTCCAAATTGTAATTTCGGTTATTGCTCATACTTTATAAGCAGGTAGGTTATTTTTATTGTCGTGCCGATTAAATTTTTAACGTGTTTTTATTTTAAATTGAGATTAGTAGATCTTCTGTTACAATCAGGGCTGATAATGATGAAATATTCCGGAGCTTATAAATCCTTTGTACTCGGAGCAATTCTTAATATAACCTATCTGCTATTTAAGGGCTATTTGGAATTGTCACAAGTCCGTTTCTATGGAAGATTTAAAATCTTGCTTTCATTAAAAAAAACACCTTTACTTTAAATTTATATTCAATTATTGCTACACAACATAAAAAAATCATTCTAAATTATATTAGTTTCTTTTTGAATATCAATAACGTCAGCGACAACGGAGTTATTTGCTTATCTTACAAAATTCTCGCAGCGGAAATATCCGATTGCATACGTAAATTCAAAAGTGACGAAGTGAGTCTATCACCTTACACTGGGTACATATTTTAGCAAATAAGTTTCTTGTACATAGGATACAAAAAAATCCCGAACACTTTATTATCAATCTTATCTTACATTGCATGTCTCACGTTGTAATCAAAATAATATTACAGAAATGACGATCTGGAGTGATTTTTTAATTATTTCTGAGGTATGCAGATTTCCTCGCGAAATAGTCCAGCAACATTTAAAATGGCAATTAACAAATTTATTGGTGCTCAGCTCATTGTACAACATAATTAAAAGCGAACGTCCGAAAACTACCTCTATTTTTGTATTAATCATCGTGAGTTAATCTTATCAAATATGACGAAATATACTTTTGACATTATCAAAGATTAATCAGTTCAGGAAATACAAAAAAAAACTATGTTTTTATTATTGAATGTACTGAGAATCTGTATCATTTTATTATTCAACATTATCCACGTGGATATATCATTCTTAAGACACCTATTTCAGTATACTAAAATGTAGTAAATTGAAATATGATTCCAAAACTAACTACAAGGTAGTGGGGCTAAACGATAATTTGAGTTTTTTAGGTTATTCAAATTGTAGATACTATTTTATTTAATTATTTAACAGCAATATCTAAGAGGGTAAATTACAAGATCTCAAAATATGTACTTCTTAGAATTTCTCTGTCTCTCTATACGTTTTTCATATCTTCGGAAACGGCTAATTCAATTTGATGAAACTTTCTCCAATGAAATATTTATTTACAACTTGCCTTCTTGTATCTTATTATCTCCGATGGATATAGAAGTTTTCGAACATAGCAATTATCGCATAATGGTTTATATAACATAGTGTGTTTATATATGTTAGACAAGCGGAGCCCCGCGATTTCCCTCACGTTAAAGTTGGATTACACAGCCATAAAAAACCTTACAACCTAGTTTTATTAAATGTAATTAGAGTTATATTATTAAATGTAAATATATAATTTAAATAGGTTTGTTTTAATTTAAACCAAAAATAATTATTTATAGCAAATAAATACTAATAATAAAAAACTTCATTAGATTTCACACCAGAGACAAGAACACCGGAAGGTTCCACGTATACTATGAAATTAAAAATGACCACTTATGATAAATAGGACAACCATTTATGAAATACTCGAAATTGTGTGTATAAAGAGGTTTATTATTAAGACTTAATTTTTTGCCAAAACAAAAACATCGTTATAATACTCGTTTGAAAGTCTCATGGACGTGTGCCGCCTCCATTAAAATAAGCAAGGCTTCCTGTAGCTATCTGGTAGCCGAATTCAAAATGGTTGTAAAATACATTGTGTGCTAATGCTTTCATTACAATATTTTCCATCTATGGGTTTGACAATCTTATTATATGTCATGTATTATAAATTTAATATGTACATATGTATTCTGTATCTAATAATATGTTACGTAGAAATGTAAAGTTTTTTTTATTTAGTTAATAAACATAATTATATATTAACACTAAACCTACCACGAACGGTTTTACATTTTGTTTAAAATTTTCTAAATACGTTATTATACCGCCATTAAAATTTTCATACAATTGTTTCTTTAATATTCAAACTATATTTTTACATTTGACAGAAATATAATTTATTTCAAGACCGGTCATTTGACCTTTTGCGGTAGGTTATTTGACCGATCGTGGTAGGTTTAGTGTTATTAAACACATCCTCCTGACCTATATCACCCCAAATGTTTACAATAAATTTACTATTTCATAATATTACCGTGCATTGAGTTATCTGAGATAAGCCCATCCAAAAGAAGCGAACCATTAATCTGATTCAAAATTGGTGATCTGCAAACCCTCATTCTGGTTCTCTCACTCTCAGATTTTGACTTTGAGGTGTAGCTAGGTATAAGTCAACAGGGTATATGTAGATCTATAACTGGTCCATCTGCATGTCCAATTCTCCAGGGTGATGATTGTGGAAAAATATATCAAGAGTCACTATTTACTGATCCATTATTAATACTCATGTCTGTCTCTTTCTTGGATAAGTCGTCTTGACTTGCATTGAACTCAGAAGGCTAAAAAAGAGGAAATTTTCCCTTCCCCTTTACATGGTGGTACCACATACCACAAGACTGGTAGTAGAAGTAATACGCTCTCACAAAACACCAGCACGTTAGCTGTTCTTGTGTATGGTATACAGTTAACGAGTACCATATTACCGGTAAACTAGTCTTACCATATTACCTTGGCATGTTATGATTGAGTATTGCTACACTGCAGTTTGTTTCTACCTGCAGAATGAATGGGTCAGATCGACCGGGGAAGGAACACGCCCTCACAGAATACCAGCGTGAAATAGCAGCATAATGCTGTTGTGTTTCGTCTGGTGAGTGTAGGGATCCGGAGACCTTCATTACTGGTGACGAGGCATTACATTTCATTCCTCACGGGTGACGAGTGACTCATCTACATTATGATTCCTTGTCAAGGATGAATGTAGATATCATGGGCCGCAGGAATCACTTGGCGTCAAGTGAACTGGATGCGCAATATGAAAAAAACCTAGTTTGGAATGACAACTAGTGCAGACAGGGCCAAAATGCCGAAATTCAAATAGAGGGTAACATAAAACGGGACATAGCTTTTAAAATCGGGACAACTAAATAAAACATGATTTCTATAGATCGTCCATATTTTGATTCAAAAATTTGGACTTTGCCGGAACCGACGATTGAACTCTGGTTGTTCGCGTGCCGTGAAATTAAATGTGTGCTCTTTGACACCGATGTACTATTTCTATTAATATAAAATTTTATAAATATAGTTATAATAGTGAATATGACTCGTTTTAACAAAAAGTAACGCGAATATTCGAAAATTATAAAACATGATAATACAAAAATGTACTACTGCAACATAACGCCACGCGTATTCAAGGTTGAGACACGGAACCGGCATCGCCAGCTTGGTGGGTGTCGTAAGAATGCACAATGAGATTACACTCATTTGTCTCCTAGAATCCCGTTTTTTAACAATAAATCTACTAGTTTCTATTTTAATATATCAATATAAAGAAATCTGCAAGTATCCGAAAAAAAAACATCTTAATTCTCTTGAAGAAGGAAGCGATTTAAGATAATACAATATATATAGAAAGAATAAGTATTTTATTTGTACGTCTATGCTAAGAATATCTCACGTTGAAGTTATATACTAACAAAAAGTACGGAAGGTTCAAGTAATATATATATACATATATATATATATTACACACGCGAATTAACTATATTATTTCTTAGACGAATATTCGTTAGACGAGCGTTACAGTTTTGGTCAAAATCGAGCCGGCAAGTCCTTTTGACAGCTACGTCTTTTTTCTTCTTTATTTCTTTTTTTTCCTATTTTTTCTTCTAATTGGAGTTTTTGATTCTATTCAAATAAATCCAGTGATCAACAAACTATACATTTAACCAATTTGGTTTATGACGTTGAATATTGACCAAGTTCCTTGTAGTAGAATTATTTATCGCCATGAGCCTTCGCTTGCGATTTGTCGAATGGATGTTTGTTCGTTCGTTATGTTCTTTATGAGTATGTACGATATACCAAAAGTAAACATTTACCATATAATCATAGTTGTATATACCTTGTCTTTGTTTACCCATTGATTGTTGACCAAGTAACGTTGTCAAATAAGACTAATGATTTTCGTTAAAATGAAAAAATATATTATTCAATGTCTTTGTATTGCCGCGTAGTGATTTCGATTCGGGGAACGATATTTATGTATCGCAAATTATTGGTTTTGGAAACTGGATGCTGTTTATATCCCGTATACTTGAAACTGCATCTGGGCCTTTCTCCGATCTTATTAAACAACCATTATCTGATTAGAAAAGGGAGGACGATTTTGTATTTATGCAAACGTTTGCGACACTTTAAAATAAAATAAAAAATAATTTGGAAGTCCGGTCAGTTGACGTCATCTTGTTCAGTAACCAATAAAATTAACAAATCCAACTGGCCTACACTTTACCTTTTGCTTTTCTATTGTTAATTGTAATTATTACAAGACTAAAGCTGATTTGAATTATGTTGTAACATACCTACATGTCCCATTTTACGTAACAAAGCAGGTTCAAAGTACCAAGTAGATTTACTAGTGTCCTCCTACTCTATCTTTTACGATAGTGCCATCTTTGCTCGTTCATATACATATCTACTACTAAGTATTTACAAACATTTGACACTCACGATTTGCTCTTTACCTTCTCGCTCTTACCGCAGTAACCGTAGAACGGGTCCCGAAAAGTATTTAGTATAGGCAGCAAGGCGAGCAAGCAGCCCACCCGATGGTAAGTGATCACCGCCGCCCATGAACATCCGCAACACCAGAGCAGTCGCAAATACGTCGCCGGTCTTTAAGGAAGGTGTAGGCTCGTTACCCTAAGTCGGTGTTTTCTACGGAGTAGTTGGGCGTGGCAGGAGATTTCGCGTGAAGCGCACAGTGGTGGATTGTCAACCATCGGGATGATGAGGATGAAATTTTGAATTCTGTCGTGATGTACAATGTTTAAACTCAGCGGCTGGAATTAAACCGAACAACACTTTAGAACACTCCCCACGGTAAATTCGGTAAAAAATGCAGAGATGTAATATCTCTTCGCAACACGGTACATACGTGTAGTAGTGTAGTTGTCAGGCGGTGTTGTTTTAACCATAATTTTTTTTTATCAAAGTAAGAATGACAAATGAGCACACAGTTCATCTAATGGTAATTGATGACCGGGGCCATTGACATCTACAACTCATCCTTAAAAAATATGTAAAATGCGCTGTCACCTTTGAGCACTGAGGTAGCATCCTTAATTAATTGGCTCTCCGGTTCTCTACGTTCACCACTTTCGTTGCCAGTGTTGTTACTATTTTACCATGGTATCGTACCCCTCACAGAGGGCGTAGCCGTTTGATCTGACCGTTTCCATGCCCTTGTTTTTTACGTGATGCAGTTTTATATGTATGTCTGTTCACAGATACGGCAAACTTAATACACGTTACATCCGCACATTTCAAATCCGCGTATTATCCAGTAATTAGTATAAAATACGAATATTTACTATGCGTGTGTTTTACTAGTGTAATTGAAGGTCTCGCAGAAATAATTAACGAGTACGATTTTATTTATTATTTTTATATAGTACTTTCATTTTCCAGTCGCGCTTTTATTATTATTATTTTAACAGAGAACAAGGTAAAAACAATTTGCATTATCGAAAACTTTTTCAATTTTTTTGTATTAAATAATTACCGCTTTTACCTTACCACCAGACGAAACAAAACCACTATTACAAGTTGCTACGTTTCACGGCCTCACAAGCGGAGTTATGAACAAATAAACAAATTAGACTTTCGCTTGCTTGACTTCGCCATTAAGGTCATATAACCGATTTGAGGACACTGTTGATAACTTCTTTAACTCGTAGCCTGGCATATACTTGATGCAATAGGAAGAAATACCCCTACGGGCTTAATCTTTCAATAAAATGATAACCGTTTTTGTTGTGGTCTTTGTTGAATAATCGACCGAATTCCTGCGCTTTAGAATATTTCACTGGTAATATTTCGGATAACGCTACATTACGTTATCACAAACATCAAGCAGGAAAAAAATATTCTATACCCGTTGTGTGTGGGTGTTGTTAATGTTGTAATTATGAGTTTAATTTCTCCGTTTTCCTGAACCATTAAACAAAACAAAGGTAAAACCCGGTTACAAATAAATATGACGATCTACGAATGGGAAGGGTATTCTATGAAAGTAGTTCTTTCATATTAGGTGTGAAGAATTACTCTCCCAAAATAAACAGGGTAACGGTCCAAGCCGAGGCTCCCTCTCGGGAGCCCTTGTGCTGGTTACCTATTAATAGAGGTCTCGACTGAGCGCCATAAGTGCCGGTGAAACAGTAAAAGCCTTCGGGCTCACAGCGTCTATCAGCCCGAAAAAAAAGTTTAACTTACAACTTACAGCTAACATTTTAGAAGATTTTTTTTTATGTGTTATCGTTTTATGATAATTTATTGCGTACAGAATGAATTTGAAGGTCTAATTATTAAGGTAACCAGGGAAGGCAGTTTAATCTTCATACTAAGCATCATCTATATTTTATATCGAGGAAGTACAATATGTCGGCGCTTTGGCCGTTGAAATTTTCATTGCCCGTTGAAATTTTCATTGCCCGTAGTGAACTGTTCGGTAACCTTATTCCGTAAAGGGGTAACACGAGTAAAATGACAGCAATTGTTTGTAATTTTCTTTAATTTGATGTCGTTTCTGTTTATGTTTGTGCATTTTATATAACCATCATCAAATATCTATTCTATCTATAAACAACTAATGATCGATCACGCTGGGACAAGCAGACAAACGATTACTGCATTAGAATAATTTAAAGTGCCGTTAGATTTTTTTATTTTTCCTTTAAAATATTTACAAATACAAACGAAATGTTACCTATTTAAATTTAAAGCAATAACAACTGATTTTGGATTCGAGATATTTGACTTCCATGAGGTCTTTAACTCTCGACCTATTTTCGGTGCTGTGCGTAAATCGAAGCCCAGGAAGTTAGGAAGTCGAATTCGCAATTTACATGTTTGTCTACCGATTATATCGAAATCTTTGATTCCCTTTACATGACAATAGCCACAATTGTAAAAGAGCCTTTCGTACGGTCTTCATAAATAAAATTATTATTTAGATTTTTATACATTTTCTCATTTAGGGTTTTGGGCTAAAACAAGCGCAGAATGTCGTTTTGCTTATAAATCATCCCCTGAGAGACTTTCTCTTAACTCTTTAAAGAGTTTACTTGTGTAATTATGCGTGTATTGTAAATACTGATTATCATTTGCGAGTAGTTAAATACTGGTAAATACATCTGCTAAGCATGGTATGGTGTAAAGAATGGTTTTCATTACGACTTTTGGAGCTGATATAAATTTGTTGTAATGTTCTTGTTTATTAAATAATTAACTGAAACTTACTTTTTTTTTACTTTTTACTTAAGAAACTTTCATTGCATAACTTTGTGACGACGTAAACAGATGAAGATAATTCAAGATCGTGCTTTACCAGTGAGCGTCTCTTGATTATTAAATATTAACTATACGTATGACATCACTTTAACTGCATAGGATTTATTATACTGAAGTAAATATGCGTGCAAACAGAGAGCTTTTCCTCATAGCTTTCACTAGTCAGTAAGCCGAACCATCCTTCAAATGCTGTGTTAGGTAACAATGACGTACTAACAATCGATTATAGAACCCACGATTAGTGCTCTGGGCAGACGACGGAGTGGCGGCGATGATTAATTTAGTAACAATTGAAATTTACTTAATTTGAACTTCGTACTGTTATGCGCTGACCAATCAAGCTGAGATGGGAAAATAAAATATACCCAAATAATAATTATTATTATTTCTGTATAAGTATATTCTGTGTACATAGAATACGTACACATACTACACTAATTTACTTTACTTTACTTTGTTACTTCATTTGAACTTCGTACAGTTACGCGCTGACCAATCAAGCTGAGATGGGAAAATAAAATATACCCAAATAATAATTATTATTATTTCTGTATAAGTATATTCTGTGTACACAGAATACGTACACATACTACACTAATTTACTTTACTTTACTTTGTTACTTCATTTGAACTTCGTACAGTTACGCGCTGACCAATCAAGCTGAGATGGGAAAATAAAATATACCCAAATAATTATTATTATTCTTTCTGTATAAGTATATTCAGTGTACATAGAATACGTACATACTACACTAATTTACTTTACTTTGTTACTTCATTTGAACTTCGTACAGTTACGCGCTGACCAATCAAGCTGAGATGGGAAAATAAAATATACCCAAATAATTATTATTATTCTTTCTGTATAAGTATATTCTGTGTACATAGAATACGTACACATACTACACTAATTTACTTTACTTTGTTACTTCATTTGAACTTCGTACAGTTATGCGCTGACCAATCAAACTGAGATGGGAAAATAAAATATACCCAAATAATTATTATTATTCTTTCTGTATAAGTATATTCTGTGTACATAGAATACGTACACATACTACACTAATTTACTTTACTTTGTTACTTCATTTGAACTTCGTACAGTTATGCGCTGACCAATCAAACTGAGATGGGAAAATAAAATATACCCAAATAATTATTATTATTCTTTCTGTATAAGTATATTCAGTGTACATAGAATACGTACACATACTACACTAATTTACTTTGCTTTGTTACTTCATTTGAACTTCGTACAGTTATGCGCTGACCAATCAAACTGAGATGGGAAAATAAAATATACCCAAATAATTATTATTATTCTTTCTGTATAAGTATATTCAGTGTACATAGAATACGTACACTTACTACACTAATTTACTTTACTTTACTTTGTTACTTCTTAATATAATATAATGCTATTCCTATACCAGCCTTAGCGCAAAATTCTAATGAAATGAAAACAATTCACAATGTATTACAGAGTAAGCAATAGTGAGTTATAATTACACTACAAAAGCAACCACATGTTTATTTAGTTTCTGGATATGTGATACATTACTTATATGCTAGCCACACATCCAGTAATGTGAAGCAATAGCATCGCAAACAAAATATTGAAGCAGTAATATAGTTTGCCGATTTGCTTATATGACTCGATCATAATAGATATATATTGCGTTTGCAGGTTAATCTTTTTATTTTGCTCCATTTTTTTCAAGAAAAATAGGTCTTGTCTTGTTGATGCTACTTTTTCCCAACGCAATTTCAACATGTTTGTTGGGTTTTATTAACAATTTATTGTTGTTTTTTGTGAGAATTTATGATAATAAACCTCACTAGTCCGAGGTTTTTATGAGGCCTCGGATCGTATTATCGCCCACTTCTGTTGTCGTCGACGTTCTTCGTCCACAGGGGTCGGAGTGTAGCGGTAGTGCAGCAGTCTCCGCAGCATCGTCGTTGTCTCCTTACTCAACGGGCCTCCCGCTCGCGAGTCTGATTACATAAAGCTGTAGAGGTCTCTGGACCAACAGCAATACTCAAACACAAAAACCGGGGTTTCCACTGAATTCGTATCAGCAAGACTTTGTATACGAATAACGTGTTTTGATTCATTATTTTGTATGGAAATTTTTTTGAAGACTACCTTATTTTTATTTATTTAAAAAAATATTTGTGAGTATTGAGTGTAATCGGGATAACGACACTTCCAGTTAAACAACCATTGATAATCCAGTCGACAATATTTGCATATGAAACTCGTATTATTACTATTTACATTACAAAGAACTACGTAGTTAATGAATTAAACGGAAGCGTTCAAACTCGTTTAATAATATTATCTACGTTCGCAAAGCTATATTACGTCTGTACTACGAAACTTAATTGGTCCAACCGGGGAAAGCGAGGACGTATCCCACAGAATTAAATAGCATTATAATGTTTTTCGTTTATGATAAGAACCCGGGACAAAAAGACGATACACTCTATAGACCCATGGTCATAGAACATTTTCAACCTTTCACCGTTAATTCCATTGTCTATACTTGTTTGCCATCTTTAACACAAGAAAATGTTTAATATCATGCTTTTAAATTAATTAACCAAAAATCCTCAGAATTCCACGAAGAACGATAGAGTGATAGTGTTACGCTGCTGCAGTTTGTTTCTAGCTGCAGCATGAAGGTCACCTCGACCGGGGTAGGAGCACGCCCTCACGGTATACCAGCGTGAAATAGCAGCATAACGTCGCTGTATCCACTACCTCGTATAGTTCTTAAAAAAGTATCATCTGTATTTAATCTTATTATTTAGTTAAATTATTGGAAAATGTAAATAACTAGTCCTCTTCCCTAAGGATGTGTGATAAGTTCCCGTTCAGATGCATTGTCAAATACATGGTACATAAATACAATAAACCCAGATACGAAGAACAACAAATTGTTTTACACAAATATTCGAACCTAGAACACGCAACGCAGTAGCTACGTACTCTACTTTTACAGTACAAAGCCGTCATTCCATGATCAGGTGATATTGGAGAAAGTATGCATCCAATCATATTCTTTTCCACTATAAATAATTCTTACGTAATAATATGTTTAAGATACATGTACCTATTTACTATATATTGTACCTTTAAAATATTATTAAAAATTATGCAATCGTTAGTTTCACTATAACATTGAGTTACACATGATTTTCAAATGGATGTAGGAGCATGGCATTACTTCTTTTATACGTATTGTTATTTAGTACGATTTAAAGGAAAAGCTTTCAAATTACATAAACATTTTCCGATCTTGCCATCATATTTTCCGGGAACTACGTATGTAAATTGTTCTGTACTTTTGTATACGTTAATTTATAGAAATAAATGCATGAACAGCGGTCTACTTAACTTGTTATCCTTAGACACATTCGTGTCAATGTTTTTTTTTTTAAAAAAAAACAGCAAGTATTGCTGTTAACATTAAAAACATTCCGGTTAACCACTCCAACTAAAGTATATATATAATATATATATATATATATATATATATATATATATATATATACATATATATACATATATATAGTACACGATGTTCATTGTATGGTTCGTATAAAGTCTAATTAAGTAATGTCAAATAAGTCGAACAATAAATAATAATGATGATATAAAACCACGTTTCTACGTAAGTTATATAAAGACTTGTATACATGACCAAATACATATTCTTTATTAAATTGTTTGCATAGGTCGTACTTGTGCCTGTTTGTCTGTTACTAAATGATGAGATAGCGAATCAGCAACAACGTAGTTTAAAAGCTCATGACGATGTTTTTTTCTTCAAACGTCAAAGCTATACTTACTAGCTATTAAATTGGCCATTGTCCCAGATGGCACAAATAGAGCAGCTTGTTTACCAAGAAGTGTAGCTAATTTACTCTCTAAGGCATTTACAGTTGGATCCTCCCCATATACATAATCACCGAGAGCAGAATTCACCATGTCATGCTTCATAGCCTTTGTAGGTTTTGTTACTGCATCCGATCGAAGATCTATCATATATGCCATGGTTTTGTTCTTGGATTAAAGAAACACTTATGTAGAAAATTAATATTAATAAAATAGTGACTTTAAAAGTACCAAATTTTTTAAGGCTGTTTAGTAGAAGTAACCGTGATAACTTTTGAATACTTTTGTTGTTATTTATATAGAAATAAAACAAACTTAGTCTGGCTCAAGTTTATTGCTGTAGTGTATTGTATGTCTGCTTATACGTTGGATTCTCTTCGCGCGTTTTTTCGTTTCGTATATTTGTGATATAAGAAGGATATATAAGCATATAGTTAGTTAATCTGATGGTAAGTGATTCTCAAGAGCCATGATACTCACGTTCATATACAATAAAATCAATGCATCAGATCATCATGTTGCTACCTTTGACGACAAATATTGAGGAAAAACCACATCACCAGTTATAAAACCACATCACCAGTTATAAAATCTCCAATATTTATCACTCATATATGTTTATACATAAATATAAATTACCTTTGTTTAACGCTTTTATGAAATACGAGCTATTTCGTAAAAGTATTAACAGCGCCCACTTTATGGTCTTGTCCACGTGATATTTATCGAGAATTTTTTATTATCTATTGACTAATTTGCATTGGGCTTGTCAAAAATGTTGCTAATATAAATAAAACGTATCTTGAGTTAGCGAAAAATTTGGTATTTTCGGTAACTTTCTACATATATTAATTATCACAACTGTAGTATGTTCGGATAGTTTCAAACGAACAATTTTTTTTACGATTGACTTATCTTTCATATTAAATGCATTGGCGCATAGCTGAATGAGACTGATTATAACATAAAAAAAAAAAAACTCTTTATCTATATTATCGGTCTACAAACGAGGAAGTTTTTTATGCTCATAATGTATTTATATACTTAGATATACTTACGGTATCGTTTATATTCAAAATTATTTATAAAGTACCACGTAAACATGCGACTCGTAGTCCATAAACAACCCGTGTGTGTGTTGACGGCCTAAGAGAATGTTGTCACGAGTTAGGCGGGGCGGTCGCGTCATAGATTCTTACGCACACAACGTACGAAAATTCTCACTATTGTTACGTAGGTGGTTCTTGGAAGTTTTCCAGCGGTCGCACCTCGTTCCGAGACGGCAGTATACGATACCTTTTGACGAATGGATATATAGAATGTACGGTTTATTCATGCAGAATTCATTCTTCGATAGTGCCAGTGCTACAATACAGTTTGTTTCAAACTGCAGAATGAATGGGTCAGCTCGACCGGGCTAGGATATAAGTAGGATAATGCTATTGTGTTTGGTCTGGTGAGTGATGGGATCGGGAGACCTTTATTACTGGTGACGAGGCATTCCATCTCAGGCCTCATGAGTGACAACGCATCTGCATCATCATTCCTTGTCAAGGATGAATGTCGATGTCATGGGCCGCAGGAATCATATAACATCGGGTGAACTGTGTTCTCGTAACTCGCAATGTAATAAAAAAAAGTTTTAAACGCTGGTAAATTTAGTAGCTACAGCACTGTACACATTGGCGCCTTTGAACGTGATCTGAAGATAATATTGTACAATCAAATAAGTATCTCCCCGTCTGAAAGAGACTCCCTGTTCCATACCCATTTTTATTACCAAATAAAAAGTCATTCATATAGAAATAGCAATCAGGAGATATAATAGTTCTCTTTATGAATAATCGGACTGTATTTATAAGTAATCAATCAATCCTTATGCTCTCTCACCTCCGGCACTCATTCGTATGGATATCTTTCATTAAATAAAATTCCTTTTGATTTAATTATACAAATTTTATATTTATAGCTATACATACAAAGATCAAAGAAAATTTCTGGCTTGTAGATTATTTATTAATTTATATATAATCTGTACAAATAGCATATCAATAATATTTTTAGATGTTTAAGAAATCAGACAGAGAATATGTCCTGCTTTAGTTTGTATTCGTAGAAATTATTCGCTTGCATAAAATAAAATCGCACTATAAATTCTGTAAATAATAACAAATACGTTATTAGGGCGTAATTTACGTCTATGGTAACAGCTGTCGCAGCGTGCGTTAAAATGTATTTGAAAGCATATTGTTTTCCACGTATCTATAAATACGTGGAATTGTAAATTTATAAAAGGACAGACCTTTATATTCTCAGACCCAAAAATATGGGCTGTAAATTTAAAAAATAAATTTATTAATTTTTAAATTGTTATGACGACTGATAAGTCCGTCATAAAAATAACTTTTTAATTTGTTTGTGATTGCGATGTTACCTTTAAGATGCAAAATGCTAAAATATACCCAAAATTATTTTTTTTTAAATTAAAATTCGCAATAATATGAATATTTAATTGATTAAATACACTATTTAATAGCGTAAATAGTGGAAAAGTAATATTCTAAAACAATACGTATACAAATTGTTAATTTAGCACGCACGCATAGTGACAACCGAGCACAGAAATAATCTATTTTATGGGTTTAGATACGTTAATTATTGAATTAGTCTAACTACTATAAACATATGGTAGTAATAATAATGTGTATCAGTTGGGTTTCTTTTTATTTCGATGAATATATTAACAGATATTACCAGTAAATACTTTAATATGAGACCTAGTTTAGACTAGATCTCATATTAGGATACTGGATATTGTTTTATTAGTTTTCCAAATAATACATACAGAAATATAAATTAATAAACGTAACTGGAAGATTTGATATTTGGTTTCCAACTTAAAGTAGAAAAAGTGCCGTAAACCATTTCCACATGTGTCCCTCAAAGTTGTGTGCTCTTAATTACGTCATACAGCAGCTGTTAAAACATCAATGTCATTAACCGCAATAAATATTATTGTGTAACCTATTACTAAGTTACGTTCGCTGATTGTAATAATAACTACGTTATTTACAATTATGTAATAATTTAGTAGCCATCGGTAAATATCAACCTGTGTGTAACCACATGGTTACTTGTGTCCGACTGTATTTTATTTTTTTGGCTATTTTTTTTTCTATTTTTATTTGGGCGATGGCCGCTCAGCCCGAGGGCTTTTACAGTTTCACCGGGTAGAGAGGTGAACGAGCGCTTATGGCACTCAGTCGAGACCTCTATATATGGGTAACCAGCACAAGGGTTCCCGAGAGGGAGCCTCGGCTTGGACCGTTACCCTGTTTCGCGAGAGCATTTGACTCGAGGGTGCCCGAGAGGGCCGAACCTCAGCTCGGTCAGTTGCTTCTGACAGAGGATTATCTAAATTAATGTTGCTATTAATATTAACTACCTGTACCACCACTTCCGAATGGGTGGGCGCTAGAGAAGAAGTGGCGCAAGGAACTCCAGCGACGCTTCCATCTGTATGGACTGGAGGGAACCGGTCACTGACATGGCGGTATCGCGAATAACCTTGTTTTTTTTGGCTGATGGGCACTTTTAACCAAAGGCTTTCACTGCTTCATCAGATTAAAACGTGGCCAATGGCATGAACAACTTTCAATCAGCCTAAACCTCTATTGTGGGTAACCAGCACAGGGGCCCCCGAGAGGCGAGGTTCTCGGGGGCCCTTGAGCTGGTTAGTAACTTCTGACGGATCTTATGTATCCAACTGACAGATGTCCACCGGTTTTATAAGAAATAACCGCCCTCGACATGATCGGTGTTATCGTCGTCACATGTCTTCTAAAATCAACCGGCTGATACTAGAGCACCACCAAGGCAATTCACTTAATGCACCGTCATATATACACATAATATATTTCCGTCTCTAAATACTTACAAGGATATTTTTGGCGTCCAGTTAAAAATACACGCTAATGTACATATTACACCGAATATATACTGCAGTTGATGACGTCTGCGTAAGCGATGACGGGTTATAATTAAAGTACATTGTTATTAAATAATATATTAGTCGTCGACGTATTACACCATTCGTCACGGACTTTTCAGAACCTAGATCAACAAACTGTATTCACAAAAAAAATCTTTTGCAGATAAGTTTTTTGATAAGATAAAATCACTTCATGCAGTCTATTATTATATATTATCATATATAATAAATTGAATAAAAGAACTGCGCAATTAGCATAGTTTAAGAATGAACAGATATCGTTATTTTATAATTTGTTTAACTTTTGTACATTAACATTCGTATTGTTAATATTAAGGATAAAATATGAACATGTAATTTGCTTATGGTATTATTTCTAAGACCCGTCATTTACTCATTACTCGTTTATTTTCGATAAGTTTTCATAGTGCAGATGTGTTGTCAATAAGACCAAGGCGGAATGGAAATAATATACTGCTGTAGAAATATAGCGATTTTAACCACAATTGGCTAGCACTTTTTGAATATAATATAAAATATGACATCCATTATATTTATAACTTACTCTCACATTATGTTCCATGTAGATGCTAAGTTTCTTGCACTAGATGAAACATTAGATAATTGGGTAGCGGCCGACACAACTTACAGTTCGTGTCCTGGCTACTATAAAATCCTTGTCTTATTGTAACAGACCCTTTGGCCGCTACGAGCTTCTATTATTCTTCTAGAGTCTGTATTATTTCTTTCTATACAAACATGTTGATGGGACTAATCCATCGTCAGCGTCGTCGTCTCCACTTATGGGCCGGATCTGGACATAGCGAGCAGAAACTCGCTATGTCCATTCCAGTCAAACTATTAAGGTAACTTACAACAATAGATAACCTCTTAAAGGACATTGGCCATTTTCGGCCCTTATTAATAAAATATCTATAGAAAAAAACATTTCATTTTTACATACTTACTATAAAATTTAAGGGTATTTTAATGGTGGGATAATTAAAATCATAAATAAAAAGAAATTAGCATGACTAAGCCACATTGATAATATTTAAGGAGTTGCAATAGGTAAAATATATTTATATTTTAAACAATTCACAATAAATCTTCTTTAAAAAACATTATATTGCAAAAAACCTAGAAAAATATATTAACATATTTAATTAAAGGTTTTAAAATTAATATAAAATATTATGCGTAAACAAAAATCAATTTTTATACTTTTAAATCCGTAGAATAAATCATTACATGGATGAATAATAACCTAAAATTCAAATATCTCTGTATCCCCATGAACAACATTGATTTTAATTTGTTTATAATAAAAGGGATATATAGTCTGTTATTTAAACTTAATTTCATTACTGTCCTTGAACTTCGTTTAGTGGGCCGTGCAATGTATGGAGAGTGGCCCATGTCCTTTGTTATCTTTGTTATTATTACATCGATAAGCTAATACCATAATCGGTGTAGTTACGTAACAACAATGTGACTAACCTCTACCGTCACCTTTGCTGTAGTCACGGGACGCAGCATGCACTTGCCAAAATATGTCGTCTGGCAATTACGTTTACTAGTTTTATTACATAACGATTTATTTACGTCTAGTATATGTATTGACTAAGTCATTACGTGGTTACATTTGCTTCACTATATACGTTATTAATTATCGTCTGCTAAAGTAAACATATATAATAATAATAAAACACATAAAAACTATGTATTTAACATCTTATAATGTCTAGGTTCAGATAGGTAATTCTATGTTAAAGCAATAAACTGTAACACTGATAAACGAGCATAAAATGTAATAAAAACATAACTTTGAAATTAACAACACCAATGAATTATATAATAACATAATGAACATAATAATAATATAAATAATCTTTGTTTCAGATATCGCTATCACCACCGGGGACGAAATCGAGTTCTATAACAATCAGACCAATACAAACAATGAAGGCAGGTTTCGTGACCTCACGGCTTTAGCGTACGATGCTGTTAATAATATTCTACTCTTCGTAGACAGACAGGACGACAACGTGTCTATATTTAGCTACCACTTAGCAACAAAGAAGTATCAACCCTTGGTGAGACGAAGATTGGACGAAAATATTCAAGGATTAGCTTTCGATCCAATTACGAGCAAGCTATTCTGGACTGATACCAATGAGAAGAGCATATTCTGGATATCGTTGAATCCTGGTTCGAAGAATGATATTTACGGGAACCTTTTAATAAAAATGGACTACGAAGTTCCAAGAGCGATAGCCGTGGACAGCTGCAGAGGGTAAGTCACCCGAAAATTAAGTGTTGCCACACACTTTAAACTGATCGTGGATGGCAGTGATAATGGAATTTAATTTGACTAAAAATGTGTATTAGTAATGTATTTACACTACTTTAAAATTTTACTAAAGTGTTATTTAGTAAAATTTTCTTTGTCAATGGAATTTTCAATGGAATACTGCCTCATCCTATTTGCTCCTGTACGTCGTAAGTAGCGGAAGAATGTTATCGAATTATAAATAAGTTATAAATTAACTTGTGTATCAATAATAACCATTATAATAACAAAACGATAGAAATAAGAATTTTAATAGAATACAGTTGTTATAAATCCGATGACCTTTAAACACTTTGGTCCAGTGTTAGACTGTCGCAGGCCGTTAATAGCGATAATGACGATAATGAATCAATGAAAATAGATTTTTATTCAAAAAATTATTAATTAATGATAATTTAAAGGGATCTATAAAGTATCAAATTACAAAATAGCGTTTTATTACTTTCAGAATCGGCACATTTTTTTTTTTATTGCAGGTATGTCTACTGGACGAACACAAATATAACAAAACCTACAATTGAGCGGGCGCGTTTCGATGGTTCAGAAAGAACCGTCATCGTCAATTCTGATATTTATATGTTGGTGAGCTTAGCGATAGATCAGAACACTAAAAGGCTGTACTGGGCTGACGACAGAGAAGGAATTCATTACTCCATTGAAAGTTCAGACTTAGATGGGAAAAACCGAAAACAACTGATAGTGGGAACAAATCATATGCCCAACGCAATAACAGTGTCAAAAGATTCAATCTACTGGGTGGATTGGGGCTATAGATTTGTTTGGAAATTGTCCAAAGATCCTCCAGTGAACACCGAGCCGCAAGACATCATACATTTCTCCAATAAAACTCCGTTTGGAATTGTCGCCAATTATAAAATAGTAGATCAGACTGCCGATGTCCCGGAATGCGAGGTGTTGTCGACAATAGCGCAGAATGTGTCCAAAATCAATGATTCGTTCAACATTCCGAGGGATTTGGGTCTGTTTTGTCTACACGGTGTGAAGACCGAAGGCAAGTTAGCTTGCAAGTGTTCACCTGGTTACATCGGAGACCGATGTGAGATTTCTGTTTGTCACAATTTCTGCCTTCAGGGCGATTGCAGCTTAACACCAACCGGAGACCCTATATGCAAGTAAGTATTATATGTATTTCGATTCGGTTAAAAAAATTACGTTTTTTCCAATAACGTCCTTCCGAGGCGAACTATTAATTACATGTCTGCTTCTTACTTTAAGTTTTCAGTTGCACTCAACAAGTTGAGATGTTCAACGACTTGTTAAGTGCAATTATTACTTAATTACAAAGATTTTACAATTTATCAACTACATCTTATTGAATAGTATATTTTCTTCGTCTAGATGCCAAACTGATTTCACCGGAGCGAGATGCGAGATAAATGTTTGTGCTGGACATTGTTTGAATTATGGCGATTGCTCTATTGGTCCGGACCAGAAGCCTATCTGTAAATGTCCAGTCGAATTTGAAGGGGACAGGTGTGAAGCTCCAAAATTGGTACCAGCCACGTCAACGACGACTGTCTTACCTTTGGAACATTGCAAGTAAGTTATTGTCCTCTAAAGTGTATTGTATCCTATTATGATATGATTCAAATATAGAGATCGAAAGAATAGTCAGCTGATAGTTATTAAGACGATTTTTCCTTTTTCTCGCCCTTTTATAATCTTTCCTTTCTGTTTAGTAGTCCCTTATTATCGGCAAGGTTCTTAATTCTTATTTAAATTTAACTAAACATCGTCGTCGGAGAACGCATTTCAAACATCAATTAAGCGTCATTCCATAGATATATAGTTTTATAAGAAAGGTGATTTATTGGTTATCTTTTCGTATCATTCGCGTCGTTTTAATCACAACTTTTAATGAGGTTATCGAAGTGACTGCATTTAACTTTCGGAGCAAAGGTTCATCGAATAATTACGTTAATTTTTCCTCGAGACAATTTATTCGAGTTGTTTATTTTTACATTACGTACTGTTTTTGTGTGTATACATTAGATATGTATATACACTAAGAGTGTGACATAAAAACTAACAAAAGAACTCTTTTACAGTTGTAACCAACAAAGAAATACCAGTGCGTTATTAGTGACACAAACAGCAAAAGGTTCTTTGGTCACTGATGACGTGTACATGGACACGAACAATTGCAATGACGGTTGGGATCCTATCAGAGACCCCATTATTATGGTCCTCGGAACCATCGCTGGACTTTTGTTCGTGGCTTGCGCCGTGCTTATAACCAAGATCCTGCAAATGAAGAGAAGGCCAAGGTATGTTAATGCATTTACTAAGTTGGTGCGCTTTGCAATAAACATTTTATCGCAATTTTCTATGAAACGGAATTGTAGGTAAATATTAGGTTATGTATATTAAGTAAAATCATCATATATGCACTATGAAACCTAGGTTTTCTAAAATTTGAGGGGTTGCCGTAATTAACATTTGCAATCCTACCACACACACTGGTGGTCCCTATAAACCTACTGTTCGGATCAATTTAACGTACTGAAGAAGACAGCTAGAACTAACCGACGACCGACCTGCATATATGAAAGAGCCGAAAGTGGTGCATATCGTGCAAAATGAAATTACGTAAACTCTGCTTAATGAAATATATTCATTAGTCATACGAAGGAAATGTCAACAAAGTTTATACCCCCTATAACCCCTAAATGAGCATATTGGTAGGGCTGGATACAGAAATCTTACTATTTTAATTTTTCTTTGTATTTTACACGTTAGTAATAATGGTAACATGTAGAATTTAAGTAAATTTATGAATTAGTTATCACAGGCGTTTAATCAGTATCATTTTGTTTCTCATAGTTTAACTAAAACACATAAAATACATCCAAGGCAGAAGTTTTAATATCGTGAATACCTCATGAGATGAAAACTACTTATTCCCGATCTCACCATTCGACACTGATAAATAGTCGTCGGCTTATGTCAAAATTAAACTCTTTTCAGATATGGATAATCTGTACCAACTCTTTCAGTTCTTTGCCTTATTAATTCAACTTTTAAAACCTGTTAGTTAATACCATTGTTATGATTTTTTTAATTACCCAAACGAATTGGACACATTTTTAAGTTTTTATAATTTTTTTTGTATATATTCATAGAATAAAAAGGCGCATCATCGTAAACAAGAACGTGACTCCATTGACGGCGCGCCCCGACCAGTGCGAGATCACTATAGAAAACTGTTGCAACATGAACATTTGCGAAACGGTAAGAAACATTAATGTCCTTAATTTGAGTTTTAGTAACTATATATACGCCACTGATAAGCCACAAATAGCACCACTAAGTTCTGCCAAACACCGGTTATGCTAGATACACCTAATTGTTTAGCTTTACACGTAAAACTAACTTTAAAACAATTTCTTTTGTCATGTAATTACGCACAGCACTAAAACGAAGATATAGAAGGCATTCACAGGGAGTTGGCAAATAATACGTTTTTTTGTCTAATTTTTACCTAAATTTGAATTTATACTTTGATGGATTTTATTTTATTTCAATTCCTTAATCCTGTTCACTTGAACTGAATCATCATAAATGAAAATAATTTTCACAACCCAAAATAAGTTTCCAACGAACGGCGGAAATTAAATTGATTCCAATTACAAAAAAAATATTAAATAAATATAATATGAAATAAATCATGATAAGCTTTTTCTTGCACTGCAATATATTCTCTGCTCAACTCAAAGGTAGGCTGGTAGAGAATGTCTTGAGGGATTAAGTCTGCGTTTTTGTAAAATGTTTGTTTTACTCGTGGACATAAAGATTAAATAAATAAATAACAAATAACTAGCACTATCATACAATCACATGTTGCTACTATCAGTAGCAACCGATACGACAAGAGTTTCAGACCAACCATCATACGAACAAGACCTGGCTGTATGGACTAAAGTCCTTTGCCTTTCCCATTAGGGATAAATTAATATCATCATCATCTATACGACAAAATAATACAGTATATTTGGTTTATCTATTTTGTTTTATTTATACATTACATAATTTTAAAGATATTAAATAACGGATATTGCCTTGCTGGATAATTGAGAAAATCATTAGTGTTAACTTTAAGGTTAAGTGAAGAAAGACAGACAGTTATGTAGTTTTGTAGTTTATAATCTGAAGGACAAGGTGAACATTATAAGTGTCTTGACAACGATCTTGTCGTGATGTAAATCGATAATAAATCGTTGTATCGGGCGTGCCGGCTGCGTTATAAAGATTATCATAATTATAAAAAAACTTGACTCGCTTTGGCCTACAAACACGAAAGGCGAACATCGTGTCAAGTGCAGCGTTGAAAATACGTAAATACTTTTAATTTAAAAAGCGAATATATTCAATGTTAATGATGTCCTACAGGTCATTATTTAATATATCAGTCGGTAGCATCTCATAGATATTATAATATAAATAATCCATCTCTTAGTCTTCGTATACAAACGTAGAAACAAATGTTAGTTAATAATACTATAATAACTACTCTGCAAAATCGAATAAGAATTCATTCATTCCCTGAATACCTCCTACAAATATCTTAACAAAACAAAATCAAGGTCACTTGCAAGTATATTTATCCTGCAACTAGTATGTTATGGATGTGGTTGTTCATGTGTTGCATCATCGGGTGGACTGTGTGCTCGTTTGTCAACCTTACTTACATAAATACTAAGTCATGTAAAGATCCACCTTTATTTACTTTTCCACCACGTTCACAATTATTTGACTAAATATGTACGCACCAGTTTTGATATAAAATTTTATAAATCTTGAACTCTTACGATGATGATGATATTAATTTATCCCTAATGGGAAAGGCAAAGGACTTAAGTCCATACACCCAGGTCTTGTTCGTATGATGGTTGGTCTGAAACTGCCTTGAACTCTTACTTAAACTGTGACGTTGGCAAATGATTGCGTGACAGTTGAGTTTCAAAATAACCTTCAAATCTTAAAGTGTCATTCATTGCCTGCTCGCGTATTATTAGTATGGTAAATACTTTATTAAACTGCAATATGAATTAGTATGGGAATAAAGTCAATTTACTTAAGATTAATATTTAATTTAACCTGGAATGTTTTTTAATAATAGTATATAATATATACCTGTAACATGTCATGGGAATGTACTTTAAAGTTACGAGTAATCTGTTAATTTATTTGCTAGCAGGCATGCAATTGTTGAATGTTTTGAATATAAAAATTGTTTTCATACAGGTTAATAGGCTCGAGCGAGCCTTCGACGATGCTTGAGTTTGGGTTCTTCATATAAAAAAGGTCCATTTTTAATCAAATTTCGCTTGTACCCCGCATGAGCAATGGGGAACACGCGCCTAACTAACAAATAAGTTACGCTATATTAACATTTCACAAATAATTGCTTGCGTTATGCCCTTTTTAAACCCTGTTCTTTTAACAATTTAACATTTAATTATTTTTATTTAATCACAATACAACTTATTAATATATCTTGACATTCAATGCGTTAGGATTGTCATATAATCCTAACTATAAAGATCTACTAAATATTTTATATTTTTGTTACAGCCGTGTTTCGAGCCTCGGAACACAATAAGACCAACGCTACTCGATGCTAAACCAGGCAAGGAAGAGAAAAGAAATCTAATTGCAAACATGGAGAATCCCGATGACCTGTATTAAATTATTGTCACGTCAAATTTTATCAACGTACTAATTTACAAACGTTTGATATTGTGTCCAAAGTTGAACTATTGTGATATGTATCTGTTAGAGGACGATAACCACAAAGATTTTTCTGTTTGAAACAAAAGGCTGTGGAATCAAATGCGCGTAAATAGTGTAACAGAATGTGGGTGGCAGGTTATAGTAATATAGCTCCTATAGTTTTTCACCTAAAATAACTATAATCACTGTTAAAAAAGAATTACGATATAGTTGTTACTTTTACAAATGACTGAAATGAAGTACTATTAAGTGCCTAAATATTATTAATACCAGGTGTATTAATATTGTTTATGTATTTAATCACTTTGATGTTCGAGGGATTAAAACACGACAACATTGCCATTACTTTCTCAATTCCTTTACTTTTGATCAAGTTTTCAACAATGCGTTTGTTTTTAAAAGTATAATGTTACTCGTATTTACACTTTATTACATATTTGTAGCTTACTGCAACAAGTAACAATAATATTGCATACTTTATTTTAATTGAAAATTTTAATTCACACAGTGCCTTCACAACAACACATCAAATCAAATTTCAAATTTACATATATGTTTCTATACTATATGTTATAATGTTGTGTCTATGGGTAGAAGTGTTGTGAAAATGTTTATATATCCCTTATTAATTAATTAAAATTAAAAAAATAATTATCTTATATTAATTATCAAGCCCTGATTGATAAATCTTGATGTATGTAAAATTCTCATGAAAGGATGGTAACCGAACCTTAAAAGTTTTAGCATTTATATTTTAATTTACGAGATCCAGTTTCTATATAAACTTTGTTCTTAGTTCCTCCTTTTTTTGTAATTCCTTGTTTAATTTTTTTCTTTAAATCCAAATTTTTTAAATAAAAGATTAGATTATAAACCATTGCTAAACAATACACTAAATTTCTGTTTTAGTCTCCAGTAGTACTTTTTTATGGATTAATAAATAATACATTCACTGAATATATAAATGTTATTATTGTAACACGTTAAATGTTTAAGAACGTTAAAAGTGTCAAGATTGTCTCGAAACTTAACATACGTTTCTTGCCGGTTACTTTTTCAGTTACTTATTTTTGGTCGAATATATATAGTGGTAAAATGTTAAGACTGGCACACACAAAAATTATAAGTAAAATAGAATAAGTATTGTATTTTTATTTTCTAAGTATAAATTAAATATCTATTTATAAAACAAAATAAACATCCATTAAATTATATATAAACCAAATAAAGCGATTGGAGATATTTTATCACGGTTTATTTGGCACTGAACTCGTATCTTTCTCTACTATTTGGTATATTTTTGAGGAAGTAGAAATCAGAAATGTAATAATATACGAAATAATTATTGACGTACGTTTTTTGTATGTACAGCCTTAACTTTGAAAGCATATATTTGCACTTAATTTCATTATCTTAAGGTTTTTATTTCTACGATAGACTTTGTAATCTTAAAACAGTTCCTTTATTGTGTTCAACATACCCACCCACTGACTTCTTTATTTAGTGTTGTGTTATTTTAATATCTTGAGTGAAATACTTGTTGTTTATTTTTAATTGAGTGAGCGTAATGAGTTCTTGATATTTATTTTCGGAATTAAACATCGGGTTGATTTACCTTTTTTTTTTTTCATTATTTTAATAACTTGGGGTGTATTACAACAATTTATTTTCTATTTTTGTTTACAATAAATATAAATTCTTCACTAGCATGCAGTATAAAAGTTAAGTGAAACACTGAATATGATATAAAATTATGTAGAAGTTAAGGAGCAGGAGATCATTACGATGAGTATTGGTGCGGCATCATATCCTGCTCAACAAATTGACAAAGGAAAAACAAAAGTATTTTCTGATCACCACTTAAACCCAGTTTATTACCCGCCCGCTTAATCATTTATTATTATATTTATATATGAATACAAAGAAAAAATATGTATTAATTTTGGCTACTGTAGTTTTAGGCTAAACGTTCCTATTTGCAGTGAGAAATGTACCTCAGTAATGGCAATAAATAAATCTCGCTATGTTAGCGTGTACCCAATAAACATTGTCAGATACGCATACATATTGAAAAAGGATTTTTTTTTATGAATATTGATTATTGTATTGTCATATATTTGAAACTTTTAGTAACCAAGCGTTTATCTTAATTTGTCGGACAATTCATATTTGTTAAAATATTTTGTATACAAGGGTAACGTAACGAGAATTTATTTACATTTTACGACATTGTAGAATCTCACACGTCTACTTAATTGCATACTGTACTTATTTAATTCGAAATTATTTAAAAAAAAAACTTTATTTATTATAAAAAAAATATATCAAGTTTATTTATGTTTAAGTATTGTGTTGCTATTCGAAAACACTTACCTATGAGGCAAAATATTTGATGGGTTGTAACTTCGTATACATAGCTTATATGGGCAGTACTTTGTGTAGTTAGAAAATTTAGTTTTATTGTATGTATTAGATTAGTTCGTGGTTTTATAATATCCACATCAGAAATGTGATATTATGAGTTTTTATATAAGCAAAATAATTTAATTTTTAATAATAAAATAAAAATGCTTTGTAAAAGAAACATTGTTTCAATTAAATAAAACACCGTTTCCTTCATTATGTCTCACATATATTACGTATAATTTTTCTATAAGTACAGAAATACATATCACAATACTACAGCCAGGTAACAATCATTGGTGCCATTAAAGTTCATTTATACACACACAGCTACATTTGATAGATATACCTTAATAAATTATTCGATAAAATTTCAAAATATTGTAATTACAAGTTTGTGGAACACCTAGATTGTCGCGCTTAATTTGCTCTATTCATGACAGATGTGTAACTTTAAATTGTGCGCCACAAGTTTTTACAGCAACTTTTGAATATGGAATATGTTTAGTTATATTTTTTAACAGGATTAGGTATCTTTTATATCATAGTTTTTTCTTTTTTATTCAAAGTTTTTCTATCAAAAAGTCTTCCTAGAGTGATAAGATTATATAATTCAATTTACCATATACATTATAATGCCACAAACACATAACTTTCATGAAACTTCTTTAATGTATACACGCCCCACTTCACCTAGAAACAAGCTTTGCTTTATATGTGACGTCTGCTCGACTGGGGGCCCACCCACGGAGAAATCTACTTTTTACATTGATGTGTACTCGTTTTTATTATGCTGAGAGATTCTGAGACCCATTTATTAATGAGACATTTAAGCTCAGTCGTTCCGCTTATTACAAGGATACACTTCATATAAATTACAATTTCCAGTTGAGTAATGAATTAATAAAATTTATGCAAGTGTTAAATATTAGAAACAATGTAACGATTTTAAACGTAATTTCAGTTTCAACAGTGTTCTATAATTGTACAATTGTTTAAAAATATACACTCGTACTACTTCATTGTTTTATTAAAGAATTGTGTAA
This sequence comes from Teinopalpus imperialis, assembly GCA_029286865.1. Classification (NCBI taxonomy): domain Eukaryota; kingdom Metazoa; phylum Arthropoda; class Insecta; order Lepidoptera; family Papilionidae; genus Teinopalpus; species Teinopalpus imperialis. The sequence continues at coordinate 62,606 of JAGSMU010000009.1, read as the reverse complement.
TATTACAAACTATCATCGTTATAATATTGATGACCTATTTCTCATACTAATATAAAGTTGAAGCGTAATAACTTAGGAAAAAAAAACAAAATAATAATCTCACTCCCATGTTACGAACCGTCTTAATACCCGATAAAAATTCTAGATTTCTACATAGTGATAATAAATATGGTCAATACAAAACATTCTTAAGATAAAGATAATTAAGGCAACAGCGATATCAATTAATTTAATAATAATATAATGATTGATCAATGAATTTATCGTCCGTGATATTGAAAATTAAACATTCCATTTCTCGTGAAAAGCAGGAGAGCATCAGTTGTATATACATATATATGATTGCGCAATAAGTACTATCACTTAATTTTTATATACAATTCATGTTTTTTGTTTTTATGTACCCGTAAGTCGATTAATAGATTTTAACTAAAAATAAAGCGACGCCGGGGCGACTGCTGGTGCAATGATTAATGCATGAGAAATATTTTAATCCTATTAAAAGTAGAAAATTACAGTTTATAAGATTTTATTTATTTATTTATTTATTTATATATATATATAAATAAAAAAACGACAACGAAAAAGAAATCTTATCTTAATCGTTACATACTTTTCGAGAAGAGTCAAGAATATATAAAAATGTTGTTTTGATGAATAATCGTAGACGCAAACTTTTCCAAAATGCACAAAAAATATTTCATTAGAAATAAAATATAACCAGGACCGTTGTAAATTAATACTGATTATTACGTTATAAGTTCACCCGTTTTATGTACTATTAATATATAAAATATAGGTAACGTCACGTGACCAGCACTCGTCAAAGGTTTACAAATAAAATAACGTGCAATTAAATAACAACTATAATACACATTATATAAAATTAACAAAACATACGCAATAATAATATTAATAAAATAGCAAGCAAATCAGTAACTACAGTTTGTTTACGAGATATAGTAAAAAAAATTAAACTTAATTCATCAAACTTTTTGTTTTTGGTTTTTTTTAATACAACTTTGTATGTAAATTTTATATTGATGGGATGTATCCTCATCACCGGTGGCCCCACTGGTGGCGATGCAGAATATAAGTTGCGATTAATATTGCATTTGTACTTTCACATCTGTAACAAACACATATTTATTTATTTACTCTTTATTGCATTAACCTTAACAATGTTAAAAGTTCACAAAGGGCGGACTAAGTTCCAAAGGCGTTCTCTACCAGTCAACCCAAGGTGTGGTGAGATATGTGTATGATGGGTGTAGCAGTAAACTAATTAATAAAAGAAGAAAAAAAAGAAAAGAAAAAAACTAAAAATAACTAATACAAGCAAAGAATAATACACATATAGATATTAAATACATAATACATGTATAAATACACATTATATATAACCACAACATACACATATACAGGAGGTCGAAGCATACATAAGGGGCGGCGAAAGCAGACCGTCGGCGCGTTCAAACAGGTGTATAGTTTAAACCGGAATTCCCCCGTACGACATGTATAAACTTTATACACGTGGTAAGGGGAATCCCAGTTGCGGGGAAGATAGTCGTATTATTTTATTTTGAACTGCTCCTAATACATTTCCTTTTAACCTCGGCTTCGTTTCCGATTTTGGTTCGGATTCCGGTTCTGGTTCAGATAAAACAAATTAAAAAATTCGATTCCAATAAAACCACCTCCGTAACATCCCTAATATATGTATACATATATATATATATATATAACTTTTTAACTAACATCTCCACGCTTGAACAGATTGACTTGCCGAGACACGATATCATGATGCGAAGAAAAGAAAAGATTCGAAATAGTAAATGTAAAAAGAATATTTGATTCCAAATCAACACTGGAATCAGCTGTCGCCAGCGGTGTTTCCGAACCGATACGATTTAGGTACCTTCAATGAAAGCGCTTAAACCTTTCCTAAAGGCAGGCAACAGAGGGGGGCGATAATACGATCCGAGGGCCCCTCATGAGGAGTACTAAACGTCGACTCGGATCGCTATCTTAGGGGAGGAGCCACTTGCGGGTGTCGCACGTTAGTATAGAGCAACTCACCGGAGTCTAGCAGCGCGGCGACCTCCAGCACACGGTCGCGGTGCTCCCGCATGTAGGCGTGCGCCTCCCACAGCATGGTGACGAGGCGGTCGTCGGCCCGCTCGTCCATCGCGACGTCGCGCGACATCCGCGGCGCGAACCGGTAGTACGGCACGCCCATGCACGTGCACCACGCGCGTGCGCGCTCCACTACCCGTCCGTCTGTTTGCGTCGCCTAAGCATAAAGAATAGCGTTAATGTTTTTACAATCTCATAGCGGCACTCAAACACTTATAGAGGGGAGAAAATAAACACGCACTTAGTAATAATGATTACAAAGCTTGTGTAGTGATCCAAAATAAAGGATCTATTTTCATAGTAGCATTTTTATTGTATCAAGAATAATACACGATAAGGCATGAATTATGACGATCTGCTTTATCGTATTGTGTATATTGTCTATTTACCTGATCAACCAACAAATTTCCTATTGCAGTAAGTCCCCAGGCCAATCGCGCCGTGTCCCATAAGCTTTCCGGTTTGAACACGTCGTAATCTTTTATCTTTGTCACTGGAATGAGTCCTAAACAGGAGAGACAGGGTATTTAAATTATCTTACTTATGTTGAATCAAATTATATGGGACAAATGCAAACATACACACATAACAGATTGTTTTTGTTACTATTATATAATAATTATTAAAAGCCGTAGAATAAAATTTTGTAACCAGGGAAAGTTCTAGTTCCAAAAATGGAGGATATAGGAAAATAATGATTTGGTAATAGGTAAGCGTCAATGGTTTAAAGTACGGTCTGCGAAACTTAAGGTTCGAATCCGCCATTAGACTGAAGTCGTGAACCATCTCCTAGTACAAGCATATGTTCTTATTATAAAAAAATATATAAAAAATATATATAATAATACCTGTGCCACAAGACACCACTATTTTTAAATTGGTCAATTCCGCCTCCTCGTGTTTGCCCGTGCCTTCATAAGCCAGTTTGAGCTCTGCTAATTCAGTCAAAACGTCCAGCGTTGGATTGTTACCCATAAGGCCACCATCTAAATATCTGAAATTGACAACAAATTTAATTTGTGTAACCATTTAAAATTTCCATCCGATTTGACAATTCAAAAGATTTATAATTTTATCAGTCAAATATTATTCGCGATACCGCCATGTCCGATACCGAGCGCCATAAGCGCTCGGTCACCTCTCAACCCGGAACTGTAAAAGCCCTAACAGCGGCCATCAGCCCGAAGAAACAAAAACAGTCAAATAAGTTTGAATATACGATGATATCTGTTACTTAATAATTCCAAAAGTTCTGAAAAATGTGGCGTTGTCGACTTTGTCTTGCTATCTAGTTAGGAAGTTGCGATCGATAATTCTATACGGTTTACTGATGTAGTCCACATTATTGATAAGGATAACTATATCAAATAACATATGCTACCATGCTTACGATGCGTTTTAATTTGACAGCGTTTCGGACCTGTTAAGGGGTTAACTATATGATTTCATCTCAAATCTCTCTCTGCTCGAAGCGCAGAGCAGCTCGGTACCCCTTGTGCCGGTTACCCATTAATAAAGGTCTCGATCGAGCGGTACAACCCGGTGAAGCTGTAAGAGCCCACGGGATAACATTGGCCATCAGCCTTGAAAACCAGAGCATGTGTAGTAGCGAACGGTGACCATGAAAGCACTGAACAAAATAAGTTTTCAATTTAGTACACGTCCGTAGTGAAGCCCCACCATAGAAACCACAAGCGTGAAAGTCCTAAAAAAAAACATCGACCGGTGTTTGACCGATGCTTCCGATTCTGGTCCGGATGGATTCGTCCTCTGTCACCGCTGACAAATTAAAAATATTAGCTGCATAACATGATAGCCATCTCCTGTGACTCGTATAGATAATATTTGTACCAATATAGTTTTTTTACAACAGACGCATTCTCATCCTAACCGTTAGTAGTTGATATAGTTAAAAATGCGTGTCACCTGCCGGAGGCGCGGAAGTACGAAGGTGCTGCGCCGGTGGCACGGGCAGCCTGCCACACCAGCTGCTGGGAAGGCGGTGGCGGAGGCGGCAGCGACTCCACCGCCGACTGACCTTCCGTATCACCAGATGCACGTGGACCTGTCGTACACAAAAAAAAATACGAAGGTGACAGGAATCATTGTGCATGTACATCTCTATCACAACTTTGCCCAGTGCGATACATCGCGTAACGTGGGAACGGTGCAACGCATATCGCGGACATCCTTGCACATATGAACGGGGGAAATGACGTCACTGTGTATATATAGTAATAATTACCCAATCATAGTAAACTCAGTAAAATGTTTAAAACATCAAACAAGACGACGAGTTTTTTGTTGTGCTTCACCGTCACCATTTATGTTTTTTTTATAAACATATGCTAGAATGAAATAAAGATTAAATCATTCAAGTGGAAGAAAATAGCGATTTAGATTATATTTATTTACTTTTTATTATACTATAATAGTTAAACAAGCGAATGAAGAGGGAGTTTCAATGGAGGTTCTGCCCATTTACACAGATCTCGTTAGGGTTGTGAAATAGAGGCGTAGAACAGGCAAGAATACTTTGACAAGAGATCATAAGAGAGCGGTGACCCATACATTCTGCAGCTAGAAGGCATCCCAGCTCAGTCCTCTAGGGTGACAACGTATCTGCATTATGATATCTAGGTATATCCTTGACAAATATACATGTTACTCTCGATGTAACAAAGAAAAAAAGGCTAAAAACTAATATTTTCCTTTCTTTGTGTAATATAATTATGACGATGTCCTTTGTTTAACGCAATAAATAGTTTCTAGCTGCAGAATGAATGGGTCAGCTCGGCCGGGGTAGGACCGCGCCCTCACAGAATATCAGCGTAAAATAGCAGCATAAAATGTTTCGTCTGGTGAGTGCAGGGATCCAGAGACCTTTATTACTGGTGACGAGGCATTACATCTCAGTCCTCAAGGGTGACAACGGATCTGCATTATGATTCCTTTTCAAGGATGAATGTAGACGTCATGGGTCGCAGGAATCACTTGCCATCAGGTGGCCTGTGTGGTCGTTTGTTACTCTGTAATGTAATTAAAAAAGAAAACGAATGTGTGTGCGTACACGCACAGCAAGTTGTCACTTAAACTTCACTATCACTTAAACTGCTTAAAAGTCACTTAAACTTACTTGATGTTCCGTTGTACTCATCAAGTACCTCCTGCGCGGACTGGTAGTTCCTGAAGATGTGCAAGTCGACAGGTTTCCTGTCAGCAAGTACCGCTAGTATCATCAGTTTAGGATGCTTTATGTCCGCCATAACCGTTTCCGTGCCTGTATAGAATAACATAGAGTCAAGTTAAAACTCATACTCTTGTAGTATTAAAATTAAAAAGATGTCATAATTTTTTTTATTATAGGTTATTAAGATATTTAAATCAACAGGAAATAGGAAAATAATGCCAACACATTTAAATATATATATTTTTTAAACATTTTTGGCTACGTGTAACATTACAAATCAAAGTTCTGTAATCATTTATCATATAAGTATCCATTTTAAAAGATTGTATGCTATTTAAAATTTTATCTGTATCTGTATATAAAATATATATTTTTAAACATTTTTGGCTACGTGTAACATTACAAATCAAAGTTCTGTAATCATTTATCATATAAGTATCCATTTTAAAAGATTGTATGCTATTTAAAATTTTATCTGTATCTGTATATAAAATATATATTTTGTTTATCTTATGTATTTTAAAATGCTTATTTTAAAATTATTTAGATATTTTTTTCTTTAGTCATTGCGTAAACACCTGCCTACCGTTTTTTAAGTGACTTATTCTGTATATGACACAAAGATTAAATAAATAAACGAATAAATTGACCCTCACCCAAGCACTCCTTCAGAATACTCTCAAGCGCTTCCGACGGATACGGGCGCATGCCGACAAAAGCGAACTCCTTCATACGGAAATAGAGCTGCTGACACTCCCTCAACGTCTTTCCCGTAGCCAAGGCCAGGGCAAGGATACCGCCGGTACTCGTCCCCGCTACCCAGTCGAAGCAGTGGACAATGGGCTTGCCGATTGCCGCTTCTAGATTTATTAGAAGTTGGACTAACACCAGACCTCTAATGCCGCCTCCGTCTAGACATAGTAAGCTGAAAAATAACAAGAAGTATTTTTCAACAACGTTGGCAGGCATAAAATATCTCCATTCTGAACTCTCCACTACGAAAAGAACATCTTGTTTTCGTCAAAATTATAAATTAAATTCTATTTTAATGATTGCGGATAGAGATAATAGAGGGGCTTTTAGTTTTGCCTATTTGTAATCTCCTCGCCTCTCATCGGCATTTCTCTATAATCTTTACACTAAGAATTGCTTTTAAACGATCACCTTGTTGTCGTAAATAAATAATTAAAAAGAACCTATGATTAAATAGTATAAATGAGTATATAGTCTCTGTCGAAATTAAGAAAGGAAAATACCAAACTTCTCAACATTACTCAAATTAATTAGAGAGAATAAAATACACAACATAGATGTATAAGAAAAATATCATAGAATATAAGATTAAAGATAAGAAAAACAGTGAGTCTTCCGCTTGCGTTATCTAATTAGATAAAGCTGCAGAGGTCTCTGGACCAACAGCAATACACATACACAAAAAAAAAACAATAATTATATTGGAAACTACACTCAACTCTAGTGAACGTATTCCGGCGCCTTGATAAATCACAATAATTACAAGAAGCCAAGTAGAAGTAGTAAGGTCAGTTACTGACGAAATTATATATTTTTTTAATAATAGTAAAGTGTCATACAGTTTAGCTGGTTAGTTAGCGATCCCTTTGGATCCCTCGAAATACATCCAAAACGTGATTAAAATACAGTTATTTTTTTTGCGTGAGTATTGCTGTTGGTCGGAGACGTCTACAGCTTTGTCTAATTAGACTCGCGAGCGGGAGGCCCGCCGAGTAGGGAGACAACGACGATGCTGCGTAGCTGGCGTGGAGACTGCTGCTGCACCACCGCTGCACTCCGACCCCTGTGTCTGTCCGACCCTCATAAGGAGGTACGAAACCTCGACTCGGATCGCAATCTACTGGGAAATTTTGCCAACTACTAAGATAGGTTTCCTTGTTACAAGTCATAGGGTCTCCCTTCGCCAGTAGAATCGAAATGTAGTCAACTCACCGTGCCCGTTTCTTTTTATCCGACAGTGAGGCGCGCACCACCGCAGCGGAAGTGAGCATATCGCTTATAACTTCCCGCGCGGCGCTGGTGGGCACTGGCTGCGGAGGGACCCCGTTGTATTCCCCGCGGGGAGAACAGCTCGGACCACAGCCAGGGACGTCAGGTGGACACCTCATGAAACCATATTGTTTTGAAAAACTTAAAAGTATATCAAAATATTTATTTTTCATGATATTAATGGTGACAGACGAGCACCTAGCAGTTTACGTATAAGTGATTCCTGCAGCCCATGAAAACTATATGATGAATGTCCCTCCCCTATAACTCCGATAAAGTATCATAATGCTAAACTAACAAGATTTCTTGAAACGGGTCATAGAAATCCAGCGTTAAATAGCACCATAACACTGCTGTTTCAATTGATGAGTGTAAGGGTCAAATTATGGTAACCACTGAATTCCATCTCAGTCCTCAATGTTGACAACGCGCGTGCCTTTCGAATCTTTGTTGAGAATGAATGCAGGTGGGACGCAGTTATAACTTAACAGCAGTACAATATCATATTAATACATTATTAATTCTTCTCATCTAAAAATAAACAAAGTATTTCTTATCATTAAATATAGTTATCAAATGTCTCACCTTTGCGCGCCTACAGCATGTAAAATATATAAAATCATATCGTAAACGCTGTTCGACATTTCGGTGGAAACAGTATGCCTTGCCGTCAACCCTGCATTGTTTTTCGCCTCCAAATCCGCTCCAAACACGACCAAGGCTTGCACTATCGATATATTTGTCTGTTTCACCGCCAGATGGAGCGGTGTGTTCCCTTCTTTATCCCCTGTCGAATGTTCAGCTCCTCTTGAGAGTAAGGCAATGGTGCAATCTAGACGTCCACGTAAAACCATAACATGCAGCGCGGTCCTACCGTCGAAGTTCAATGCGTTTATATCGCAATTCTTGTCGACTAAAGCGTCGATCACTTCTCTTGAGGTAGCCCAATGTAAAGGTGTCCCTCCGTGCTTCATATCCTGTTGGTAGAGTTTGGGCTGATTGTCTTGTAGTATGTCTCCAACGATACCTGAAATTTATGGAGTTCGTTACAAACATTAGTGTATATTATACATGCTTTACATTTTCGAATTAATACTAATCTGACCAACGTTTAAGAAATAAAATGTTAATAAGTATCGAAAGATTTGTTTTATATTTTCGTTAAGAGAAGTAAAAGATTTAATTTTTTTTTTGACCATAAAAATATTATTTCATCAAGCAAATAGCATAGGAATTATTAGTAAAGTAATATATCTAAATATATATATATATATAAATTTTATATAAAATATAATTTTCTGAAATGCAAATTTATCTAAATATAAAATAAATATATATATTCAACAATAATGGTAAAAAACAAAAAAATAACTAACTGCACTTTCCGAACATCTTGAGTCTACACAGCAAAAGCTAGTCGATGTCAACAATGATGTCGTGGAATGCCAACCATTATTTCTGTCAAGTTAACTATAATAGACAGTAAGCCATAAACAACTTAATATCATATTGTTTTCTTTATATGAAACAATAAATAATAGTAATTGCATCATCAACTGATTATTCTAAATGATTGAATCATAGACAAAATTGCGTGATGATTTTGGCTGACATATCTGAATTAAAAAGTAAACCAATTCTGTCCTTAAAATTAATACCAGTGCCCTTAGACAAAAAGTTATGTATAAAAGATTTTACTTTCTTATGGTACTAGTGGTGAAAAAGAAACGCACAGTTCACTGGATGTTAAGTTGTTTCTGCGGCCCATGATACCCACATTCACCCGTACTCATAATCCAGAAGCGTTATTATCCCTCAGGACTAAGGTGGAACGCTTCGTCACGCCTAAGTTTAGTGGTAGAGCTACACTGCAATTTGTTTCTAGTTGCAGAATGAATGGATCAGTTCGACCGGGTAAGAACCACGCCCTCACAGAATACCAGCGTAAAACAGCAGCATAGTGCTGGTGTGTTTCGTCTGGAGAGTGCAGGGACCCGGAGACCCTTATTACTGGTGACGAGGCATTCCATTACAGTCCTCAAGGGTAACAACGCATCTGCATTATGATTCCTTATCAAGGATGAATGTATGTAGATGTGATGGACCGCAGGAATCACTGTCATCGTCACGGCAATGTAATAAAATATATATATATATATATATATATATATATATATATATATGTCTCCGGTTTATTTCTTTCAATAGACAAAACAGAGCGACTTGCTAATCATCGTGACTGTCAAATTAGCCGGTCGGCCATTATTATACTTTACGCACGAGGAAGCGTTGTTAAGTTCGCGGAAAGAAAGACAAGTGAACTTAAGAACGCACCTACGCATATACGCTTTTAGCTGGAACTTAGACCATATCGCTTTTAAGACTTGAGTAAACTAACTTCAATGTAATACTTCTTTAATCAAATAGTACTTTACAAGCGTATTTCATTCCATATTTTTTAACTCTACCACCGGCTCAATGTGGTCTGTGTAGAGTAGACCTGGTGACTCTAAAACTCAATACGTGTAATGCAAACGAGATTTGTACACTTAGCGTAACATAGAGAGGGGTAAAAAATGACAGAAAGAATAATTTTTCGAAAACGGAAATGTCTGATACATTCACTTTATATTTTTTGTAAATTCAGTCTCCTATGATAACGAAGTATTTCATGTTTGGCTTCAAAACTCAAGAGAAGGAATACCGCCCAATCTGGGCGGCGGCGATATTTTTGGGCCGAAAATTTTCAGAATTAATTCATTAACAAAAAGCGAAAAAATAAAAAAAAACGTAAAAAAGGAAGATTCTGGTTTAACAGATAACAAATTTAAGTAGATAGTAAAAACGTCCGTAGCATATAAACAAGTAGATAACAATATCTCACTATAAAATTTTGGTTTAGTACGGACTCCTAAAAATAAAATATTATTATTGTTAATTTGTTAAATATTTATAATTTTAAACACTAATTAAATAATTTATAACAATTTATACATTTTGTTATATGAAACTACAAAAAAAAAACAATACCTCACTGATAACTGTGTATATTTTATTATTTATTTAAATTAAAATACTATAATACAACTGTAATGTATTTTGATACCGTCTGCTTTTTAATAAATAAATAGGTGGAGAAAGATGTCGTTCGGAAACAACTCACGTTTTAATTATAAAAAACATTTTTATTAACTTTACACGTTATAATTACATATTCACAACGTTTTGATATAAATATCTCGTTGATCGTAATCAAACGTCATTTACAGATTCTGCCATATCACTTAAATAAAAACGGAGTGTGTATGGACTAAAGTTCTTTGCCTTTCTATTAGGTATAAATTAATATCATCATCATCATTAAATAAAAACTTGGCCTCTTAGTATATCGTTTATTCATTTGTTCGTAGTGTTATATGTATGTTATAAAAAACTATTGCCAACTTGCGTGCTGACGCAATATGTATGATTCCTCAGTTCTAAAAATAGAGGAAGGCCGCTTGGTGTAGTGGTCATAAAGCTAGCTTCTAACGCGGTCTAGTTTTAGGTTAGATTCCTAGTCGAGAAACAATGTGTATGCAGCACAAATAATTAGTTAGTTTTCGGGTCAAGGTAGTCTCGTTTCAAACGTACTTTTTGGAGGTTTTTTTTACAAGGAGGACATCTCATCAAGTAAAATATCAAAAAAATATATCACTTTATTTCCTTTGTTACAAAAAACAAAGATTAACTGTCTTATATCGTCGTTGAAAATAATTGTCCGTCTCTTTGTAGAATTTAACGAATGTTTTATGCTACACAATGATGATAAACATACTGTATTTATTACTTTTAATTGATCAGAAAAAGTCGATGAGAGATAAAATTATTGAATCGACTACTTTATAAAAAATCTGACCTGCGGGGCTGAGAATTCTTTTTGAGGTTATGACACAAAATTATTATAGCCTAATAATTAATTATTTTTTTATGCTACACAATAATGTTAGTATACTGTATATATTACTTATAATTCTTAAAAAACGTCCATGTTTTTAAACAAACTTTTTAAATTTTTAATATGAGCCGTCATATCAAAATCTCTTTCGTTATAGATCCCATTCGTAAAAAGAATATATTAAGAACACTTTAAGATTTTAAAATTTACTAACGACATAAAAGACAAAGCTAACGGAAAGCGGGTTCCGTTGGTTTAGCACTAATATATGTTTACAGATAAAACAAGCTTTTCCGCCATCTATACCGACCGACCTGATAAATGTCGTGGCCAATCCTCTTTGTAATTTTTTCACCTAATGGAAAGTTTGTGAAGATTCCAAATAGACATATTGTCACCCCTGGGGACTGAGAACGAACGTCTCGTTTTCTTTACCGAGTCGATTTAAATATCCCGGATATTACGTACATTTGGACGAAGTGATTGGACTCAATAAAATCTTAAAATGTGTTACCATCGTAAAATTACTTAAAGCAATATTATGTTACAAATATTAAAAAAAACATTCGCGTCGAAAAGTGATAAAACTGTAATATCGATACGAATACGAAGATCTTAGTCGCAATTATTGATCTCATATAACATTCTTCTTTTATCATTTCCCCAATTTTGTGATTCGGATTTTTTTTAATGATATTAGATGTGAAAAATATGCCAGACACCATTCACCTGATGGTAAATGACGTATCCATTCATCGTAAATAACTAATCATAATGCGTTCACCACTGACGACTTTTCGTGCTACAGCTAGTTTATAACAGCGGCGTGACCCTACCATGTAAAGTTTTGTAGGTTAAATTCTAAAGGTATAATGTCAGGGGGTGGCAAACAAGTCGATTATGATCGACCCGTCGATCGCGAGGACAATTTCGGTCGACCGCTTGCAAGGTTTGGTGTGGAATTCTGCGTACTCTGCGACTTCCTCGATAACTTTTTCATATTTACGAACAAATTAGACAACTTATACATTGTAGTTGATAAAAAAAAATTGCATGCAAGTATTGCAATGCATTTTAAATTAATATAAAACTATGAGAAAAGTTGGCCGTGCGCAAGCGTAAACAACCCGGCGAAACTGTAAAAGCCCTCGGGCTAACAGCGGCCATCAGCCCGAAAGAAAAAAAAAGCAAGCGTAATCTTCACTCATTTTCACTTGTCCCTACATCGATGAAGGTATTTGTATGGGATGAAACGGACCAAAGTTTCGAATGCATTGGTGCATGAATTGGCGACGCGGGACAGATAAATACACGGATCATTTTTAATAGTTCGTTATTAAAATTTTCTATTGTACAAACAGAAACTCGTCCGTAAGGTGAAAGGGCCTGGTGATCTGTCACACAGGGCATCCTAGTATAGACACCAGTCTCTCACAAATACTGTTCATCACTGTGAAATACTATACTATATTTACTAATCTTAATTTTGTGAGAGAATACAATAAACATAACTGTTATTATTATTAATTTTCTTTTACGTCTAACTTATTCGTTCCATTCTTCTGCGACACCACATCTCGAAGTGGAGCCACTCTTTCCCTGTCTTTTAATGTCCACATACAAACATACAGATCTAATAACTTTATCTAAGCTAAACATAATCTCACCATATCACTACTGACCACAGACCTTCCCAGACTGCCCCGATCCTGGGCGACCTGCATCCATCGATTTCTCTAGTGGTAGGTCATGATCACATTTTGATTGCCATAATAAATTTCCACTCGAGAATTCTACCACATATGTTAATCGTTCTACAAAGTAAATGGCCAATAGGCCTGCGTGCATATTACAGCTTTTCTTTGAGTTATATCAGCCATCTTAGATCTCCTACTGATAGCCAAGTCTCATACATAACACAACACGTGGCTTGTATAAATATATAATTACTATATATAATATACAAAATACAATTTAAACTTAATACTGTATATATTACGGAGATACTGCTAGCCCGAATGGTTTTTGGTGTACCGATAGTGATCTATGTACGTTTATAATTTTTGATTTTAAAAATAAAAAAAAAAGTGATAAATTAAAAATATATATAAATTAATCAAATACCTGGAAGGGCATTCGAAGGCTGAGTGCGCATGGCTGCGGACAGGTTAACGTTCGCACCAGCCAGGAGTAATGCGCGAACACAGTCGGGAGCGTTCGCCAGGCAAGCCATGTGTAATGGCGTGTAGCCCTGCTTATTATAAATGTTTAGGGACGATGCAGTTTTACTTGCTAGTACCTGTAACAATATTCTTTACAATAATTAACATCTTTTAATTGCACCCTTTATGTATGAAATGTGTCCGATATTAAATACTTAAGCCATTTATATATTTATATTTTCCTAGCAATACATAAGTGGTGGAGCTAGTTTTTAATTTAAACATGAGTGAGGTCAGCTCCAATGGAAAAAAACTGCGCCCTCACAAAATACCATCGTGAAATAGCATAATAAAACTCCTCCCATCACAATATTTATGGAACCGGGAATCCAATATCGAGGCATTCATTACAGACGTCAGTTATGACAACGCAATTTATTCATTTGTCTCATTAAGGTATACTCAAAAACTTATATTATAAAGAAATTATTATCTAAAAACAAATGTAATGTTTCTTGGGCATACCGGACAGACCGGATAGAGTTCTACGATCAGCCGGAGAACTCATTCTCGCAAGACATACTTATCGAACGTAGTTCTACAAGAATTCCTCTACAGTCAAAGCTATCTGTTTGTGGAACGATCTCCCTCCGCAAATTCAACGTGCGGAAACGCTACACAAGCTTAAGAGCAACGTCAAATATTTTCATTACTTGTCACTTGTATAATCACTGATCATCATTTATTTATTTCATATATATTAGTGTGGTGATGATTTATATATATATATATATATATATAAACATTAGCCACTTTATTAATATATTTAACTTAATTATTCCTAAGTCTAAAGGTTGTCTGGAAGAGATCGCTCTTTAGCTATAAGACCGCCTTCTTGTATCTACTCAGTAATATATATATATATATATATATATATATATATATATATATATATATATATATATATATATATATTACTGAACTTGTTAGATGCAGCTTGGCCGCATAAATCACATTTCATGAAATAGACAGTGGCAATCGATGACTTAGATCAGTTACGACCGAGTCTCTTAAACACGTATATACATCAGTGCTTGTAACTTTGTGGTAATCTTTATTCAAGACACATGTTACACGGTGTTATCCCCGAGGCATGCAGATGCCTCGCTATCAGTAACTCGGGCTCCGGATCCCTAAACTCACCGAACTAAACACAGTGTGAGATGGTTCTTCCCCGGTTTCAGCTACAACGTGGAACTGTTAAGAAAAAATCAAGGAGATGAAACTAAATGAGTATATTTACTTACATTAATGATTTCCTTATTGCTCGCCGCTGCATAATGAAACACGGTATTCCCCTCGGTATCGATTGTGTCTAGAGAGCAGTTTAGTGATAGCAGACTCTGTACCATACGTAAGTTGCCAGTTTTCACTGCCACCTGTAGCACAAAAAACAAAATAGCATTGTTACGTGGCGGAACCGCGCCGCAACTAGCTGTTACATGAGTATACCGCCTCGACCGGCGAAGGACCAGGCTTTCAATGTAACCAGTGATAGAATTAAGTTTATTGATATTTCTTTTTTTAGGATATAGATGTTCCACTGGTCGACTTCGACAACGGCTGCATCTTGTGGACCGGATGATATCAACTCACTCGTCTGATCGCCAACGTCAGTCCGATGCTTATATAACTTCACCGGGTCGGAAATGGCTTAGGGCACTCAGCGGAGAACTTTATTAATGGGTAACCAGCACAAAGGCTCCCGAGTGGGAGCCTCGGCTTGAACCGTTAATCTGGGCGCGAAAGCAACTGACTCGAGGGTGCCCGAGAAGGCCGAACCTCGTTCAGTTACTTCTGACGGATTAAATATGGCCACTGTTAGTCCGAGGGCTTTTACACCGGATAGGGCAATTAAGATCTTTATTTATGGGTAGCCAGCACAAGGATTCCCGAGAGAGAGCCTCGGTTTGGATCGTTACCCTACGCGCGAAAAACTGAGATCTGAGAGTTCCGAACTTCGGCTCGGTCTGTTGCTTCACGCTATATAATATTAATCTCTCGTCCAATTCCTTATTTGTATGCTATTATTATCAATATAATAAGATCACCTTATTTTAAAATAAACATAACTAATAAAACGACTTTGCATTCGCAGGTTAACCGTAATAGAAATAGACGTCGTGGCCGCTATAATCTGAATGCAACCCTAAGATAAGCGTTAGCAACAATTTTATCGTACCATTAATGGACTAGCTCCCGTCCCTGGATCCGGCTCGTCCATATGCTTCTGGACTTCTGGTTCGTTAAACAGTTCGTTGAGACCGAAGTGAGCTGCCAAATGCGCTATCGACCATGATTGATGCGCTGATAATGTATCGCATAGCTTTTGCAATGTCTGCACTGAGCACTAAAATAGGAACAAATTATTCATAAAAAGTTTTAAGGGTCACACAAGTTTATTTCAAGGTAACACAAATAATTTTTTGATTGAATAAAATTTGTCTCAACATAATTATTATTTAAGACAAAAAAAACTATATTAAAAAAATATATTTCATGAGCCATTTCCATAATAACTTAATAATGTTTTGTAAAAGTAATAATAATCATATGTGATACACATTTTTAATTTAAATGACACAAACACATTGATGCAATTCTGCCATCTGATTACAAAAAACTTGCTGTAACACTAATATAAAGTATGACTGATATAACATTTAACCGACTTTTAATAATTGGATAGCAGCATTAAATTAACCTTTGTCATGTTTACTAATAGACCAATATAATATTCAATATAAGATATTAATATTATTGTTCATCTGATAATACTATTTGTACTAGCATCCTCATTGTTAATAATCATGACATACACTTCATCTTACATCTCATCTTTATATTACCTCATTGGTTGTACATCCTTTCCTTAAGAGTAATTAATATTTTGTTATTCAATAAAACTGATAAATTACCTAAAATATTCTATGTATATATATTATATACATAGAATATAATATATATACATAGAATTATTATTTGTATAATAGGCATTACTAATATCATACATGTTAAAATTTGTAGGTTTCAATATTTGTTACCCAATCATGCAAAAATGGTTGAACATTTTGAATGAAATTTAACACATAGATTATAACCTGACCTGATATATAGGATACTTTTATCTCTGTAAATGAAACTTTGCATGTAATGTTATCAATACAACAATGTTATCACAGCAACTGACATAATGCTGACCATGTGTGAAGCAAGGACTGTGTACCCAAATCTTACATGTACTCATGAAAAGTAATAAACCATACAATGTCGTTTTCCCACATTTCATTCCTCTTTGGAGTCAATTCTGAAGTCCACGTAGATGCTAGTTAGTAATAATAGCAAAGAGCAAATAAGTAATGATTTATATGATAGAATACAAAGTTACGCTTATAGAGAACAACTGGTATTAACATATTAACAGTAATACCAGTGCCTATTATATAACCAAATATTTTCAACTATGTACCAAATATGTTTTACAGACCACCATGTTTTTGTCATGTTTTACAAACCAAATATGTATTAAATATAAGCAATTACTACATACAAAAAATTACATGATATAAGTCCCTGTTTGAAATTACTGTGAGAACATTACATCTTTAGCTTACAGGTTTCCTAATAATAGTTTCAATTCATCATTGGGCATGTGGTAAATCAGCATTAAAAATTGCAATGAACAATTGGATTGTTGCCATTTGAACTACACATAAAATTTTGCAATAACAAGATTACTCATCTACTGAATTTAAAAACAAATGCTCTCATATTTAAAACTTAACTATGGCTCTGTTGTTGATAACTTTATTATAAATTTGCAACAATATTTAAATCCTTTGTGTAGGCATTGTGAGATAAATATTTAAAATATATTCAATTAAGTTAAGATATCCTGTATTAAAATTCTATTAACTATATTTCAAGCTGTATGAATTTAACAAAGACATGGCCTACTAATTAAAGACACTAACGAAAAAAAAGAAATGTAATAAATTATAAAATGAAATTAATTTTTAATCATTTTTTAAAAACATTATGTAAAGTTATCTGTATTTTGTTGCATATAATTTAGCAGCAATAATAGCCTGACATCACTTTGGTATTGGCATTGAATGGTATTGAAGAGATTTGAGATTTGTTGCAAGTTGATTTTGAGATTTGCTCCCATGTTTCTTTAAAAGCAATACTATGTTGATGAATGTTAGTTGCCATTTATTAGGTCACTATTTTCTTCACATGGTACCATAAATTATTGATAAGGTTGATGTCAGGATTGTACAGGGGCTAAACTAAGACTGTTACTGATTGGCTCCATAGAAAGTCTTTAACCACTTTTCCTGTGTGTTTCGAATTCCATTAGTCTTGTTGGAAAGTCCAAATGACAATTTTCCTATATGACCAAACTTTGTCATAGAAATTCAGAATGATCTTCCTCAGGAAGTAATAGCAACTTTGGTTTTTTCTTTTAGCTCATTGGAAATGATGTTAGTATTTAAATAATGATAAGTTTTTACTTTAGACAAGATTCCTAAAATGCCCAAGAAAATGGAAAAATAAAAGCATTTAATTTAATTTTAATTTAATAACATGGAGCATTTGTGTCTTTAATTAGATGGCCTGTGATTTATTAAAAAAATTAATAAGGTCTCAACTATTGCTAAATACAAGTCTTTATTGTCTTCATTTTAATAATATGCAATTATTAATAGCAAATAAAGTAGATTAAATACTTATCATCACTAGATAATACTATCAATAAAGTAAAATATACACCTGATGTTCATAGTGGAATACAGTGGAACTTTTTTTAAATAGTGTTCAGGTAAAATTAGAGCCAAAATCACATTAAATGGTTATTATAAACATTTTTTGAAGTAGTATGTAAATATAACGTCAAATAATTATTATTACATAATAACTGTAATACACCATTGCACTTAGAGCTAATCTACTGATAAACTCTGACATGTTTAGAAAGTTATGATTTAATTAGACAGATCATTAACAAAAGCAAAGTTATATAACTAAGATTTAAATATCAATTTGCTTTAACACTTAGAAATGATAGTATGCAGTGTTCATAATTTATTTATTCACCAACAATAAATTATGTTCGGATACAATAAAGCTAAAAAAGAATCATACAGAATAAAAACATTAGTTTAATCAAATATACAGTGAAATATAAATTAAATGTTAATATCAAATTCTATTATTTGCATTGAAAAATTTGTAATTGATTAGTAGGACATAAAAAATTATGCTCAAAATAAAAATAACACTAACCTCTTTGGTGACTTTTATATACAATGGTATCCTTTCTTTGAAAACTATAAACTTTTCCTCTGAGCTCTCTAGACTTTCAGATCTGAATAAACTGAAAAAGATAAGTCAGTTGTTGAAACAAGAATTTTATCTTATATTATTTAAAAATAAGGAATATGCTCACCTATACATATGATGTAAGCTTTCAGTAAAAGGTTTATGTAGCACGATTTCATAATATTTATCTTTGGGATTCTTAATATCAGCTGGAATCTTTGGTCCATACAGTAATATAGAATCTTCTCTGTAATGTATTGGCCTCGAAATATAGTTGTCCGATCGTACTTCCACTACTTTTGTAGGCAACTCTTCAGTTCCAAGAAGACCACGAAAGACTAATAAAATATATTAATTTTAATGTTAACGTTAAAACAGATACAAGTAGAAGGAAGATGGATTAATTTTAATCGCTTACATGAATTTAACATTTTAATTGTTTCGTCTCCTGTGAACGTGATAAAATAACATCCGTTTAATGATAAATTACATTACAATGGAAGCTGTACGATAAAATAACACCAATAAAATTTCTAACGCAAATGACAGTGACATTGATAAATAACAGCTACGTTTAGTTATCACAATTATACTAATAGATTTATTATATTAATAATATTCAAAGTAAATGTAATGTCAACCACCAGAAACGATTTTAAAAAGACTCCGGCTTCACAAAATAAACAAGTTTAGTCTTTGCCATTTTTATGTTCAAGAAATATATATCCTATTCTCCTAATTTTTTTTGAACTATGTTGATTATTATTTTGTATTATAACACACACTTACTATTTTTTAACGCTCATTTGTTAATAGATATGTATTAAATTAATTTATTTTTTAATTAAACCAGAAATTTTGTAGACG
Organism: Teinopalpus imperialis; assembly: GCA_029286865.1. Classification (NCBI taxonomy): domain Eukaryota; kingdom Metazoa; phylum Arthropoda; class Insecta; order Lepidoptera; family Papilionidae; genus Teinopalpus; species Teinopalpus imperialis. The sequence goes on along the minus strand of JAGSMU010000009.1, from coordinate 42,907 downwards.
TATTAAGAGACGATGACGATACATAATATCATGACTATTATATTTTTAGTTTTATAAAATGTTGATTTTGATAAATTATTTGATATTAATTTAAGACTTCAAAAAGCAGTTTAAAAAGGCGTAAATAAATCAATCCTTATTGATTTTTCCATTATGGGCATTTTATCTAACAGGAACATTGTTTTATCAAATTTTGAACATTATAGTAAGCTAGTATAAGCTTATATTTATATATTAAGAAAATACTGATACTGGCTTTTCAGTAAATTTTAAAAATGGATAACCGTTTATGTGGCTAAACGTAAGCCAAATAATATATAGATGACACCATTAGACATTTCTAGATAAATGTGCACGTCAGTCTATGTCAGGAGAACAGGTGTTATTCGCTTTCCCATGTTCGATATAGGCATATTGATTAATTCCTTCGAAATACCTGGTTTGGGTTATTCATTATTTTGGTTATTTCGTTACGTTTTTTCGACCGCAAACTTTTTTGTTTTACATATTTACTTTAATAACACAAAGCAGTCAGTCGTCAAAATTTGCTAAATAGCACTATTGACTTATTTTCGTTCTATTTTAATCTCCATTCTACTGTAACAGAAACCAGCTAAAAAGAATAAAGTTTATTTCAAATAAAACTAATTCTACTGATATCATTGTTATTTAGAGTAAAATATTATAAAGTACTTTATTGATAGACCATACCGATATAGATATTAATCATTGACACCTATTGAGCCTAATTTTGTAGTTAAAACATAAATAATTAAATAAATCTTTATGCATCTACAAATTAGAATCTGGTCGAAATATTTTAAACAGTTGCTATGGAGATACGATAAATATGGAAATATAATATTCTTTATTTTTGAATCCAAAGGAATACAAAAATGTATCGGTTTCCTAAGTTAGTGTACCTCATTTACCCGTTTACAAAATATGTATGAAGTGTGGTAATTAGCAGGCCAGTGTACGGTTGTAGTAATACTAGTGAAATCGAAAAGTTTTTACAGGCATCACATGCCAGAACACCAGACCATTTAATGCTTTAGCTTTTCGGGTAATAATTCAGATCAGTTATGAAGGGTTTTATTAGATAGTTGTTCTTTTTTTAACAATATAAGGTACAAACGAGCACACACACAGGTCAGCTCACGGTAATTGATGACTGCGACCCTAGACATCTACATAAATCCTCAATAAAGATTCAAGATGCACATGGGTTTATCAGCCATCCACAGGGGTGATTCTTCGCTATTTCGTCTCAGTAACAATAATGGTTTATAATTGAATCTCCTATTCCCTGTACTCACAATGTGAAATACAGCAGCATTGTTACTATTTCACAGTTATTCTTTGCGGAAGCAGTCCTTCCCCGATCAAGCCAACTTACAGAAGGAATCCACCTTTGATTCCTGATAGTGTGATATTAAACTATATAATTTCTGATTATTACAATGCAAACACATATTTTAAGAAGAATTTTATATAAGGTACATTTAGCATGTTAAAAATATTTGATTAAATGTTGGTTTTGTATAAATAAAATAATTTGTTTCAAGTGACTAGATAGATTGCATAGAATTTAACATTTAATTACATGCATGTCAAAGTACAAAAAAATGTATTTGTATTATACTCATAAAATGCTAAAGTACTCAATATAAGTGATAAAATTTATATTTTTCACATGCTACTAGTGTGGATAAAACTAAAAGGAATATTTTAAAATTAACATTTATATGGTAATTATTTAATATTAGCATTAGATCCTAAATGTGATGATAAGCATACTAAACAAAGTGGAAAAGGGTACATAACATTTAAACAAATACACAAAAGTCCTTAGTTATAATTTAAATGTAAAGGATATAATTATAATGTGTAAAGGATATTAAGCAAATTGTTTAAAGGAATGTGTGAAGGCTTCATTTTGTTAATATAGCCATTCATGATGGTAATGGTAATTTATACAAAAGCACAACATACATGTTATCACAAAGCAATTTGCATTCAACAAAATATTTTATATGATTTAATACAATATTTATCAGACCTAAGACATTGCATTAAATAGTGATTTTTCTATACATAATCGATTTTTATGGTTTTGGTAAATAGGAATTACAATTAACTAGACAGCTACATATTAGGCGATGTAAACATGTATCAATAATTACAATTAATACTTTTTAATACACAGTGCATAATACTAACCTAAATATGCAATTAGATGAATCAAGGGTTGCACACATTATAACACAAATATTATTTTGTATAAAATCTGATTGTTACAATACAACGGTTTCTATTACCGAATTTACAGTATACATCCAAATGAATATATATTGATATTTGAGTTTATGTTTTATTGTCTAATCGTTAAGTTTATGAGATTGTAATAATGAGATGTGGAATGATAACATAGCACCGATTGTATAATCTTTCTTATGGAATTTGCGTATGTCGATTATTTTATTTGTTTTAAAATAATATTGTTTGGCATTGCAACCCTTTAATATATTACATTAAGCAGCATGACTTTGATTAGTGTTTGAACCAGGAATATTATCAGGATTGGCAAGAGGATCAAGTTCAGCGAATAGTTTGAACCAGGCTGCCTTATCATTAGTTTTTGATGTAACTGTAGAGTTTGTATTGGTTTTAAGAGAAGTGGTAGCGCTTACACTATTCAGGGTCATGGGTGGTATTGGCCCTTCCAAAATGTTTGTTGTATTCAAATCCTGTAAATAAATAATTGATTTGTTATTATAATTTTATTGTTTTATTATAAGGTATAAAACAGGTAAAAAAGCAATTTGTTATTTTTAATAGAAAGATAAAGTAAAAGCAGTAGTATAAACAATTAAATAAATAATTACTTGTAAAAGTTGTGAAGGCATGAAAGATCCAAAATTGGCTGGTGGGTCACCACATTCCAAAAGAATTCCAGCTAAATCTGAACTAATGTTCTGAGTATCAGAACTGACAATTTGTTCAGAAAAGTTTGTAGTTATAAGTTCATTTGATGTTGTTGGCTCATTTTTATTCTCAATGGATGGTTGGAGTTCATTGTCAGTTGGAATTTTTGTACTTTTAATTTTATCAGGTGTATCATCCTTAAAATCCTCCTGCAAAGTTCATAGCCTTGATAGAATTTAGTATAGGTATGATGCACTTTATAAATTGTTAAAGCTCTAGTGAGCTAGTTGGACTGGTAAAGGACCCTTACAGAATAGAAGAATGCAAAATGCTGTGAAGTGTATGAATTTAACCTTATTTTAATAATAATTAATAAAAATGTGGATGGGCAAAAGGTTTTTTCACAACTACAAAATGCAAATTAAAGTAAAGTAAAATGTAAATTGATTATCTATAGTTATTACTAAGTCAAAAATATTTTGTTGTATTTTAGTATTAAAAGTTTTTATAATACTAAAATCCAACCAAATATTTATTCTAATCTCCTTGAACTTACTCCTTTACAAATTTTCATTATAGTTCATTTTAAGCAGGTTTGTGTCAGTTGCTGATTAATTTCTGATATTCTTTACCAGGGAAAATAAAGTCTAGTACAGACAACCACAGCCACTTTCCAATGGGCAAGGTATGAATTAATTGTACCAATCTGTGCAATGTGTGCCCTTGACATGTCTATTGCTCAACTCTGCTGACATTATCTATTTACAAATTTAAATTACAAGGCCATGTTTATATTATAATATTTAATTTACACTGTTCTTAATCTGAGTTACATCTGATCATTTAAATTTTGTGATGGCTCAAATTATGATCCATACAATAAACACAACAAAGTGCAGTGTTATTCAAAACATCTTTCATATAACTAGAGATGGCTCCTTTGATAAATATGTATTATTTATAAATTAGATGTTTTTTCAAAGATCAATTTAAGTTATTTCCTTCATAATAAATTAGCAATGATTATTTTTTTGTACCTATTTGTTGAAATTAATGAAACATTTAATTAGTAGTTTTGCAAATAGAATCAATATCCCACTATAATGATCTGAGATCACTTTGAGTTATCACCCTTTGTAGGGTGTGTTCTTTTTCATTTGGGATCTCCATTTTGATCCACAACTCACAGGCACCATTTGCATATGGTATACTAGTATCATTAGATATTAGATCATAGGAGCAACCTCTTTCAGCAGCCTTCTTTTGGACAATCATATTCTCACAGGAGTCTAGGCAAGGATATGTTCTATCTAATAAGTTTAACCAAGAATTGTGCCTTTGGCTCTTCACTATCAGTACATATGATGCAATCTTGTCTGTTGGGTAGTGAGTTGGACCACTGCAGTGGAAATAACAGATGGACATGAATGTATAAATCGGTGTATTATATAAATTATGTCCTTCCATCACTTTTTTGTTGTTCTACTCAAGCTTAGGTAGTCAGATTTTATGTTTTTGCTGCACTTGAAAGTTTTTAAACAATTTTTACATATGGATTCAAAAAAATATTATATAAATATATATAATAGCACATTTCTATATGAAAAAACAATGGAAATGTTAGATTTTCATAAAATTATAAGTGTTAATTAGCAAAACATAAAAGCCCAGCAGGTGTGACATACAACAAATACTCCCAATGATATTTTAGTGATTTACCTGTACCTTATTATATCTAAAATTCATAATTAGTAATTTGGTTAATCATCATATCAATTTGGCGTTGTAAACAATAATTTAACTTTATTAGCTAGTAATCTGACTTCTAATTAATTTTGTATAAAGTGGGTGAGGACTCCCCATTGTAGCGGTATTTTACGTACAAGTAAATTATTTGCACAATGTTACGCTAACTGAATGAAAAGTCATTCCACAAGACCCACAAGTGTTAACATAAGATAATATATATGAAATTAATCACTATAACAATAGACATGGTAAAAACATTATTTCAGATAAACAATCATTGCAAGATAAAATGTTTTTAATCATTTTAGGCACCAAATTTTTGTAATAACCAAGATTTCTCTACCATAATTTTTATTAAAAGAGAAATCTCACGATTTCATATTGATAAACTAGCAGATTCAGCATTTCTTATGCTTTCTTTAAGGCCTCATGTCTCTTAATATACATAACATTTACCTGGAAAAATAACATCTGATCTTTATCTTCGGGAACCATTTCCTCCTGGTTTGGGCCATCTTCTTGCTGAAGACTCTTTAAAATGCAGAATTCATATTGTGGAGCAGCATTCATTGAGTCTATAGTAGCCAGTAAAGTCTGAGCTACTTTTGTGGAGAAGTTTAAAAATGAATTCTGATAGGTTGAAAGAACATGAGAGAACATGTTGCATCTTGCAGCAGCCAGTAAATCAATCTGTGAACATATTTGAGTTGTGTCATTGTTGTATTAAGGTACTGTTTATATATAGATCATATAATAAAATATTTTCAAAACAAAACAAGGGAATGACCTAACACTAGTAGAAAAAAGTATTTTAAAATGTTGTTTTCAAAAACAGAGGCTATACTATATCTTTTTATGCACAAATGCTTTCTTACTTTTTGCATGCTTTAATATCAAAACAAAACCTACAGAGGAACTAGAGTAGACATAAATGGAAAAAAAAAACTCTTTCTTATTTCCTTACATATTATTTGTATCCTTAATAGTATTATTAAGGATACAAATAAATGAAAATTATAAGTTGATGGTTTTGTAATCATCAATGCTTTAACATTTTGAGTGCTACATAATCTGTAGCTGACACTGAACTTTCCATTTCTCGTGACCCACTAATGACCTACAGTGTAAATAGGTTTTGAAGCTTAACTATTTCTGACTTGAATAATCACTCAGATTACTCAAGTAATTGTAATTGATTTAATTTTTATTTCTGACAAAATTATATTAAGACATTTAACTGGTCATAAGCCAGCTTTGAGCAGGAGAAGCAGGAACAAGAGTAAGCTTTTGGATTCTATCATAGTTTATAAGCTGGCCTAAAACATCACAGTTTCTGATCTGTCTCAGTCCCGATAATCAGGTTTGGTTTACCCTAATTATTGTTAGACTTGAAACCTCTGACAACAATATATTTCTTAAATGTTTCTATTCTTTTGGCATAAATACAACCCCATCTGGATGTTGATTTTATTGAATTCATATCTATAACCCAAAATAAACAAAACAGATTATATCCTAAATGTATAATGTGTTAATATATCTATAAGCATTTAACTTTAAATGTAAATATCTGTTACCATGTTAAATTACAATGGCCTTAATATATTTACACATCTCTATTAAGTTGATTTCAATCTATTAGTAATTTTTCAAAACTTCATATGGCATTCAATACAACACTCATGAATTTTTCTGGCTGCATGCTTGACATCGCAGATCTAAAGGAGATATGAATATGCTGATATTGTCTTTTATTGAACTTTATCTTCAGCCGGCATCTTCTTGAATAGTAAAGTAACAAAAGCTATTGTTAAAACTATTTGTATAATGTGACAGTTACTGAAAAACAAACATTTTTTTTTTAATATATAGAATTATATTAACCTTTTGTAAGACATCTAATGTAAGTTTATCAAAAAATTTTTTGCTCTCTCGAACTTGACATTGGGCTTTGCGAAAGTTATCTAAACCGCGACCAGTGTCCGGGTCAAGTTGTGCACTGCTAGCTTTCATCCAACTTAAAGCCGCACGATACTCAATACGTGCCTTCTCCATAGCAGAAACTGTTGCCCGCATGTCCTTAATAGCGCGACATCTAAATGTTTCTACCTCATGATATAATCTTAGCAAAGGTCCTCGTACCGATAAACGTTGCTGTCCCGAGTACGAAATGGCTTTACCAGCAGAAACCATATGTGTCTCGGAAGCTTCAGAACTTTTACCAGCATCCCTTAAAAACTTTCCCAACGAATTTTCTTCTTGCGCTAATATACACACTCGTTCTTGGTACTGGTCTAATATTCGTTGTAATTGAAGACAACTATCGGATATTGATTGAAATAATTCTAATTTTGCGTCAAGTTCGGCGTCGGAAGCAACAATACATTCATCTTCTTTGGTTCCAAATTTTTTTAACACAGTCTTTTTTGTTACCCAGTATTGATGCTGCATCATGTTTTACAATAAATATTTTGCAAAAAATATACCATTGAAAATTATCCGAGCACAAATAACAGTTTTATCTAATCTTTGATGACTGACGTGACATTTACATTGCATTGACAGTTCTATAATAAAGGGTAACTATAGATTGTTAAAATTGGATATAAAGTTATTTTACAAAAATGATTTTTAAGATTGAAGTATTTCAGAATAATGTTGCTTATATAGCTTTACTACTTTGAAATTCCATAAAATAATATATTTGTTTTACAGAAGACTTCATAACAATGTAAAGCAATATAAAAAAGTGATATAGAAAAATGTTATTACTTGTATTCTATTTATATATAGATGTGATTTTAATATTAATTGATAACTTTCATGTACGTACGTTTTTGTTTCAACTTTTTACTATTCATAATAAAAATAATTAAGAGGTTAGTATTCTAGTATTAATACTTCAACTTATTTTTTATTATCTATGACGCCATATTTACAATCGGAATGTAGAATGGCCGCCGTGTATCGTGTTACGAGCGAATCTATTGCGTTATCTTATAATATCTAAGATAATAACATGAAATATTGGACTAGATGAGAAAGAGTTAGTTGTAAAGGTTTGTTGATTTTGTTATAATGTACTGTGCTAGTGAGAAAACTATACCCGGAGTATCATCATCTCAGTCTTCGAAGAATGTCAAAGATGGTAAGTTTGTGGTTGTCAGTTTGTATTGCAACTTTGGTGTTGATTTTTATTTTTTCTATTTTTATAGAACAAGTTAAGAACGATAAAGTTCTTAAAAGTCATGAATAGGTTCATAATTATATAAACTTACGTTTTTAAATTCCTTGAAATCAATCAACATTAAAAAAATAATGTTTAATTATTCGATATTATTTTCATATTGTTTACTTGTCCAGTTTGTCTAAATTATTAACAGTGAATAATGAAATCGGTGAATTATTTTTTCTTATTTATAAAAGAATAAAGAAGTAAGGAAACTTTGTTTTTTTTGCTGGTTGGTCATAATTCGCCGGTAGGAAAATCACTTAAACACGTTGCATGTTGCATTTATGATATAATTTAATAAAATTATTATATTGTAATATGTTTGACTATAACTGTGACCTCTCTATTCTAGTTGTTGCGAAGTGTCAATTTGGGTTAGGGCCTCTTTTCCTGAAAACTCATATAAATTGGATTAGTAACTGTTATGTAATGCATAGTAAACAAAGAATTAAAAATGCCAAAAGAGTTTTAGATAATATATAAATAATTAATCAATTCACATTGTGATATTATTGTGCCTTCATTAGTCATTAATGTTAACTGATTAAACCAAGTTGGCGGACAGTAGTATCAATAATACGAAACTACTACTATATGCCAATTTCCATGAGAATCAAATTAGGCTAGGTATTAACCCATAATTTGATTGTTAAGTTTTCTGAACATTAAGATATAGTTTAATGTTGGTGTTGTTAAATGTTATATATCAAAAGTTCTTGTGCACTTTAATTCTTTTGCCCTAGAATTATTTAAATCTGAAAGACCTGTGTATATAAGTGTAGTCAGTGATTTTTAGACTTTTATCTTAGATGTTCATTTAGTTGAGTTTTAGTAATTTTTTTTTATTTTATCTGATATACCTTTTGTTTTTCTATATATATGGAAACAACTATATATAATATATAATTATACTAGTATATATATATTATTATATATCAGCTCGAGAGTAGTAAATTTTAGTTATGCTTGGCAGTGCCCTGCAGTCTATTTTGGGCTGGTGGCAGACCGTATGGGAGTGAGATTGACTTCTCTTAACCATCTTCTAACTGTCCACTTGCTGACAGCAAAATTTTGAGCATCTCTAAGCTCTGGCTGCACATCAACATCCATCAGGTGTCGATGTGCAGCAGCAAAGTTGAGTCACTCAATTGAGTGACTAATAAGGAAAAACCGGTTGTGGGAGTGTTTAATGTTCTGGTTCGTAGCGCAGCTCTTGGTCCTCTATGCACATTAAAATTGCCTGACTACAAGGGTAATGAATATTTTTAAATGATAATGGTGTTAAAGTTACATTAACTTATCAAGCTTTTAAATAAATGTTTTTCGAAAGGCATAACGCATGTATAGTTTTTATAAATAAAATGTTTGTTTTTTGAAAAAATCTTAAATGTAGGCGTTGAGTCGATTTGATTGCTCTCGCGTGTACCTTGACAAAAAGTCGTAATTTCTTGTTGTAAAAGCGCGAAGTCTATTTATAATATAAAAATGGAAAGTTCAGTAAAATTATTCGAAAAAAAAGAATATTGAAGTGATGAAAGCTTGAGGAATTGAATGCAATGAAATCTATTTAACATTTCATTTGCTTATTTGTTTGTTTGTGATAACATTATAATTAAATTGTGTATTTTTGTTTTCCTATTTCACTGATGTTCAGATGGCTATTGCCGAAGATATATAGTTTACGTTTTCTTTATTAATTTACATTGTTAGTTGTGTCTATAAATATTTTAATGTTTCACTATTTAAGGTCTTGGGCACGCTCGTGTAAAAATTTTATAAGCATTGAAGTTTCGTTTATTTGTAAGTACTAAATGCAACTCACATTTTAATTTTTTGGGGAACTTTTAATTTCAACTGGTATTTATTTCTCACTATTGTATTGCGTCAGTTAAAATCAAACTAATGAGTCAGTTTTTCTAAAGCTGCCATCACGTTTGTTTGTAGGTCGAATAACTGGTATATGTTAATTATTTTTAGGTTTTTTTCTTTTTTTAAATGTAAGAATGTACACGTAAGGCATATATGAGATGTCTACGTAGACCACGATTACCGTGATCATAATGCTTAATTTTGATTCATAATGATTTAAATCCAACACGTGGAAAATCGTCATTTAAACTTTGAACTATAGTAGCTGAAAGAGATTAACCCCGACAGTGTTCTCCCAGAGAATCTCACAACAATATAAAGAAAACATAATTAAACAATAATGTTAGTGTTACGATTTTTTTTTAATAATATGGTCCATAGACACGGAAAGATGAATGGTGCATAACTTGTTTTTATAGTAATATATCGTTTTTTGTTAATATATGATGCTATACGCGGTAGTCAAACTACAATAATAAAATTTTACTTCCGACCATTTGTCGTACCTTAACTGGTTCTTTTCGCTCTGGCTCAGTTCTATTATAAATATTATTGTTATATTTACATAAATATGTATATATTTAGAGATAAGTTTGCTGGAAAAAACTTGAGTCTGAAATCGAGATCTTGTTAAAACATGTCTGACTAAATCTAGTCAAATCGAACCCTAAGTAGACAGTATACGCGTTCACCTCTAAAAATATCCTGCTCCTGTTTTTGGGAACAATTCCATTGTTGCCTCAGCTAGTATCGGAATCCTTGGCATTGACATATCGAGTGACGTACGGTTTTGTTGATTCAACTGGAAGAGAAGGTCAAAGGAAAAGCTTGGTGTGCTCAGTAAAGCGGGACACTAGTATCAGTACTTCTTCTATTTGACGAAGACAATGACGAAGAGAAACCCGATTTGACAACCACCAAGCCTTTTTCGATCGGCTTGATACCATTAACCTTACGAAGAGAGGTTGCATCTTCTATTGCGTTTAGCACGAAGAGTGTTCTGAGGAATTGTTTAGTTGAATTTAACCATTCAATTTCATCCTCACGATCTGTATGTTTAGAAATCTACCGCCCACTTTATACGAGAGTGGCGGCTACATACCATCAGGTACCCGGTTATACAAAAAAAATTAAACCACACACTTTCCCTTTTCTTTCCATTCCCCCTTTCTGACGGCAGAGATTTCTGTAGAAATAGATGTTACCTATGTATTTTCTTTTATTACTGAATGAATAAAGATGTGTTTTGTAATAATATTTGCAATAAATTTATACTTCATAAAATACCTTTTAAACTTTACAAATATGAGAGTAATGGATACTGCGATAAGTGTGTTTGTCCCAGTTCGCGCTTTCCAGGTTAGTGCTCGGCAATGTTCACACTTAAAGGTCACAGGTCGCAGCACGGAAACGATGACAGATGAAAAGTTCGTCGCTATTTGCATAGACCCGATTACGCGGAAATGAGTTCATTTACTTTCCCAAACTTCATAAAGTTACCATGTTAATGGAACAGATTTTAATGCAACTTGACAAATGATAATGGAACATTTGTCAAGCTGCGTCTATATTCCAAACATTTCTGGGAGAGTATTTTGGTGCCATTGTCTTAGTTTTGCTCTTGCGTGTTGTTTTAAACGACTCGATACACTCAAATTGTTTTAGTAAATTGCTTTCATTTTGTTAGTGGTTTTCTTGTGTTATTTATAATATTTTAAAATGTATTTTTTTAAAAATTAAAACTAATGATCGACGCTTACATTTTTAAATGCACAAAATATATTTACCAGATATTATAAGTTGTAAGTTGTTTATAAATTATTACAAACCTGATGATTATAAAAACTATAATAAAACTAATTATTAAAACAATAATATAAATATGATTGGGATATTGTTTAGACACGTATAAGTATATATTTCTATTATATAAAATGTAAAAGGTTTTTATTTTATTAGGGTTGACAAATGGGGAAATATTTCACCTAGTAAGTTATTCTTGCTGCCCATAACACATCCTACTAATGAAAATAAGGAATCACTGTTAGGGTTGTTGATCTGATTATGCTGAGGTATTAAGGTTGCTTGGAGTAATAGACTGACTCTAGGATACTATATCGATATAATTACTAATTTCACTGTTGTTTACAGAGATAAATCAATAGTTCGTAACAATACAAAACCATACTAAGTTTTTTTTTTATATTATAGGTTTCAATCATATATATACAGAACAGGAAACAATATTACAATTAACGCGGATAATCGTACAACATACATATTTTTCTTAGATCGGCGACTGACAGATATGCCTAAGAATTTTGAGTTTTACAAAGCGAATAAGATTTAGAAATGTAGGTATTTATACATCGACATTACCTTTAATTGTCGCTAGAGAACAGTTCAACCCGGTGAAACTGAAAAAGTCGCCGGGGTAACAGCGGCCATCAGCCCAAAAAGAAAAGAAGTAGAGGTTCGTAAATAATTAAAGCTAAACCTCGTTACAACCCTTGAGGACTAAGTGTCATTTCTTCATCGCCATTAATAAGTTATCCGGTTAATTTCTTTCACCAGACGAAAACCACGCACCAATTTACATCGTTGATTATACCCTATAACTCTTAATAATCGGATCTGATAAAATGGTTAAGTTTAATTGAAAATTTATTTTTTAACCTTATATTTATTATCATTATCTTCACAGCCTAACAATGCTTCACTCCTGAGTATAGAGCTACCCGAAGATACTTATGAAGCACAGTCCTAAGTCCCCATATTTATTTGTACAATAATACAACTAAATGGATTGCACGATCCACGCAAGTCTGTGCAAAGTCGATGGATGCAAATGTTGCAGGATGTTACTTTGTGGCATTTTATGCTAGTTTGTTTATTTATTTATTTATGATTTATACACAGTTAGGTATAAAGGCGGCTTAATGCCTTACGCATTCTCTACCAGTCAACATTAGGGCGATGCAGAGATGAAATAAGGTAGGAGTATGCTTAAAAACTTTTTCGTGATTAAAATACTATTATATAAATAAACTATATGCGTAATTACAAAAAACATATATGCTTATATATACAAATACATATGAATAAATACATAATTATTTAATATTGAGATGATTCTCCTAATCTACTGAGAAATAGCTCCCGAACTTTCACCTTAAACGCGTAACGATTTGTTGTATGTTCAAGAGGACTAGTCATGGGCTAAATATAAATCACCGTTTAGCGTCGTTTTTGGTTCAAAGAACTCTTAAACCCTTACTGTTTCTAGTAAGGGTTTAAGACATTATTTCTTGCAATAGTTGTGAAGGGATGGTCGTTTCCTGTCCGCTGGAGTATAAATCTGTGTCTCGTATTGAATATTCCACGAATACAACAGCCGTCGCATACCTAACTGAAACATGTTCGAAAGAATCTTGAATTTGAGATTGTTTGCCAGAGAAATTGGTACGAACATCTGCCCTGTCGCACTGCGGAGTCTCCGGATACTTCGTAAGTTGTTCGTTACGATGAAATTTTATTCAGCGTCTTATCTATTTTTCGTTCGGGACGTCATTAAAATGTTTTTATGATTGTTATGTATCTTATCATATTTAAATTTATATATTTTTTTCAATTTAAAGGTAAGATAATATTATTTAAAACGAAATCTTATACTGGTTATTCTGAGTAATTAATCCATTCATTTTCATTTCATCGAAAAAAATAAGCACACAGTTCACCTGATTGTGATTCCTGAGGCCTAAGACATCTACATTCACAAGGAACAAACAAGAAAAAAACTTGACAAGGAATCATAATGCAGATGCGTTGTCACCCTTGAGGACTGAGATAGAGTGCCTCTACACCAGTAATAAAGCTCTCCGTATTCCTGCACTCATCAGATGAAACACTGCAGCATTGTGCTGTTATTTTACGATGATGATCTGTGAGGGCGTGGTCCTCCTCTGGCCGAGCCGACCCATTCATTCTACAGCTAGAAAATAAGTACAGTGTAGCTCTACCACTGTTAGTTAATATCCTGCCTGTTTGCCATAATCACCCTCTCTCTCTTAGATATTTGTTTGAATTTTATTGCCGTAGTCAGAGCAAGAAGTCAGTAGTCCTTTGCTTCATTCACATAGATGCCTAATATTGTTAGCCTGGTCGATTTACCGGTTGATATCCAATGGGCGGTAACGTATGATACGTCAGTGCCTTCAAATTTTTCGCAACCATATAGGCGTTCACTGGTCATCAATTTCGTCTTTAGATCAATTTAATTTGTGCGTGCTATTATACGGCAATCTTGATTTAGGTTTTTAAAAAAAGAAATTAAATACACTGCAATAGAAAATGAACCGGCGTGGATGAGAGTTAGGATTGGACTGAGCTACAATGCGGGATGTATGGGAATGGGAAAAGAAAGGAAAAGCTGACATGGCAAAATAAGGGAAAGGTAAGGAAAAGGTGAGTAGTAGAGTGGGTTATAACACCCCAACAAAAGTAAACTCACGGTTACAAAGTGAGTTTGCTATAAACAAGGGTTGGATGGAGAAAGTGAAGGCTATCATTAGTCTTAAGTACTATAAACAATAAAATTAAAAAGATGTCTGATATATGTTTTTATATATTTATACATATATTGATTAGGTAGCGGGTAGTAGGGGTGGATTATTTGGAGCAAGAGATGGAAGGGATATGTTTGTAACGATCTTGAAGCTTTGGATGTAGTGTCAAGGTCACATACATATGACTTACAAACAACTAAAACCAACAAATTGTGATATATAAACGTTTTTATTCGACGTGGCCGTCCTTAGTCATATTACCATCTCCTAATTCAAAGGAACATTACTTACAATTTTGAGATATAAGGTGGCATATTGTTTATCAATAATATTTTAACTAAAGCCTTTATTTTTTGTATATAAATTTTAAAAGTACACTTTATTTCAATGGCTGAATCTGTTGAAATTTAATATCGGTGCTCTCGCTGTGTGGTCGTTGAGATTTTTAAAGACTCTTTTATCTCGAGCATTTTTGTTCTCGACAAGACATGTTAGGTCGTTTATTAAAACAATCGCCACATATAGCCAGCTTGGAGACATAATAGGAGGGGACATTAAACGGCATTGATGTCTCTATAGACGTGGTTATTATTAGTTGAAGGTTGTCTTTTCAAGTTTTAAATGTGAAACATCTTGATTGCTGTTTTGGAGTATTTGGCGTTAGTAGAGAGAGTAGACTTAGTACTGAATATTTCGTATATAACAACGGTTATTGTACATCCACTCTGAAGGCCAAAAGTTTAAGACCACCTTAATTCAAGTAGTAAAATAAAGTAAAACTGTAATAAAATATTAAATGTTTAATTAACCTGTTTAATCATCTAATAGAACATTGATTGACAAACAATATACTTTAAAAGCGTAATGTAATTATAACATTCCATGCATTTTCATTTTCATGACTTTTTTCAGTCTCGGCATACGGGCAATCAATTTGTTAATGGTGCTTTTGATATATTGGTCCAAATTTCGCATAAAGCATTCTACATTTCTTCTTGCGATGATGGGCCACGATTACGGACGTTCCTATCAAGCTCTTCCCACAAAAAACTTCGCATCTCAGTCGCCGTTTTACTGTAGTCAATGATAAAGATTTAACTCGGGTTTTGTTTACTTCAACGCGAATTTCTGGTGCTGTTAAGCATCTATTTCGCTTACTGATAACGTACAATGAAATTATCTTCACTAGACGTGGTAGCTCTCGGCCTTCCCGAGCGTGGGGACGATCTTGAAAACTGCCTGTCTCCCTGTATCGAGTTATTGTGCTATGAAGACAAGTCTTCGATAACTTCAGTTGGGAAGCAATCTCACGTTCGGATTTGCCTTCATTATGTAAAACAACGAAGGCAGAATGCTCTTCACTGCTAATTTCTCGAGCTTTTCCCATTTTATGACGTCTTCACTGAGGAAACCACAAGTTTAGACTAATTGAGATTGGTTGTGAACAAACCCAAGAAAGAGCTAAATAATCCTAATTATTGACTAATACGTAACAAAAGCGAAGTAATTAGTTATGAGGACATTATAAAAATATTATTACGACTCTACCACCTGGCTCTAGAGCAGTGTTTGTCGGTGCTTGAAAACAATAGATGTTTATTGTCCAATAACTTGAAAGTAAACAAAAGAATGACTTCTTTAAATATTCGATACTAGCAATAGAATATGCAGATGTGCATTTCTTTTATTTATCCTATGGGATTTTATTACAATTGATGGATGGATGGACTTTTGGCCAGCAGGGTAAATAGCTTAATATCTGCTATTTGACAATCTTCATGTGTTGTTCTGTTATTTTTTGTCCCAGACTTAGACAAACAACAAAGTTAATAAAAAAGAAATTCGGAAGGCCTCTTGTTTATACACTTCATATACTTTTGTATAATGTGTGTAGTAGAAACTAGTCGCAGCTGGAAACTGACTGTACTATGGATAGTGATGATCCAGCTGAGACTAAAGTACGACGTTTTTACTGTATATCAAAGTAAAATTGCTAACATAGCAACGATAAATTTATCGTTGCTGTGTTTCGTATGCTTTCTCAAATAAATCGGAACAAGGAAAGGTATCCGTCCTCACGGGTTGACAATTGGCATACGTCTTGATTCTTTATCAATTACAGATGTAGGTGTCATGGGCTGGACGAGTCAATATCAGGTGCAGGTGCTGCTTACCCTTATCACGTAAAAATGTATACAAAATAAACCACCATTTAAGATATCATTGTATTTGTTAACACCTAAAAAAATGGTTGGAAAGGTACCATTGAAGATACAAAACAAAATTGTTCCATGACTTGGATTTTTTAAGGAATGAATGAATTAAAATGGGCTCATGAAAAGGTTGTATTCAGAAAAATGCGAATGGCAAAGTCGGGAAGGGCGATCTGTGTGATTGTGCGTAAAATAGATTAAAGATGTAGTAAAAAGGCTGTTTATCAAGTGCGGGAGCTTGGGGTGGGTGAAACGAGTGGCATGTCTGCGGTTTTTTTTAATGGAGCTTTGTCAAGTTTTATAGGACAATATAAATTATAATATACCCATAACATAATGATCTTTAATTTTTTATATAACTGTTTTATATTAATTAATTTAAAAATGTATTCAATAGCGATGCCAAAAGTTCTGAATGTGTTTATTTTGCTATTAGATGGAAAATATAAAAATATAAAAATTATTATTTATCTTTGTCCATTGTGATGTGAATTTCGCATGGAAGTTAAATCAGACACGGAAGAAGATTAAGATGAATTGAACGTAGTGTTTACGTTACTGCTTGGCCACTATTTCATACAGTTAAAAACCTTGCTTTTGATCGTCGGAAGGAATCTTTCAGAGATGTAATCATTATTAACATGTAAAGTATGGTTCTCTTATAGTAAAGGATGTCGGTCGGCTCTAGTGGTCAGAGTATCTGGCTCTAGTGTCGCGGATCCTGGGTTTGAATTTTATCATATAAACATTCTAATATCTTGTTGTACGAAACGAATGCTTCGTTCATTTTATACTGTTTACGTGATAGCCGCTCAACTTAAATTTTTCCTAGATATCATTATTTCATATCTCCAATCCTATTTAGTTCTTACTTCACAAATTTGAGACTGATTTTTTAAGGTTAAATGCTATATTTATTCATGTATTCTGTTATATAATATGGTTTTAAGACAGGGCAGTTATGAGGTAAATATTTATTTTCCTTTAATTACTTTCTTTGAAAACGAACTCGTTAAGTAAACTAAATGCCAATCAACCTATACTATACGATAACGTGCGTTGATACAATTAGCTCTGTAATTATTTGATATCGGCCATTTCTCCAAGGTTGGGAATGTGCTCTATCTTCAATTAGCGAGATTAATCTCCAAGGTCTTTTGATCGGTCGTATTGTTCTATTTTCAGTGAGCATTATATCAATATTTAGTCGTGCCGACTGTGCGTTTGTTAACTTTTATACTGACGAAATATATATTACTATTATTAATATATTAATAAAAATTAAAGCCCACTAATTTTAATTTTTCATTTACATTATAATTTGAAAGACCTTCCTATAGGATGTCGATATGATAAGTTTGGAATTTAACTTTTGAATTTCAGTCTGATCGCTTGGAGGCATCGTAAATTTTTCGTTTATACCAAAGTAAACGTTTTATAGTACACATTTTCGTTTTAATTTTGTAGCAAGTCGAAACATCACAGTGTTATATAAAATTTAATAACAAACTTTTTATTTTCTTATAAACGGGTATATTTTTAGTGTTCGAAAGAAAGCTTATTCGCTAAAAAAATTTTTTTTTAAGGAAGCTTATTTGCTTCGTGAAGACTTCGGCCAATACACACTATCCTTAATAAAGGCTCAAGATGCAAATTGCATTGTTACTGTTGTACAATGCCTGTTACCTGTAATACTCTTAAATATAAATCAAATCAGAAGAAGCTTTATTCAAGTAGGTTTATACAGTAAAGTTTTGTATCGTCAAGATAGCTAATAGGACCACCGCTTCCGAAGGCAGCTGCTAGCGAGAAGAAACGGCAAGAAACTCGACTAGTTGCTCTTTTTTTTTAAATAATAATTTACAAATGGTCCAAAAGCTGTCCAGTATTGAATCCAGGGCTCCAAAGCTTAAATCCAAGCATATTTGTCAGAACATTCTGACAAAGATTAAGTAAGATCTTTTGATTAATTGGTTTTTAACCAAAATTTTAAATCTGTTTAATGGCAAATCGATTATCGTTTACGTAATATCATTAAATATGCGTATGCTATTGCCCAAATACGATTTCTATACACATTTCAAATGAAAAATAGGCGTCACAAGTTTGTTATTGTTTCTTGTATTGATAGCGTCATCACAATCAGATCAGCTTTTTTTGTAAATTCTTACCTATAAACAATATGTTATCGTAAATATATTGTGAGGTAGCCGTTAATATGCCTATTTCTATAAAATTTTACTTTACGATACTACTAGAATTTAGATTATAAATAGAGCGAATAGCTCTTTTATGTAAGATATATATAATTTCAAGATCAGTTGCATTACCCCATATCAAAATTCCATGGGACATAAGACTCGAAATTACTAAAATAAACGATTCTCGCAGTGTTAATATCTGTGAGTTGTCTAAGTTTCTTAATTGCATAAATTGCTCTACCAAGTCCTCCGACTAGGGCAGATAAATGGGCAATCCAATGAAGCTTTGAGTCGAGCCCCATCCCTACATTTTTCATATTACATTGTTTTTAATGGGATTCATATACTGATTAGAGCACGTACGTTTCGCTTCAGCCACGGATTTCTTTCCGTGGCAGAGTCACCGTTGCAGATATAAGCTGGAAGGAGCGCTAACACAGATTGACCAGGGTAAGTTTCACAGAATACCAGTGTTGCCGGGTGAACGAAACTAACTTCGTCTCAATGCTCACCAGATTCTCAGGTTCTCACAGCTGACGATGTATCTGCATTTAGATTTCTCCTCGAAAATGGATCAGATCAGAAGCTGTGCAGATCATTTATCATCAGGCTAACTGATGTTTGTTAGATTTGCTTTTTGTTTCCATTGTAAAATGCATTTCATATTTAGAATAGAATGATAAATGCCCATTAATTAGTTTTCTAACCCAAAATTAACGCTTAATTAAGTAATTAACAGTTTTAA
Source organism: Teinopalpus imperialis (assembly GCA_029286865.1). Classification (NCBI taxonomy): domain Eukaryota; kingdom Metazoa; phylum Arthropoda; class Insecta; order Lepidoptera; family Papilionidae; genus Teinopalpus; species Teinopalpus imperialis. Next base: position 23,405 of record JAGSMU010000009.1, on the reverse strand, counting down.
CATGAACCTCGTTAGGCACGACGTATTTAAAAAAAATTACCTACGTTTTTAAAATTTATATATGATTTATAGAATATGTATGTATGTACGCGAATAGATAGTTCAAGGGCTCATCCCAAATTTGACGAAATTTATATTGATAATGAATCAAGACTAACTTGCTTCATTTTTCATTTTTGATAAAATACTGGTAAGAAAATCTTTACAAACTTCGTGTGCGATTTAAACTTATGACTTTCACGTGGTGAGTGAATGATCTTAAGATGCGGTTACACCGTTCTTTACACGTGCCATCAAGGGTAGCTGTAAATCTTTTTATTATCAGTTATCACAAGAGATGACATATTATAATATTTATTAGAAACCTAGGAAATTAATGTTTCGTATTATTTTTTTATATAAACATCACATACGATAGTCTTTTATTCAATATTGCATATTATTAATTTCACATAATCAAGTGGAGTTTTGATGTAAAACAGCAATTATAAATAGCGACGTGTGCACACGTTAACGAATGTATTGATGCGTTAAGCGTTGAGCGAGGTGTATTCATAAAGGGCCGGGGCGCCGGGGTGCTCCGGGTGCCGCGTCTGACATAATTCCGGGCGCCGGCGCGTCGGCTCGGGGACTGCAACCCGGCCAGACGATACGCGGTCGCACTGACTGGCGCTCCCGCCCGACTGAGCTCCCGTGTATCCAGAAACGCGAGCGTCAATTTGAATTACGTATAAAACCATTGACTACGGAAAATTCGAATTTCGAATACCATCGGCTATTGTTAAACCGGACAATGCGACGCGCGTAATTCCACTTCCCGTACTCTTTTATAGACGCTATTGTATTCTGATAACTATCGAAAGTTTGACTGGACTTGTAGCTTGAGAGGAAATTTGACTTTGTGATTAAGTGAATTTATAGTCTGTGTTTATATATATTCCTGGTCTCTTTTTATCTCGGAAGTTTAATACGACCATATAGGCAATTTTGCAAAGAGAAAAAACAAAGCCGTCAAACTGTATTCCTTCGACAGTTTCAAAGTCTACGAGTACGATGATGATAGGCGATGCAATGGGCATGAAGATAGATTCGGGACCGACAAGAAAAGTAAGTATCGTTATTAAATATATTGGAGTTTTTTTAGTTGTGTTCATGCGAGTAGATACTGTAAATGTATTGTGAATTTTAAAATTTTTTGCTTTTTATATGTCTACCTATTCAGTTTTCATATAACTTAGTGCCATTTTTTGGAATTGAATATTAGATAAAATAGACACGTAGTGTTATTTTATAGTATGTTCCGTATTTTTTTGAATATATTTAATAAAATTAAGGACATCAACTAATTACTAGCCGTTAGCACGCTAGTATATTGTATTGAAATTGTATATGATTATTCAAGTATTAAGCAAGACGATGAGATATCAGCGAATGAAGAATAACTTTTTACACATTCCAGTTACACCAAAGAAAGATACGTTAATCCTCCTAAAATAATTTAAAAGACAGAAATAGTAGGACAAAAGAGATACTGTCAAAACATGTATGTTATATTTTACTTACTTAAGTTAAATTTAACAAAACCGTTTGTAATTAATATATAGTTTACTAGTTTAAACGAGATTTTATTATATTATGCTTTATTATTATTAAGCATTGAAAACGTTACAATTTTTCAAAAGCCAGTTGGTTTTAACGGTAACTGTACATATTACAGTTAAGTCCTTCATCTGTTGTCAACTTGCTCGCCCTCACTAAACGTACCATGCGGTGGCTGAGATGGAAGGAGGAAGTGAAGAAGTCATTCAACTTGCACAGTCCGACAATTATAATACACATAGACTCGAAAAACACTTATTTAGGTATTTATCTTTGTGCTGAGAATATATTAAATTTTTCTCAAAATATCAACCGCCACCGGCTTGCAGAGCCACCTTGCACAGATCAACAGCCTTTTTTTTTACTTAAAATAAAATTAATTTTCTACTTTTGGCCACTTGCTCGAGAACTGATTTTTTTTAACTTTTAACTTATAACCAAGGAATACATGTTATTTAAATACGTGAGAAATTTGTCGTATGTTGAGAGTCCGTGATAAATAAAAACTACCTGAAAAAAATCTGTTTAGCAGTTATATAATATGAGAGGTGTACAGTGGTAAGTGTACACTGGTACGTTGCGGTAACTTTTTTTTACTGTTCACTGCATGGTTGTTTTGCATAGTTTATAGTTGTAGAATAAGAATAGAATTCCAATTAACATTTCTTTATTCTATTAGCTCTTGCTTGCCTGCTTTCCAATTGATGTGATGATGAAGTGACGATGCAATCTTAGATGCCAATGCAGATGCAATCACATTGGCATAAACCTCTTCCTATCTCCCTCTTATTTATCTCTACATAGACCCTGACTCGTAGTCTGTTACACAAGCTACAACGCCATAGCTCGATCAGGGTACCTTTTGCTATACCAGCAAATCTAAAAAAAAAAAAGTGTATCCGTATTTATTTATCCGTTTATACTCTGTAACCTGAGACTTGTCTGACACTAAATTTTTATTCATTAATTCATGCATTCATTGTGCACAACCGACGACACTGTCGCAGGCAAGTTATTCCAGTTTCAAATAAGTTATAAAGACAAAATTATAAACTTAATGACAGATTTTGTAAAGTTCTAGCAGAATTTGATATTCTCTTCTTCGTTGATAACGGTGAATGACAACAAGGAAGAACTGCAGTAAGACTCAATTACTGGCTACGCGTAATCTTGGGGATTATACATATAATGCTTCTAAATTTTGTCTTTGTTAGAGCAATTTTTCATATACATATAATGATTATAAAAGACATTAATTTTAGAGTTTTTCTTTTTTAAGTACACCAATGGAAATTATATGTAGGATTTTAAAAAATAAAAATATTAAAAATATTTTGTTAAAATAAAATTTGTTTTCAAACTCGCCTCGAGGGACAAATCATCGGTCACTAATGCAAGAAATGTATTAGTATCGTGCCACTGTTTATAAGTGAAGACAGTTGAAGGTGCAATAAGGGTTACCAACTTTCCAACTAGCACATGGAAATTCCCATTCTGTTTGATTTATGTATAATTTTGTTGTCATCCTCATAGTCAATTTTAAACAAAAGAGACATCTTCTGGTCATCAGCAGCTGAACTAAGATAAGGTATAGTGTTGTAATTATTCGCGGCAAACGCAGGCACCCGCTCGACGTTTCTTCCCTATTCCGTTGATCCTACGATGAATTTATCTGGTAAAAAGCAGAAGATATTGTCGTGGACGAAAACAACCAGGCCGACATCATTCCGATATTAATGCATGTGCAATAGAATTGTAGGAAGCAGCAGCCAGGAAATGTTTAACTACGTTATGCGGCTATTTTGTTTTACCTTTATAAAAGAAATGAGAAAATACAAACAATCACATAGTCCACCCGATGTTACCCGATCAATGCTTCAGCATTCTTCTAAGATAAAATTCCACGTTTGCAGTAAAGGATCTCAGGTTTCTCTTATACTCATCAGACTAAACGCATTAGTGTTATGAAGTTTACTAACATTCATGTTTCTTGTTTACATGTTTATTTTTCTTCAGTGCCAAGACGCGGATAAAATACTACCAATTAGTTTTAAAAAGGTTTCAAGTTTTTATTTGCACATTCACGATAAATAACGCTCATATATATATATATATATATATATATATATATATATATATATATATATAATTATGCTTTTGTCTCGTATGCCTGGTAACCCTAGATAGGTCGTGCGTCAGTTCTTCGTCGAAGTAGCTCCATGAAAATTTTATGTTAAAATGAATCGAATGAATACATTGCTATTGGTATAGTGCATTATGGTTGCGATGCCTTTACTTAGTTTTATTGCTTTGTGATTTTTGCTAAAAACATACCGTGTACAGGTTCTCCGGTTAATAATATGTCGGTTTGGTAATATGTAATGCCAAAGGCGTTTAAAAGAAAACTATGAAAGTGTTTTTAAGATCTAAACAGTTATACCTGTCGAGTTATTTTTTTTTAACGTATATTATGTTTTCGTTTATTCCCCAGTTTTACGGTTAAAGGCTCATTGCTGCATAGAAAAGTATTTTCCAAATCCACCTCTCGTGATTCTTATCAGACTATGATGTCAATTCTGTTGTCCGACAATAATAAACAAATATATATGTGTGTAGATAGGTATGTGTTATATCATAATTATTTATAATTCTGTAAATTAGAGTAAAAAGTTTGCGTCTGCCATAAATCAACCATTGACAATAGAGAAGCGGCGGTAAAGAAATTTTTATTTATTTATTTATTATTACTAAAAGACTGTACATAAGTCTCCAAATTGTAATCTTTTTATTTTATGGTGCTTACAATAAGAGCGGTGTAGGGTATATATATATAATATTTAGTATTTTGTGATCTGACGGCAGAATAGCGCAGGTGTAAAAAATATAACAGTCGTAGAGCTACACTGTAGTTTGATTCTAGCTGCAGAATGAATGGGCAGGTCGACCGAGGCAGGACCACGCCCTCACATAATACCAGCGTAAAATAGCAGCATAATGTTGTTGTGTTTCGTCTGATGCGTGCAAGGATCCGGAGGCCTTTATTACTCGTGACGAGGCATTCCATCTCAGTCCTCAAGGGTGACAACGCATGTGCATTATGATTCCTTGTCAAGGATGAATGTAGATGTCATGGGCCGCAGGAATCACTTGCCATCAGGTGAACTGTGTGCTCGTTTGTTACTCTCAATGAAAATAAAAAAGGTTGTCGCGTTGTAAGTATTAGCGCGAATACAGACACGCACACGTCGTTGTTTCTCCGATATGACACAAATGTGATCGCCGTCCATCAAAAGCTTGGTACGCAGTGAATTATACCTAGGTGGTTTAAAAATTATTAGCTTTTGTTGCATTACTATTGCATTCGGCTGTAAATCGAACCCACTACGGGTAATTTAGCAGTCAGTTACTAGGAAACGTTTTTTTAAAAAGAATATTAGCAATGCTATTAACATAACTAATATTCCAGTTAACCACTCCAACTAAGCTAAAAATGCTGGTGCTAGGAGATGGTTCACGACAATATACGAATGGCGGATACGAACCTTCGACCCTAACTTTCGCAGCACGCACCCTGAATCATGAGGCTATTGACGCTTTATGAGGCGTTTGTTAGTATATATTTTTTTAATTAAAAAGAATTAGTTATATAAAAGGAACCGCTGGTCATGATTTATTTATTTTATATTTTATCGGGTCTTACTTATTTTACTAGCTTACTAGGAGAAGATAGAAAATTAATATATATACAATAATAAAATTTTGATTTAATTGTGCTTTACTGATGATATTATTGTGCGTAGGATGTTGAGTCAGCGTTCCGTAAGTTTAAATATTGCCACTGCAATGCTTATAAGATGTCGTAATGATTTGTTATTTCCTGTGTGCAATCGACTGCCTTCCCACTCGGATAAAGACGCTCGTGGATGTGCTTAAGATTTCGTTAATACGTCATAATGGATATTTTATAAAAAGTATTAGTTTACGGAATTCTGATTGTTACCCGAATGTATTATATAAATGTAATGGTGATGTGGCGATTTAATATTTTATTGAGAAGATAGTATCTGTCTTATGTCTGAAAATAATATAACAAAATTCAAATGCGGTAAATAATATAAAAAAAAAGCGGTACGCAATAGAATATTACTTAACTTCGGGGTTTTCCGAATAAACCTTTTTTTTATACATGTCTGTTTTACGTTCTAGATATTCGAGTTTTTGTCGAACTCTATGTCATTTAATTGCGGCTGTGTTTTTTGTCTATCACTGTCCTAGTAATTACATAACACTTCTTTGGTCATTAGACTATTGGTTGAGGGTAGTCTGCGTAACTTATTGCAATGCGTTTCAAACGTTATGGTACACACTAGTTTTTTTTTCAAAAAAAAACTAGTGTGTACCATAGTTAAATACATTATGCGATATATTACATATTCAATGGCTGATGGCAAGACATTCGATGCTACTATCTTCTCTACATCTACGTCTCTACAATATTGGTTTTTATATTATTATTATTTCATACATGTGTTCACTGTGATTCTTTAAGTTATGTTGTAGCTTAAACTTCTAAGGACGAGGTTAACTTGAGGCTTGGAGAATTCGTGTTTATACACCGTTACCGTTTAAGTTCAAGCCAAGTAAAAACTTATAGCATGTATATTTTGAAGGTGGGTACGTATACGTTCTCAAAGCATTAATCTCAAATAGGTTAAACAGAGTTAGCACTAGTAGTAGTTGATTCTGAGTATTTCGTGGAAAGAAAAAAATGTATACTCGGCTATGTAGGTGTTTTCCATAATATATGTGTAGGCATATGATTATTACCATAATTAAAGAATTCAGTGTGACTTCCGTATCGCCGTGTGCAAGGATTTTAAAACCCCCCGAGACGGTCAGAAGCCCGCACGTGCCATGAAAAACAAATGACAAGCATTGTTCATTTTTTCTCGAGTATAACACTCGAGGGGTTCAAGTACCTATTGATATCAATTTGTCAGTGAATCTTGAACAAAGATCATCCTGCCACTACCTATCTATCAGTATTCCACTCTTGTAGTCATTGTTAGTAGGGTACACCGAACGACGCTGTGTAAACGGGTTGGCCTTGTCTGGTCGTATGGGGAAGCGTGACGACGAATTCTTTTGTGAACTACGAGCGTGGTCCCTTTAAAAATTAAAAAATAGCTCTATTTTATTATTTTAGACGTGATTCTACTTTGTTTAACATACTAAATGCCGTCAAAGGGTCCATAGTTTTCCTATAACATATTAAAATTTGTTTTTAAAATTTGATTTATATTGGTTGACCAGATAAGAACGTTATAACGTTAATGTGCAATTTATTGATGCATTTTCGTCACGTGAATAGTATTTTTATTTTAGCTAGCTTTATAGAATTTCAATAGGGAAATTTAATGTGAAAAATCTTAACTACTCCCAAAAATTACATCACAACACGCCTGTCTTTTTGTATTATAACCAAACTGACAATCATTTTGACAATCGTGAAATTGTGTTAAGGGACTTCTATTTAGTTGGTCTCGGTCACATTTAATTTAGTAGGTTAATAAGGGCGTCCCACAGGGTTCGATTTTGGGACCAATGCATTTTATATTATACATCGCAGACATTGTCATGGCATAGTCAATATAATTTATTGTTACATGACGTACTTATATTCTTCTTTTAAACCTTGTGACAGCGTTGTTTAATTAAATGAAATAAACGCTGATTTGTAAAAGTGTAGAGAAATGGTGTAATTTACTATAACTACCGAGTACTACTATACTATAATTACCATACTTAATTACGTAATCCTAATTAGTCAAAGTACATGTTTTTAGGAACACGTAACCGAATACATAGCATTCTGTCTCGGGATCCGCAAATTTTTATTGGCTGATGTACCCTGGAGCTTGTTGTGGAAGCTCGTAATCTAGGCGTTATTATGGATGGAAAGATACGTTTCGAGGAACACATAGTAGAAACAATGCGCAATTGCTTCTATAGACTAAAAGTGCTGTACCCTATTCGCGAACATCTGATGGTGGGCCATGCGCATTAAGTTGTGTGAAACGTTTGTGTTACAAAAACTCTAGTATGCCGTAAAAATGCCGTATTCGCTGCGACCACGGCTTATTTACTCACAGTACCATACGTCTGCCAAAACTTTGAAATATCGGAGTTATTCTCGTAGATTTGCAGACGATTTTTGATGATGACATTGCTATGTATGTATGTACATCTCGGCATTTCTGTAAGGGGTTAAAAAATAAAGACATAGACTGTTTTACTTTATATTTAACTGCTTCATTAAATTTCTATTATGTTCAGTCTGATGTGGGTGTATGATTAATTTATGACAAGACTAATTTATACCTAATTAGTCCTATCAAGAAAAAGGTACGTACTTTTGAAAGGAGACATTTGAGCATTTGTCGACGAAAGTTAACGAGATATCGCAGTTCTTTATCTAGACGTCCAAAATAGACATAGATTTGAGGGACATTTAGGTATTTGGCGCATATGATCAAATACCTAAAAATACCAATTTCTTAATTAATTATTTCACTAAGAGAATCCATTGTTCCATAATAGATATCGCAAAATATTTATTTGATTTGGTAAAAAAGTATAAAATATAAATCCGTGAGGAGCTACTCAATTAGTCATTTTAGTTTGATTCCTGCTATGTCCTTATGTATTAAACCAAATTGTTCAATTTTCCTGTTATTAATAACATTTGCATTATGTCACGTGACGAACAAATGACATGTGTGCGAACCTTTTGCGGTCAAGCAGTAATAAATATTAAATAGCCTACTATAACAATGTTTTCTTATTGTACTGGCGAATTAATGAGCATTTTCATGATAATACAATTTAAAAAAAAAACATTTTACAGGATGCGTCATATTTTTATTTAAAACTTATTCGTGGTGGATCTGGAGTAGGGTTTGTCATTGGTCGCCTTGACCGACGAAGGGCTTACTCTCTAGCAATATAATGTCAAACTTGTCTAAAACAAAATAAGTTATTGAAAATTGGAGATGTGTGGTAAAATTTTATTTTTATCATTTATATATCGACCCTGCGGAATCATTAAATCTAATACTTTACTTTCATTGTAATCAACACGTGGTTATTACTGTTTTAATTTGTTGGTTAACAATTAGTCCAAGTATTCGCGTTTTTGGAATCCCCATACACATTAGCGGTTTAAAGCGTTTACTATTTGACAATCACGTTGGTGAGTTGGTCAGTATTTGACTACGCGCCACGAGTCATGGTACAGATTCATAAACGTGCGAAATATTGTTTTTTTTTTTAAATTGTGTTTTGTTTGATCACCATATTTTGACTTTTAATCGTTATGCATAAAAAAAGTAATCGGTTTAGGTCCCGCAATTTATTCGGTTCTTTTAACCTCCATCAACAAGATCGGCTCCTTCTAATCCATTAAAATGATAGTAAACACAAAACTGCGTCGTCGTAACAATTGGCTTCAGATTGCGTCCCTTGAGTTTTCAGTGTTATATGGTTATAGTGTTATAGGCTTTGTCACTTTCGCTTCTGCTTCGTGATATGTATGGGGCTCTTGGACAGTCTGAATGCGATTGTTTTTAAATTGCTGTAAGTATCAAATATTTATATAAATTTGAAATGTGTTTCGGTACAACACTAATATTTATAACTGAATTATAAACTAACTCAAAGACATTCGTATTCAGGTGTGAATGTTGCTATTTGCAAACCCTGCATCTGATTTTTTTTCTCCGTTTTATCGAACATGTAACATCGGATTAGGTATGTGCGAGAGTACTAGTATATTAAGTATATATAAAAAACCGTGCGCAGCTAAAAACATATAACAAACAATTAATAAACTGATTAAAATAGACCAAAGACAACAAAGCCAAAAATAATAACTAAGTAATTTCGAGTTGCAATCGACATCAATCTTGTTGCCCTACAAGAATCTCATGTGTGTTTTATATCAACATTCGAGATAAGAACAATAAGGGAATGCTAATGACTATTGATACACAAACTTTTTAACTTCATAGTTTTTAGGAATATTTATTTTAATATTACATTTAACATATAAAATAATTTTAAATCAGTAAAAATAATAATGTCGTTATGATCGGAAGTTATAAGGCCAATTTATAAACAATATTTACACAAAGCATAAAAAAGAAAACTTACAAACGGGATTTTGAACAATCCTTAAATTTAACTTAAAGCTTAAAATATAATAAAACCGTTGATTGTAAGTTGCTGGAGACGATTAGCCGACCCCATCGTAGTAGTCTAAGACGGGGTCGGCTAATCTTTATCTATTTCTTCTTTTATCTGTTCTTTGTTATATTCAGCATCCAATTCAGTTACTTATTACTTATTTTTATATATAGACTACTGTTTTTCATAGCTTATTTATAATTATTTGAGAAAATTATGCTCGAAATATGTCTTCAAAAATAAATATTAACCAAAGATATGGTCTATCATTTTAAGCAGTATAACACCCTTCCTTAGAGCAAATTAAAAAAATGATGTTTTTACAGATAAATGCAGGTATCAGGTGCTAGTGATCCGAGGATGATCTTATTTAATTATTTTATTTTCCACTTGACACCTGAATTTTTATAAAATCTAATAATATTGATAGTACCAATACTCTACAGATATAGAATTGTATAAGTTTTTATTCAATGTATTCAGATCATTAAACGAGCACACTATTCACATAATGGTAAGTGATTCCTGCGGCCCATGGAACATAATGCAGATGCGTTGTCACTCCTGGGGACTAAGATGGAATGCCTCGTCACCAGTAATAAAGGTCTCCGGATCGGAACTCGCCCTACAAAACTAGCAAATTAGAGAAATTGGTTTATTCATTTCAATAGCCGTATAGTTTGGTATCATGACTAATTCTCGATTTTAAAACAAGTTTTAACCTAATTAATGTAATTATTAAAAAAGTTGCCCTGTTTCTTTGTTTAACGCGTAACTATTTACGTATGTATTTATATGCCAAAGGCTTACGATGGACTTGAATCGATTTTGATGATTCATTCACACGGAATTTTATTTTTATGTATGCATTTTTATGTTTTATTGTGTGTATGTATTTGAATTAAAAATAAATTTAGCCTCAGCGATGCTGTTGATATTATAAAGTATATAAATTTTTTTTACCTTCTTTTTTATTATTCAGAAGGATGTCTTAAAAGTATTTTTAATTTTTTGAATTATTACTAAACTGGCAATTTTCAATTTTTTTTTCTCTGTTTCAATGTCCAATTATTCCATTAGGTATCATATTGTCACTCATTATACTTGCATACATTTTTCGTATAATTGTACTGGGACTTAACTTTGGTCAACATAATTTTCATCTAATGTTTATGTATTGTATAAGTGTACATTATGTATTGGCAAATCTTTAAATTAATAAAGATAAAATTTAAATCTCGTCATTGTTTTATAAAAAAAAATCATTTAATAATCGATTTTATAATTATTTATATTAAAACTATTTCTTTTAACATTTAAGTTTTCGCATTTACGTTATGAGGTCGACATTTTATTGAAAAATTAATGTTCCGGATACTAATAGTGTCAGAGTTATTTTAATAGTCTTTAAGATAAGATAGTTTATGTTATCGTTGTCTTGTCGAACTAATTTATTATAGGCGATCCATTCTTTTCCGCTCATTAATTGTTTCTCGGTAACAATCGATTCGAGTTTCGAATGGTAGAGCGACGCTGCAGTTTGTTTCTAGATGCAGAATGAATGGCTTAGCTCGACCGAGGTAAGACCACGGTCTCTCAGAATACCAGCTTAATATAGCCGCAAAATACTGCTGTGCTGCTTCAACTGGCGAGTGAAGGGATCCGGAGACCTTTATTTACTGGTAACGAGGTATTCCTTCTAAATCCTCAAGGGTGACAACGCATCTGCATTATGATTCCTTGTCAAAGATGAATGTAGATGTCATGGGGCGCAGGAATCATTTACCATCAGGTGAACTGTGTGCTCGTTTGTTCCTCTAAATGTTATTTTGTTTTTATATTATTGTATTTAATAGTGTATATGAAAAAATGTTGATTAAATCTGTATCAAATATAAAAATTAGTTAATTTTATCTGACGCTGCCAAGCCTCGTCTTAATTTCAATGGAAACGGCTACCAGAATTACCAATGAACATTGGTAATTCTGGTTATTTAGATTGTATTTTAGATTGGTAATTATAGATTTTTCTATATATTTTTATTTTATCGTGTACTTAACTTATCGATTTCTACAAAATAACACCAACATATTTTGAAGAAAGGGTTGAAAGTTAATTAAACTTGTTACGTATTTAGTATTTGAATTATTTGAAAATACTCGACCGACATTTTTACTACTGAATGTGCGTCATTTAACATTCCAGGAATGATGACATGTCTTTGAATTACCAGTAACATACAGTCATTAGGTATGGGGTATGTTATATTATTCTATTTATCATCGGAATAGACTTCCATATCGAAAAGAAAAAATTGTATTCCATTAGGTATGCAAGATAAATCTGTAAGTATTTCCATTCTTATTTTGTAATATGTTTATATTATGCATATATTATATAGATAACACACATATATATATATATATATATATATATATATATATATATATATATAATACTTACAGTCTTAGTGTCCTCATATATTTTACAAAATAAAGTCAAAGTGGCACTGGACATACCTATAAACATAAAATGTATAACGCATAGGATACTGTTTTTTAAATTAATTATACCTACAGAAGAAAATAATTACAACTCATCGATGTCTTTTCAATCTACTAATTCTAATTTTACGTTGATTTTAATGAAAATTCTGGTTTTTCTTTAATTTCCTTTCTTTAATTTTGTTTCTTAAATTAAGGATAATTCTTATATGTAATACCAAAAGTTAATCATAAAAGTTCCGTAATGTAAGGATCGTTCAAAGATTCCTTTGTTGTTATTACTATTTGTAATGTAAAAGAAATAAAAGGAATGGAAACCTGCTTTGCACATGCTTTGGAGAAATCCTTTATCATATCCTCTGAGGATGTATTGTTGGGGAAATGAAACTTCATTTTAGACTCCTTTCGTTATTTCTTAGTAACTCTCTGCAACATCACATTCCTTATTCTCTCGTACTTAAATCTTGTAAATTACAATAGATTGTTTTGTACTGCATTTATTATTACGTGAATATTAAATGGTCTATCTTAAACGTATGTCTTGTCACAATAATTATAGTGTTTGATAGAGAGGTACGGTCGTGTTAAACACACAATAGTGCTTATTGCCAGGATAAGTTTATGCCATTAGTTATATTGGCATGGGAAATAAGGGCCTTTCTCTCGACTTGACTGCAGATGTAATATATTGCAATGCTGTTCACGAAATAACATCGCTTCTGTATAAAGTACGCAGTCGGGTACGTGCATCCAGTAAATGGTGGAGGAGTGCGCTGTCATCGAGAGATAAGAGGTGGATTGGTGAACGGGCGTTGGCTTTAAGGCGCCCAGTACGCTCCGGCGCTTCGTGACAGAAGGACGGCGCGCGCGCAGCTCTAACGCGATCTAGGCCAGTCCCAAGTGTCAATTCACATTCTCGCTTATTATGGGAAAAGTGTGCTTAATGACCGTCCGATATTGTAAACTGTAACGGCTCTTACCGGGCTCGCGACACACATGTGTCGGATTGAATCCGTACTGCCTAAAACCGTTTATATCAAGGATTTATCTATGTGGGCTGGCGTGATAAGTGTTGAGTGTTACCGTATTGTTTTGGCTATTTAGCCCCAGTCACATACGACCCGTCTGCGAGCGTTTCTCGGTAGTGTTGATTTAATTTTGTGAATGAGTCAGCTAACAGGCGTTGGGATCGTTAGCTTTGTCAACGTGCTGCCTACGATATCCGAAGGTAATAACATTTTACATCCATTACGAAATTATGCTTTGAGTAGTGCACTCGACGATAAACGTGACATAATGACAATTGAATGACGTAGTTAATAACACTCCCTTAATGAATTACTTAATATTAATACTAGTAGATAGCTAAACGAATAACATGTCATGTGATTACTATAAAAATACAATAACTCACTTCTACGGCTCGTTCTATATGTAAAATCATGCAAAAGCTCTAACTGTAAAGTTTTCAATGTTGGAAAGTTCAGAATTCTATGCCAACGATGTACAAATATCACAAATGAGCTCTGTTTGAACAATTAAACTTTTTTGTTAACTCTTTGATGTGCGCTTAACTGCGCTTGTAGAGTTTCATACGCTCGACGCATGTTTCTGTTGCATGTCTGTGCCTTACATATGTACCAACTTTAAGTGGAATGTATTCATATTTTTTTACACTCTATTCACGTTACTCGTTAATTAAAAACAAGTAGATTTTTTATAATACACAGCGTCACACTAATCAAAAGAAATCTAGGATGTTAATAGCGGCTTTATTTTAATCACAATGAAATTAAGTAACGGTTTTTACTCTTGTACTTTATTTAATGTATTTCTCTACGAAGCTCTCTAAAATTCAATTTCAAATATTTCACAGTAACCGTATAAAAGTTTCGTCTTCTGAGTACGCTTCCTAAATGTAATAAAATAACTTCTTTTGATTTGCTGGCTAGCGGTGGGCAGATCTTTAAAATACTAGTGAAGTAGTAACAATAAAAGCTAGTTTTTGTCAACGAGAATGACGTAACACTAAGAACAAAACATGTATTCTGTAAAGGTTACTGGTTTTTATCTTGGTTTTTGTTTACCAATGCGAAGAAACCGAGCTTACAAAGTTTCACGCGTGTCAATTTGTCTTGATTTTTTGTATTAACAACAGATGTTCGTGTATTGTGAAAAACCGTTATGCCATATTTCACATACTGTATTCGTGTGCTATATTATTAATTACATATTATTTTAACATGAAAATTTACGTATATGTATTTTACTTTGAGTCAATGCATATCTTATAGCAAACCTTATGTTGGAATGAACAATACAATTAACAAATCCGTAAAAATTTTATTATATATTTTCGTGTATTATTTCGTAAATGGCTAAAAATAAAAAATAGTTGTTTACAAACAATCTTAGTGATTCTTAGTTCGCTAAGTGGACTAGGTTTTTATCATGCAAATGACTTAGCTAATGAGTCGGTTTACATATCTCATAATCGACGTCATCATAATAACGCCGCGTAAATTGACATTCGGACATACTTACCACTTTATACCACCTGTTCAATTCAAGGACGCCATTTTGAAAGTTACGCGTGGAAAATACATGTAGTCCATTTTGTTGGTTAATAGCTACTCTATTAAGCAACATAATGAAATGATTTCAGTTTGCGAGATGCGACCACAGGGCGTCTCTTGAGATGATTCAGAGCGTGAAAAGTTGTGCGACCTTGGCTATGGATCCGTCTGAGCTAGCAGTCGCAGGCGCAGGTGCGGCCCGGCGCCGGGTCAATGATCGCTCCGGATACGAATGATAGATTCTTTGACTTGTAAATTAAATACTGCTAAGTAAATTATGTTTATAGAAACGTACCATAAGCGTGAATCTGAGATAGCTCTCTGCTTATTCTATGTTAATTTATTCACCGTCTGCTCCACGACAACGTTGATTTTGTATTTTCCAAAGTATTGATAATTAAACCAGAATAAATCGTTACCGTTTTAAGCTCGTTATTATCATTCATCTTGCTATATATCGAGATAGATATGATGTTTCCATTTGGTGTTCATAGTCCATTATTAAATAAAAAATATTATTAATTTTCCTTTAATTTTTTCCTTTAAGTTTATTTCGGTAAACAATTAAAAGCCCTTTCGTTAATTCTTTGCCTTAATTTAGGCTTGAAAATTCTAATACCTTTAGTCTTTATTCTATTTATGTCGCTGAAGTTAAGTTACATAAATGATCACATCCATTTTATCTTAGACTATTTTGTAGTAGAAAATAATGTAATTACATAATAATCGTTAGTTATGTAATGTCAATATTAATTAATACAAACTTAGTTATTTATTGAATTAGTTTAGCATTTTTATTGTCGCACGACGTTATTTCTCTAGAGTATTTATTTTTATATGAAGGACATATAATTTTTTTATATGGCGCGCATTCATAATTAAATCGTGTACAGTAAGGCTTCATTATGAAAGTATATGTGTGGTTACAACTATAAAACAAAGATAGAGTGCTACCTCATTACGCGGAGAATGCATGGGTCTCTGTTTTTTTTTTGTTCCGACTACGAACATCGTGCAAGTACCTCTATAGCATTCAATTAACTTGGACGACGTGCCAACTAGAAATTCCACATGCTATAACTACGTGATTAATTTTAAAAAGTTTGAGGTTTCGTTAAATGATTAGCGTATAAACTACACTATGAAATACTTTTTGTTTTAATAAGCGCGATATCATGTGCCTGAATACTAATTTTAAGCTAAACCGTTAGAATATAAAAATTGCTTTGTTTAAATATACATATGATAAATAAACACTTCACACATTGAAACTATAATAAAATAATATAATAGAATTAATATATCTTTAAATAGTTGCATCAATTTATACATCGTTTTTATCTAATTTTTACACTCATGCATATAATATACTCATTTTTACATTTACAATTTTATATTATTAAGATTTAATACATTCTTTTATCTCACATTAACTTTTCTCTTTAAACGCGATCTCGTGATGGCCAACGTGTAGATTGAAAAGGAATCATTATCATTAAGCGGACCTTGAGAGATCACAAGATAGTCGCAAGTCGTTTCCACTGACATATGCTATTAAATGGTAGGAAGTTGTTTCGAATAATTATAGGCAATTTCCAAGACGACAAAAACCCTTACAGGCGAATACCTCTTAATGCAGTTAGATTTACACATACATTGTAATCTCAACCTTTGCTATTAGTAGAGCTAAAAAAAAAGCAATTATGTATATTTTGCGTTTAGTAAATAACAAATTGAGGTTTTATTAACAGCCTGCCTTCTTAACAAACTCCATATGGTTTGGGTATATGGAATTTTCTAATTTTTTTTTTTTTTTTTTTTTTTTTTTTTTTTTTTTTTTTTTTTTTTTTTTTTTTTTTTTTTTTTTTTTTTTTTTTTTTTTTTTTTTTTTTTTTTTCGGGCTGAAGGCCACTGTTAGCCCGAGGGCTTTTACAGTTTCACCGGGTTGAGAGGTGACCGAGCGCTAATGGCACTCAGTCGAGACCTCTATATATAGGTAACCAGCACAAGGGCTCCTGAGAGGGAGCCTCGGCTTGACCGTTACCTTGTTTCGCGAGAGCGTCTGACTCGAGGGTGCCCGAGAGGGCCGAACCTCGGCTCGGTCAGTTGCTTCTGACAGAGGATTCTTTAAATTCGCTATGATTATTAGCTATCTGTACCACCACTTCGGAATGCGTGGGCGCTGGAGAAGAAGTGGCGCAAGAAACTCCAGCGACGCTTCTATCTGTATGGACTGGAGAGAACCGACCAGTGACATGGCGGTATCGCGAATATCCTTATTTAGACGCCCCGCCGTCGGCGGGGCGATGTGAGGGTGCAATGTACGTGTGTTGTGTTTTATGAAGGGCTTGGGCCCTGGTAGTCACGTCGTCGGGTCATCGAGAGCGTGCCTCGGTCTCCTTCGGACGCGGGTGAATCTGTGATTCGCGATGGGATTGTAAGTGGCGGCACTTACAATCAAGGGGTTAGAGTGTGTGACAGCAGAGTCGAAATATCGGCGGGAAGCCTGCTTCAGGTACTGAGCTATGGTCGGCAGCTCAAGATCTATGTGTAGATTTTCATTACGCAAGAACCACGGTGCACCGGTGGCCTTGCGCATGAAACGATTTTTGTATTACCTGAAGTCGGTGAATGTGACGCGGGGAAGCATGCGCAAAGACGGGGCTTGCGTATGTCATTATGGGTCGGATGCACGCTTTGTATAGTGTAATTTTGCTATTTTTATTGAGTAACGGGTGCAAACGACCTAGGACGAACGCTGCTCGATTCCGTACGCGGTTGACATGTGGACCGAAGGTGAGTCTTTCATCTAAAGTAACGCCTAAGTATTTGTCTGTCTGTTCTCAGGGGATTGGACGATCAAATTACTCTATAGTTGGGAGATGCGTCGTTTTGTTGCGCCGAGAGAAGTACATGGCTGCACTTTTGGTGGGGTTAACCTCGATCCTCCATTTCCGAAACCATTTCCTAAGGTGTTGGCTGCAGATTGGAGGCGTCTACAAATAGCGTCTGGTTTGAACCCAGACACATAGAGGCCGGTGTCATCGGCGAAAAGGGCTATTCTACACCGCGAGTGCGCGGTATGTCGTTGGTGTAGAGTGTGTACAAAATAGGACCTAGGACGGAGCCTTGTGGTACTCCGGCACAAATAGGGTGAACTCGGAGCGCGTTCCCTCGACGCGGTAACGAAAGGTTCGATTTCGGAGAAAGTCTCGTATGATAAGTACGAGTCGATCTGGCACACCGAGCTCATATAGTTTGTATATGAGCCCGTTGTGCCAGACCTTGTCGAAAGCTTTCGCCACGTCGAGGAAAAGTGCCCCAGTTTGGTAGCCCTGAAGAAATTTACTGAGGATGTGCTCCGTGATGCGGTGCATGAGTGTTGGGTGCGAAACCCGAACTGCTCATTGATTGGTAGCCCTCGGGACAGCATGAAGTCCTTGAGGCGGGCGAGGATGAGCCTTTCATATACCTTACCCAAGACTTTGAGTAGGCTTATGGGTCGATAGGCTGATGGATCGGTTGGATGTTTTGAGGGCTTGAGAATCCCTATGACGTCGGCTTCCTTCCAGGTGTTCGGGAAGGTGCCTTTGGATATGGCCGCGTTGTAGATTATTACCAGTAGGTGTAAAATGGACATGGGTAGGAGTTTCATCACCTTGTTGGTGATGCCGTCGGGGCCGGGAGCCTTGCGTGGTCGCAGGTTTTAATTATGGACTCAACTTCGGTGCATGTGACTTGGGTAACGGAATCGCGAGGTGGTTCCTTACTCCTCCGGTCGACCTCGCTCTCAACCATTGCAAGGTGAGCGGCGTCGATCGGTAGTGTGCTCGGTGAGCATTGAGCTCCAGATTGTCAGCCAGACATTCGGCTTTCTCTTCGTCTAAGAAGGCGGGTGGTTTATTAGGACGCGCTAAGGGAGGCATTGTTTGGGCGTTGCCCCTTTAGGATTTGGGAAGTCGCCAGAAGGCGAGGTGGGAAGGTTCGATATTGAGAGGTGATTATCCCACCGATCGTTCCTGTACTGGGCCATGCGTGACCGGACTTCACGCTGAAGGGTACGTAGCACCAGCCGGTTACTTTCAGTGGGATATAAGTCGTGGGCACGAGTCGCCGCATTCTTGCGCCTCATTAGGTCCTTTATGTCGCTTGGCAGGGTCCATCGGTGGTCTTCCACCGAGGGAACCTGCCTCGAGCAATCCTCGACGACTGTCTGGATGTGCCTAGTGAGGGCATGAACTGCGAGGTTCGTGTCGTGGACTGAAGATATGTTCCTAGGAATAGCATCTAGGTGTGGTGATGTGGCTTCCTTCAGGTCGTTCCTGAGTCGGTGCCAGTCTACTATGGTTTTGGTGGAGGGTGAGGTTGGGGCGGAGGGCCCTAACCGAAGAAGAACGGGGCGATGATCGGAAGCGAGCTCGTGGATTACGTCTATCCCTTGGAAGGCGAGGTTGATGTTCTTACAGATGGCAATATCAAGCACATCCGGTGCGTGACCCAATATATATGGAAAATGGGTAGGCGTAGTAGGCGCTACGACGTCGAAGTCGAGTGCGTCGCTTAGCGAGTCTAAAGCCAACCCCGGGGGTTGATTTTAATTGCATTCCACCGAGTGTGCTTGCTATTGAAATCTCCTGCCAAAATGACTGAATTTCCAAGGAAAGGAGTGCCACGAAGTCGCTTCGTAATACTTGTGCATCACGTCTGCAAGGCAGGTAGACGGACGCGATTGTGATGGGGCATGGCCGGTCATGGCTAGCTGACAGACTGAGGCTTCTAGGAAAGTGAGGGTTGGCGTGTCGACGGGCACGCAGTGCAAGGACTTTTGTAGTAATGAGAGTTCCGCCATTAGCGGCAGAAGTTCTATCATTCCTAATGATGTTATAATTCGCAATGTTGGGATTGCGAGTGTGCGGTTTGAGGAATGTCTCCTGCACTAGGAGCACGTCGACTTGCGGATCGCGAACGAAATTGAAGATTTCGTCGCGTTGATTGTTAATACCGTTCGCGTTAAAAATGCGACGTTAAGGGAACGCGGTTTTACTCTGCCGTTGTAAAGGCCCTCTATGCTTGAAAGTTGACGATGGCTGACACTACATGTTGGTAGCGCATTGTGGCGGCAATCCTGACTTCGGGCTTGCCATTAGAATCCCTTTAAGGCTTTGCTAGGGCTGAGACGTCGGCGCCGTTGAAGACGGCGGCGAAGCGACACACCAAGTCGAGGTCGCTTTCGATAACCGGCCGTCCGGCTGATGGAGGAGGCTGCTCAACCGGTTGAGCAACGGTCGCTACGCCGATCGGCGTATGCCATGTGGGGCGTAGAGGTCGGACAGGAGCGAGAATTGGCGCGGGGCGGCGGTCGGGGTAGCGACCTTGGGCGCGATTTTAGTGCCGGACGTTTCGGCTTGGGGCTTTGGGCAGCCAAGGTAATTGGCTGTGTGTCCCTCTGTGTTGCATAGGACACATGCGGGGACCGAAAGTGGCCAGAAGGGCCTTGTCCTTGGGTCTCGGACATTCGGTGGTGCCATGGTCACCCAGGCACTTGACGCATCTGGGTTTGCCGAAGCAATTGCGTGCTGAGTGGCCATATAATTGGCATTTGTGACACTGGCCTGGTGGGCCGTTTTATGTGGGCGCTCTATAGTCAGCCCAGAGAGGTGGCAGCAGGTTTTCAGGTTAAATACCTGCTTCCCGGCCTCGGATCTTCGAGGGCCACAATCACCATGTTGAATGGCTTTTATTATGGCCACTGTACATCCTATGCACAGACAGGACTGGGAGATTCTGGGCCTGAAGGTCCTCTTTGATCAGATCAGCTGGGATTTCCCGCGGAGGTTTTAATTACTACCCTGAGTTGGCGCTCTTCTGCCAAGGTGTAGGTGTGAAAGAAAACACCTTTGTCTTGCAAGAAGCGAGTTACCGCTCTATGGTCGTCCGTGGTTTCTAGCTGCAGTTTAATACCTACAGCGGTGGGGATCGCTTGATATTTGTAGCGATTGGATAGGCCGATGCGACAATCGGCCACTTGTCTTGTGCCTGAATGAAGACAGGCGGCGGGCGTTTCGATGGCTGTGAGACAGCCGAAGGTTTTTGAGCCAGCAAGGGCGCGCTCAGGAGCGGCGGGGCTTGCTGTGGGCAGTTGTGAGGGGCCCTGGGGCAGGGCCGACGTAGATGGCTGGGGAGAGGGGCCTTCATTTCCCGTTTTTCGCCTTAGGAGGTGGCGTCGGGGCGGGTGAAGCCCGCTTTTTCTTTTTTCAACCAGCGTGAAATCGCTGGTGTCTTCGGCTTGGGGATACTCAGTGGACGCTGCGTTATCCAGCTCCATTTCGAGACTGCGGATGAAGTGCAGGATATGGAGGAGGCCCTTGAGGAGGGTCTATCCGGGAGCGGTCTTTCTTTGATTATGTCCTGGAAGACATCGGGGTATTTATTTTTAGTATGCTGATGAAGTGCAGCAACGACTCTGGAGGAAGAGTCCTCCATTGTGCACTCTGTTCACTTTTATTTTTTTTCTCCTACTTTATTTGTGGGAAGTGTGGCCACCGGTGGGATGCCGGGGTGAATAGTTTACTTCCTCCCTGCCGGGTATAGGCAGGAGGATGTGTGCCTAGTTGTGTAGCCCTAGTGCGTCCAAGTGCCAGTCTTATTGTGCACTTGGGTGTGTGCTTAGAGCTAACTAAAACTACGCGTGGGACTATTATAAGTCCAGCGGGTTGGTCAACCTTGGCTAGGCACTACCCAAGGCCAAGTTTTGCGTCGACTCCTTCCGGTTTCGCGTTTCCCAGAAGGGGAACCACGGGCGTACGGGGCTAGCCCTACACTAGCTAAGTTAACACCGCAAGGTATCCACTAGTGTAACCACCCAGGTGGCTTTACAATAATCTTTCTCGGAAACTAATTTCCGATTACAATAGCACCCGCAATAAAAATTGCTCGGTGTATTGTTCTCGGAACAATGGGTGCGCAGGTGGCTCGCTCGGGGGCAGGTAGCTCGGGACGATCGTGGCGGGGAGCCGGGCGACCGTTCTCGGCGACTGCTGAGCGTCGAATGGAATTTTCTAACTTCAAATATATATGTATCTAATTTTATTTCGAAATTAATCATTCAACTTCTGTGTTTACTATATAAATGTAAATGCACAATTTATATGAATGACTTTTGCGCGTACTTGACCCTAATATAAGTGCTTATTAAAGTGATCTTTAATAATAATAGTCATGATAAACGTGCCAAAATGTTCTACAGACACACGTAATAAATCGCTCAGCGCTCAAACACGACCACGTACTGTCGATGGACTCGTTTCGGATTTTATCTCGACTTATAAATTAATCGGTAACACCACCGGCTTTATGCTTTACAACACCAAAACTGGAATCGGATTTTACTCGGACGATATTGCGAAGTATTTATGTCGAGTGGAAAAATAATCTAATATGACTTTCCTCTTAAACGAGACTACGAGATAGTAAGTAACTAACCGTAGTACTTGATGTGATACTTAATTCCAGCACTTAAACAACCTTAGAAAGCGCAACTTAGTTATAGGTAAAGGTTAAAATACTTTTGTTTCCCTTGAATTTAAAAATTTTATATTTTTGCACACTGATAACGTGTGCCGCACACACAATATAGTTTCTCATACTTCAAATTATGACAACTATACAATAGTTGTCTTGTCATTGCACAATAAGAGCACTGTTAAGGACAAAAGGATATTCGCAAATGCACCCACGACCCAAAAACAAACAAACCGGTCCGGCTGGAATTCAATCCCAAGACTCAGCTGTGAAAGCAGGTAGGTACGCCTGCCCTGAGAGTTAATCGGATGTTCGATAGTTACAAGTTGTACATTTTTGAGTAATATAAAGTCGCTAAAAGATAATAAATAAAAAGATAAAATAATAATAAACATAAAAGATAATATTATATAAAAGAAAAAAGCAAAATATAAAATTAGAAAACTAAATATCGATTTATTAAAAATACATTTATGATTATATTTATTTTATGAATCAATTCACATTTTCGTCCGACTAGTGTACCCCTCGCGGCAAGAGTGCGCGAGAGTCACTTTAAATTAACATATTTTTTATTTGTCGCAGATTTAAAGGAACCAGCTTATATTAATATATAATTGAACACCAAATTAAAATAGGTCCATCTATTGGGCATTAGCTTGCACAAACACATGAAAAGTCTGTATATATAAATCTCTGTCTGTAAATACTTCCCATACAAAAAGATGCAACACACATATAAAACAGTGTTAACAAATTGCATATCTTTCTTTTGACATATACAAATTTAATACATTAACTTTTTGACAATGATCACTATGTACGTAATTAACGAATGATATTGTAATGACATTATAGGATTTGACATATCTGACATTTAATATTTCAATATTTTTTTGATGTAATGCTTTATTATTAAGATGCATTTTGTGTATACAAGATTTTATATTATAACCATTGC